>WOXC01006949.1:0-600000 GCA_011680675.1 Gymnobelideus leadbeateri
TGAGGAAAACAACACCTTAAAAAATAGACTAACTCAAATGGCAAAAGAGGCCCAAAAAGGCAATGAGGAGAAGAATGCCTTAAAAAGTCAAATTTTCCAGATGGAAAAAGAATCTCAAAAGTTCACTGAGGAGATTCATTCCTTCAGAGTTAGACTGAAGCAAATGGAAGCTAATGACTTTATGAGAAATCAAGATACTATTAAACAGATCCAAACAAATGAAAGAATAGAAGGCAATGTGAAATATCTCATAGGAAAAACCACTGACCTGGAAAATAGATCCAGGAGAGACAATTTAAAAATTATTGAACTACCTGAAAGCCATGATCAAAGAAAGAACCTAGAAATCATCCTTCAAGAAATTCTCAAGGAAAACTGCCCTGATGTTTTAGACCCAGAGGGCAAAATAGAGGTTGAAAGAATCCACAGATCACCTCCTGAAAAAGATCCCCAAAAGAAAACTCCCAGGAATATTATAGCCAGGTTCCAGAATCCCCAGATCAAGGAGAAAATACTACAAGCAGCCAGGAAGAAACAATTTCAATATTGTGGAAACACAATCAGAATAGCCCAGGACCTGGCAGCTTCTACACTGAGGGATCGAAGGGCATGGAATATGATATTCCAGAGGGCAAAAGAGCTGGGAATGAACCCAAGGGTCACCTACCCAGCAAAACTGAGTATCTTGTTTCAGGGAAAATATGGTCATTCAGTGGAATAGAGGACTTTCAAGCATTCTTGATGAAAAAACCAGAGTTGAATAGAAAATTTGACATTCAGACACAAGAAGCAAGAGATGCTTGAGAAGGTAATCAAGGAAAAGAAATCAAAAGGAACTTATCAAAGTTGGACTATTTACAGTCCTACATGGAAAAACAATAACTGTGTTTGATGAAACCTTTCTCATTATGAAAATAATTGAAGAAGGGTACATGGCATATGTTCACAGGTATACATGGATAGAGGGCACAGGTTGAATTTGATGGGACAGGATGATTATTATATACATACATACATATATATATATATAGTTTTTGGAGGGCAATTGGGGTTGGGTGACTTGCCCAGGTTCACGTGGCTGGGTTTTTGTTTGTGTGTTGGGTGTCTGGGGCCGGATCAGAGCTCGGGTCCTTCTGGCTCCGGGTCTGGCTCTCTGCTTGCTGCGCCACCTAGCCGCCCCAAGGAAGGGATGATTCTTAAGGGGTGAAGTCAAGAGGTGAGAGAGGAAAGTGGCAAGAGGAGATGGAGAGAGACAGAGTAGGGCAAACTATCTCATGTAGAAGAGGCAAGGGAAGTAGTTGCAGGGGAGGGGAAGAACAGGAAGGCAAAAAGGCAAAAGCATACTCTCATTGAAGTTGGCTCAAGGAGAGAATCACATACATACTAAATGGAATATCTTACCCTCACTCACTCTCCTGAGTAGGGGAAAGGGGTATGAGAGGGGGTATGATGGAGGGGAGGGCATTCTGGGGAGAGGGGAGGTTAGAAGTACCCACTATCAAAGAGGGACAGGATCAAAGTAGGGAATGGACCAGGTGGGAGGGGAGACAGGTGGGAGGGAAATATAAGCAGTCTTTTACAATATATCTACTATGGTAATGTTTTGCATAGATATACATGTACAACACATACTGAATTGCTTCTCTTCTCAGAGGGAGTGGGTGACAAGGGAGAAAGGGAATGGATCTGAAAATCGAAGTTTTAAAATTAAATGTTTCATAAGATGTCCAGGCAGTGGGGCTCAGTGATTCGCCTTGCCCTAATGGCAAAGTTGAAGGGGGTATGGGAGAAGATATGGGAGAGAGCAGATTGGATGAGGGGATATCTAGTGGGACTGCTATTCTGGGGTGGTGGGTAGGGAAAAAATGGGGGAAAAATATAACTCATAATCTGGTGGAAATGAATGATGTAAACCAGAAGTTAATAAAGCATTTGTTTAATTAAAAAAAATAAACTAAAAAAAAAAAAAAGAAGGACCTGAGTTCAGCCTCAGACACTTAACACACACAAACAAAAACCTAGCTCTGTGACCTTGGGCAAGTTACTTAACCCCAATTGCCCTCCAAAAAGAAAAAAAAAAATTGTAAACAGACAACTCCACCTTCCCCTCCCCTAATTGTTCTGTAAACAAGCACAAACCCCACCCCTTCCTTTCCCCTAACTGATCTCAGCCTAGGGTTTCTGCTCCAGCAGGAAATTCAAATGTACACAGACCAATCACTGTAGTTTCAGCTTACATAACCTGTCTATGGAATCTCAATAAAATCAGCACAATGTGTGTGCCAAAGCACTATCTGATTTGGGTGACCATGCACCCTGACAGTCCCAAGACAATAAAATCCACTTTACTAACTACCCACTGGACACCTCCCTATATGTCTTGGTAGTACTTTAAGTACCTATTAGTACAAGTTCAAAATTAAAAGTATCTTTCTTCCCCCCCCCCAAAAAAAAGAGAAATTAAGAGTTATAAGGCATTCAAGCAGAATCTAACCCCATACCCTCTTTCTAAAGATATGGAAATTGAGAATGATAGTAATTAATTGACTTACTCAGGATCTTACAACTCCTTTTCCTTTTTATCATTCTGTGGGAAAATCTTTTAGGGATTATCCTTTGAAGGCATAATAATGCTATGAAGGGTTAATAATGGGATAATCTTTTGAAGGTAAATCTAGAAAAGAGAATCTTAAATTCAAGTAGCCCCTTATTTTTTCTAGTTTCAGGTTTTTCAGGGAGAAATAAATAGCTCAAAGTGATACAAAGAATTTTACTGTTAGAAAAACAGCTACTAATATAATATTAAGCAGGGTCAATATTTAACATTGTTGTAAAGGCTCACTAGGTAGATGAATTTTAAATAATCCATTTAAAAATGTTTGTCATGATTGTTTGGGCAGAAGAGAGAGAGTTATGGTATATTAAGTAACCTAGCAAAGGGAAAGAACCTCTGATTTCATTGATATTAGGAATTCCTAGAAGGGGAAATCATCTCACAAATTCACTTTCTCTATAATTTATGAATGAGGTTAAACAATTTGCCCAGAGTCACACAGCCAGTATGAGTGAGAAGTAGGATTTAAAACCAGCTTCCTTAGCTTCAAGGTTGGCTCTCCAGCACCTATGCCACAACCTCTCTAATATAGAAGATCACTAAGAACTTCAGGAAGAGCAATAACTAAGTGTACCTATCTACTTGGATTTCTGAGGAGGCAAGAAAGTATTCTAAATTTTAGAAATCAGCTTCACACACACACACACACACACACACACACACACACACACACACACACACACACACACACTTTTGAGAGTATTCATTCTTGAAAATGACCCTAATAACAACCTGTAGGTTATATGTTTTGAGTTACCTATCTAAGGAATGGTGACATAGTGGCAATCAACCACTTGCCCAATCTTTCCTTTTGAACAGCAACATGCATTTCCAAGTGTAGTCTTTGAACATGAAATTTAAAACTGAACAGATGGCACAGTTGGCACAATGAATCCACAGACTGGCTGTGGATTAAAATGACATTAAAATGACACCTAGTGGTAAAGTCTGGTAGCTTTTTTTTTTAAATTAAGAAATTATTTCTAACAGAAAAAGACTACACCAAAAATACAAAAAAGCTACCAGACTTTACCACTAGGTGTCATTTTAATCCTGTTTAGTAATACTGTATCAGTAAAATTCAATTAAATTGTGTTTACTTCATGAAAATTAGAACGGGAATTACCAAAAGGCAGTGAGACTACTCAAGGTCTGACACTACGGAAATTTCTGGCTTTATATGCTAACTTGGGTCCAATGGAAGTAGAGCAAAGTTGGAAAATTCTGTTATGTCCTCTTCTCAGGTAAATTAGCAGTTTTCCCAGAAAAAAAAAATTATGTAATTAGGAGACAGGAATGGATAAGACTAAAATGCCAGCAATTACTGGCCCACACTTTTCAAGCTTGCTGGAAGGATTATGTTAGGAACCGGCTGCTTTTTCTTTTTACTCATTCAATGTAATCAACTTTAAGACTTCAGATAAGAAAAAAAAAAAGTTTTGCAACCCTGAATTTAAGAGTTTGGGTAGTTAGATGGTATAGAGACTAGAGCCCTGAACCTGGAACAAGGAAGAGCTGAGATGAAATCCAACCTCCAACACTTATTAGCTTTGTAACCCTGGGCAAGTCATTTAACCTTTCTTAGTCTCAGTAAGAATACAATAAGATAATATATGAAATACTTTGAAAACTTGAAAGCACTATATAAATACTAGCTTATTGCCTTTTTTAATGGGAAAATAATATAAGAGTAAGCAAAGCTGCAATACTATTTAGATACAATATGGTATCCATCTTCCACCTTTCTGAGACATGATGCCTAGAGTTAGGATTTTTCCAATATTTCACACCAAAACAAATGAGAAAACAATTTTGTTTTCCTTACCACACTAAGATCTTTGGAAATGGTATTTCAAGTATAGTTCTTTAACAAAGAAAAAGAAGTAATGAACTTCAATCTATCCATGTCTCCTCCATCTTGTACTTCTATCATTTTTATTTACCCAAATGTGATATATTACATTTGTCCCTACTGGATTTTATCTTATTTGCTTCGGTCCAGTCCTCTAGCCTAGAAACATCCTTTTATATCCTGATTATATTTCCAGTGGGTTAGCTAACCCTTCCAGCTCTGCATTATCTGCAAATTTGGTGGTCGTATTTTACATGCCATTGAGTTACTGAAAAAAAAATGTTAAATAGCACACAGCCATCAAAGGTCCCTGGAGTATTTTGATGAAAATCTTCTGTCATGATACTGAGCTATTAGCAACTACTCTGAGTCAAGGCATTCAAATATTTTTAATCCATTTAATTGTACTATCTAAACTAGATCTAGTAGTAAAAAAAATAGTATGAGGTACTTTATCAAAATCTTTGTTAAAATATATCAATAGTACTTTCTGCACCCAATAATTCAGTAAACTGGTTAAAAACGGGAATAAGATTAGTCTAGCATGACTTTTTATATTAGTTTTTATTTTTTATGACTTCCTATCTCGCCCAGTCTAGAAGTGCCAGAGCTACTGTCATGGGCCCAGTTCTCCACATGGACTGACCTAGAAGCTCTAACCTGCTCTATTTCTAACATCAGCTGATTTATCCCCTTTTAGACAACTTATATATCAAATCCTGGCCCCTACCCCAATTTTATTCTTCATCAGTGGAACTGTTTCTCTTTGTAGCTTCAAAATTTTATTCTTGAGCATCTCTCATATAGTCTGGTACCCTACTTAAAATTTTAGTACATAGAAGTCTACCTATCTTTTCTACCAAACCCTTTTGAAAACTGCTTTCCCAAAATCTACAGTACATATCATATTATATCCAGATTTCCTCTTCTCCATCATAAACCATAAAAGAGAGTAATTACATCCCTCCAGGTTCCTATCACAGAAAACAATTCTTCCCCATGAGTAAGAATCAGATCCAGAATGCAATTTACCCTTACTGGTTTCTCTATCTTTTGAAGGATGAAATTTTCACTTAGGCAAGTCAATAAGTTATTATCTGTTCTTCTTTTTACAGATAGATTTCAGATAGCTAGATCAAGACTAATTTGCTTCTACTGACTTAATAACAACAGATGAGGGGTGGCTAGTGGCTCAGTGAATAGAGCACTGGCCCTGTAGTCAGGAGGACCTGAGTTCAAATGCAGCCTCAGACACTTAACACAAAAACTAGCTGTGGGCAAGTCACTTAATCCTGGGCAAGTCACTTAATCCCAATTGCCCTATATTCCCCCCTCCAAAAAGCAAAAAAATTAAAATAAAATAACAACAGATGACATTTATTATATGCTTTAATATAGACTTTACATAGTCATTTAAGTCTGACAACAATGCTATCAAGTAAGTAATACAGATATTATAACCAGTCCCACTTTCCTGATAAGGTTGAGCAAGGTTATCTGATTTTGCCCAAGCACACACAGCTAAATGTTGGTTTGGAGGTTTTAACTCAAATCTTCCTGACATCAAGTCCAGCACTCTATTCATTTATGACATGTTGCTCCTCCATTTTTTTCTTGTGGATTTAGAAATAGATGACAGAAAAGCCTTAATATGAACTAGCCACTGTTGCTAATGTTTTGTTGCTCTGGCTTCCCAGGCTTCAATGAAATTGTGAAAACATAAATCTTGCTGGAGATTTCAGCAATACTTCAAGGCTTATTATATAAGCAACCTGATTTGCTGCTCTGGCATCTAGACACCAAACTTCCTCTATTGGAAGATAGTGGTAATTAGAAAATATGCTTAGTGAACGATGGCAAGGTGAAATCTCTACCAAAGAGAAATGTCTTCGGAATATACCATTAAATTCTATTGCAAAAAATGTAAAATAAATTTCTAAATGATGACTACTGCTATAAAATATTAACGATTTATATTCCATATCATGTTACTTCAAATATTATTAAAATAATAAACTACTACGAGAAAAAAAAACTCTAAAAATCCCTGTTGCTTCAGAAAATAAAAGCCATACTCAGTTATTTATTTCTTAAATTTCTTTACTGCAATGCCTTTGGATGTACACATATTAAAAAACACTAGAACTATGCCCAACGGGCTATAAAAAAGTGCTTACCCTTTGACCCAGCAATACCACTTCTAGGGCTGTATCCCAAAGATATCATAGGAGTGGGAAAAGGATCTGTATGTACAAAAATATTTATAGCAGCTCTATTTGTGATGGCAAAGAATTGGGAATCAAGGGGATGCCCATCAATTGGTGAATAGCTAAACAAGTTTTCATATACGAATGTAATGGAATACTACTGTGCCATAAGAAATGAGGAGCAGACAGACTTCATAATAACTTGGAGAGACATATAAACTGATGCTGAGTGAGGAGAGCAGAACAAGGAGAACTTTGTACAAAATTACAGACACATTGTATCTGTGATGACTAACTTTGATGGATTGGGCTCCTCTCAGCAATACAAGGTTAGAAGACAACTACAAAGGACTCATGATGGAAAGGGCTATCCACATCCAGAGAAAGAACTATAGTCTGCAGTTTGTATTTTGTTTTGTCCCTTTTTTCTCATTGTTCACCCCATTAGTTATAATCCTTCTTTACTACATGACATGTTCAATGTGAAAGCATTTGCAAAACTTATATTTGATTACATGCCACCATGGGAGGGAGGGGGGAGGATAAGAAGGGGGAGAAAATTTGAAACTCAAGGGATTGTAGAACTGAATGTTGTAAATTAAAAGTAAATAAATAAATTTAAGGTAAAAAAAACATACATGCACACAATTTAGTATTAATAGAAGCCAAAAGAAAACTACATTAAAAAATTCAACCTCAAATTTACTTATTTAAAAAATAATTTTAATATAAAATCTCTTTTATGAAGCTCAGTGTAGTCAATGTAGACATATTTTTGTACAAAAAATTATCCCTACTTCTACACAGCTATTTCTGTGGTAGTAGTGGCAGAAGGGAGAAATACTGGGGGGCAGTGGGACATAAGTAGCAACTAAGAATCTCAGTTTGTAATCATCTACAAATGTTCATGAAACTATTATGCAAAAGTCATTAAGTTCATACATTTTTGGAAAAAATTAATCATGTAATATTCTTAAAGGTGTTCAGAAAGTATTTATTGACTCTCCCATGTATGTCATAGTAAGGAAAGTGTAAAGCTTTTGCTGCAGTTTTAAGTAGTCATAGATTCCTGAGATATGGTTAGAGAGTCAGTCTTACAGTCAGAAAGCACTGCTAGTACATTCATTTTGGCTGTGTGACCCTAGTCAAGTAATTAAACATTTCCAAGATCTAGTCAACTCTCTATGTATAAATTGCGAAGGTGCTGAACTACAATAGTATAGTGGATTAGTTCACTTTAATAGTGAAATCACAGACCCAGCCCCTACACCCAAAATCATTAATAGGTGCTAGGTACATTCATATTCAGGTATTCCAACTCATTCATTTAATAAATGAGAAAGTTGAGTTCCAAGGTAATAAGTTACTTGCTCATCTATCATTTCACAAAGCTGATTTTTCAAACTACTAGAGAAAGGACATTCTCAAGAAATGATTCCTTATTAAAACATACATTTTTCCTCAACCTTCCAAAGCTTAAATTCATAAATCTTTGGCAGAAAAAATGTCAGTAGATTTAAATGCATAATTATAATTTTTAACAAAATGAATTTGTAATATTTCTTTTTGGGTTGTTAAAATAGAAAAGCATATGTGCATATGTAAAAAACATTTCAGTTCACCTTGAAATAAAGAGACAGTACAAAATAACCTGTCACAATGCAAAAAGTATTAAATCATAAGTAGCCTTACCATGTGGAGTAATTGTTTGTACAGGCTTGGTGGGAGACTTTACATTCCATATTGTCAAAGTGCCATCTGAATGACTACAAATGAATTGTTTTCCTTCATGGTGCCAGGCAACTGAATGTATAGCCTATGTAGGGTAGGAAAGAAGAAAAAGTTCATTTAAAAAAATTAATTAAGATATTCCTATATTTTTAAATTATTTATATTTTAGAGATTTTAGAATATCCTCAAATCAGTACAATTGCTGTAAGAAGCACAAGACTACTCCTCAATACATTAACTATTAAAAAATTTCATTTGAAATTAATGAATAATTAATTTTACCTTTTTAAAATTCCTCTATCAATATGATGAAAACATTTTGCTTAGTGATGTATATGTATATGTATATATATCTATACATATTAGTATATCAATATAATAATAATGATTGTTAACCTAAAGTACTATATAAAAGTAAACTAAGTGCTTTATACTTAAAATCATCAGTAAACCCATTTTAAAATAGATAATATTTTCCATTAACATCCCTGAAAATAAGCACTGTCTGAGTAGCTTTTTTGGGAATACTTAACTTAACCAAAGTATTATCATAGCACAATAAAAGTCTAAAATCTACTAAACATATATTTTTTTTGTTTCATAAAGAAAATAAGCTACTGCTTATACCATAAAATTAAATTATTTCATCAACCTTATTTTATATATATATACAGCCAATTCTTGATTCTTATTAACAACAACAACAAAAAAAACTACTACAAATGTAATTTGTATTGTACTCTAGGAAGGCATTATTTATTTTCAAAAAAGCAAATTTAGCCTTTTTTCTTCTTTTTCTTTGGGCTGATATTAAAAATTACTGAAAATTTTTGAAAAACATATCACTCAGTGGGAATGGTCCAGAAATGTTAAGGACAATAATAGAGAGGTAGAAATATCTGTCATTAAATATTTGAAAGAGTTAAATCCTGAATGAGGTACTTTATATACAGATCATCAAGTGTTTATAGTTATTTTCTGTGATTCCCTATCACTTTTCAAATCTACCAATCATTAAACATTTATTAAATACCTCTGAAGTGCAAGGCACTATGCTAGGTGCTGAAGACAAAAGACAAAAAATGAAATAATCCCTTTCCTCAAAGAGCTTCTTAATAGATTTTACTTGATTATTTTGTTTACACACACACACACACACACACACACACACACACACACACACACACACACTTCACCTTTGTAAAGACTGTATACTCAAAAATTGTATCAATATGTGTAAGATACAAATGCCATTTACCCTAATTGCTGCCAGCTGTAGAGCTAGGAGATTGCCAGATTATGATCAAAGGTGAGCAACCAATAGGGAAAAAAATACTTAGGAAGTAGGAAAGATGTAAATAGGAAAGAGGCAGATGGTAAATAGTGCAACCCAAGTGGAGAACAAAGGAAGAAAAGAATATACTCAGTCAGAAAAGTGAAGACAAGATAGGTATAACATCTGAGAGAAGAGAAAAAAGTGAATCCTTATAAGACTGTAATATAAGGAAAGTAACAGAATACAGTGGTGTAGGGAAGAACTCTGGATCTGAAGTCTAAAGAGAGGAGTTCAAGTCTCAAATCTAACTCAAATCCAGGGTTCTTTTCACTTTCCAATAAGATGACAGAGTAGGAATAGAAGGCTAAGCCTTGAAAGAAAAATAAGGGAACAAGGTTCAGAATGTAAACAAAAGCTAACCACCAGTGAGGAGGTAGGTGAATGACTTAAAGGTTAGTAGAGCAAAAAAATTTAGGTAAATCAAAAGCAAAAAAGGACAGGAGAAGAAACGGAAGTGAGGCGCTCCTGTGAGTTATTATCTTTTTAACATAATTACTTCTATGGTAATAAGTAACAACATCTATGGAAGTCCTAGTCATGTTATGAAAAACAACTCTGATGTGTAGAGGGCACTAAATTCTTCAAGGCTATTCTAGTGGAACAATAACAAGGCACTAAACAGAGTTTGAAATGCTTCCAGTATACACCCAGTGACAAATTTTTACATGTCTGTATCTAAGGTTAAACTTAGCTAAGATCAGAGAAGCTTACCACCTCCAAGCTGGCTGTAGGGTGATCAATTTTTTGGCCGTAGCAACTCTCAAAAACAATGAACAGATCAGCAAACAAACAACTGTTAAGCCTCAAGTTAATTGGGGAATAAGTGAACAAACTATGGTATGTGAATGTAATCAAATATTGCTATGCTGTTAAAAAATGACAAAAAGAGGCTTCAGACTTCTGGGAGGAATCAACTATTGCAGAATGAAGTGAGTAGAGCTCCAAGAATAATTTATAGTAGAACAACAACACCATAAAAAGGAACAAATTCTAAAGAAGACCTAAAAATACTGATAAATGCAATGACTAAACCATTTCTTCAGAGGACCAATGATGAAGCATATTACCGGCCTCCTTAAGGCACAGAGACATGCATATTTTTTTTTGACATGGTCATTATGTGTATTCATCTCCCTTAATTAAGCTTTTTTCTTTAAAAACATTTTCCTGTCAGTTGTTTTTAATGGGGTCTGGGAGAGGGGAGGAGGTGAAATAAGACAAGCAATAACAATAAAAATAAAGAGGGCCATGAAACATTTTTTTAAAGCTTAGAGGATAACAGAACCAAGTTCTGAGGGATAAAGAGAGAAGTAGAAGAGGTTTAAAAGCAGTGTGTGGAAATCATATTCTTTTTTTAAAGCGGCAAGCAATATGTACAATCACGTACAATCCTCTTTTTGTCTTCCGGGTATACTAAAATATCTTAGTATTTAAGTTCAGAATAAAAAAATGTAAATTTTTAAAGGGGGGCTGGGGAACAAAGGGTTAAAAAATGGACTACTAGATATGACTAGGGGAGAAATAGCTGTTCAGAATGACCCATAAATTAGGGGAAGTAATATATATGAGACTGGAAAGATGTTGAGGCCAGCTTGCAAAAGACAAATAGAACAGTTTGTGTTTTATCATAGAGCCACTGGAGTTTACTGAGCAGGAATGCAATATAATCAGATCTGTAATTAGGGGAAATTAAAAAAAAAAAAACAGTTGGTAATTCAGGACTGGAGTTCAGGAGAGAGACCAGAGCTGAACAGAGAGATCTGGAAGTCATATCACAGTAATAATTTAACCTATAGGAGTTGATGAGATCACTTTAAGAGAGTAAAAACAGAAAAGAAGAGGTCCCTGAATAGTCAGGGACTATGTCAATAATGGTCATGATGAATAATAATAGCTAACATTTTGTAAGGGTTATGGGATTTAAAGATCTTCCATGCCCCTTTGGACTTGCTAATATAGCAGGAACTGGGTGGAGCAAGAGGAAGCAGAAGCCAAGCTAGAGTTCCTGCGCTAACAGGCAGTGGCTGCAGTGGCGGCAGCAGCGGCAGCAGCAGCAGTGGTAGCAGTGGCAGCAGCAGCAGTGGCAACAGTGGCAGCAGCGGTAGTGGCCAAGACAGAGGCAGAGGTGAGAACTCTTTTTTTGAGCCAGCCAGAATTTCTGCTAAGGACTCCTGCTGAGGACTGCCAGGGACGGAAACTGCTGGGGGCCAGTGCTGCTGGGAGCATGCTTTCTGGATGCTGAGCAGTTGCCTTGAGTGGGGAGAGGAGGACCTTTGCCTGAGGTAGCCTGCTTTGTTTTGAAGGCTTGAGAATATGGGTGCTTACTACATTAACTATGTGTGCCAACTTCATAACTACTGTGATGGCTTTGACTTTCTGGTTTTGGGACTCAGTTTTCTGGTATTTGAATAAATGTTCTAGCATTATTCCCCATATAAAGAGCCTGGTATATTTTGTGATTAATAACCATATCAGCATATTTATAGTTACCGTAGGCATTGTGAATACTGCATTGTTGATACACATTTACATAGTAGAATTATAAAGAAGAATGGGCTTAAGTTATAAACAGGAAAATTATTTGCATTTCTGAAACCATAAACTTTCCCATAAATTAGGGGTCAGCAAAAGATGACTCATGGGTCAAATCTGTCCTGCCAACTGGCAATAGTTCAGTAATCAAATCTGACAGGACTATCATCACATGAAAATGTAGAGTTCATCACATCTAGATGACTTGAACTTTAAAGTGTTGCTAAGTGCTTTATCTCCTAAGTTTCTGTATAGCCTGTGACCCAAGAATGTTTTTACATTTTTAAGTAAAGTTTCATCATATTTAAAAAGATTAAAAAAAAACCATTGCTTAGCTCATTGATACAAATAAAAACAGGCTGCATTTGGATTTGGTATTTGGCCCTCAGGCCAAAGTTTATCAAATCCTGCTATAAACAATCAGTGTATAAATAGAGTAAAAAAAAATTAATCATACTGATTTTTCTGGAACCTAATGCTTAAACATCAGGAAATTAATATTTTATGATTAAAGTTTTATGATATGTGACGATCTTATAATATGCAAAGAAATGTCCTGGAAATAAAATTTTTAAGAATACAGTAGCCTTCACTTAACTGTTATGTTTGGACAGGTCAAATTAAAAAGACAGATCTTGCACCTGTGTCCTTTAGTCAACTCCAAGTAGCTCAAACATAATTAAGATATCAATTCTGTCAATATCTAGGAGTAAATTATTAGTTTGTCTTGCTGCTATCACTAATTTTTTAAAAGAAAACCTCAATTCAAATGAACTTAGATGATTTATTTTAAAGGTAAATATTTTGTATTGGGCCTAAGGCTCAGGTCATAGAAAAACTGACGTCTTAAATTAGGAAAAGCAACTTTAATATATTTATGGAAAGGATTATATAAGCTTCACTTTTTAATATAAAGGATTTTTTTAAAGATCTAAATTCACAAATGGGAGAAAATTATAAGAAAACATCATAAATAAGGTCATATCACAGAGCCACAAAGAGACTTCATATGACTTGTGAGTCCAGATCTTTATTTTTATATGGGTAAATGTTCAAATTCATGTCAGCTTCCTGACCTTGCCTCAATTATCTGCTTATTCCTTTTCAGATGAAAGTTGGCGCTTCTATTTCCTAATCATATATAAGAATGCATTTAACAGACATTAACTTGGTCCCATTAAACTCTTCACACAGGCATTTCTCCAGTACTTCATGATAGCTGTCAATGGTTCAGTAATCAAAGCTGACAAATCAAACATTACAAAAATATATAGAGTTCACATGGTCTAGATTAGCTAGGTACTCTTACTCTTCCCTAAGTTCAGAAAACAATTCCCTATTACCCATTTTGTTCTGACCTTTTTATGCCCAGTCCCAGATGGTTCCATCAATTTATAGTGAAGAGAGCCATTTTATCATGAATATTTATCTACTTTATTTATTTTAAAAACATGTATTGACCAGATCTATACATAACAAAAATGAGTCTGGCAGGAAGGTAAAATATGGGTTGGAGGGGGAAGAAGTATAAGGTAGAGAAAATATGTTAGAAGACTATTAAAATCATCAATAAAGTTCGAGAATAAGGGCAGTAGAACAAGGGAGTAGAAAAAGAAGTAAAAGGGGGCGGAGCCAAGATGGCGGAGTAGAAACAGCTCGTCCAAGCCTCTCTGCCCCCAGATTCTCCACAAACTATGTAAAAAAGGACTCTGAAAATCTTCTGGAGCCCCAGCACCCACAGAACGACACAGAGAAGCTAACCTCCCGCTGAGGACAGCCCAGCACCCTGCAGGAAGGACCAGCGCAGTGGTCTGGGAGCCGGCAGCGCGCAGAGCTCAGGAGCCGAGCCGAGCCCAGGTCCACTTGAGCCGAGGTTTTAGCCCCAGGGCGGCAGGGCCAGCAGCCAGCTGGAGGAACCCCAGAACACCAGGAACTGTGGAGATTCCAGAATTATCAACATAGACTTGCCTAGGACAAAGTAAGAGGTTAGTGTCCTATGGACTTTGGGACCTGTATTTGGGGAATGCGTCAGCTCCCTCCCCTGGGGGCTAGAAGCCGCTGAGGAGACACGCCAATGTGTAGTTTTCAGAGGCATTTCCGGCTCCCAGCCTACAAATCGTGGGGAGATCCAGCGATCAGTCTTGGGGGGTAATCGCTCTTGCTTTAACCTCCCTGGATCTGGATTGTGATCTAGGGTGGAAGTTGTGGGTGGGTTTACAGCTTGCCAGAAACGGAAGTTGCCCCCCACACACGAAAATTCCTCTATCTGGCCTTAAAGCCATAGTGTGGCAACAAGCCCAAAAGTCAAGCAATTAAGTGGCAACATGCCAAGGCAAAGGAAACAGAAAAATGCAACCCTAGACTCCTATTTTGGGGGCATAGAGCGGGAAAAGGACTGTGAGGTCAGAAGTCCTGCTCCAAAAGCCCCAGGGGAAAACATGAGCGGGTTGCAGGCCATAGAGGACCTTAAGAAGGACTTTAAAAATCAAATAAGAGAAGTGGAGGAAAAATTAGAAAGAGAAATGAGAAGGATGCAGGAAAAGTATGAAATGAGGGTCAACAGCCTGACTGAGGAAAACAACACCTTAAAAAATAGACTAGCTCAAATGGCAAAGGAGGCCCAAAAGGGCAATGAGGAGAAGAATGCCTTAAAAAGTCGAATTTGCCAGATGGAAAAAGAATCTCAAAAGTTCACTGAGGAGATTCATTCCTTCAGAGTTAGACTGGAGCAAATGGAAGCTAATGACTTCATGAGAAATCAAGATGCTGTTAAGCAGATCCAAACAAACGAAAGATTAGAAGGCAATGTGAAATATCTCATGGGAAAAACCACTGACCTGGAGAATAGATCCAGGAGAGACAATTTAAAAATTATTGGACTACCTGAAAGCCATGATCAAGGAAAGAACCTAGAAATCACCCTTCAAGAAATTCTCAAGTAAAACTGCCCTGATGTTTTAGATCCAGAGGGCAAAATAGAGGTTGAAAGAATCCACTGATCACCTCCTGAAAAAGATCCCAAAAAGAAAACTCCCAGAAATATTATAGCCAGGTTCCAGAATCCCCAGATCAAGGAGAAAATACTACAAGCAGCCAGGAAGAAACAATTTCAATATTGTGGAAACACAATCAGAATAGCCCAGGACCTGGCAGCTTCTACACTGAGGGATCGAAGGGCATGGAATATGATATTCCAGAGGGCAAAAGAACTGGGAATGAACCCAAGGGTCACCTACCCAGCAAAACTGAGTATTTTGTTTCAGGGGAAAATATGGTCATTCAGTGGAATAGAGGACTTTCAAGCATTCTTGAGGAAAAAACCAGAGTTGAATAGAAAATTTGACATCCAGATGAAAGAAGTAAGAGATGCCTGAGAAGGTAATCAGGGAAAAGAAATCAAAAGGAACTTATCAAAGTTGAACTATTTACATTCCTATATGGAAAAGCAATATCTGTGACTGATGATATCTTTCCCACTATGAAAATAATGGAAGAAGGGGGTGTGGTCATACGAATACATATGTGAATGTGTGTGTATATGGTTACAGTTATATATGGATAGAGGGCATAGGTTGATATTGTTGGGAAGGGAGAGTACTCAAGGGATGAAATTATGAGGTGAGAGAGGAAAGTGGCAAGAGGAGATGGGGAGAGACATGGTAGGGTAAACTATCTCATGTAGGGGAAGTGGGTGCAAAGGAGGGGGAGAATAAGGAAGGCTAAAAAGGCAAAACCACATTCACATTGAATTTGGTTCAGGGAGAAAATGACATACATACTAAATGGGATATCTCAACCTGCAGCAGGATAGGGGGAAGGGGGATGAGAGGAGAGATGATGGATGGGAGGACATCCTTGGGGTGAGGGGAGGTTGGAAGTACCCACTATAGAAGAGGGACAGGATCATGTAGGGAATGGACCAGGTGGGGGGTGGGATGAGTGGGAGGGAATTATAAGCAGCCTTGCACAATATATCTACTATGATAATGTTTTGCATAGCTAGACATGTACAACATATACTGAATTACTTATATCCCAAGAAGGAATGGGTGGCAAGGGAGGAAGGAAATGGATCTGAAATTCAAGGTCGTAACATTAAATGTTTCAAATATATATATAAATACTATTATTAATACTCTTTTGCCTATAATTGGGAGATAAGATGTGCAGGCATTGGGACACAAAGATTCATCTTCCTCTAATGGAAAAGTCGATGGGGGTATGGGAGAAGGTATGGGAGAGAGCAGATTGGAGGAAGCGATATCCTGTGGGACTGCTATTCTGGGAGGTTGGGTAGGGGAATAATGGGGGGAAAATGATTGTAACTCAAAATCTGGCGGAAATGAATGATGTAAAACAGAAGTTAATAAAGTATTTGTTTAAAAAAAAAAATTTAAAAAAAAAAAGAAAAAGAAGTAAAAGAAAGAATACATACTTAAGAAAAGAAGAGGATCAAGGAAAGGAAATAAAAGAAAGGGAACCAAAAACATACTTTTCCCTCTTGTCTCTGAAGCCAAGGAAAGAAAAAAGTATCCAATAATACAGAGAGATCAATAAGCATAAAGACTGAAAAGAGACCATCAGATCTGATCATTAGTCTTTGGTCACTTTTACGAGAACAATTTAAGTTGAAAGGTTGAAAATAAACCTAGATGGCAAGGAATAAAATGAGTATAGGTGCAGAGTTAAGGCATGAGATACAGATATTTTTTTTTCCAATAAGACTGGTAGTAAATAGTAAGAAATAAATAGGTTAGTAGCTTGAGTCAGATAATATGGGTTAAGGGAAGGTTTGCTTTTTTTTAGGATTAGGAAGACAATATGTAAATTAATTTGAAGGAGAACACCAAAGATGCAAGAGAAAGAGTGGATAACAACTAAAGAAAGGTCCTATACAAAACAGAAAGGGAAAAGACTAAAATAAATAGATTAGCAATCGTTACAAGGCTTAACCCCTCAGATTAGGAGGGAATGAGGAAAGAAAAGCTGATAGTGTTGAAATATTTTGAGATATGGAAGAGGGAAGTCGAATGAACTCCTCTCAATGGACAGTCTCAATCTTCTAAGTAAAGTAGAAAGTTAACTGAGCTACAAGAAGTAGGAAATGGGGTGGTGGGAAGGAAGTGGACATCTGGATATGGGGAGCAAATATTAAACAAACTTAAAGTAATAATTTTCATATAGGGATATTAATTTTCCCCTTAGCATTATTAGTCATTAGATAAAACACTACTAATAATTAATATTCTGACTAGGACCTTTATTACACATATACATTATTTCATTTTTCTATAGCCTTATAAATTCTCTACCTTCTTCAATACACATAGTGACAAAAGTAGACATGTAAAGTTATTTTAATGTTTTAAACTATATTATACTTACATATGTATGTACATACATACCATATAGCTACATGTAAATGAGTGTATATATATATGTGCATATATTAAAATTCAGCACTGTACACAAATGAAAAGATCAATTCTAAAAACTGAGTAAGATTTTTTCTAGTACTTACATTAATGTAATCCTCCCTGGAAAGTTCATTAACTTAAATGGTCATCTAAAATGTTACTATTTAAATATATTCTGTGGCCAGAAAAAGCTAACATCATTTTTTAAAAAAGATATTCAATTTATTTTACTAATATTTAAAAAAAATTATTCATTTATTTTATTATATAACCTTAAAGAATCCCTCAGTCCTCGACTAGCAACTTTCTCTCTCTTATAATAAAAGATAAAAAGAAAAGGAGGAAAAAAGCAGTTCAATAAAAATGATCAACATACTAACTAAATCTGAGAGTATATGAAAGGTTCCACAAATAATCTTCCATCTCTTCAAATAAGGAAAGGAAATGACGCTCAACTTTAATAGAAGTACTAGGAGAATCTTGTTCAGTACTCTTTAAACAATAAAAAATAAAATATTAGCAAAATATTTTGATTTTTAATTAAAGAGACTCACCTCATCATGTATGTACCTATAATCTGCTTTCTTTGATTTGAGGTCCCATAATGCGACTGTTCCAGACTCGAAGCCAATCAAAAGCTATAATAAAAGAAAACCATTATCAAAAGGAACAGTATCATTTACATGTAACATTTATCATCAAAGTAAAGGTTTTCTTAGGAACAAACATCTTAATTCTATGTTTTTTCATTTGCTCTGAAGTAATAACTTCTAAAATCACTGAACTATTTCATTACTCACTATCATGCACATAGGTAAACGTGTGTGTATTTCATTTACGTTTTTGAGAATCATACATTTTTAATATAGATTAACTATTTAGTTACTTTTTAAAAAAGAACTACTCTAAAAATCACAAATATGACCATAGATTTGAACCCAAAAAGTACATTGTCAATTCTCTAGAATGGTATTTTGTCATTAAATACTTAGTTACTTCTTTTTAATCCCTACTACACTGAATTGCATAATGTCTTTTTCCCCCTAAATCCGTGCAAAAATTTTTAAGTGTTACATGTTTAATATAAACTACTGGCAGGTATATAATAACTAAGACTGATAATGTTACTTGTCCAAGGTTCTACTGGAAAACGCAGGAAAAAATTCTCGATCAGAAAGAGTGGAACCTGAGAAAGAAAATACTATTTTATCTTTCCCTTATAACTATACTACAACCAATGTATTACAAGATACTTTGAATACAACTCAAAGTCAATTTAAAAATGTATTTTTAATTCTTTTTTTTAGTACACACTTTAAGCATTCAAAGTTTGGGTACATGGTTAATATAGGATAATCAAAATTTTTCATCTGAACAATCTAAAATTCCATAGCTCTCCTGGTAAAATCTGCTTTCTCTTATATTTCCTTTCTTTACCCCCTCTAAACACCTTGGTCATTTGAAAACTGAGTTAACATTTCATTATAATGAAAAGGCAGGCCTTTATTACTAGATGTCAGGTTTAAGGATTAAAACAGCTCTGGTGAATATTTTCTTAAAAAAACACCTCAATAATGCATAAAAATAACAAACAGGGTATTTTGAAAAATATGTCAGAGAACATGGAAGTTTAATACTGCATTGGCTCATAATGCTTTTCAACAGGAGAGCTATGCATTTGTGCATTCCCTATTCAAGGGTTCAAAAGTTCTCCATGCCTATTTTACCCTCATGTATTTCTTTTAGTCACTTTTAAAAACTGACTCCCAGAAGCATAGAACCACTACAAAAGCTGAGGAAGGGAATGTTGGAAAATGAGTCTCTGGATACAATTAAATACATAATTCTTAAAAATTTAATAAATACTCAAGGAAGCGTATAAATATTCACTTAATATGTATAAAAATATTATACTATATTTGAGTAAAATACTAAATAACAGATATGATCCTTTTACTCAAAGAACTTAAAATTACACTTTGAATGCTTTTGATGTACATTTACTGTGACATTGAAGCTTTCATTATTTTTGGGTATTACTGACCTAAAATCTTTCTTTTACTATTGGGACAGAACAATATGAAGTTAATTTACTCTAAGAAATAAGGATTTATTGGTAGCTATAAGGAAAAATGCACTGCTGATAATGAGGACACATACAAATAAGTTTACAGTGAGTTATGGGGACAATCTTCAGAAGATGTTGTAAAGATACATATTTAACCCATTTTGTTTTAGTGGATGGTTTATAAACACTGTGAAGAAACTAAGATCTCTCTCTTTAAAAGAAAGCAGGTTGTTCGGGGTAAAAGTAGAGTCCAAGTACAATTTTAAGTTTAAACTCTTTAACAGTAAAATTGCACTAAGATTTTGTTGGGGCCCTTTAAGACTCTACCTGAACTCTGAGAACTCATGGAAAACTCAGGCAAATGACAAAGCAACTCAGGCTAGGGTTGGAGGCACCTGAGCGTGTATTCTGCCCCGTGATTTTGGGGTACTGAGTATGCGCTGCTAACAGGGGACCACTCCCCTGCCATGAGAAGCCTGCTACTGCTGAGGCATGTGGGAGAACAAAGTCAGGGGAGGGGAAAGGAGCTAAAAGGAGGGAGGCAAGGTGAAAGGGGGAGGAAGGAGAGAAGAGGGGATTGTGAATGAGAAAGAGATTAAACAGCAAGCTATATCACATCTTGGTGTCAGGACTCATTTGTCAATTCAGGAGGAGCAGGCTCCCCCGAGGGGTTCGTGGGGGCGAACACGGGTCGTAGGGGTGACCAGAGTGACTAGAGCTGTAGAGGCAGCCAGAGAGGGGTTTGTGGAGGCAACCCATGTCATAGGGGCGACAGGAATCATGGAAGGCAATTGGAGTGCAGTAGAGGCGGCTGGAGAGGTAAGTTTGATGTCAGCCTTGTAAAGTGGGCCCTAACAAGATTTATTGGGACATCTTGCCTCACTGGCCTCATACCACTGCCCTTGGTGATTCAATCACTGAGTTTGGCACAAGTCCATTTAATGAACAATTTAGGACTGAAGTTGAGACAGGAGTAGCAGAGGCTTATAACTCAGAAAAAGTAAGATCTACATGGGAACAATTAGTGCTATGAAGAAGTAGTGTAAAAGGAAATTAAGTAATGTAAAAGGCAGTAACATCCCTATCTTACATATCAGCCAAACAGAAGATAACACAGATCAGAAACCAAAATTATCTAAAACAACCTCTAAGTTGAGGAAAAAAATAAATAAAATAAATATCTAAAGGAAATAAAAATTGGTTACAAGGTACATTTAATTATATTTAGAGGAGTTTTATTTTAACCTTTGCTCTTACAGAAGTCATTAAATGAATCACTAGAAAGGAAAACTAACATAAAAATATATTCTATTGTCTATATATTTTCCTTTTTATTAAAAGTCTTTTATTGAATACTTATTCCTGTTGATATAAATAATATCTCTAAGATGAGTTTGCTTTGTCTGTACTACTCTTGTCAAATTCTTCTGATTCCAAAGGGGCAGCAAACCAAAAATGCATATTGCCATAGAGAAACTAAAAAGCTATTGTTTCTTCAAGAACTTCAAACTGTTTTTAATAACAAATAAGATCTAGTTTTTTGTCTAATATAAAGTGGGATCCTACCCTAAAAATACATTAGAGTTAGACTCTAGTCTAATCAGAATTAGACTATACCATTTCTCAAATACCATAGAGAGAAAATTGTGAGGAGGAAGGTACTCCAGGGAGAAGGAATGAAATAATCTCAGCACTGGGAAAAGGCACATTCAGGGAACAGTAAGTAGAGCAAACAGCAACCACAAATCCTGTTCTCATTCACAAGTTGTGCCAAAGGAGCACAAATTTCAGCAGGTTCTTCTACCATAACACTACAAAGGCTTCAATTACAGTCATAGCAATAGGCTGTCTACTTTCAGAGGAATGGCCCTAAGTACAGAGAGGCTCATCACCACAGTTTAGCTATTTGGTGATCAATTCTTTGGGCAGAACAACTTAGGAAATGAAGAAAAATACAAAATGCACTTCAGTCCTATATGACTCCCTTCTGCTTCCAAAATGTGAAAAAGTGTCAGCAGAGGGGGCATGAAGAAAGACTCATATTGTTCAGTCTGTCTATGAATATTAATTTAGCTTTTAGTATTCTAAACACAAGATCCTTGTCCTATGACTGAGTGTACATACTAATGGAAGAAATACATTTTATCAATCTTAACCATATAAAAGAAAAGTCCTATAACTGAGTGTACATACTAACAGAAGAAATATATTTTTTCAGTCTTGACCATATAAAAGAAAGTTGCACCTAAATAACAGGCTAGCTCACAATTACTCCCTGAGGAACAAAATAAAAGGATTGAAAGGGCTGGTTTTACTGTGCATCCAAAGGCAACATAAAACATAATTTCAGAGAACATTTTATCACTTTGTACTGCAGCACTCAAGATAAGCATTTGCAAAAAGACTACCATGAAGATGATTACTATACTAAGACCTGTGACAGAAGACAAAGAGACAGAGAAATTCTAAGAACTTGCTAAAACCCTCCAAATTAAATCAACACACTTTGACTTGGTAAAATCAGTATAAAGAATTCAATAAATGTTTGCTGCATTTCTACTTCAGTTCAGTTGCTCAAAAAACATTAAGTAAGAACTTACTATGTAACAAGGCATTGTGCTAAGTGCTGAGGATACAAAGAAAGGCAAAAACCATCTCTGCCCTCAAGGAACTTCCAATCAAGTAGGGAGAGAAAATATATATAATTAGATTCATATAAGATATTTATAGAGTAGATGAAAGGCAGTCTGAGAGGGAAAAGCACTAGAGGGGCTAGGGAGTAAAGAATCAAGAAAGTTTTCTGAAGATGAGATCTGAACTGAGTCTTAAAGGAAACCAGGGAAAATAAGAGGTAGAACCAAGAGGGCAGAGCATTCCCGGAGTGAAGACAGTCAATGCAAAGGCACAGAGATGGAATACAGTATATGAGGAACAGCAAGGAGGCCAATAAAGCTGTATTCTAGATTGTGTAGAGGGGAAGAAAGTGTGAGAACACTGGGAAGTGAGGAAGATGACAAGTTTTGAAGCATTTTAAATGTTAAAGTAGTTCCTATATGATCCTAGAGGTAACAGGGAGCCACAGGAATTTCACTCAGGAAGCAGTTAGGTGGAATAGGTGATATTCACCGGGCCTGGAGTCATAAGGCCTGAGTACAAATATGAACTCACTTATTAGCTGTGTGACCCTAAGCCACTCATTTAACCTCTGTCTACCTTGGCTTCCTCAACTGTAAAATGGGAATAATAAGAACAGCCACTTCCCCTAAGGTTGCTATGAAGATAAAATGAGATAATATTTGAAAACTACTTAGTATAGTGCCTGACACACAACAGGCACTTAATATATTCTCATTTCCTCCGTTACTCCCTTCACTCGGCAGGGAGGTAACATAGTCACCTTGATGGCTAAGTGAAGGATGGAGTGGGGAGAGATCTGAAGCAAGGAGACCAATTAAAAGACTTTTGCAACAGTCTAGGCAAGATGTGATGAAGGCCTAAACTAGGGTGGTAGCTGTATAGATGAATAGAAGGGATGCTTGCTGTGAAGGTTAAAAAAAAGTCTGACCTCTGGAAAGGTGGATTGAGTGACAGTGAGGAGTCAAAAATGATACCAAGGTTGCAGGTAAGTTGGGAAGAGGGATGTAAGATAATGTTCTGTTCTGGACATGTTACATGTTAAGTCTGAGATGCCTATGGGATAACCAGCTCAATATGTACAAAAGCCAGGCCCAATAGTTACCACACATACTACTTCAGGAGAGTCCAGTTTAATTTCAGCTTACTGTATTTGGAAATTTGTAGGTCACAGGTTAGATTTCCTACGATGAAAATTATTCTAATCCTTTCTACTGTTTTCCTGACAAACAACAAAATGGATAAGCTATATAACCTATAATATCAAGCTAAGTAATTTTTGGTTTTTAACATGCTTTTTTGTCCTTATGTGGAACATTCAAAAATATTTTAGTAATAAAATTTAAAATACAATCTACCTTTCCTTCATCCATTGGATTATCGCTTATGTGGACAACAGGTCCTGGGTGAGATTTAGATGACCTAAAGAAGAAAAAATTTATAATAAGATTTCCCTCAATAAACAATTCTCAAAGACTTAAATATAATTATATAAAGCTAAATAAGCAGGATGTGAACAAATATTTTTTAAAAACAGAAGTTATGTTGCCAACTGACTCTGTCCTATAAAAAGTATAAAAATGAACTGAGATGAACCTTCATGAAGATATACTTAGTGCTGAATCGTTATATTAAAATCCTTACTATTTAACAACTCTTAAAGAAAAAAAATCTATTCAAGGTTACAATTGCATTTAAATCTACATATAGAAACTAAATGAAGATTGTCCTTGGCAGAGCTAAAAGCTATCACAAAGAAGTATGTCATATACTCCTTTCCTTTCTTCTATAATATTACCATTTGGGAGGACAGCCCATTTAATTTCATAGCCCAGATCACAAATAGACCAAACTAAAGATAAACTGATGGCCTATGTTAATGTAAGTAATCAACGAAAGCAATACCACCCACTTGTGCTCAGAGAAACAGGGCCCCTACAGATAAGAATATGGTTGAGTTGATGCCTATTCAGTGGGAGGAAGCATGTCCCTATTCTTAAATCCCTATAAAGTTGAGAGACCACTCCCACTTCAAGAGCCATCTGTGAGATTATATGGACACCTGCTACCCGACCCACCCACTTGAAGTTGTGATCTACTGAAAGTAGGGAAGATAATGAAAAACAGGGGACTAATATATGATAATTGTACCCCTATCATAGAAAAGGAAAAGAGCTTGAAATTTCATGCCTATTACATTTATACCCACACATAAGAACCACATCACTATATTACTGTCAAAAGATTGAGATATAACAAAGAATTCAAACAGTTCACTAATGCTTAGTAAATGAAATACCTATCAACAATTTTACATTTGCAATAAATTTCAAAAGAAAAAAAATCAGTATTTGTAAGTAACAGAATAGTGGAGGGAAAGGAAAAATTAAAAATTATCATAGTCCCATTATAATCAGCTCTGCTTAGAAGATCCATAAGCTTTTATAGCATCGTCTAAATAAATTTTAAAAAGAAACAATAATTTCATTTGTGTAGAAGTAAGGAAACTTCCTCTACCGATGCAGATCAGCAACCATTCTACAATTTATAGTCTCAAAGAGATGCATGGAGTTTTGAGAGGTTAAGTGACTTGTCTAGAGTCACACAGCAAAAGTGTGCCAGAAAAGTGTTTGAACTCCAAGGCAAGGTCTTGGAGTTCAATTCAAAAAACAACACCATGTTGCCTTGTCTCCTTTGTATATCTTACCAATAAAACATTGATACATCTGTTAAAAATAATCAAATGAAATTTAAAATTCTACCCAAGATAGTCCATACAATTGCTATATATACTTTAACAAACATCTTTTAAACATGTTATCAAGTACAGTTATTCCTTCCATATCAAGGAATGTCCCTGTGAATTGGAAAATCCATGTAAAAATTTTTGGCCCTTGCTTCGTACCAGAGAAGAAGTTTGATTTTTTTCTTTTTCTTTTATGGGGTGCATACAGTAACTTATTATAAAATGTGGGTATATGGGGGCAACTAGGTGGCAGAGTGAGTAGAGCACCAGCCCTAGAGTCAGAAGGACCTGAGTTCAAATCTGGCCTCAGATACTTATGGACAAGTTACTTAATCCCAATTGCCCTCCAAAAAGCAAAATGAAAAAAAAAAAGATTGGACATATTTATAGTATTAAAAGATAAACTGTTGATATTATTCAATACTATACATATTTTTACACATATCTGAGTTTCTAAACTTTTTTTGTCACCTGTGACTTCTACAAAACTCCCAAAACATTCCATTTAATTTTGCAATATATAGAACTGCAATAGGGAAAGTCACAATGTGGAAAGGGTAACTGTAGTAGTCTTGATAAGTAAGAATTCAGATTCCTCATTATCATCGTGATAGTAATATTATGTTGTGCCTACTCTGTTCCAGACATTCATCCTCACAACCGCTTCAGGAGGTAAGTGCTATTAGTATCCCCATTCTACAGCTGAGAACACTGACACAAACAGAGGTTACACGTCCTGCCTCGGGTCTCATAGCTAGCAAGAGTTCTGAGGCAACATTTAACCCAAGTCTTTTTGACTTCAGGCTCAGCACTCAATCCACTAGGTCACCTAGATGATGATGTATGAATTTTTAAAAATTATAATATATATGTATAACATGTATAATATAACATATTATAATATAAATATATATTTAGGCAACAGTTTTTTAAAAAAAATTCTGGTGGTCACTATTGGGAAGAATATAAATCTAACAGAAGCATCTGGCAGGAATTCAGTTCCTTTTAACAAGCATTTATTAAATAACTAATATATGGCATGTTCATATGTAGCAATAAAATTTTAAAATACGGAATATGTGATCACACTTACAGCTCAATGGCTTTATTCCACATAATGACATAGCCTGAGAGTGTGAAGGATTCAACGTTGACAATATGTATGTTACCTCTTTCTGTGCCCACATAAAGCCATTTGCTCTGGAAAGGCAGATGGCAAAATGTTATCCTGCAAGAGAAGATACATGCAAAAAAGGAATTAGAAGAATCTTCAGTAAATGCTAAAGAACCACAGGGCAAGTTAACCATTACAAAAAATATTCAGGCAAAGGCAAGAATAAAATGATATTGTCCTATTTTGTGGGGACACAGACTTGAGAGTATGGGATCTAACATGCTCTATTCTGATACCTTCTTTTTTTTTTCACATAAAGAAACTGATGTCAAGAGGGATCAAATGACTTGCTCAAGGTCACAGAGTAATAACCAGCTGAAGAAAAAAAAATCAAATCCATATCTTCTCCCCCCAATTCAGTTTTTTTTTGTTACACTACAAAACTACCTACTTAAACTATGAAAATGTAAATGAGCTTCATTATTACAACCTAACTTATATGATAAATTTCAAATGTCAAGATATCTAAAATAATTAAACAAGATAAAAATCAAAGAATAATGTTTCAATAGTTTAAAAACAAATACACTATATTGAAATATGAATGGCTTCATAATTACATTATATTCATTTCACATTTTTCCAACCTAAAATATTGTGACCTGACCATATAGCACGTAACACAGATTTTCTTTTATAACATACAGATTTTCTTTTACTTTATGTCATAGATATTCCCTTCAGATCTTAAGATCAGATTTATAAACCACTAAAAAAATTTTGAAGAACATAAATTTACATTTTAAAAGTTCTATTCAAATGATAACAACATTATTGGGCAATTTACATGAAATTTCCTTACTTTTAAATAATGTCTCTCACACAATCCAAGTAAGAATTTAAGACCCAAAATTCTAAACAAGTTTTGGGATACAGAAACAAAGCCATCAAGATATCAAAGTGGTAGAATGCACAGTGAAATGGTATAAGCATCCATCCCAAAGAAAACTACATAGGACCTGAAATTCATAGGACAAGTTATCAATGCTGTCAAATATTTCTTATGAGGTAGTTAAGCTTGCCTATCTATACTTCTAATTCTTTAATCTGACTGAGGCCCCTAAAAAGTGAAATGGAAATTTAAGAACAAGCTTGCTATCTAAAGACCCCTGATAGAACAGAAAGCTATATAATCTACTACATTTTCCAGTCAAGCAAACATTTGAGTGCCCATATAGTTAAATGGGGCTGGGAATATAAGATTTCAGAGATTTAGAGTAGAAAAGGACTTTTGAGGTTATCTAGTCCACACTCTCATTTTACAAATGAGAAAACTGAAGCCTAAAGAGGTAAAGTGATTTGCCTGAGAGTCGTTGCCATTAATAAAATTAACAGTTGAATAGTACAGACAAGAAGAGTGTGCTATCAATATCAGAGATAAATTAAATTCATCTTTAAAATTATTTTGCCCTCCAAAATGAATAATTAATTTTGAAAGGGGGTAAAGGGAGTTTTATTTATTCATAGTTGGCTTACTTTTAAACTTTTAAGAAAGGAAGACTACAAAAATTTTCAGTAGCATGACTTCAAAATTCTCAATCTTTTCCAAAACCAAGTGTCTGATTTAAAAATAAACAAGGAAACCAATATCCGTTTTGCAGCACTTCCTTTTTAAATGAAAGCATATACTCTTACCACTACAAAATTATATAATGCTCCCATAAGTGATGGCAATATTGCTTTGAATATCTTTAGCTATATTCTTGATAAAACATTTAAAATTTTTAGGCAACACTGATCTGAATTATATTTATTTACTAAATGTCATCTGTATTGGATTTCCAGGCAATAGGGAAGACAGCATAATAGTATTTTTTAGGTATCTGAAGGTCAGTCGTGTGTAAAAATGATTAGACTTGTTCGGCTTTGTCTTTTTCTTTGCCCTTCTAGTGTACCACCTGGTCCCCAAGAGAACTAGTAGAATTAGACAGAAGCTGCAGAGAGACTGGCTTAAGGTTTGATATAAGCAAAAAAAATTCCTAATAATCCAAGGTATGTCTAAAAGTAGAATGGACTGATTTCAGAGGTAATACACCCCCTTGCATTCAATCATCAATTCTATGCAGATGACGCCCAGATTTACTTATCTAGCCCTAACCTCTCTTTCAAGTTCTAGTCTCACATCACCAATTTACTTCTTCGACATCTCCAAGTGGATGGCTAATACCATCTTAAAATAAACGGGTCCAAAACAGGACTCATTTTTCCTCTAAAACTGTTCTCTGTTTTAAACTTTCCTATTACTCTTGAGAGCACCAACAACCTCCTAGCTACCCAAGCTTCCAATCTGAACATTTCCTCGAATACTCCCATCCCATATATCCAATCTCTTGCCAAGTCTTGTTGCTTCTACCTTCACAACATCTTTCATATACATCCCTTTCTGATATCTGAGTATTATTTGGAGTTTGCCATCAGGCTACACAGTAGTGTAGTACAGACAAGAAGAGCGTGGAATTACTAGAGGAGGAATTACTAGAAGCCACTGAGTGTCTGAATTTGTCAAGAAAGGTGGTTAAACCTTAAGTGGCAGAACTCTTGTCTTTAAAAAAAAATACTTCAGAGGAACACCTGCAGCAAAATGTTATAAAGTGATTTTTAATGCCTACTACTCACAGTACTAAACAACTTCAGGTTAATTTTTAAAACAGACTCCACTAAATATTAGCATTCCTTTTACCTGATTCCAAAATTTAATAAGATCTAGAACACTGAACCCCTTCTCACTTAGGACTCAGTGTATAACGTATTAATTAAAAAAATTATAGTTGCCCATCCCCTCCCTTGTAACCTGTATCCCCAACATATCATACTTTTTTAGAGGACAAATGAGAGAGGAAATGAGGATGCACTGTTATATATGGAAGCTAAAGTCAATGTAGAAATAGAAGAGGGGAATTCATACTTGCAGAAATAAAAAGCATTGAAAAACTGTATTTAAGTTTAAGATCATTTCTTCCCTACATATTATGCCCTCATTGATTCTATTAAGGATTAAGGTAAGTAAGTACAATTATCATATTTTCAAAAATCAAAACTTAAGACATTCATTCTTTGCAGTTAAGGACTCTTGAATTTTATCTTTATATTGTATAAGCACCACCTGGCATAGTATTTGGCCACTTGCTCCCCCCACCATCTGTGGGCCTAGAGCTCTAGAAGCTGCCACTGCTAGCCACCACATCTGCTACCTTGGGGATGGGGCCAGACTATGCTCTTGTCTCATCTTGGTGTCAGGACTGGTGCTCTATTGACTGCACCACCTAGCCGCCTCCTAGGCTAATACTCCTTTCTGGGTATTATAGTGTTGATTTGATTTTTGTTGGCTATAGGGAATCTTTTTTGTGCTTCAGAAAGGCAACTCTTATTTTTTTTTCTTATGATTCTCTACTTGCTCAGAAGATACTTTTTTCTGTGTCATCTTGATGGTCAATATGTCTTTCTTTACATTTTGCCAATTACTCCTTATTGGTTTTTCATATATAGCTAGGTAGTTTATAGTCCCTCAGTTACTCTTCTCTCTGTTTATGAGCTTATGAATTCATGGAGATCTGAATTGAACTAAAAATGGTGAAAGTTTACCAGTCAAAGGCCCAGGGACTCAGAACATTTGATGGAATGCTGGTTCAGAGGTCAACCCTGTGACACTGTAGCATGGTGTGAATGTGGCTGGGAAATAAAGTGTGGGGATTTGGACTAGAGAATGAGAGAATGAGTTTGACCATACATACACACACACATACACACACACACACACACACACACACACACACACACACACACACACACACACACACACACACACTTTCCATAGGTATGGTCTTTTGTAAAGAAGGGGGAAGTACAATTTTTAAAAAAATCTTTTCTCTGAGGTCATGGGCAGCTAGGTGGCACAGTGGACAGAGTGCTGGGCCTAGAGTCAGGATGACTCATCTCCCTATGTTCAAATCTGTCCTCAGATGCTAACTAGCTATGTGACCTTGGGCAAGTCACATTATAATCCTATTTGCCCAAGTTTCCTTTTTTCTTTTCTCTTTCCCATTTGGACCTTTGATTTCATTGATTTAACTCCTGATAAAGATAAAGAAACTCCATTTACTAATGCGCCTGATACAAGTCTTCTTGTTTATTTTGTTAATATTGCTGTCTCCCAATTATATTTTTAATTTTAACATTCATTTAAAAACACTTTTAGTTCCAAATTCTCTCTCAGTCCTGCCCTTCTCTCACTCCTTAAGAAAGCAAACAACATGATACAGAACATACATGTGAATTCTTCTGCAAATCAGTCTTACAGAGTTACCTAGGGTACTGGGAAGTTAAGTAATTTGTCCAGTGTTACAGGGTTGACTTATGTTATAGCTGAAACTAAAACCCAAGGTTTCCAGTCTCCAAAGTCTGGCTTTCTATCCATAATACCATTCTACCTAAAATGAAGAGAAATAAGAAAACAGGCTTATTTTGCATTTATAAATGCAACATTTTGCATTTATAAAATTATACAGAACTTTTTATTATCTGTTTTTATAACTTTTTTATTATTTCTATTATATTCTATTATATATATTATATAATACATATTATTTCTATTATATTGCCTATTATTTCCTCCTAAGAAAAAAAGGCACATCTTTTTAATATCACAATTCTTTAGTTGATACTACATAGCTAGATACAAGTCAAGGAAGACTAACATCTCTAAAGGATTAAAAGTAATGGTCATTTGAAAGGCAACGAAAATCTAATCAGGGGACATGAGCCAACAGTCTAATGTTATAAAAGAAGAATTGTACAGAAAAAAAAAAACAGCCCAAAGGACATGATAGATTAGAAAATAAGGTAAGTCAATTATACAATATTCATGTCTGACCTCCAACAGATCCTGGCTCAGTGACCCTGAACAAATTACTTAACTTTTCAATTCTCTAGATGACTCTCTATAATTTGCAGAAAAGATGCTGACCTGCATTGGTAAAGGAAGATTTCTCATCTAGTAGCTCCATATCAATTAAGCCATATTTACAATATCTATTTAGTCTGTCAGTCAATTGACAGTCCTTTATAATATTCCAGTCATTGTGCTAAGTTCTAGGCAACACAAAGAAAGACACACACAAAAAGATCCTTCCTCTCCAGTAGCTCATATTCTAAAAGGTTACTTTTTTTTGGCTTTTTGAAGGGGAGAGGGCAGGGCAATTGGGGTTAAGTGATTTGCCCAAGGTCACACAACTAATAAGTGTTAAGTGTCTGGGTACAGATTTGAACTCAGGTCCTCCTGACTCCAGGACCAGTGCTCTATTAACTTCAACACCTAGCCACCCCTAAAGGTTACTTTTACCTCACCTAGTTGCTGCCTCTCATCACTTCAGAAATGAGATCTAATAAAATCAGAAATCAGCTACTTTAAACTAACAATTTCTATTTAAGCTCAACTAAGCTGTATTTTCTAAAAATTGAAAAAGATGTGTACCAGTTTTGAAGAAAATTATCCTAAACTATCTCATTACACTTTAAAAGAAATCAATTAGAGCTGATACTAAATAATGAACTTTTTAAAAAACATTTGCCAATGAGTTGCCAAAAAAAGTCCACAGTAATAAGACACAATGTACATAACCCTGTGACATATCCTCCTCTAAAAAAAAGGATTAAGGGAAAAAAAATCAAAATTCTGATATGTCTGTTATTTTTGGTCTGAAAAATATGAACAAAACACAATAAATTCAAATACTACTTCATTGCATTAGCAAAGTGATTTTTTTAGCACCTCATCTAAAATGCCAAGGCCATAACCACACCCAAGAATAATGTATATTTAAACTTGTCACATGTAAATAATTCATATATGTTTTTATTTCCTTCAACTATACTAATACTGAGGAAAGTTGCATATTACAAATATCATCTTTCTATGTAGGAAAGTAAACAGTTCAACTTTAATAAGTCCATTATGATTTCTCTTTCCTGTTTATTTTTACATGTTTCTCTTGATTCTTATATTTGAAAGTCAAATTTTCTATTCAGCTCTGGTCTTTTCATCAACAATGCTTGAAAGTCCTCTATTTCACTGAATATCCATTTCTCCCCCTGAAGTATTATATTCAGTTTTGCTGGGTATTGATTCTTGGTTTTAATCTTAGCTCCTTTGACCTCTGGAATATCATATTCCTAACCCTTAAGTTCCTTAATGTAGAAGCTGCTAGATCTTGTGTTATCCTGATTGTGTTTCCATAATACTTGAATTGTTTCTTTCTGGCTGCTTGCTGTATTTTCTCCTCGACCTGGGAACTCTGGAATTTGGCTACAATATTCCTCACAGTTTTCCTTTTGGGATCTCTTTCAAGAGGTGATCAGTGAATTCTTTCAATTTCTATCTTACCCTCTGGTTCTAGAATATCAGGGCAGTTTTCCTTGATGATTTCTTGAAAGATGATTTCTTAGCCTCTATTTTTGATCATGGCTTTCAGGTAGTCCAATAAGTTTTACATTCTCTCTCCTGGATCTGTTTTCCAGGGCAGAGGTTTTTTCCAAAGAGAGATTTCACATTGTCTTCTATTTTTTCATTCTTTTGGTTCAGTTTTATAATTTCTTGATTCCTCACAAAGTTATTACCTTCCATTTGCTCCATTCTAATTTTGAAGGAATTATTGCTTTTTAAAGCATTCTTCTCATTTGGCTTTTTGCACTTCTTTTGACATTTGGGTTGGTCCATTTTTTAGGTGTTATTTTCTTCAGTATTTTTTAGGTCTCCTTTAGTAAGCTGTTGACTCATTTTTCATGATTTTCTTCTATCACTCTCATCTCCCAATTTTTCCTCTACTTCTCTTACTTGGTTTTCAAAATCCTTTTTGAGCTCCTCCATGGCCTACAAATAATTCAGATTTTTCTTGGAGGTTTTGAATGCAGGAACTTTGACTTTGTTGTCTTCTTCTGGTTATATGTTTTGATCTTCTTTGTCACAAAAATAAGATTCTATAGCCTGATATTTTTCTCTTGTATTTGCTCATATTCCCAGCCAATTACTTGACTTTTGAACTCTTTGTCAAAGTAGGACTCTGCTTTCAGAGTGGAGAATACTCTGTCCTAATTTTCAGGGGTTTTATGCAGCTATTGTCAGAGCTACTTCTAGGCACCTGTAAATTTGTTCTTCTAAGGTGATATGATCAAAGGAGTGGTGTTTACTCCTCCCTGTTCTATGCTCTTGTCTGTGACTACATGCACTCTTTTTTGCCTTGGAACTGTGAGAAGGACTCCCTCTCCACAGCTGCCACAAGCTCTACCACGTTAGCACTCCTCCTCACCCCAGAGCCGCCACCCAAGACTGCGACCCAGATCCAAGCAAGCAAAACAAGAAGATCCTGCCTCAGCACCAGCAAAGAGATCCTTGCAATTGCCCTCTGATCAGCCACTTGCTCCCCCCACCATCTGTGGGCCTGGAGCTCTAGAAGCTGCCACTGCTACCAGTGTAGCCACCACCTCTGCCACCTTGGGAATGGGGCCAGACCACACTCTTGTCTCATCCAGTTCCAACAGTTTCCCCAACTGACATTCTACTTTGTTTTTGAGTTTTGTGGGTCTAGCAGTCTGGAAACTGCCACAGCTGCCAGTGATTCCCTTGAGGCCTGCTCTGGCACCATTTGTTCCAGTGCAGGCCATGCTAGACTACACTCCACTCCCAGCCGAAACAGAGGTATGTACACAATGGTCATTGATTTCATCAAGGCCTTTGATATTGTCAGTTGTGAGAGCTTATAGAAGACCATAACAAAATTTGGTTGCTTAGAGGAGTTTATCAGTATTATACACCAGTTCCAGGACAGCATGCTTGCATGGGTTCTAGATAATGGTCCAGCATGGTGTGCCTGCATCAAAGAAGGCGCTATGCTCTATGAGCAAAGCAGAAATGCAGTGGTTCAAAAGAAATGTGAGATACGCGAATTTAGAGACCTCTCCAATATAAATATTCATATGGTTATTTGTTGTTGGTTGGTTGTTGTCTTTAATTCTCAAAGAGGACCAAAATAACATCACTATGCTAAAGTTAAGTTTCAATGTGTCCGACTGTGATTGATCAGACCAATATGAGCTCTGGGTTGCACAAAGTCATTGGCCTCACTCTCTCCCCCAGAATCATCACAATCCAGAGGCTGGGCAGAATCAAGACATCCCAGGATGCAGTGGATGACCTTGGCATCTTCAGTGTCTAATAGTTATTTGTACACAACCTGTGGAAGAAGCTTCCAAACTCATCTTGGTCTGATGAGCCACAGTCAGACACAATGAACACTGACCCCAACATAGTGATGCCATTTTGGTCTTCTCTGAGTACAAAGGACAACCGCCAACTATCTTTTCTAGCTATATAATTACTTCTTTGGCAATTAATATGTAAATTCACTTATCTAGCACTGCAATTTTGATTCTATTGGCTCAGGCTACCCATGAAAAAAATTAATATTCCTCTACTTGTTTAGGCCTGTCTTTGTTTTTGCAAAGAGTATTTTATATTTGTAGTCATAACAGAGTGTGTGTATGTGTGTCTGTATGTGTCTTATTAGGTAGAATCCCAAATCATTTTGAATGGAATATATTTCTCTCTTTCGGCTTGGTTTTATTGGTATCATATAGAAATGTTGATATTTTGGGGATTTGCTTTATATCTTCTATTAACTTTGAGTTCACTCTCTAAGGTTCTCTAAATAAGTCATCAAATCATGTGCAAAAATGACTTTATGTTCTTTTTTGCCTATGCTTATTCCTTTAGTTTTTTTTTTTTTGTCTTCTTGTGTAACTAGTATTTCTATTAACATAATAAAACAACAATGGTGATAATAGACATCCTTTCTTTACCTTTGATCTTATTCGAAAGATCCCTTCTTTGTTCCTAAAGCATATAATCCTGGATCTTTGTTTTAGAGATACTATTTATCACATTAAGGAAAATTCTGTTTCTTCCCATGCTTTCCAGTTTTGTAAAAGAAATAAGTATTGAGGCTTTCTTTCCATCTATTGATATAATCATCTGATTAATATAACAGAGAATGTTTATAATTTTCTTACTATGAACTGATTACATTCCTAGAATTAGTACAACCCAGTTGTAGTACATAATCTTTTTGATATGTTGTGATACCCTCTTCATTAATGTTTCATTTAAAATTTTTGTATCAGTATTTATAACAGTGACATTTAGAAGTCATTTTAGTATATAGTTTTCTTTCTTTGATTCATCTCTTATATAAATAGGAAGAATTGAGATTCCTTCTTTTTCTCTTTTTAACAATTTATATAAATACTGAAAATAATTAGTTCTTTCAATGGTATATAAAATTCATTTATAAATCTAGTTTATGGGACTGGTAGTTGAGCCTACCTAAAATAGTGAACTATCATAGAAGAGATACAAGAGGGAACATTTGCCAGGCAAGTCAGACCACAAGTACTGTCTCAATCACCACTCTCAGGGGAGAGGTAGCCCCAAGACTTTGAAGCTAAGAGCCTTGGAAAGAGCAATGGCCCCAAAACTATCAGCCCTGTTTCCACAAGCCCGAGACTACAGCCATCTCTGAGGGCAGCAATGTGGAGAGGAGGCCACTTTCCTAGCCACTGTCAATACCAATTGCTAACCAACTGCCACCACATGGTATTTAACTCAAAAGCCCTAGGAGTGAGAGTACCCCCAATATCACCAATTCTTACTGTCAACCTAGTCCTTAAGAACATCATTCAAGGAAGCAACCCCCTGTGAAGATTCAACCGGGCAATATTTTCTGTAGGTGAGATAGCCTTTGCCTCCTCAACAAACACAATTAATGAAGTCCTAGAAAAGATTTTGCCACCAAATATAATTTTTATTGCATTGTCATCAGCAAATAGCCTATTAATTTTTCTGTATTTGTCAGGTGTTTATAGCCTGATATATGGTCAGTTTTTTGTAAAGATGTCAGACACTATTCAGATATATGTATATAGCTGGCACAATCAAGAGAGTATTGGGCTTGAAGTCAGAAAGATTTGAATTCAAATCTGGCCCAAGACCTTCAGCAATTCACTTCACCTCTTTCTGCATATTCCTCTTCTATAAAATGGGAATAGATACTATCAAGATAGTATGCATAGCCCAGGGTTATTGGGAAGGAAAAAATGAAATATTTATAAAGTGCTTTGAAAACCTTAAAGTGCTATATAAAAGCTAGCCACTAGTTTTAGTAGGAGCAGCTGAGTGGTACAGTGATAGAACACTGAGCCTGCAGTCAGGAAGCGCTGAGCTCAAATTCAGCCTCAGACAATTATTAGCTATATTATCAAATCACTTAACCCTGGTTGCCTCAGTTTTCTCATCTGCAAAATGAGCTGGAGAAGGAAATGAAAAACCACTCCAGTAGCTTTGCCAAGAAATCCTCTAATTGGGTCATGATGAGTCAGGCACAAATGAAAAGCAACTGAACAACATTATTTTTAGTAGTAATAGTAGTACCATTTAGTAATCACCATAGCAATGTTTCTAATCTAATGGTTCAATAATTTTATTTAAATTCTAAACTCTCATTTTTAAAAAATTTCATTTATTAGATTTGTATAGGTCTGAAAGGGTTCATTAAGGAATCCCACTCTTTAAGTTTTGCTGTCTACTTCTCCCTCTAACTAGGTTAACTTTTTCTATAAGTTCTTAGATGCTATGCCATTTGGTGCATACATGGTAAATATTGATATTAATTCACTCTCTATGATCCCTTTAAGGATAGATATAGTTTTTGTGTTTATTTCTTTTAAATCAAGTTTATTTTTTGCTGCTGCTCCGAGTACATGACTACTATCCTTGTTTATTTTTTAAGTTTTAGGGTTTGTTGTTGTTGTCTTAGTTTAGAGGTATCAATCTTGCTGTGGACCAAACCAGATTAAAGGGTAATTAAGAAATGTTTAATAAAATAAAAAAATATAGTACATCATAAATAATATTCATTTGTGGTTTTCTACAAAAATATTTTTCTTTTTGTATTTGACACTATTGAGCTAAAGCACAAAAGACTTTGCTCCAATCCTTTAATTCTGCATAAATCTTTTATGTGTTAAGTGTATTTCTTGTCCTGGACATTAAAATAACCTCCAAATTGGATCTCTCTTCCTGAAGTTTCTTTCCTCTCTAATCCATGCTAGAAAAAAAAGAATCATTAAAATAATAAATATATCTAAATAATCTGACATCTAAAAATGTATAATAAGAAAATGCCACAAATTTGAAAGAATAAGAGCCATTCTTCAGGAGAGAAGTAATCAATGTACAAATCTATTCTCAACCAGTGAAAAACTCTAATAATTAGACTCAAATTAAAACAATTCACCTTTGAAATTAACAAAGACAGTAAAAGACGATAAAATTAAATGTTGACATGGCTACAGAAAAATAGGAACCCTAAAACTTCAAATAAAGTTGAAAATAACCTCCATCTTTTTAGATAGCAATTTGGAATTAAATAGCAAAAATTACAAAAATTTTCAAACTCTTGAACTCAAAGAACTCATGAACTGCTAAGTTCATGCCTAAGGAGGTTGGAAAGGAAGGAAAAGATAAATCTATATAAAAGACTCTAAGTGGTGCTGATGGGGTCCTTGTGATGTATATATGTCTGTAGTATCAATCTGTAACATCAGTTTGTAAATGGGGTCCTTTTGGATCTATGTCTGTAAAGTCAATTTGTAAAACCAGTCTGTAAGATGACATTTCCACCCCACCAGCCTCAGAGCATTGACTCTTCCCCTTTCCCCTTCCAGCACTCTGCCCAGCAACAACTCATGACCTGTTTATCTCTGCTTGAAACAATAAGTTATGTAAATGTTATCTCCCTTAGTTAGAGTGGCCAGCCCCACCATAAATTCATCAATACCTTATCTATAGGGTAACTCCTTAGTCAATTATATACCCACACTGTCTCTGATGACCTTGGTGGGTGAGAGACTGGGCACTCTTTAGTGACCTGTCAGGCCTAAAACCACACCTCCAGCTAGCCCCGCCTTGAGCTATTTCCCAGTGAATCATGGGCAATACACCTGCGCAGTTGATATTAAAAGTGTATGGTCCTTTGAGCACTGACCACTCCTTAACACCTCCCTGATCCCACCCTTACTTACCTAGTTAGCATAATTGACACCTTAAAACTATGAGGCCTCTGCGAGTTTGCAGGTTCCATAAGAATCTAGCTCGCTGTCCAACAGCGTAACAATAAACTTTACAATTTTGGCTTCAAAGTTTGCTTGAGCCTGGTGAATTCCTTCCAGACTGGATGCCAGGGTGCATCCCTGGCAGAACCACTTACCCTCCCCCCCTCCTTATCACCCTTCCCTCTTCAGTGCTATCTATAATAGTTAGGCAGAAAAAAATGGTAAATAAACCCCAATGGCTCCCTATTACCTATAGGATCAAATATAGAATACTGTCTTTGGCTTTTAAAGCCCCTGGCAACCTGGCCCCTCATTACTTTTCCAGTCTTCTTACAACCCCTGTGCATTCTACAATCCAATAATACTGGCCTACTCTCTGTTCCTCACACTCAACACTTCATCCCCCATTTCTGGGACTTTGCACAGGCTGTCTTCCAAGCCTGGAATGCTCTCCAAACTCATCTATACTTCTCAGGGTCATTGTCTTCCATTAAGACTCAACTAAAGGGGGGAGGAGCCAAGATGGCGGAGTAGAAACAGCTCATCCAAGCCACTCTGCCCCCAGATTCCCCCAAACAATGTAAAAGGGGACTCTGAACAACTTCTGGAGCCCCAGCACCCAAAGAACGACACAGAGAAGCTAAACTCCCGCTGAGGACAGCCCAGCAGCCCTGCAGGAAGGACCAGCGCAGTGGTCTGGGACCTGGCAGCATGCAGCGCGCAGAGCACAGGAGCCGAGCCGAGCCGAGCCCAGGTCCGAGTGAGCCGAGGTTTTAGCCCCAGGGCAGCAGGGCCAGCAGCCAGCTGGCCGAACCCCAGAACACCAGGAGCTGTGGCGACTCCAGAATTATCAACATAGACTTGCCTAGGACAAAGTAAGAGGTTAGTGTCCTATGGACTTTGGGACTGGTATTAGGGAATGCGTCGGCTCCCTCCCCTGGGGGCTAGAAGCCGCTGAGGACAAATGCCATTTTGTAGTTGTCAGAGGCAGCTCCCTCTCCCAGCCTGCAAATTTGTAGGGAGATCCAGCGATCAGTCTTGGGGGGTAATCACTCTTGCTTTAACCTCCCTGGATCTGGATTGTGATCTAGGGTGGAAGTCGTGGGTGGGTTTACAGCTTGCCAGAAACAGAAGTTGCCCCCCACACGTTCGGGACGAAAATTCCTCTATCTGGCCTTAAAGCCATAGTGTGGCAACAAGCCCAAAAGTCAAGTAATTAAGTGGCAACATGCCAAAGCAAAGGAAACAGAAAAATGCAACCCTAGACTCCTATTTTGGGGGCACAGAGCAGGAAAAGGACTGTGAGGTCAGAAGTCCTGCTCCAAAAGCCCCAGGGGAAAACATGAGCGGGTTGCAGGCCATAGAGGACCTTAAGAAGGACTTTAAAAATCAAATAAGAGAAGTGGAGGAAAAATTGGAAAGAGAAATGAGAAGGATGCAGGAAAAGTATGAAATGAGGGTCAACAGCCTGACTGAGGAAAACAACACTTTAAAAAATAGACTAACTCAAATGGCAAAGGAGGCCCAAAAGGGCAATGAGGAGAAGAATGCCTTAAAAGTCGAATTTGCCAGATGGAAAAAGAATCTCAAAAGTTCACTGAGGAGATTCATTCCTTCAGAGTTAGACTGGAGCAAATGGAAGCTAGTGACTTTATGAGAAATCAAGATGCTGTTAAGCAGATCCAAACAAATGAAAGATTAGAAGGCAATGTGAAATATCTCATGGGAAAAACCACTGACCTGGAGAATAGATCCAGGAGAGACAATTTAAAAATTATTGGACTACCTGAAAGCCATGATCAAGGAAAGAACCTAGAAATCACCCTTCAAGAAATTCTCAAGGAAAACTGCCCTGATGTTTTAGATCCAGAGGGCAAAATAGAGGTTGAAAGAATCCACCGATCACCTCCTGAAAAAGATCCCAAAAAGAAAACTCCCAGGAATATTATAGCCAGGTTCCAGAATCCCCAGATCAAGGAGAAAATACTACAAGCAGCCAGGAAGAAACAATTTCAATATTGTGGAAACACAATCAGAATAGCCCAGGACCTGGCAGCTTCTACACTGAGGGATCGAAGGGCATGGAATATGATATTCCAGAGGGCAAAAGAGCTGGGAATGAACCCAAGGGTCACCTACCCAGCAAAACTGAGTATTTTGTTTCAGGGGAAAATATGGTCATTCAGTGGAATAGAGGACTTTCAAGCATTCTTGAGGAAAAAACCAGAATTGAATAGAAAATTTGACATCCAGACACAAGAAGCAAGAGATGCCTGAGAAGGTAATCAGGGAAAAGAAATCAAAAGGAACTTATCAAAGTTGAACTATTTACATTCCTATATGGAAAAGCAATATCTGTGACATGATATCTTTCTCACTATGAAAATAATGGAAGAAGAGGGTGTGGTCATATGAATACATATGTGAATGTGTGTATAGATGGTTACAGTTATATATGGATAGAGAGCATAAGTTGAATTTGTTGGGAAGGGAGAATACTCAAGGGATGAAATTATGAGGTGAGAGAGGAAAGTGGCAAGAGGAGATGGGGAGAGACAGGGTAGGGTAAACCATCCCATGTAGAAGAAGCAGGGGGAAGTGGTTGCAAAGGAGGGGGAGAATAGGAAGGCAAAAAGGCAAAACCACATTCACATTGAATTTGGTTCAGGGAGAAAATGACATACATACTAAATGGGACATCTCAACCTGCAGCAGGATAGGGGGAAGGGGGATGAGAGGAGGGATGATAGATGGGAGGGCATCCTTGGGGTGAGGGGAGGTTGGAAGTACCCACTATAGAAGAGGGACAGGATCATGTAGGGAATGGACCAGGTGGGGGGTGGGATGAGTGGGAGGGAATTATAAGCAGCCTTGTACAATATATCTACTATGATAATGTTTTGCATAGCTAGACATGTACAACATATACTGAATTACTTATCTCCCCAGAGGGAATGGGTGACAAGGAAGGAAATGGATCTGAAATTTGAGGTCTTAACATTAAATGTTTCAAATATATATAAATACTATTATTAATACTCTTTTGCTTGTAATAGGGAGATAAGATGTGCAGGCATTGGGATGCAAAGACTCACCTTCCTCTAATGGAAAATTCGATGGGGGTATGGGAGAAGGTATGGGAGAGAGCAGATTGGAGGAAGCAATATCTTGGTTACTATTCTGGGAGGTTGGGTAGGGGAATAATGGGGGGAAAATGATTGTAACTCAAAATCTGGTGGAAATGAATGATGTAAAACAGAAGTTAATAAAGCATTTGTTTAAAAAAAAAAGACTCAACTAAAGCACCATCTTCTGCAGGAAGCATTTTTCCTGCTATTTCTCCCCTTCCCATCCCAAATGCCTTCTTCTTTAAGACATACCTTTTCATTTACTCTGTATATAGCTATTTATTTACATGTTACCTCCTTTATTAGTCTGTAAACTTTAAGGGCACTGACTGTATTGCCTTTCTTTGTATCCTCAGCATGTAGCACAGTGCCAGTCACATAATAAGCACTCAATAAAAAGCTTGTTGATTTAACTTGATTGTTTTCTGATTTCATTTTTCTGTATCTAAGAATCAAAGAATAAGAGATGTTATTCTGCTTGTGAAAATACTCCCAGTGACATCAAAAAAAGTTATTTGGCCATTTCTCCTTCCTTACAATAATTCTCGTACATTATTTTTCATACACCTGCCAATAAACATCTTCATTTTCATCTTGAAAAGCAGCCAGTGAAAATGGAAATTTATACAATATATTTGCTTTATTATTTTAGTGAAGATGAGATAATTTTGGTTATTTACAATTCTGATTTTAAGCCAAAATTTTAAGAATATAACTACTCACAATAAATCATTGAGACCTGTTTTAATAATAAAGAAATGTAACCATGGTAAAGGGCCATAACTAGCCAAAGGCTAGTATAAAAAAGGTAAAGGCATAAGGCTCGTCTAAACTCAGAAAAGAAACTCTTTCCCACACAAATGGAATCTACCCAGTGTCAGGCCAAACAAGTTATTTTTTAAAACATCATCTTTAGGTTATATGGACAAACTGAATAGAAGATAAATATGGTCCTTCTCCTTAGAAACTGACTAAAGTCATACTAAATATCTTCATAAAGGATACTAATGAAGAAACAGCTCCAAGAGTAACCACAAGAATGTGGTATCAGTATAACTCAAGATAAGTTAAGCCCACCACTCTGACCTAAAAATGTACAAAAGGCTAAAATAAGAAGATGCCAGGGTTTTGATTAAGGCTGCACATGCAAAGCTAAGCAAACTATAGTAATCAACTGGGGCAGAATGTACAGGAGAGATGACTGAGTAATAACTAGGGGAAGAATACGGAAAGATAGATGACTTGAAGCATTGTGAGGATGGGAAGAGTAAATAAAATGTAACTTCATAACTAATATCTATGTTCAGATATTAAGAAGGTTTGGAGACTATACATACCCAGTAGACCTGTACCTTTTGGCTGGAATTGTGTAGACTCAATAAAGTGCTTACATAAATCCAAATTAATGTGACTTTAAAAGGCCAGATTTTGTGACTCTTCTTTTCTTTTTGCTTTTTGGAGGACAACTGGGGTTAAGTGAGTTGCCCAAGGTCACATGGCTAGTTTTTGTGTTAAGTGTCTGAGGCCGGATTTGAACTCAGGTCCTCCTGACTCCAGGGCCGGTGCTCTATTCACTGCACCACCTAGCCACCCCAGATTTTGTGACCCTTTAAATGAAATTATATGGGAAGGGAGAGTGACCAGGAACTAATACATTAGTATTGAGGAAGCAAAAAGTACACTGAGTGAGAGACTCGTCATTCAGATACCTACTGTCACTCCCTCTGTGACATGACAGTCATACTACTTCTCCAAGTTTCAGTTTCTTCATGCGCAAAATGAGACAGGCAGACTAAGTCCTGTGTTCTTTACCTTTTGTTTGTCATGGACTCCTCAGATTTTTCAATACATGATAAAATACACAGGAACAAGTCCACAGACCACAGGCTAAGTAAGAACTTCTAGATTGCTTTTGAAATACTATATCAAAACTACAGAATGATCAAATTAAAAAACAAGCAAACCACCTTCCTTCTGCCACAATAAGTAAAACCAGAGACCAGAGCCTACTTTTCTTTTGAAACTTTAATAAACTTTATTTAAAACAGTGCCCTCAAGGTCTTTAGAGCATCTAGTTATGAAACAAATATGGTACAGTCCAAAGTGCCCTGCCCTCAGCATGAGGAGAAGCAATGATCTCATCATCTTTCACTAACTTGCTGCATACTTTACATGAGTCACTTAAATTCTTTGTGCCTCATCTCTTGAAGAAGTATTATCAAAACAGACAACACAAGTGAATTGTGCTTTTATAATGTATTGGTATAATTTTTTTAAGAGAGAGAAGGAATAAGAAAAGAATAAACAAATAAGAGAGACTAAAATAACAGATTTCCCATATCATACAATTGATATAGTTCTTACCTTTCTCTGCTAAATTTCAGTGAATGCAGTATGGCAGGTCTCTTCTGACGTAAATTCCACAAATGTAAAGTGTCATCAGCCAAGGCACTCACAAGAGCTCCCTTTAATATAATGTCAATTATATTACATATTACATATCTCTATATATGCTAAATATAATTAAGTGTCTAACAAAAATTTCTCCTGCAGTTCTTTTCTGGACCCATTTCTAAGAAACTTAGATTCTGAAAGTCTTTCTCTAATCAAAATGTTAAGACAAGTACAATTTATATGTATTCAATTTTTTTTAGGTATTTAAAGTGAAATTTCATAACACTAGAACCCAGTTGAGAAGCATAGATGTTCTACTAGATACATAAACACATTTAGCTGGAACTCATAATAAGAATAAACTGATTGCTATTAGTAAATTGAATCCTTTGTACAATATAGCAGAAAATAGCAGGAAGGAAGAAACCTCATTGAGGCACCAAGGGTAACAGAGAATAGAAGCTGAAGGAATACAGACCCTTATGCCAAACAAGTAATTGGTTGTGAAAATGGGAATAGACACAAATTGTTGTAATTTTATATAAAATTTAACTAATGTAAAGCAAATAGACCAAAAGAAAAAAGAATAAGAAATATCAAATAACCAAAGGTAGTTTCAACTAATTTTCACTTGAAGCACAGAAATTCCTGGCACTGCTATTCCTTACAACCCAGAGTCTTTACACCATTACCATGACTTACTTAGACTATATAAATCAGAAAATTAACTCAATTCCAAACCAACACTTTCCATCACCTTTATACTTTGCCTATTTTTACTACTTGTCAGTGCCTATTTAATAATAGCTAACATTTCTATAGGGTTTTAGGGCTTGATAAACACCTTACAAAATCTCGTTTTATTTAGCATATGAGAAAAATGAAGCAACAGGTTAAGTGAATTGCTCAGGGTCACAGAGCTAGTAAATATCTAAGGCTATATGCCTTTGAACTCAGGCCTTCTGAATTCCAGGTCTAGAACTCTCCCCACTGTGCCATCTTATTGCTCCCATTTCTAGATCTATTTGCCACTGTTATTTCTGAAGGGTCTGAATGCCCTCTGCTGCTCAATTAGTCTCTCCTCCACTATCCTCTTTGCTTTTCTTCTATCAAAATAATGTATCACTAGCTCTTTCCAACAAAGGCAGAGACGCTGAGGATAGGTAAATAGTCCTCCTTCCTTTACTAATACCTGACAATGCAATTATTACATTTCCCCCTAATTATTTGAAACATTTTTGCTGTTTTCCAAAATCTTATTTCCAAAACACTTTCAACACTGTCATTTATTTACAACATATTAGATATTTCAAGACATATAGATTGATAGAATCTTGGAGTTGAGTAGGACCATAGAAATCATCTAAGAGAGATATTATAATACAGTGGGAAAGTACTAAACCTGTAGTTAAGAAAGAATGGGGTTCAAATCCTTACTCTTAATACTTATTCAATATATAATCATAGACAAGTTGGTTACTTCTGAGTTTCAGCTTCTTCACCTATAAGATGGGGATATACCCATAATTTTTCCCAAAGGATTGTTATAATATTTTCAACAAACTTTAAGGAATTATGTAAATGTCAATTACTATTATGGATTTTGTCCAATGCTTTCATTTAGTAGATGAGGAAACCAAGACCCAGATATGTGTAATGGGAATGTAAATTTTTAAGATCTTCCCTGCCCCTAGGCCCTTTGATAGGTTTAAGTGCACCAGGAGCCTGTGGCAGGAGGCTTGTTTTTCAGGAATGCCCACACCTTGGTGTTTTGTAATTAGGCAGTGGAGGGCGGTTACATTTCTCTGAGCCAGGAGAAGGCTATATATTCCCTGATGTGAGACTGTTTTGGGACTCACTTTGAGAAGTGTTGTGTGATTTGACCAGATGCTCTCTGGGCAGCCGTTGAGAGCCCCCCGGCTTTGAAAACCCAGATGTTGATGCTTCTCTCTCTGGTAACTGTGATTTGGTATGGATGTAATGGTTGGACAGTTGGAGGCCTGTCTGCTTAAAATGTTTCTGCCTGTATACTCTGAAGTTCAGGGTGTTGACCTTTTTCCCCTAAACTAGGTAAATGATATGTTTGATTGATTAAAGCAAGATTGTTAACCCATTTTGAGTTGCTTTCCTTTAGAAAAGCAGATCTAAGAAACTGTGTTGGCAGCCACCCTGGGGATGGTGGGGTGCTTGTTGCTATATATGCTTTGTGAAAATGAATTTAGTTATAATGAAAATGAAATTTAATGAATATCAGTTATATAATTTTCATATACTTTAATAAATTCCCCCCAAACATTGGCAGATATGGAATAGAAAATTTGATGAATAATTTTAACTGATTTACTAAAGTTCACACTGGGAGATAATAGCAAAACCACAGCTCTGCTGCATGCAGAATACCTTTTTTTTCCTTTAATTTACAAGTTGACCATAGCTTCAAAATCAAAACACTATTTCTATGAAAATTATTCATCAAATTTTCTATTCTATATCTGCCAATGTTTGGGGGGAATTTATTAAAGTATATGAAAATTATATAACTGATATTCATTAAATTTCATTTTCATTATAACTAAATTCATTTTCACAAAGCATAATATAATGGAAAGGGGCACTGGATTTGAAATCAGAGAACCTGGGCTTGAATCCCTGCTCTGCCCCTTTACTACCTGTGTAATCTTGAGCAAGTCACAAATTCCCTGAACCTCAGCAAAATCGGGAGGTTGGACTACAAAATCTCTAATATTCCTTTCCACCTGTAACTGAGAAATGAGTTGCAAATACATTTTTGACTGTTTACCACAATCCAGAAAGCAGAAGAAAAATATGATGTATATCAACGATTCTCAAACAACTAAGAGAGATTAAAGGAATTTACTAACCTCATTAATCAGGAACTGGAGCTGGATTACTGCAGCACCACTGTCATGCTGGCAATAGCATTCTACTCCTGGTCGACCAAAGCTGTGATTAATGCTATTAAGGAGTTTTTGTTGAGAAGATGACAAAAAATATACAAAATAGCTTGAGATACATATTTTAGCTACCTGTTAAGGCAACAAACAGTATAAGATTTATATTACTGATTACTTAGTGTATATTCAACTACTTATTAAATTTTCTTTTGTTAAAAAATTAAAGGGCAATTAGGTAGATAGCGTGCAGGGGCCTGGAGCGAGGAAGAGTCACCTTTATGAGTTCAAAACTGACTTCAGACACTTACTAGCTATAGGACCCTGGACAAGTCACCCTGTTTGCCTAAGTTTCCTCATCTGTAAAATGAGCTATAGAAGGAAATGGCTTCAGTGTTTTGGCCAAGAAAACTCCAAATGGGGTCACAAAGAGTCAGACACAACTGAAACTAATGGGGCTAATGGAGCAAACGAGAGCCCCAAAAAAGGGTCCTTGAACTTTCCCACAAATTTCAGCAGCTAAATCCCTGGCATTTCCCTAAGGCATTTTGCCCATCCTAGTACAATCCTTTTACCTCCCCTTTCATAGTGGCCCTCATAGTCTACACCTGGCCCACTGTCCCAGCCCAGGCTACTTGTCACTCCTTAATCCCATCCAGATCTTCCCACAGTCTTTCAGTATAAAATATCAATCTTACTTCCATTAAATTGTACATACTCCTTAAGAATCTGGTCTGCTTATACTGGAGATACAAATACCACAGACTCACTAGGAATCTCACCCACCCAACAAGTATCTTAAAAAACTCACTACTTGGACTTGAGTGGTTGAACTCAGACCCCTGCCCTGTATCCTTGAACTTCAGGGTTCCTAGCACCCCCAGACCACATCAAAATGACTAAACAACAAAAAGAAATCAAAATTAAGTACTCCAATACTTTAAAATTATTGATCTACAAACACAAATTAATATGCAGTAACTTTAGAAATACAAATTATTTAAATTTTTCAAATGTTTTCCTTTGGCTATAGAAATTATGTTATTTAGGGGCGGCTAGGTGGCGCAGTGAATAGAGCGCCGGCCCTGGAGTCAGAAGGACCTGAGTACAGAGCCGGCCTCAGACACTTAATCCACACAAACAAAAACCTAGCCGTGTAACCTTGGGCAAGTTACTTAACCCCAATTGCCCTAAAGGGGTGGCTAGGTGGCGCAGTGAGAGCGCCAGCCTCGGAGTTGGGATGACCCGAGATCAGATCTGGCCTCAGAAAATGAGCACCCACGCATAAATAATGACTAGCTGTGTAACCTTGAGCAAGTTACTTAACCCCAATTGCTTTAAAAAAAAAAGAAAAAGAAATTATGTTATTTGACGGGTGGCTAGGTGGTGCAGTGAGTAGAGCATTGGCCCTGGAGTCAGAAGGACCTGAGTTCAGATCCAGCCTCAGCCACTTAACGCACACACAAATAAAAACCTAGCTGTGTGTCCTTGGGCAAGTTACTTAACCCCAATTGCCCTCCAAAAAAGCAAAAAAAAAAAAAAAGAAATTATGTTATTTGAGCACCATGTCCCATACTGAGGGAAAATAATATTATATTATTACATTAGTAACCAAATTTTTAATTTGTGATCCATCCTTTTTCCTAATTTTTTTTTCAAAATTCCATTCCTGAAAAGGTTCGGTAGTCAGTGGAGAGCAAAGTAATTTGGTCACTCCTAGCACCAAGGTATCTGCTAATTAACTACTTTGGGCTGGGTCCCACCTAAAGGAGACTTTACCTTTGGTTTACTCAGTAAATAAGACCCAGTTTGAGTAAGACCCTTTCCCAGGAAGTATGAACTTTGTACTTGCTCCCTTCATCAAAGTTTGGGGTGACCTGGTCTACAAAGAGGAGAACAAGTCAGCAAAAACCTGGCTGAGATGGTTTATGTTTTTCTGGTTAAGGCTGCTAACAACTCGCATTCCTTAGATGTCAGAAAGTCACATCTGAGGACCAGCATAAGAATGCATTAGTTTTATTTTCCATCTTTTAATACTATTGAACTGTCATTTTCCTAAAATTGGAGCTCTTTCTTCACAATAACTATAACTGCTATACAGCCACCTCTCTCCAATAAGAAGTCGTTGGTGAAAATCAAGGTATGCCATCCACCTGCCCTTTATTAATAGATCTGCATGCCCCTATTAATAAATGATATTATGCTCAGAGAAATCACCTCATTTTATTTACTGGTTAAATTTCCCCTATGACAGTAAATTCAAACTTCAAAACAGTAATAAATTTGGGAAATTGTGGCAAAACTTCCAAGGGTCAGGTAGGCTCACTTTTGCTCTATTCTGAGTACCTCTTGCCACCTAATTGCCAGTCAATCACCTTAGAGGCAGTGACTCAGTCACTGTCATGGAAAAGCAACTGGAAGTTGTATCCTACAAATGAGGTACTAGTCAGTAGGCATAACCACACTCCATGAGGAAGTACCTCTTAAAATACCCTCAAAGAGGTATTCAAATTCAAATTGGTTGAAGAGCTCCTCACTACCCAACTTCACCTCTATGTGGCTAAAATATGTGGCTCACAGGGCAGTACTTACTCTGAAGAGACCAATGTGGCTTCTTAGTATAACCCATAACTTAACAAGTACTTATCTAGTGTGTGTGTTTGAGGACTTTTAATGAAGGAAACCTCTTATCTCTGAATCCAACTTATTATACTTCTGGATAGATCTAATTATTAAAATTTTCCTTAAATCAAGCCTAAACAATCTTGGAATAGTATATGTCATTTTCAAATGTGGTCTCTAATAACTTCTGGAAAAAAAGTTAAATGACATTTGACTCACTTTTAGTTTTATATACACCCTCCCCAAAACAGTCAATCATGGGCTTGTGATGAACACAATCAGAGGACCTTCTATACTCATTATTGTTCAATACTTTCCTACTGTTTCACATCCCCTCAAGTCAGTTTTGACCTGTGACCTAGGGACCTACAGCAGCTTTGCAAGTGAAATATCCCCACATCCCCTTACCCCCAAGTACTCCATACCCTGCCTCAAAAGATCAGCAGGGGGCTACAGTATGCACTTCTCAAAAGGTAGACTCTATGGTCCTGGACAATAGCTAGTGGGTAAGAGTGCCTTCTAGTGGGTAAGAGTGGCTTCTCAGATCTTATTATATTATTTCCCCTCTTTGTCCCCCCAAATCCATTCTTCTTACAAACTTCCTCATTTTGGTCAAGGGCACCACCACCCTTCCAATCACCCAACATGCAACCTTGGTATCAGATTAAACTAACAGGTTCTGTATGAAGCAGATCTAGAATGAGGACCAAAGATATACAATGTCCAAATCCATTTTTCAAAGCACTTAGGTGGCACAGTGAATAGAATGCTGGACCTACAGTCAGAAAGGTGAGTCTGAATCTCTTCTCAGAAACTAAGTATCTATGTAACTTCAAGTCAGCTTCAGGTTTTCAGAAGTAAAATAAGAATAACAGTAACACACACCTCACTGAGTAGTGAGGATAGAATTAGAATATACATAAAGTCTTTTGCAAATCTTAAAGCTCTATATAAATGCAATTTACTCACCATTATTACTATTATTTCTACTATTCCCAATAGCAATTTTTTTTTTTTTGGCTTTTTGGAGGGCAACTGGGGTCAAGTGACTTGCCCAAAGTCACACCCAAAGCTAGTAAGTATGTCAAGTGTCTGAGGCTGGATTTGAACTCAGGTCCTGCTGACTCCAGGGCCAGTACTCTATTCATGAACCACCTAGCCACCCCACCCAATAGCAATTCTTTCAATGTTCAAAGTAAATTTTAACCTCTTAAGTCTTCTCTAGGCTAATGTCCTCAGTTTCTTCAACAAATTTCTGTATGGATAGCAGGGTCTCCCCACCCAATTCACTGCCCTCTTCTGGACATACTCTAGTTTATCAACTACAATATTTTGATTTTTAACCTGTGGCACCCTAGACTGTATATTCATACTATTCTAGGTGTGGGGCAGTAAAGAGAGAATACAGGAGAGAACCTCCCTCATAAAGGATATTATATACATACACACACACACACACACACACACACACACACACACACACACACAGCTTTGGAATGTATTAGCTTTATTGGCCACCTTACACTGAATTGGCATTTCCTAAAAATCCAAGCTCCTCTTTCACAGTAACTATAAACTGCTCTACAACTACCTCTCTCCAAGCCTGTACTTCTGCAGATAATGGGCAGGCCTTTGCATTTATACCCATTGTATTTCTATTACATGTCACAGAGGAAGGAAAGAAAGGGAACAAGTATTACTGAGTGCCTGCTACATTCCCGGCACTGTTCCATGTACTTTACAAACAATATCTTATTTCATACTAATGAATACTAATAACCCTATGCAGTAGTGCTATTATGATCTACATTTTATATTTGAGGAAACAGAGGCAGATTAAGTTAAGTAACTTGCCCAGGGTCACATAGCTAATAAGCGTCTGAAAATGAATCTGAAACTAAAGTTTCAATGTGGCTGTTGCTTTTTCACTCAAAAAAAAAAATGAAAATGAAGTCAGCAACGTAGTACTATTATTTTAAAGCCAGTATAGTTACAAAACCAAAACTGAGATGCAATGGTGTTCTATCTCTACTTTTCAGTGGCCAAGCTCATTAAAAATTGAACCCAATTTTAGACTGCATATTTGTAACATGTTTTAAAAAAGGAAAAGAAGTGTGAAACAGATAGCAAGACCAGCTATAACCATTTCTTAAAGAACCCCCAACCCTCCCATTTTTTTGGACTGGACAAGAGTTCACTGACCTAACAACTCCTAATCAGGAAATTCATTCCATCAATGAGGATTAGCTCTTGTTTCCCAAAGTAGTCTTTGACTAACCTAATAGTGAGAGGATAAGTGACTTGCTGAGGGTCACAGAGTCAGTATGTGTCAGAAGCAACACTTTTGAAAATATGAAAAGAGAACAAGTAGGCTTCAATATCCTATGGTAGATTAAATTTTTACAATCATATAGTTGACTGAAAGATATAAAAAAATATAAAATCCTTACAAATGCTTATTATAAAATGCTTATTATTGGTTAACTATTTTAAAAGTATTTCATACAATAGGATAAAATATCACTTTAAAATATCTCCAACAAGGTGTCTCCCATCCATTGATCAAAATCATGTAAGATATTTTGAATAATATAATAGATAATTCTCTTCTGATAATCTTCCACATAGCAATAGTGGAAGCTAAGAACCCACATACTCCACTGGTATCCAGGTAATGTCCTTAGCACAAGTTAAAGGGTCAACAAAACTCTAACTACTACAATGATTTCAGTAAGTCTGGCTTCCGAGGTTCTAAACCCCTACTTATAATGTAAATGCTTCCTTTTTAAGATGTTTAACATCAGAATCTTTGTAATGCTTCCCCCTTCCTCACACTCCTATGTAGATCAGCATTCTTATGTGAAAGTCAGGGGAGAATCTGAGATGGAAAGGCTCTGTTATACTCCCTGGAGAAGCAACTGTTAGTCTTCCTCTTGACATCACCAGTTTAGCTAGTCAAAATCAACTAAAACAAACAAACAACACAACCCACTGGGATATTTTGATTGTTTTTTCTGACTATGGGATTTCATTATTTTGTCTTATAATCTTTTAATTATTGGGAAGTTTTCCTTCTATTTCCTTCCTTCTATCTAAACTGATAATATTCAGTTTAGCCCAAGGAAGAAAAAAAGAGCCCTGCCTCTGTAGTCAGAAAAGCTGGGTTCAAATCCAGGCTGTCATGTTGACTGCCTATGTGATCTTAGACAATCCCCTTAAATGGCTGTAGGACTCTTTCTTCATCTGTAAAATGAGTGAGTTGGACTGGATGGTCTTTAAGGACGGTGCTAATATTCTCCCAGTCACCCAGGCTTGAAACACAGATGTCATCCCTAACTCCTCACTCTTTCAACCTCACCCCATCCTGACCCCTACCACTACCATATCCAATCAGTTGTCAAATCCTGTCAACTCTACCCTTCATAACAACTCTCCTATATGCCCTGCTTCTCTCCTCTGATAGTGCCACTTCCCTGGTACAAGCTTTGGTCAGCTCACACCTGAACTACTGGACTAGTCTTTTGGTCTGCCTCTGTACTGTTTGCCTCAAATTTCACCCCACTCCAATCCATCAGCTATCAAACTGATCTTTCCAAAGCTCAAATCTGACCATGTCACACCCACTTCTCTATTGAATAAACTACAAGGGCTCTCTATTACCTCATGATCAAAAATATAAAATCCTGTTTGGCAATCAAAGCTCTGCCTACTGACACACCCATAAGAAATCTTTTGGTGCTAAGACCTGAAGGAGTTGTTATTTTCAGTACTAGACCTGGGGGTTTGAGTTGTCACATCCATCCCCCAAGAGCTAATGTGAGCAGACTCTTGGTGGAAAATCATCTCTGGTCCCATGAGAGTCCCCAGACTTCTGGGGATAACCATCGACCCCTATTTCATTACTAGTTACTTGGAGAGCTACTGTCATTTCCTCCAAAGGCTGATGTATGACCTCAAAGTCCCTATGGTATCAAATACCTGGGGGAGGTCCAACTAAAGACAAAGACCTGAAGAGCATTTAATATTCTCCTCATTCATCCAGAACTCTATTAGCTACAAAGAATATCCTTCATCAAGTTTCTTAGATTCAAAAGTTTTATGCTGTGACCTATTTCTTTCTTTCTTATATATAACAGTTCAATCATAAATCACTCATTTAGAGGATGACTGCAGCTAAATGTAGAAAGCACTATGAATAGGAGAATTTGATCAATCCTCCAATTCAATTTCTACTAATTCCAAGAATTACTCTATATGGGAAAAAGACATGACCACTAAAACAGAGTATCAGGTAGACTACCTATGGTCGACTTAAAAGAGAACACAGTAGAGAGTCTTACAGAATGAGCATTTGAATAGTCCTAGATGGGCTGCAAAATCACTGCAGGAAGTATTTGCAATAAGATTACAGATCCTCTGAAGCAGAGTAATGGAATATGGAGGAAAGCAACAAAAATTATTAAACAAAACTTCTAACCAGAGAGGTATATCAGTAACACACCTTTAAAAAGATATGGCTAGACTAATCAGCATGTTGAATAAAATTTGTTTCTTACTATCCTTTGATAAATATTTATAAAAAAAACAACCCTACCTGCCCCCAAAGTAAAGGAGATTCCTTGCTAAAAAAAAACCAAACAAACAAAAAACAATCCAGATTAATGAACTCAGGCTTTTGAGTTTCAGATACTTTTTGACTCCTTTCAGGTATGTCCCTTTATTCCTCTTCTAAGTACTATTCTCTCAGCTTATCCCTGAACCTAAGTCATATCCACATTGTTAAATATGTGAACTACAAGTGTAAAAAGAAATTTAAGACTATTTTGTACCATTTCTTCAATGTTATCAGAAAAAAAAATGTCATGTTCAACAATAAAAATCATGTTATGTATAACTATATAAAAAAGAACTGCCTTCCCATAAGAGTTTCTGCCAGACAATGAAAAAGATGTTAGGAAAGGTAAATCAAATAGCCAGATGAAGACACAGTTCAAAAACTTTCAGATTTTAAACCCATTAAAAATGGAAGTTACTTTACTATGTAAATAAAATGCCTTCCTATCTAAACCAGAACATATTTAAGAGGCAAGGGTTTTTTAGACTCATAGACTTAGCTTAAAGCAAGTGCTACTTATTAAGGTAAGACATAAAATGTTCTAACCAAGAAAAACTAAGTTCAGGCATTTTACCTTAATAGTGAGATAAACATAAATATTAGAAATTTAACTTTAATTTTGCTTCTTTTCCTTTAATGCAGTTTACAAGCCTAGGCTAGACTGAAGTGTCAGAGGAAATCAACTACAAAACCTTAAATGGAGTTAGAAGTATCAATAAATGACTTTTAAATCTAAAAGCAATGATGGCTTATGCTTAATGTAAAAAATGTAATAATGCTTAAGATTAGACTCAAATCAAAATAGTGTAGAAAGTTACAAAATACTGAATTCCACGATTACTGAGCAATGAAGTATTTATATTGATATTTCCCCAGTAGCAAGAAATTTAAACAATATTCAAATATAATAGTATCTATATATCCTAGCATATGACAACATTATGACAAAAATTATCCAAACCAAGTCAATACATATATTGATATTTAGTGACATTAATGCAAAATGTAGGCAGAGGCATGGGTGACCAAAAAAACATTTAAAAATATGTGGCTACTTTACAGGGTTGTTATGAGAATTAAATGAGGTATTTGTAAAATGCTTAGCTTGTGCCTAGAACAAAGTAGGTACTTAATAAATATTTGTTTCCTTCCTTCCTTCCTTCCTTCCTTCCTTCCTTCCTTCCTTCAGTGTTTTGAAATGAAACAAAGCAAAGGCTTGTAGAAAACTCTCATATATGTATATATACGTATATATGTGTGTGTGTATATATGTATATACATATGTGTATACTATGTGTACTATATATGTATATACATATATACATATATATAGTGATTATTTTTTTTTCAATTAGAGTATAGGAAGTTGCCAGACAATGGCAAGCAACAATCAATATCACACACACAAAAGTGAAACTAGCTATGTCTTAAAAGATAGGAAATGATTGGCTACTAATGCTGAAGTTAATTCTAAATCAGCTATGTACAGATAAACCCATCTAGAAATTCAAGGATGTTATGGACCTATTTGGCAGTCTAGTGAAATCTATGTATGGAATACTTTCTTAGAATAATGTTTTTAAATACTCAAAATAAAATATATATTATTACAAAGGAAACATTATATTAAAACTTAGCTACCAAAATATAATTTTTAAAAAGCTCACGGCTAAGTGGCACAGTGAATAGAGCACCAGCCCTAGAGTCAGGAGGACCTGAGTTCAAATCCAGCCTCAGATACTTAACACACTTACTAGCTGTGTGACTTTGGGCAAGTCACTTAACCCCAATTGCCCTCAAAAAAAAAAAGCTTACTGTCTCCATGTTAAGAAGGAAAGAATAAAAGCGAGAATATAATTGCATGCAATTACAAAATATTCAAATTGATCAACTTTTAAAACTAGCTTTAGATTATGTAGAAAATAAAAAGATGCATAAAAATCAACTATTTATAAAGATATCCCTCAAAATAACATCATTCTTAAGGAGATTTAATAACTGCAAATTAATTTTCACAATAAACCCACAAAAAACCCTCAGAACCAAGTTAACCAGAAGACACTTGAATATCTTTGCCAATGAGAAAGATGTGGCAGCCACAGTCAATGTGTACAAATTCATTTATGGAATATTCTAGATCTGACCATGCCTTAAGAAGTTTCAATTTTTTAAACGTCTGAAAATAACACTGAGGGTAAACATTAAATGCTTCAGAAACATCTGTTTTATTGCAAATCTATTGTCACATAGTGAATTTCTCTAGGTTCCACACAACTGCTTAGTGGTAACACAGAAATAAATCACCATGTTTGACTCAAAATTTACTTGCTTAAATAAAGCCAACTTTCTAGTAAGTCCTTTCTTTCCTCCAATAATAACCAATAACATTTCACATACGTACCCAAACCCTTCCAATTCACTACTAGTTAGGTAGCAGAACAACAACAACAAAAAAGGCCACTCCAGGTGAATATTGTCAAGAAACAGATTGCCACGAGTATTGGTTTCTTTTTTTTCCTCCAAGGGTATTGCTTTTTCCCACCTCTTAGATGGTAATAAGGGTTGCAGGACTAGTTTTCCTACCTCCTGCCCCCAACTGGTACAAGGTAATGTTTCAATCCAGGAACCTATTGATCTTTCTATTCTCCACTCTAGGAAGATCTGCCTGCTTTGCTCTGAGATCACATAATCAAAGACTACTTTCCGAAACCATACTTGACCAAGAATTTGCAGAGCCCTGCTTTAACAAAGACTTAAAAGTCAACAAATAAGCTAGGGAAATGAGAAAACAACAACAACAACAACAAAAAAAAACTCTGACCACTGAAAGCTACTATGGTGACAAGGAAGATCAAAACAAAGAATCAGAAGAAGAAAACAAAGTCAAAGATTCTATATCCAAACCCTCCAAAAAAAAAAAAATATATATATATATATAAATTGTTCTCAGGCCACAGAAGAGCTCAAAAAAGATTCTGAAAGTCAAGTAAGAGAGGTAGAAGAAAAATTGTGAAGAGAAATAAGAGTGGTGAAAGAAAAACATGGGGCAGCTAGGTGGCGCAGTGAATAGAACACTGGACCTGGAGTCAGGAGGATGTGAGCTCAAATCCGACCTCAGACACTTAACACTAGCCGTGTGACCTTGGGCAAGTCACTTAACCCCAACTGCCCTGCCAAAAAAAGCAAAAAATAAATAAAAAATACTGAAGAAAATAACACCTTAAAAAACAGTTAGATCAAATGGTAAAAGAAGTCCAAAAGCTCACTAAAGAAAGTAACTAGGGGTGGCTAGGTGGTGCAGTGAGTAAGAGCGCCGGCCTCGGAGTTGGGATGACCCATGATGGAATCCAGTCTCAGAAAATGAGCACCCACACATAAATAATGACTAGCCGTGTAACCTTGAGGAAGTTACTTAACCCCAATTGCTTAAAAAAAAAATAAATAACTCCCTGGAGATTAGAATGAAGCAAATGGAAGCTAATGATTTCGTGAGAAATCAAGAAATGATAAAATCAAAGGAATGAAAAAATACAAGGCAATCTGAAATATCTTATTGGAAAAACAAATGACCTGGAAAATAGATCCAGGAGGGAGAATTTAAAAATTATTGAACTTTCTGAAAGCCATAATAAAAAAAATAAAGCCTAAACATCATCTTTCAAGAAATTATCAAGGAAAACTGCCCAGATATTCTAGAACCAGAGGGTAAAATAGAAATTGAAAGAATCCATTAATCACCTCCTTAAAGAGATCCCAAAATTAAAAATCCCAGGAATATTATAGCCAAATTCCAGAGTTCCCAGGTCAAGGAGAAAATATTGCAAGGAACCACAAAGAAATAATTCAAGTTATCATGGAGCCACATCTTGTAAATACTATGAGATTTAGCAGCTCCTACATTAAAAGATCAGAGGGCTTGGAATATGATATTCTGGAGAGCAAAAGAGTGATAACTGCAACCAAGAATCAACTACCCAGCAAAACTGTGTGTAATCCTTCAGGGGAAAAAATTGATATTCAATGAAATAGAGGACTTTCAAGCATTCTTGATAAAAAGACCAGAACTGAATAGAAAATTTGACTTTCAAATATAAGAGTCAAGTGAAGTATAAAAACGTAAACAGGAAAGGGAAAGCATAAGAGACTTAATAAGTCTAAACTGTTTACATTCCTACATGGGAAGATGATATTTGTAACTCATAAGACCTTTGTCATTATTAGGGTAGTTAGAAGAAGCATATATAGACAAAGGGCACAGGTGTGAATTGAATAGGAAGGGATGATATCTAAAAAATAAAATTAAGGAGTGAGAGAGGAATGTACAGGGGGGAAAGAGAAAAGGAGAGGTAGAATGGGATAAAATATCCCACTTAAAAGAGGCAAAAAAAAAAAAAAACTTTTGCCACGGAGGGGAAGAGTAGGGAGCTGAGGGGAAGTGAGTGAACCTTATTCTCATTAGAACTGGCTCAAAGAGGGAATAATATACATACTCAACCAGGTATAAAAATCTACTGGGTATAAAAACCCTACAGGAAAATAGGAGAATGGGATAAAATAAGGGAAAGGGGAGGAGGTAGTCAGAAGCAAAACACTTTTGAGGGACAGGGTGAAAGGAGAGAATAGAAATACAGTTAGCAATAGTAACTGTGGAAAAACATTTTGAAGCAAATTTCTCTGATAAAGGCCTCATTTCTCTAACGTATGGAGAACTGAGTCAAATTTATAAAAAATAAGAGTCATTCCCTGATTGATAAATTATCAAAAGATATGATCAGTTTTCAGATGAAGTAATCAAAGCTATCTATAGTCATATGAAAAAATACTCTATTGATTGGAAAAATGATAATTAAAACAATTTGAGGTACTATTTCATACCTATTAGATTGGATAATAAGAGAGAAAAATGTTGGAAGTGATGTAAGGAAAATGAGACATTAATACACTGGTGGAGTTGTGAACTGATTCAACCATTCTGTGGAACAATTTGCAACTATGTCCAAAGGGTTATAAAACTCTGCATACCATTTGACCTAGTGGTATTACTAGATCACTATTATACCAGGTTTATATGCTAAAAGAGATTTAAAAATAAAAAGGAAAAGGACCTATATGTATAAAAATATTTATGGCAGCTCATTTCTGGGGGTAAAGAATTAGAAGTTGAGAGAATGTCCATCAGTTGGGGAATGGATGAACAAGTTGTGGTACATTATTATGATGGAATGCTGAGTTGAGCTCTTTAGAAAAACCTGGAAAGACTCACATGAACTGATGCAAAGTGAAATGTACTATGTACAAAGTAACAGCAATTATTGTAAGATGATCAGCTGTGAAAGACATCATTATTCTCAGCAATGCAATGATCCAAGACAACTCCAAAAGACTTATGATGAAAAATACTATCCATCCCTGGAGAAAGAATTTTTGGCATCTGAATATATATATTTTTTAACTTTATTTTTCTTGTCTATGTTTTCTTTCACAACATGAGTATTGCAAATGTTTTTCATTACTACATATATATAACCTATATGGAATTGCTTGCCTTCTCAGTGGGGGTGGGATGTGGAAGGGAAGGAAGAATTTGGAACTCAAACTTTTAAAAATGAATGTTAAAAATTATTTTTACATAGCTGGGGGAAAATAAAATACTAAATAAAAATTAAAACTTTTAAAAAAGAAATTGGGAGACAAAAATGAGAACCTAAGACCTTATCTAACTGTATTTATCATTACTGATTCTTTAAAAGATGAAGATTTGTCATAAATACACTTTAAAATAAATTAACTCAGATTACTATATTCATGCAAATCTATGATTGTGTCACATTAGGTGTTATTCCAATAGATACAGATCCATGCCTTCCATTCATTCAAGAGTTCCCAGGGGTTTTACCTACTACATTGGAGGCCTTCCTTGCTTTTTCTTAATATTTGCAAAGATTAATGATTGGGTGCCTCTGGCTATACCAACATTCCTCACCCTTGCCATATTATCAACTTAGTTTTTCTTCTTGTCATAATTTATTGATGACATCTTTTACTCCAGGTCTTCTTCAAAACTCCTCATTGATTATATATAGCAGTCTGGTCACCCCTACCATTCACCTCTCCATGGCTATCTGTGGGTTATTCATCTTTAATTTTTCAGAGACTATTGTATTTCATGGCTTGCTGACATTATAATACCACCAAGAGATAGTTGGTATTAAAAAAGAAAGACCTTTGTTTTCACAAGAAATTTTAGAGTATTGAAGAAGCCTTGGGATTGTCAAAGAAGTTTTGTAATGTCCTAAAGGCAATCCAGATTGTTTTCTCTTGTTTTATTCTGGGCCTAATTATTCTATCGGTACTATCTGTTCCAAATGTATATGCTGACAGACAACTCAACAGGTGTTCCATCCAAATTCATGCTTCATCCCATTTAATCTTTTCTGTGTGCATAGATGTTTAAGTCACACTCACGAATGGGTATATATCTCTTCCAGGAGGCTCTGCAATGTCCTGGAGTTTGATGCAGTGATCATGGTGTCATCTGTACGCAGGAATATCTGGAGACTCCTGGTATCCAGAAAGAATCATTTTCTAACTTAAATTTTGTTCTCAATCTCTTCTATCACAATGATCAATAGCTTTGGTGGGCATACATCTCCATTTTTATGTTTTGCCAGATCATTTATGAGCAAAGTCATTGAATGAGATTATTTCTCTTGCTATACCTTTCACATTTAATCGATACTGATGTATCAATGAGAGATATACTGGTGGGAAGGAATTTTTATTATTCTACCAAATCAATTTTTTTTTTCAAAATCAACAATTACATAGTAGAATCTTATAATTTCTACATCTTTCCATCAATTATGAAAGAGTAAAGAAGTGGCCCATTATGGGATATTCCTTGTAAAAGTCTGCTTGTGCCCTACTAGTATGCTCAATAAAAATGCCCCCATTTCATGTATAAATAACTCGAATAAAGATTTAATATAGACTGGAAAGAAGGCAAATCGGTCAGTAGCTGTTATGGTTTTCTTAGCTATCTTTTTGTGGGATGTTAATATGGTCAGAGATTTTTTTCCATGCTTATATTATCTTCCCCTCCACCTGATATCTTTTGATTTAATACACTGATACTAACATCAATTTTCTTTGTTCTAGCATGTATCTCCTTTACATACATTCCAGGTGCTTTTTCCTTCCCTATTCAAAGAGTGCCATTTCTAACTCCTCTATAAAAATATCCAGGATTGTGACATTTATGTTGGATTATATACAGTAGCTCCATTGTCTCTAATGATGAAAACAGTTTGCACTGGTAATTCTTATAGAGCTTTTACAATTTTCTTCTATTTGTCATCCCTCCGTTTTCATCTTTGAATAATCCCCTTTGTATGACTTTGCTTTAGTTAATTTCATGCTAAGCTTTCTTTAAATTAGTTTTATACTCCATAACTTCTCCCTACTAAATGAAATAATACTACTTGTAATCATCCATCAAACTTCAACAGAATGACTATTAATCAATCTTAAGTAGTATAGCCTTTGGCTGCCATATCTATCAGCTTGATAAATAAGTCAAATGTTTGCTAAGATGCTTTCCTGGTTCTTTTGGACTTCTTGTGGCAACAGATTTACTGTAGTTAAACATTTGTATAAAATTATTATAATTACTACTGATGTTATTTCTAATGTTCTCTTTCCGTTTCTTAATGCTGAATGCCTGTTAAAATAGTTCTGTAGTACATGATTTCAATTATATGCCGTATCTGTTATTCCTTCTTCTTGCTTTTTACTAATTCTAATCTTTGCTCTGACCAGTCGGAATTATCATTAAGTAAAAAAGGCTAAAAAGCAATTTAATATGGTTAATGTGGCATTGTAGATAAAGAGCTGAATTGAGAGGTGAGATTTGAGTTCAAGTCTAACCTCTAACAGGCACTGGTTGTATAAATACATGCAAATCACCTAATCTCTCAATGTCTTTGGTAACTCTAAGTTACAAAATACTTGCTGATTTGCATTGGTAGAGGAGTTTCCTTACTCAGAGGTACACAAATGAAATATCTGTGAACATGTAATTTCATTCAATGACTGTTTTTCATTCATATGAGTAATCCCTACACTTGCAAATATGGCTCTATCAATTCTTTTCCTAAAGACAGTTTAATGCTCATAAGGTGTAAGGCTTCTCTGTGGTCTTCAAGTTTTTAGCCTCTCTCATTCCTTTTTCCTACTTTCCTAAAATGTTTTGTGCATCTGCGCCTTTTCTCATTTGTGCACTTAAGTCACCAAATTATGACTTAATTTGGAGGGTCTTATCAAGTCTGAAAATTTCTCTATCTTTTTACCCTCTGCAATTCAATGGTGACATTTTTGCAGGTACTTATCAGAATTGCAATACTAGATTACCTCATGAAATAATGTTCCATGTGATTAATTCTCCCATTTACCTGCAACTTCCTTCTTTTTTTCCAGTTTTGTATATAGTAAGAATGTTGAGAATTATTTAATTCAGCAATTCCATCCATTTCATCAATGGACAAAGATCTTTCACTTAAGAGCATCAAAATTTAAATTATTACAAGTGATTCTTAGTTAAATTAAAGTTAATACAGTGTGATTCTTAACATCCTCTGTTACTTTTTACTCCACTTTGCAGCTGACACTACTTAAGTAGAAGGGCATCTTCTAGTGCCACATGGTATTCTGTATTTTTCTTTGTTCCAGGAGTGCCCATGGCCAAAAGATTCATCAACTGACCAGCCTACTGGTAATGAGTTTCCCTGTACTTCACTGGACTAGTCCTCAGAAAATAGTCTGTTGCCATTCTCAAAGTCACTCTAGAATGACAGAACCTGCCAGAGCTTACACTACACTGGCATAGCCTTCAAGGTCACCTAGGGTCATGCTCACATCATGATGAGGCATCACAGTAAGATTCTGTGGAAAGCATTATAAAAAAATACATAGCCATAGATGCTATCAAAAGCACACAAATTTCCATTCTTAGATAAACCAACAGATTTTTAAAAACAATTTCACAGTATGAAAACTACTAACAAAGGGAAACTCTTGTATGAATATCTTTTCTCTTTTTTTCCCTTTTCAAAAGGAAGGGGGAAAAATGCCCTAAAAGGAAATCAATTGAGCACAAAAATACTGAGGTAGTCGATCCCTGGATTTATAGTCACCTTTGGCAAGGCACTGCTGTGAAAAAGCAGAGTCACTGCCATTACAAGAAAAGATTATGTATTTTAAAGAAAGGGCAGAATTAATCATTCTCTACAACAGACAACCTAACCCAGAATGCCTTTAAAAATCAAGCAAGTCAACATATTTGGAAGGAAAATGATGGAAAAAAAGAATTATCAGTCTACTAGTAATGAAAGAAAACCAAAAAAACAAAGTATTCAACAAATAACATTTATAGATGAACATATATAGAACAAATATCATTTATATTCAAGTACCATACTAACATGTTCACCTGGACATGCACATAGTTTCAACAATCAACAAACTCACAGCTTCACTGTAATTCCTCGATTATCATAGACTGTCTCTATAACATATTTCCAATAACAGCTATTAAACAGTTCAAATCAAGCAAACATTTATCATGCATCTACTATAAGGCCTTTTGATAAGTGATGGAAGTAATAGAAAAATTTTAAATTATGACCTATAATGGGTAAGAAACTTAAGATCTTAGCATTTTAGAAATTTTTTTAAAAAGAGCTGTTCCAGAGACAGATCTAGATCCAAACAACAAATTACTAAAAAGTGATAAAGCAATACCTATACATCTTACGGGCTTGTCTTTTATAAAGTAATTGCCTAACCCTGTTTTAGAGAAAACTGATAGAAGCAAGTAGTAAAAAGCCTGAGCACCAAAACCAAACTATCCAAGATATCTATCTTAGAGAAAAGTAAGTGTAGTTGGCAACTATTAAACCTGTTTTTAAAGTACATCTGCTGCCAATTCCTGACTATAAGAAGTATTCTTACTCTAAACAAAACTGAAAAAAGAAGGAAATTTCAGGCAAATGTGAAAATAAATCACAAGGGAGATTATTTCATCAAATACCTGGCAATTTGGTACTGAACTTCTAATAATTATGTGCAAAATGGCCACCACTGAAAGTAATTTTTGCATATGCACCAACATGAATTGCTGAGGGCAAAAAGGTAGAGAGAAATGTGAATTATTTTCTCAAAAGGAAAAACTTCTGTATGAGTTTATTGGAAGTCAATTTGCCATGAATCTATTGCTAAAACTAATGAAATGTACTCAGAAATTTTTACATAATCTCTACCTTGATTATCATTCTAGTTGTCTCCTTAGAGCATCCCTAGAACTAGGTTGTATTATTATGGTGTGGAGAAGGGTATTGGGGGAAGGGATTTCCATAGATATTTAAAACTCAAAGTTGTTTTTTAAAAATAAATGTTTACATGCATAAGCTTATACTAGATTTATTAAATATTTTTAAAAACAAAATAAGACAGAAAAGTAGTGATTTTGTAAAATTAAGGTAACAAAACTGAGTAAAAAGTTTAACTGTGTATGGAGACAAAATGAATACATTAATAGGAACTACTCCAAATAATACCCAATTATAGTATGAAAGCTAAGTACATCAGTATATTAGGAATAATACACTAATACCATGATATCTCTTTCAAAATTACCAAGAACAGAAAAAATTCCTAAATCAACAATTATTCTTCACATGAAAAAAAGAATCATTAAGGAAGCCTCTTATCTCCTTCCTTGGAATTTGTATCTTAACACTAATAATTTGTACTCAACAACTTTTAAAAGAGTCAAGGACAAAATCAATAAATTTCTTCCAAGCGCACACACATGCATGCATTACCAACATTGTCTTACTTAACACATGTAACTATTTTGCATAATCCTCATTAAATATATTTAGTCATTAATAATTGGTTACTTAAGTCTTTAACTATTTAATTCCTATATTAATTACACAATGATCACTATGGCTTCTTTCCTCTACATACAACATGATAATTGTTCATTCTGATGACCTGCCTCATTTGGAACTATACCGTACCTTACAAATATTAGATGTTAAGCCTTGCCATCATCTATTCATGAAGAAAACACCATTCAACTTCATCCTGACTGCCAGAAAATCAATTCTAAGATATTCCATCATGACTTGTTATTCCCCTAAGAAAATTAACAATGAATTTTAATTTCTACACACAATAAGTTATTAAAAAGCCACCTAAAGCTCATTAAATCTATTCTTATTAAAAAAAATTCAAACAATAATAGATTGAGACTTGGAAGGTACCTCAGAAGCAACAGAGTCTAACATCCTCATTTTACAGATGAGGAAAATAAAGCAAAGCAATCTTAAATAACTTGATCCAAGGTCAAACAAGGAGGTGGTATTTGACCCCAGAGCTTCTGACTCCAGAGAGAGTAATTGTTCTATTGTATTATGTTTATATATATATATATATATATAACTTTCATTTCCAAATATGTTACTCCCCATGTCCTACCCAATAAACTTTCTCTTGTGATAAAAAATTTAAAAGAAAAACAGTTAAGCAAAAAAAAAAAAACTAACACATCAAATATATGTTATGCATGTGTATGCAATCTTCCACATTCTCAGTGTCACCCCTTCCCACCCCCTTACCCCCCATTAGCTCTGCAACTAATAGAAGGATGCACATGTTCCCAACTGTCCTCTGGGGCCAAGTTGGCAAAGAATACATACTTAAACAAATTTCAAGATTTCATGAGAAAAACACATAGAAATCAATATAAGTGAGCAAACATCTAAGACTACAGATACAGTAAAATAAGACTAAACCAACGTGACTACTGAGCTACAATAAATGGAAGATGATAAGTAAAAAAAATAAATAAATATAAAAAATTTTAAAGGTCACAAGTAATAAATCTCCATATAAATTAAAATCCATCAACAAGTACTCACTACTAAGCACTCACTATATGTCAGGAAATGTTCTAGGCTCTAGGTATATAAATAAATAGAATAAGACATTGTACTTGCAAGTAGCTTACATTCAACATAGTTTTATAGAAATTAACAATTAGCACCTCTTTTCAACAAAGGGAAAAAATTTAAATAAAAATTTAAAATGAATTCATTAAAGCAGAGAAAATTTGTTAGATATAACAACTTTCTCACAAAAGGGGGACATCACTAGCACTGTGAGGCAGGATTTTAAATCATTTTATGAATTCAGAACAGATTTAAACGAAATACGATTAAGGAACAAAGAAGTGCTAGATAACTTTTGGAAGCATCTTCCCCAAAAAACAATTAGTCTTATTAACACAACTGTAGTATAGAGGGAAAAAGAATAATTTGAAGTTAAACAACTGGCTTCAAATCCTAACTGCCATATAAGTAGCCATGGAACATCAACAAATCACTTAATTTCTCCTTAGTCTAGTTTTATCATTATATAAAATAGGACAAATAATACTTGTCTACCTACACATTTCATTGACAGTCATGAGGGGCAATATGTTATAGTGAATAAAAAACTTAGGTCAGAGGGAACAAGAAGTTGGGTCAAATTATTTCAATGACAGTGTAACCCTGAACAAATCATTTAATCCTTCAGTATCCTAGATGAGAGGCATCAAATAGATGATCTACATGACATTTGTGGCTCACAACAGTTCCAAGAGGCTCCCAAACCAGATTAAAATGCAATTGAGAAATATTTAACAAAATAAACAAAAATACAACAAACCATAGATAATAGTGACATGTGGTTTTCTAAGTCATTATGAGGTTGGTGCCCTGCCCCATTTCTGTTTAAGTTAGACATTAGTGTCCTAGATAACTTGAAGGTTTTTAAGTTACAAAACAGTTTAGTTTGGTAAGAATCATGAAGAGTCTCCAGTTCCCTACACTAATGAAATCACAAATCTGCCAAAAGAAAAAAAATTACCTCACAGCACTGTTCTAAGGACTAAAAATGAGAATTATAAGAATAACTAGTTTCACTATTATGAATTTTAAAATGGAAACAATAATTATTAAGTAGATATTATTTTTGCCTCTTTGAATAACAAATTGTGGTGACAGTTTAACTAAAAGGGTCTTAATTTGTCTTAGAAAACACATTTATCTCTAATCTTTAAATGCTTTGTCCTCTTACCACCTGTGAAAGCAGGGGAGATATTGATAAGCTACAGAAAATCCAAAAGAGGGCAATCAAGGGAATAAAGACATTCGCAACCATGCAAATGATGCCGTTTGTTGAAGGATCTTAGGATGTTCAACTTGTAAAAGGAGGATAGCAGCTTTCAAATATTTAAAGAGTTGTCTAAAGAACAAAGGATCAGACCACCCTACAAGTCAGTCATTCAAAAAGCATTTATTAAAAAAAAAAGCATTTATTCATCACTTACTATGTTCCATGTAGGGAGATAAATTTAAAGCTCAACATACAGAAAAACTTCTTCATAAGCACAGGCAATGGAAAATAGAATGAACTGCCTCCAAAGATGGTAAATTTGCATAAAGTATTTTATAGAAGTAGTAATTAATCTCTTTTCAATGTTATATAGAAAAAAAAATGGAGCACACTAATTTTCTAATGTCCTTCCTGGATCCTATCTCCTCTCTGGATTTTCATAGTGTTGCTCTTTCTTGGGTTTCCTATCTGTGTAGCCACCACTGCTGTTTTTTTTGCTGTATTCTATACCATTTTTTAGCTACAGGAATACTGCAGGACTCTGTCCTAGACCTCTTCTATCTCTATTCCCTCTTTCAGTGATCTCAGTTCCCATGGGTTCAGTTATCACTATGCCATCCAGTTTAAAATGTCCAATAGGGTGATGAACATGGGCCTGGAGCTGAGAAGAGAGACTAAGGATGAATAAATAAATTGGAAATCATCTGCAAAGAGATCACAATTAAACCCATGGGAGTTGATGAAATTATCAAGTGAGATAATATAAAAGGAAAAGAGAAAAGAGCTTTGTGATATCCCCAGTTAATGGGCATGATGTGGATGAAGACTTAACAAAAGAGGCTGAGAAAAAGTGGTCAAACATGTAGGAGGAACCAAGAAAGAACTGTCTCAAACCCCCAAAAAGGAGAAAGTACACAGAGACAGTCAATATTGTAAAATATTAAAGCGACATCAGGGATAACTATTTCTGAGTACTATAAGTTTTGCTCATTGACAAAAACTCTCTTCACCCCCTAAATCAGATTAGCATTCACATATAAAACCTCAAAGAAAAATTATGGGCTCAATAAAATGGGCCTTTGTCCTCTAACCAAAAAGGATATCCCTTATTCAAAGAAATCCCACAGACAAGCAATTTGAAAAAAACAAACAAAAAAAACTCTACATCCAAATGACAAGCACTTTCTTAAGAGCAAAAGGAAACATACAGCCCAGGATGCCTTACCTTTTAGAATCTATGAGTGCCGATGAGCAAATTCTTATTACAAAATTATTATTCCCTGATTTAAGAGAATAATAAACTGGTTGACTTTTCAATTTAACTAATGTCCATTCAATTATTTTTTTCAAAAAATATTACCAAATCTTTCCAATACAATAGTTATTTCTGATTCATGTTAATATGACAATGATCAATATATCACAACATCTTAAAATGTAGCTTTATAACTCTTAAGCATCTATATTACAATTGGAATTTGGGAAAATACATTTGGGAAGAAAAAATTACTGTTTATATAATAGATATTTCTCAAAAAAATGTGTCAACAATAAACTAAATATCATAAAGGCCATATCACATATCATTGCTTCACTTGAAAATTAAAACTACTGGCAGGGCCTCAATGAGTTGCAAGCTGACTAGTCAAATTCACTAAGTACAAATCGATAAAGCATTAATGGTAAGTATAAAAAGAAATAATCAGAATTCCTTAATTTTTTTTTTAAAGAAGCTTTAAAATAGTCTGGTGGCAGTGTGCTTCCATGCAGATCATGATCCAAAAACAGAAGACTTCTCTCCAACATCCTCTGTCAAAATGAGACTATTTATATCAAATGTTCTTATAGCAGCTCCATGTATGATTAAGTACAAATACTGAAGAAAGATATAACTTTTCACGTGGAAGGCAATAAGCTATAGTCTACCATAACGACTATAACTATGAAAGAGAATGTTATCTTAACAATGAATTCAAATTTCTGGTGTTTAGAGTAAATAAGTTAACACAAAATTGAGAGAAGTTCACTCATTCCATTCTCATATAGCATACCTTCTTCAACAGTATCCTTCACACCATTTTCTCCTTTAACTGATGATTCAGAGAATATCTACCAACTCAACAATTACACATTATCAATTCAATTCTATTTCATCTTGTCTAAAACATGAACAACACCCAACCTGGATTTTTATGTTACAGATATAAACTATATATGAAATTTCTATAGCATGAAAGAAGTTAAATTTATTTCTGTATATATTTTGTCAATCAGTCCATCATTATTTATTAAGTACCTACTATGTGTCAGACATTGTGCTAAATGACATATTTTTGCTCATAATATAGTCTGAAAGAATGCTACACTTATTCCAGTTGAAGAAAAATTGTTATATAATAGTAATCTTATCTCTGGCTTTTTAAACATCTACAAGTGTATCTTATTATTTCAATGAATAGCAAGAAAATTTCATTAGGAAATTCAATTCTTTCATTTTAAATTAATCTACACTTCTACGAATTTTTAAGAAAATGAAAAATAGCATAACTCCAAAAATACTGGGAATCATTATTCCAGACATTCAGATTATCTCACTCAGGAAAAGTACTTTTAAATAGATGCTACAAGGTACTACAGATGTTTTTCCATCCCTGGCTCCCTCCAACAACCTTTTACTTGACTCATGTCCTAAATTATACTGGATAAAAATATTTAACATGATTAATCAAATGCTACAATCAAAGACATCAGCCTTTGGTACATATCACTCTATTTCATGATATAGTGCTTTTTTAGCTGAATATGATTTTAAGTAAAAAATACATTAAAAAGTAGCCATAAAACAGAAATGCTATTTACAATGCTGGGGTAAAGTACTGATTAAAAGAGGGTGGGGGGACAGCTAGGTGGCACATTGACTAGAGCACCAGCCTTGGAGTCAGGAGGACCTGAATTCAAATATGACCTTAGACACTTACCACTTACTAGCCATGTAACCTTGGGCAAGTCACTTAACCCCAACTGCCCTGCCTTCCCCACTCCAAAAAGCAAAAAAAAAAAAAAAAACAAAAAAAAAAAACCTTAAAAGGGAATGAGGGGGGCAAAGGAAGTCCCTTTTACTTTTAAAAGTATATCTATTTGTTCACTGAATCAAAGCAAAAGGTACAAAGCTTCTACAAACATAAAAAGGATTAAATGGATAACTTCCTTTCTTCTCTTTGACTTCTGTTCATATAAGACAAAGCTGAAGTTGGCCAAAATACATACCTCCACTGTTAACTTTCCTACTTAAATTTGAACCAGTAACTCTGGAAAAATAGTAATAAAAAATGTCCCATTCTCTTTTGTTTCTTTTAAGTACTGCCATTATGATTCTGTCAAGAGTTTTTGTTTGGTTAAAAAAAAAAAAGCCAAGTTTGTAGATCTCTTCCATGAACCTTCTTTATCAATTCCATTAATATGCTGACAACACTAATGCTAGTTATGTTATTTGATAATGCTTGTCCTGATATTTTTATAGTTATTTACAATTCAATTTTGCTCAATAACATGTATATCAACTACATACCTGAAATAAATGTTAGTAATAATTCTTTTTAAATACTATTTAAGTAAAATTTATCAACTTAAAAATAAAGAAAGCTAGAAAATAAGGTAGGATTTAACTATATAACCCATGAGATTCACCTTTAATGAAAATGAAGGTTTCCTTTTATCCATACTACCCTTAAAAAGCTAAGGGTTAGGAGAGTCATGGGGCTATTTTTAAAAATTGGAATGACAGTCCTTTTCTCATCAACTTCGTTCTGATGCCTAATAAAAACTCCCGTCCTATATTTGCCTAGAGGGCATTTCCACTCCCATAGAATCATAAATTTAAAGCTTAGAAGCTAAAAGTTCATCTTGCCCAACCCCCTAATTTCATAGATAAAGAAACTGAGGTCCTCAGAGCTTAAATGAGTTGCAAATGGTCCCACAGGTAAGAAATAGTCAACTACAATTTGAACCCAGGGGTCTTAACAACAAATCCAGTACAGTTTCCATTGTACCATGATTAATCAAGTGAAGTTCAAATTCAGAATGTTCAAAAACAAATTTTACTTCTCAAACCAACTTCACCTCCCCAACATCAACATTTTTTCTCTTCCATTTTTCCTGTCTCCAAACCTTCACATTACCTACAATTATTTTTCATGCTCTATACTCAAGTGCTTTCTGATCTGTTGCTTTTCCATTAAGTTTCTTTTCCTCAGGTCTTTCTTTTCTACCACTCCAAATAACAGAATTTTAGAGGTAAAAGGAACTTTAGAGATCATCTAGCTAAACTGTCTCAACTTACATATAAGCAAATGGAAGCCCCCAAAATGTTAAGTTATTTGCCCTAAAGTAAAATCATTCCATACCACAACTCTAATGGTCTTTAGAAAACACCGAATTTATAACATTCTCTCACTTAAATCATAAATTCCTCCTGACTGCTATATTAAAGTTCAGGTTGGAATTTAGGTATTCAATTAATTAGCTATACTTTACTATGAAAAATTCTAGAATCTCTCACTCCCTTCTCCCCTTTCCTAAGATTTCCAACTTTAATTCTTCTTACAATTCAATAAATATGCTAAAACATTTTTCAAGTCCCCAGATTTTTATCAATTTTCCCCTATAAACATTACAAAATAAATACAGCAATACTGCTTTTGTTTTATTTAAGGTAGTTCAACTTGGCATAGTCCTCAAAAACATCTCCAATATCATCAACTCAGAGATTAGAGAACTAAGTGCTCCACTTGCTGAGCATATTCAAGGTGTGCCTCATCCCACAACATTTCAGAATTACACTATGGGACTAGTGTCAGTTCACTCAGGCTTAGGAGAACAAGGAAGCTCACAACACTAAAGTCCTTGACACTACCAAATAGTTCAACAGCAGAAGCTGATAAGGTTCTATTAAAGGACACACCAAAAAACGAGGCATTACTATCACCCTGGTGATTGCAATTAAGAACCACTAGATATTTTCATCTGACTTGTAGCTGAAGCTTCCTACTATGTGCTGCCTTCCTCTATTAGAAGATTGAGGTCCTCAAGAACAGGTAGTCTTACTTTTATATTTGTATCCCCAGTACTTGACCCATTTACACATTCATTTGCCTAATAATCTAATTATAGGGTCCAAATTCCTATCTCAGTTTTCTATCAGCCCTAAAATCATTCTTCCTCTTTTCTCAAAGACACCACTAATCTAATTCTCCCTTAACTTCCCCACCCACCTTCATGCTGACATAAGTGTGGAATCCTCCAAAAGGCTGTATTCCCAGTTTAACTTCCCTCAATTCCCTTAACCTACATCTTTACCTTCCCCAGCAACTCTTAAGGATGATCATACCCTTGTTTTCATTATTACCAGTTACTATGGCAAAATGTAGGTTCCTTGGAAGCAAAGAATGGTTCATAGTTTTGTCTTTATATCTTCTCCATTTAATAAGTAGCTGACTCATAGTAAGTACTTAAATTGCTTTTGACCAACCATTTCATTCCAATCAAGCAGGGAGAGGAAGATCCTCAGGGTTGCTGTTCCAAAGAGAAACAGTTAACATTGACATTCACTCTAAGCCAGGAGAGCCCCATTCCTTGACTCACTTATATGAAAAGGTCTTATCGTAAAAGGGCCAGGGTCTCCCATTGCATCCTGGGTCATCTCCAGTCATCCTAATATCTGGTCACTGGACCCAGATGGCTCTGGAGCTGAAAGTGAGGCTGGTGACCTTGCACAGCACTCCCTCAAATCAAAGTCAACTGCAAGTCATGTTATCATTTCCCTGATGATTTCCTCTTCAAAAATGAAGGACAAACACAACAGTCTCATTCCATTGGATGCTCAAAGTTTACCAAACCCCAATGCTGTGTTAACCCCCTACAATTCACTAAGTCTGCTTCTACTTACTGATAGCTGCAGGCTATAGATGAAAGCCAGACAACATGACTATCACACACCCCCTAACTTTTTTCAAGTCCCCTATATTCACTATCTGAAACATGCTTCCTGTTTTACAGAGAAAAGCCATTCACTGTGAGCTTCCTTCTCTTCCATATGTTACACCTCAAAGCCTCAACATCAAGCCCTAGTTTCTTCTCCTTCACCCTAATCTCTCAGAAAGAGATGGTTCCTTTTCCTCGAGTACTTAATTACATCCCCTCTTATTTCTTTGAAGATTTTGACCTTTGAACATTTGCCCTCTCTGACATCAATCTCTTCTCTTTCTACTCATTATCAATCGGCTTTTTCTACTATCTAAAAACCTGCCCAGATCCCTGAAGCTTTAAAAAAAAATCTTTCTTTTGACCCCACTACCCTTTGATATATCTGTCCCATATCACTTGGATTATAAAAAATAAAGCCTTCATTAAGTGTAAGATGGAGGAAGCATGGTTAGACAGCAGTTTTGAAAAAGATCTAGGGGGGGGGGCGGCTAGGTGCAGTGAGTAAGAGCGCTGGCCTCGGAGTTGGGATGACCCGAGATCAAATCCAGCCTCAGAAAATGAGCACCCACACACAAATAATGACTAGCCATGTAACCTTGAGCAAGTTACTTAACCCCAATTGCTTTAAAAAAAAAGAAAAGAAAAAGAAAAGGATCTAGGGGTTTTAGTGAACTGAAAGCTCAATAAATCAGCAACCAAAAAAGTTTATATAATCTTGGGCTTCATGAAAAGGATATAGCTTTCAAAAACAGAAAGCTCCCACTGTATTCTACCCTCATTGGTCTCTTTCTATTGTATTCAGTTGTAGGCATCAAAAATTTTAATGATATTGATAAGCTACAGAGCTTTGAGAATGGCAAACAGGATGGTAAAGAACTCTGAGTACATGTCTTGTGAAGATCAGCTGAAAGAACCACGTGGAGAAAAGAATATACAAGGGGATATAATAACTATCTTCAAGTATATGAAGGGCTTTCAAGTTGAGGAACAATTAAATTTATTCTACTTGGTTCCAGAAGTCTGAAATGAGAAGCAATAGATGGAAGTTGCAAAGACATAAATTTAAGTTTGAGTGGGGAAAAAAAAAACCAAAACACACACAACCTCACCCCTCCCTGCCTTGCAAGGTTGGACCATGGATTCTCTGGCATGTTATTAGCAGGAAATTCTCTGATGGATTAATCAGGTCCCTTCCAGATTGCAAATTTTGTGATTCTTTTCTCTTTCACAGTCAAATTCCCTGGAAGAGTTTTCTGCATTCCCTATCTCCATTCCCCGCCTCCCAATTCTTTCTGACCCACTGCAATCTAATTTCCAACACTACTATTCAAATGAAATCATTCTCTAAGCTTACCAACAATCTCAACTACTAAATTAAATGGTGTTTTCTCAGTGTTCTTCATACTTTATCTCTCTGGAGCTTTTTATACTGACAATTATGCCCTACTCCTGCTATAGCAACCTCCCTCACTTCAATGGGACAGTAGCTCTTTGGATACTCCTACTACTTATTCAACCATTAACTATTAAATCCTGCCACTGAACTCCCAGATCCATTCTAGAACAGAGAGTGATGATCTCGTGTAACTCTGCCTTACTTAAACCCAATACAATTCACCTAGGAGTCAAGACATCACTTGAGATGACACTGGTCCTCTTTGAAAACAAAGGACAAGCAACAATCACCACCTCCTAGTAAATCAGCCAGGCTTGCAACCTCAGCCATTTTTTCTCCCTTATCTATAATTAATAAGTAACTAAATCTTACCAATTTAAATCTCTCACATCTGTCCTCCTATCCCCATTCATACCACAATCTAGTTTAGGCACTCACCATTTCTTGCTTGGACTACTGCAATATCCTCGTATCTTGCCTCAAGTTTCTTCCTTCTCTTATCCATCCTCCACATAGTTGTCAACTTAACATTCCTAAAATAGAGATGTGATAAAGTCTCACCCTAGCCCAAAAGTCTTGAATGGGACTCTTTCCTCTAAAATAAAATACAAACTCCTTAATGTAATATTTGAAGCAATCCAACTTGTCCTCAAACTTTCTACTTCAATATCATATTACTCTTTCCTTCATAAATCATGTTTTAGTCAAGCAATCCTACTAGCTATTCTCTAAACTCTATACTCTACACACATCACTGTATCTTGCATAGGCCCCATGCTTAGAATGCAATCCTTCTTCCTCTCACCATCTTAGAATGCTTCACCTTTTTACTCCCAATATAGAGCTTGCTCCCTTCTCACATTATTATGCATTTATAAAACAGGCTGTACTCCAGCACACTCCCACCACATCAAGTAGAATATAAGTTTGAGGGTAAGGACCATTTTCTTCTTTGTATCCCCAATGACTAGTACATAGTAGGGAATTAATAAATGTTTTCTCAGTTTAAAGACATTATAATTAATACAGGATTAATATGACTAGAAGAAAAGATATCACAAAAAAGCAGTTCTAGTAGAAGGGAAAAAAAAGGTAGAGAAACTAATGTCATGAAAATATAAAAGCATTCTAATTTGGCAAGTATATTATAATTTTACAAATTAACCAGAAATTTAACAGTTCATAAGTATATTCTTTGTACAGTTGATGGATTTCTTAGAGATCTCCAGCCATGTCATTAGCTGTTCTTCAGTTATGAAATAGACACAATTTCACACAATGAAACCTTTTTGAGATACTCAATAAAAGGATCTATACAAACATAGTAAATTGAGCAGTTAGGTTACATAAGAAATTGAAAAATAAAGATGATTATATTTACATATCTAAAAAAACTATATCCTGTTCTGTCATTTTTAATAAATTAATTTTAAAATTACTCAAATATTTCAAAAGTTCACTATTTCATTAGCATAGACACACCTTCTAATAATGCTTTAGGTGGTCATGAGTTGCTGGGGTCAAAGAAAAAAGTATAATCCAAGAGCTCATATCTTAGTGATTGGCCTCTCAAACTTCTGTGCTATTCCAATAAGAGACACAATATTTCTAGGTTCATAGGTACATAAAAATAGATCAGAAAGAGGACTTAAGAAATCATTTAGATCAACACACTCACTTTTTGGATTAAGAAAACTTTAGTCCAAAAAGTTTATAACTTGCCCAAGGTCACAAAGGTAATAAGAAGTAGAGGAAGAACTTAAACTAGGGTCCTCAGTCTAAGGCTTTGGATATCAAAGTAGGACTTTCTAGGGGCATATTTTAACATAAAGCCAATTAGTTCTCAGCATTTCAGAGTTGAAAGAAATCTCAATGGCCATCTAATCATCCATACTTGAAAAGAAATCCTTTCTACAAAATATTCAACAGTACTGATGTGAAGACCTAGAATGGAAGGTATTTTTCCCTTTTGAAAAGGTCTATTAAAAAGTTTTTCCTTCTCTAATTCTGCCCTTTAAGGCTCACTTTCTTCCTTCTTTCCTTTCCTCCCTCCCTCATTTACCTCCCCACTCTCCTTCTGTCCACAAAAGGTATCATACTAGGTATCATACTCTGCCCAAAGGAATGGAAATTTTGATCACTGAAACCTGGTAAGCTATTTGGGGGTTTAGAGGCTAGAATTCTTTCTTAAGGACCAAACCTTAAAGGGAAATCACTCTGGCTCCAAAAGAAAGGCAAACAATAGCTCTCAGCCCAAGCCTCAGTAGGTCGACCATGTTTGGGCCTTAGGTTAAGGCATTCTGACAGCTCAGAGTGAATGTAAATAACAATTGTTTCAGGTTTGGTCAGAAACCCTGAGGGACCTCCCCTCTGGGACTGATTTTCTGTTTTGTTTTGTTTTGTTTTGTTTTTGACTAGGTAAAAGAGGCTTTTCTCTGTCTCATTACTTACCTAGCTGTCATCACCACAAGAGCTTTGCCTCAGACAAAATGGGACCTGGGAAAGACTTTAGCTTAAAAAGGCCAAGGTCTCTCTCACTATATCCAGGGCCATCTCCAGTTGTCCAGATCTATGTCTTGCCATTGGACCCAAATGGCTGAGAAGAAAATGAGGCTGATGACTTTGCAGAACCCTCCCTAACTTAAATCAAATTCACTTGCAAATCATAATGTCACCTTCCAGTCATCACGGTGCTCTTTGAGAACAAAGGACAGATAAACAACAACAATAATTATGGCATAACTCCTCCTATATACTAGATATATTCCAGTAAAAGTAGTGTACAGACTCATAATATTCCCCAATTGCCTTATAATTGCACAAATGTGTTATCTTCACTTTTCATGTATACTTAGCAAGAACTGTATATGTAGGTGCCCTTCTCCCATACTCCCCACATTGCAGCCTCTGAGTCTAAGGAGTTAATATCCTTAAAATATATGTAGAGGGTATCCCAAAAGCCTTAGTGCAGTTTTAAGCTATCTGAAACTATACTAAGTTTTGGAACATATTATACATATTCAAATGTACTAGGAAGGAATTACTTTGTATCTCAAATAATCAGGATCTGATGTTTTGTAACTACATATTCATAAGTAGCACTTACTTATAATCATACCACTTTAATAAAAGGATAAAACTACCTATGAAAGAAAGTCAAGAATCTTTCAAGAAAAAAAACAGTATTAAATCAAAGAAACAAAAAAAAAAGCACCCTCAAAAATTGCTCATAAGAAAAAAAACAGAAAAATATCCTTTCAAATACCTGATTTAATTAAACTTTAGTAAATATTTCCTAGAGAAAGAAAAGCTGCAGGCCTTAAATAGCTGGAATAAAACAATGGACAACTGAAATCACTATACCAAGTGCTATAATATCACCAATCCTTTCTGATGCTCAAAGAATAAGCTTTCAGTTACAATCTCTACTTCATTTCTCCTTATGAAGAACATTCTTATATGTGGAATATAAAATTATTTAGATAATTGAGACCAAGTACTTCACCCTAAGTTATTCAGAAATGTCAAAGCAAAAGTAACTTTTGCCCTGATACTGGGATACAAAGTCTATTGTTTAAACAAATAATCCAAGCATTTTATGAAAGCAGATCTAGTCTAACGAGATTGTGGACTTGTCCTTAAATATTATAATGGCTATGGATTAACTACTACAGTAGTACTATGAATGGCACAGCTTATTCAGAAGTGCAGTCACAGAAAACACATCAAGAAAATTTGAAGACTTTATTGTCTACATTTTAAGATGTTAAAATTAGCCACAAATGAAATTTAATTTCTACCTTGATTATGGTTTAGTGCTTCTCCTAAAGCTAAAACCAGACAACCCCCCCCAAAACAAAAAGTAAATAACTAACTTTGTTTAACTAGGTGATTATTATTGCTTGTCCTAGTGCCTTTTCACATTCTATTAATATCATATTACCTAGCATCAGGTAGGAAACGGCTATTATACTATCATTTGTACTTGAGCTAAAGCTAAATTTTGACAATAAATGCATTTGTGTTGTTAGTTAAATGATATAGTTAATAATAACAAATAAACAGCATAATAACATGGTATAAAGACAAATATCTAAGACAAATATTTGGAAATGAAAATCGTCTTTCTGGATAACTCAGATTAGAAGAAATTCTGAAAAGAAATAATATTTTCTACAAAATGTAATTTACAAAAAAAAATAGGAAGGAGTTTGGAAAAATTTTGCCAAATAACAAGATATTTTATCTTTCTTTGGATGAACTACAAGCAATGCAATATATTTTTCCTCTGTGGCACTGTTGTTTTTTTTTCTCTTAAATACAGTTAACTAAATTGTTTTCTACATACAAATTTTTACAGAATATAATAGGATTTAAAATGGTCTTCTTAAAACAAAGTTGTCTTATTTTGTTTTTTAGTCCTCACCATTCTATATTTATTATATTTGGATGACTCTTCAGATTGACAAGAATTGGAATATCACTTTTTAATATACCAATTTTAAAATCCCAGATTCATTTAAGATAGTATTATACTTTAATATCTAAGAACAGCCAGTGTATATGTAGTTCTTTAATATTTGCAAAGAATTTTGCATATACCACATTTGACCACAATCAACTACCTTGTAAGAAAAAAAACTTCAGGCACCGTCATTCCTAGAGAAAACTGGACTTCAGAGAGGTTTAAATTTATCAACTAGAAAGTGTCAAGGTGGGAAATGAAAACTAAGTCTCTCCCTCTTAATATTCACTATACCATGATACTATATTAATATGTACAATAAACTCTGCAGATCTTATTCCTTTATTTCTTTTAATAAACAGAATTCTTCAAACTTAACTCCTTCAACAGTTTAAAATATAAAGTGTTATAGCATATGCTACTAAACTATTTCCCCTTCCCTTCTTAAACTTCTAGCTCTTTTCAAAGAAAGTTGAAAACTACACAACCTTAACCTTGTGTTTTTGTATAAAGGCTATAAACCTACAAATGAAAATAACAAGACACACAGAAACATACAAAATAATATACCAATCACCAAGGTTAGTATAACCCTCCCTTCTCCCTCTATTAAACACCTGATTGTCACTTTCTGAATTTAACAGAAAGTAACTCCAATTGCTCAGATGCTGTTAAAGAAAAGTTAGATGGAATAAAGTCAGATTTTAAAAATTAAAATGAAAGGATACAGCCTTAAAGCACCAGTCTGAGTTCCAACTGCCAGGATCTTCTGCACAGGATCAAATGCCAAGGCTGAGGGTTGATAGGGGAATCCATGGCGAACAGTCTTGGGATGAGGAAGCGACAAAATCAACAGCAATAACAGACAAATAAAAAGGGGGGAGTGAGAATTCATTATCACATAATAGAACAGTATATCAAATCTATTTTAAAAAAACAAAAAGGACACAAGCATTACTGTCCAGAACACCTATTCATGTTTGGAAATAGAAATTGTTCAAGATGGGCAAAAAAATCAACAATATGTGAAACTGTGATTTTAGCTTAATGTCTTAAATGTGTTCCCCTGGAACATCTTCCCTTTGCATATCTTCTCTCTGGAGTGGCAAAAAAAATGCCTGTCATTTAAATCATAGGACACTTTTACACAAGTAAAAGGAGATTGAAAACTTCTAATAAAATAGCCAACTGTAAATGAAGCCATTAAAGTTATTAAAAAGAAATTGAAGAACAAGTTCCATTTCTCTTAGTGAAATCCCTTCAAGATAGGGTTCTACAATGGAAAAAAATAAATACTTTTTCTCTCTCCCAGGAGCCTGCTTTCTCAAAAGAACTACTACCCTATTTTATGAAAATGTTTAAAACATATAATCTCAAACAACTCTTTCAACAATAATATTTCTATGTGATTATCAGTTTGTAAACTTAAACCCTAACAGGAGAATATTTATTTCAAACAAATTAATGTGAGACTAGTGCAGGAGAGGCTTATATATTTCAAACATTAAGCATCTCCCTTAGGCAAAGCACTCTGCTAGGCACTGAGAATATAAAAACATAAAAAAATACAATCCCTTCACTCTAGCATCTTAATATCTAATGTGGGGGTGGGGGAAATGGGGAGACATATATAAATAAATATGATACTGAGAATGTATTTAAGTAAAGGATGAGTCTATGGAAAACACCAGAGAAGTATTTGTAGGAGCTTTTAGAGGGAAAGCCTGTTTTTCCTAATCAAAATTAAAGTCATCATTAACAGTTTTCCTCCTTAGAATATCTATGTAGTGGGTACCTAAATTTACCTATAAGTCTACTTTACAGATATATTTAACCTTTTTCTATATATATTTTTGAAAGCACATACTGTATCATATACAGAATGCCTTTTTTTGGGAAACAGTATCGTAGGTATACTTTGGCCAATATACTTTTCAAGGCAACAGCAAAACTCAACACAAGTATACCTAATTATGATGTCACTTTTATTAAGTCCATAATAAAGACAGAGTAATAAGGCTAAAAGTAGATTTGAACATACTCAAAATATGAAGGCATGTGTTTATTTCAGATAATAAAAAATATCAATATTAAATTAATTTATATGTCTTATTGAACAAGGAACTAATTTGCTGCATCATCCATCCTGAACTTAAGGACTTTGGCTTGTAATTATTACACGACTACAGGCAAGAATGCCAATATTAACTTTTTATACCAACAACACAAAAAATGATCTATAAATTCAAGTTAAAAGTCATCCACAGTACATTTGAAAGACTATGCAAGGCACAGGTGAATGCCAAATTTGCTAATTAAGTCTGGCTGTCTGTTAACCAATCTTCATTAGAAGTTATTTCCAAAGGAGGCCACAAGGGTTTTATGGTTGTGTCTTATGTTTCCAACACACACACACACACACACACACACACACACACACACACACACACACACACACACACACACACACACACACAAAATCCTTCCAGAGTATTGCCACCGATGCTTCCAAATACCAACTTAATGGTCAGCATTATAAACGAGGCAATCTTAGAATCACTGTTGCATTAAGGAAGGGTCAGGAGAGTTCACAGTAAAGAAGTTGGGGAAAATAGTCTCCTAAGAGGCTTTTAATCACAAAGTGTTTTCTAGGGCTCAACATATATAAGGAGAGGAAGAGGGAGAAAAGGAGAAAGGGGGCGGGGGGAGAGACAGAGAGAGACAAAGAGAGAGACAGACAGAGAGAGAGGTAATTAGATAGATGAATAGTTAAATAGAGAGAGAGATGATAGATTAGTAGATCGGATAGATATATGGATAAGCAGATGGATAGATAAGCGGACAGGTGAATGGCTAGATAAATTAAATACAGAGATGGATAAGTAGATAGATGGCCAGATAGGTGGATAGATGACTGATAGATAAGAGAGAAGAGAGAGATTGAGAGAGTGACAGAAAGAGAGAGAAAGGGGAAGTAAGCGCAAGAGAGGCTGAGAGAGAAAAGGAGAGAGCTAGTGCTGGGGGGAGAGAGGGAGAAGAGGGGGAGGGGGCAGACAGAGAGGGGGAGGCAGAGACAAGGAAACTGTGTGGCGGAGCCGGAGAAGGGTCTCCCCCGGCGCCCCGCTTCAAAGGCAGACCGCTTCCCAAGCCCCCCGCTTTCCGCAAAGCCCACGCGCGGGCCGCCCCCTCGAGTCAGTCACCTTGCAGAGCTGGAAGTGCTCGGACTGGAGCGTCTCCTGCACTTCGTTCTCCCGGCTTCCAGGCTGCTGCTGTTGCTGCTGTTGCTGCTGCGAGGACGACGACAACGACGACGAGCCGGCTGTCAGGCCGTCCAACACCTTCCTGATGTTGAATTTCTTCATGGTCTCCCCGGGCGCTCCCTTTTCCCCTGCCTCCTTCTTCTTCCTCCTCCTCCTCCCGCGGCGGCCGCGGCCTCCCCCCCAGCGCCTCCGCGGCCCCCTAGCGAGAGGTTCAGAGGGAGGACAGCGAGCGACGTCCCCCGTGGACGTGGACCGAGGGAGGGGGAAGGGCGAGCCCGGGCGGCAGTTTTGACAGGATGGTCAGAGGCAAGAAAACGGTGGGAGAAGAGGAGGAGGAGGAGGAGATGTGGGAAGCAGAGGAAGGAAGGAAAGAGGGAGGAGGGGGTGAAATATCTCAGCAGGAAATCCGCGACGACGGGAAACACCCGAGAGGACCGGCGCGCCCCGACAGACCCACAGACGGACGGACGGAGGCCCTTCCAGCGGGCTCCCCGACTGCTGTGTTGGCCGCTGGTGCCACAGCCGCCGCCGCCTCCTTCTCCTCCCCTCCGCTGGGAGGCAGCAGCGGCAACAGCAGCAGCAGCGCCCGGGTGACAGCCGAGCCGGCCCGACTCGCCCGCCCGCCTGCAGGCTCCTCTTCCTGTCACCGACAGTCTCTCCCTCTTCACCTGGTGGCAGAGTGGCTCCCGACCGCGCCGCCTCCTCTCACCATCCCTTCATCCGCCGCGGCGGCTGCTCGAGCAGCCGCCGCCGAGTCCATGGCCTTTGCCCTGCCTGCCTGTCTCCGCTGCCCTCGACTTCTCTTCCCCCGGCCCCCCGCGGCTCGGGCTCCGGATCCGACTCGGGCCGCCGCCGCAGCTGCACGCTCTCTACCCACCCCCGCCCCTCCCCCGCAGCGTCTGTGGCAGTTCCTCCTAGCTCTAAGCGTGTGCGGCTGTCAGTGTCAGAGTCGGAGTCTCCCACCCCGGGGGCCGCTGGCAGCAGCGCAGCCTTCCCGACCCGACCCGAATCGAATCGAATCGTCAAGCCTGACCCTTCCCTCCTCCTCGCAGCTCTCTCGGTTGGCTGGCCCGGCAGGCAGGCAAGCAGGAGGCAGGCAGGCGGGCCAACGCCTCCCGTCAGCTGCCTGGCTGCCTTCCTGCTTCTCCTACCCTCGGCTGGCTACGCGACTCTCTCAGCACACGGCACCAACGCCCGGAGGAGGAGCAGTAAGCACAGTGAAGTGCGGCCGCCGAGGCAGCAGCAGCTGGGCGGCCGAGGAGCGGAGATGTTGAGCATGCGCGGCCACAACCGCCTGCCCCTCCCCCTTAGAGAGCTCTGTCTTAAATTATCTTCTGCTAAATCCCAGACAATGGCCAGGGTTCTGCCTCCGCATCCTAGGAGCACCAAGCCTTCGGTTAGGGGACCTTCTCTAAGAGACACTCTACCTTAACCTCTTAATATTTGTGTCTATTAGATGAGCGTGGCATGTTGGGGGTTTTTTAATGTATTTTGGGGCTCGACTTTAATTTTACGGAAAGAACGGACAACGGAATCTCCCAAAAGGAGAAGAAATAGATATCTCCTTCTGTCTTCGTGTGTGTAGAATGGAGTGATGGGTTGGAAAGGACACTTGAAATTAAAGTATCCCCCCAATCTTCCAGGATCCCAAGCAAGTAGAACTGGGGTACCCAAAAATGCTTCCAAGGTTGTAGGATCATGGGCCTAAAAACTGGAAGGAATCTTAGAAGCCTTCTAGTCTAAGCCCTTCATTTTACAAATTAAAAAAAAAAAGTCCAAGGGAAGCCAGAGAACAGAAGTGTACAATTAGCATTGGGGCAGACCAGTTCGCTGTCACAGAGACAATGAGATCAGCATTCTGAGGATTCCCCGGTAAACAGGTTTCTCTTCATGCTCGTTCTGGTCACTGTGCAGTGGTGTACCACTTAGTTCTGTTCAGATGCTTGTTTATTGGGTTAAGAAGACTCCATTTCAACAGTCTGTTGTAATGGAATCCTTGAAATACACGCTGACTTTCTTTGTATGCAGGCTATGCTGTGGAGTGGTTCCTTTCACCGTTTTTCTTTTTTCATTCCCCTCACTTCCACTTCCATTCTGTATTTTGAGGTGGGGAGGGGAGTATGGATAAAGGTGGGGGAAGAAGGTATAGGGACGGTTCTTGTTCAAAACATTGCCCCATTTCCTTTTATCCCAAAGGATCCTCGGCCCTTCAGAAACAAAAGCAAGAGGAACTTAAATTTAGAAGGTTGTAGATTAATTGAGGCTGTCATCCCAATAATTACAGTCAATATGGTAAGGTGGAGGGAGAGACAAATATTGCACTAGAAAAGAGAATAAAGGGGAGATTTAAAGAAATGTGTGTCCCACTGCTCCAGGCATTCAGAATTATTACTGCCACTACTAAAAATAAGGGGATCAAATACACTCAAATATATATTTGGATTGTTTGGAATTTTGGCAGAGGGAAGTGGAAGTTGTAAGTCAAAAGTACTTAGAAAAGCTAAAGGGTAACTAAGGAAAGGAACAGAAACAAACACCTGCTGCTCCTGCCCTATAACAATTCTTCTCCTGCTATCACTTACTAGGAATAACTGTTCAGGATTAGCCAGGCCTGTTGGATTAGGCCCCATAGATTTCTGGGAAATGTAGTTCCTTCAGATTTTTCCAGGGGGGGAGAAGGGGAGAGAAGCAAGATATTCTGTAAGCAGGATAGAGGAAATTGTTTTGTTTTGTAAGGTTTATTGAACATGTACAGTATTCCTTAAATGCAAATAACAATTATACAGACTAGCCACTGGACCTATGATTCCACAGGGAATTGAAGGTTGAAGAAAGCACATCTGCATCTTCTCTACAATTTGAGTCTTAGAGAATTAAGTAAAGCTGAGGTCAAACATGGGCAAGTAGGAACCAAATTAAACTGTAACTGAGAAATACTTAACAAAATAAATAAAAACACAATAAAACAAGGGCAGCATTAAATTTCAAAACTAAGTCATTATTTAGCCCCTAGGGATCCTTTTGTACAAATTAGTAGCCCCTGTTTCTATTTGAATTTGACTCCGATGGCCTAAAGTATTGAAAAGTAAAATGACCTGCAGAGGATCACACAGCCAGTATTGACAGGGGTGAGACTTGGTTCCATATCTTCCTTAATCCTACTATACGATGGTGTTTCTGTTAGATAGCATGTATTGTTCTTACTTTGTCTCCATTGTACCCAGAAGGTCCAGAAGCCAATAGTCGAGAAAGAGGACAGAACCAACCCTAAGGATAGTTAAAGCAGGCATCTATCTTATGATGTGATGTGAGGAATCCTCGAGCTTCATTAACCACCCTCCCTCATACATCCATTGAATTTTTCTTACACTGACTTTTTCATGAAAATAGTAATACCTAAGCAAGGATTTATTTCAGATCAAAGAAACACAGGATTTAGAGCTGGGGCTCATGGACTATGTCTACAAATCTTAAAACTCTCTATAAATGTTAGCTATTATTAATTCATTTTTACAAATGAAACAAAGGTATAAGAGAACTAAGTGACCTGTCCAAGGCCACAAAATTAAGAAAGTAGCAGAGCTAGATTCAAATCCGCCTCCTAACTCCAAATTCAGTTCTCTCCCTAGTACATAATTATGCTTAGATAGGGGTGCAGGATAGGCAACATTTGGGGTAAAGGAATAGAGAAAGGGATAAGTCCTGGCCATGGAAGCTTCATATAGCTAAGAAAACAACACAAAAGAAAGGAGAAATGGTAAGGAATAAAAGGCAAACTATCTTCACAATTCCCTAGGGTTAGCCCAAGTAAGAGAAAAGAATGACTTTAATAGATTATTCCTCCCACATCAAACAATATGTTAAGATATCCCACATTCGTTTCTGTCACTTGACATACTTGAGTTACCGTCTCATTTTTATTAAGGATTACAGAGCTAGAACAATTCTAGATGTTACCATTTTATAGTATAGCCCCAGGTCTCCAATCAGACTATACCTAATCTTACCAAGAGAGAACTTTAACTTGGTATTATAGTTTTCCGATGGAGATTTCAAAATCCTTATTAGATTATATATCAATAGAATAACTTTTAATGTTAGGAAATATACATACATGTATATGTAATATTTACACATATATACATATGAGAATATATATGTATGTATGTATGTATATATATATATATATATATATACACACATGTGTGTATACACAAGTGTGTGTGTTTTGTGTGTCTCCCCATTAGAGTCTGTGAGTTAGGCTCAAAATCAAACAGCAGTGAGCTGGATTTACATTTGGGAAATTGAATAGCGCTTTCAATGATCCCAAGCTTCTCAAAGCTTCAGACTTATCTTTTTAATGCAGATTATTCTCTTGGTAGCAGCATGAAAGCAGTGGATAAAACCTTGGACTTGGAGTCAGGAAGAGGAGGGCAGGGTTCAAGTCCCACTTCCAACAATGGCAAGTTAATTTCTCTGAGCCTTAAGCAACTGTTTAAAACTATAAATTATGCTCAGGACATAACTTTGTGGAGCATGGGACACCACTATGTAAGAAGTACCGGTTTCTACTCACCCAAAGATTCCCTGTAGTGTACTGGGTGGGGAGGGGAATGGTATAAGAGAGCTATACATTTTACTAAAAATTTATTCTGAGTGGCATGAGAAAAGATCAAGGACATACATGAACAGAAAAAGTAATGTGAGATTGAGGGATGACAAGCAGCATGACTATTTCACAGTATTCATGAAATGTCTTTTTAGAAATAAGACCCCCAAAGACTTTTGTATAAAACTCTTTAAATGAACCCTGAAATACACTAGAGTAAATAATGTATTTTTTTTCTGCCCACCCATCCCCTCTTGCCTGTCCTTCATGTTTCTTCTATGCTTCTTTTTATACTCATCTTTCTAGGAACTGAAAATTCTAATATCACTTATAAGTTTGCATAGATTTGTATTAGTCTTTACTCCTACATATATGAATTTTAAAATTATGAACCATCAGTCATCTCTAAATAGTCAACTGCATGAAAGCTGAAATACTTTGACATTCTTGTGATATTTGCTATTCTTGCATCTATGTAAGTGACTGTAAATTGTGTGCAAATACCCTATATTTATATTATCTACCTGACTTTCGTTTGGACTGTTAAAATTAAAAATGTTTTTAAAAATTAAAATGTTTATGCAAATATGAAAAAAATAAGACACCCCCCCCCCAGTGAGTTGAGTTGATTTTCTCTGGAGGAGAATCATATAGAAGACAGGGATGAGTTGCCATCTGTACCAGTGGAAGAAGCATACATGCCAATGAGATCATAGATATATTGACAAATTCAAATAGCATAGTAATAAGAAAAGGACCAACAAAAACCTCTTGATTCTCAAATTTTACCACTAGCCATTTACACATTCCAGGATATTAACCACTAAAATACAACTCCAGTGTCTTCTTGCATAAGGAAGCAACCTTGAGTTCTCAAAGGTTATAGCAGCAGAGTGAAAGCCCTGGCAGACTCATTCAAACTGGAAAGGCTTCAAGTACAGCTTGTTGGTGACAGACTGTATGTCTGACATCTTTCTAGCTAAGTGCAAAGAGGCATATTACCACCAGAAGTTTGGCCACCAGGGGATATTTTTTTTCCTACCATAGCAACTCAGGAGCACCTTCTATTGAGGAATAAGAGGGGCTGCAATCTTTGTCAGTGGCAAAAATATCCACATCAGTGAAATCATGAAATCTTGAAGTATTGATAATACTGGTAGCTGAAATTTCTCTATGCCACCTCATCCTACAATGATGGAGTGAGTACTCAAACTAATGAAATAAAAGGTCCTTCAAAGTATATATCATATGGACAATATGTTCATAATTGTGTTATACCAGACATTTTAATACCATAAAAATGTTTGGGGTTCATTATTTCATTTTCTTTTTGTTTATAAGCATTTTCATAGAAAAATTATATTTCTCTGCTTCTGTTTGTGTTTTCTGAAATAGAAATTCATATTATTATATCTCCTGGATCCATATATTTAAAGGCTAACAGGAACAATAGAGATCTAGTCCAATCCATTCATTTTACAGATGAGGAAGCTCAGATCAAAAGAGGTAAAGTGGGGGGCGGAGCCAAGATGGCGGAGTAGAAACAGCTCATCCAAGCCTCTCTGCCCCCAGATTCTCCACAAACTATGTAAAAAAGGACTCTGAAAAACTTCTGGAGCCCCAGCACCCACAGAACGACACAGAGAAGCTAACCTCCCGCTGAGGACAGCCCAGCACCCTGCAGGAAGGACAAGCGCAGCGGTCTGGGAGCCAGCAGAGCGCAGAGCACAGGAGCCCAGCCGAGCCGAGCCCAGGTCCACTTGAGCCGAGGTTTTAGCTCCAGGGCGGCAGGGCCAGCAGCCAGCTGGAGGAACCCCAGAACACCAGGAACCGTGGTGACCCCAGAATTATCAACATAGACTTGCCTAGGACAAAGTAAGAGGTTAGTGTCCTATGGACTTTGGGACCTGTATTTGGGGAATGCGTCAGCTCCCTCCCCTGGGGGCTAGAAGCTGCTGAGGAGACACGCCATTGTGTAGTTTTCATAGGCATTTCCGGCTCCCAGCCTACAAATCGTGGGGAGATCCAGCGATCAGTCTTGGGGGGTAATCGCTCTTGCTTTAACCTCCCTGGATCTCGATTGTGATCTAGGGTGGAAGTTGTGGGTGGTTTACAGCTTACCAGAAACGGAAGTTGCCCCCCACACGTTCGGGACGAAAATTCCTCTAGCTGGCCTTAAAGCCATAGTGTGGCAACAAGCCCAAACGTCAAGCAATTAAGTGGCAACATGCCAAGGCAAAGGAAACAGAAAAATGCAACCCTAGACTCCTATTTTGGGGGTATAGAGCAGGAAAAGGACTGTGAGGTCAGAAGTCCTGCTCCAAAAGCCCCAGGGGAAAACATGAGTGGGTTGCAGGACATAGAGGACCTTAAGAAGGACTTTAAAAATCAAATAAGAGAAGTGGAGAAAAAATTAGAAAGAGAAATGAGAAGGATGCAGGAAAAGTATGAAATGAGGGTCAACAGCCTGACTGAGGAAAACAACACCTTAAAAAACAGACTAGCTCAAATGGCAAAGGAGGCCCAAAAGGGCAATGAGGAGAAGAATGCCTTAAAAAGTCAGATTTGCCAGATGGAAAAAGAATCTCAAAAGTTCACTGAGGAGATTCATTCCTTCAGAGTTAGACTGGAGCAAATGGAAGCTAATGACTTTATGAGAAATCAAGATGCTGTTAAGCAGATCCAAGCAAACGAAAGATTAGAAGGCAATGTGAAATATCTCATGGGAAAAACCACTGACCTGGAAAATAGATCCAGGAGAGACAATTTAAAAATTATTGGACTACCTGAAAGCCATGATCAAAGAAAGAACCTAGAAATCACCCTTCAAGAAATTCTCAAGGAAAACTGCCCTGATGTTTTAGATCCAGAGGGCAAAATAGAGGTGGAAAGAATCACCGATCACCTCCTGAAAAAGACCCCAAAAAGAAAACTCCCAGGAATATTATAGCCAGGTTCCAGAATCCCCAGATCAAGGAGAAAATACTTCAAGGAGCCAGGAAGAAACACTTTCAATATTGTGAAAACACAATCCGAATAGCCCAGGACCTGGCGGCTTCTACACTGAGGGATAGAAGGGCATGGAATATGATATTCCAGAGGACAAAAGAACTGGGAATGAACCCAAGGGTCACCTACCCAGCAAAACTGAGTATTTTGTTTCAGGGGAAAATATGGTCATTCAGTGGAATAGAGGACTTTCAAGCATTCTTGAGGAAAAAACCAGAGTTGAATAGAAAATTTGGCATCCAGACACAAGAAGTAAGAGATGCCTGAGAAGGTAATCAGGGAAAAGAAATCAAAAGGAACTTATCAAAGTTGAACTATTTACATTCCTATATGGAAAAGCAATATCTGTGACTGATGATATCTTTCTCACTATGAAAATAATGGAAGAAGGGGGTGTGGTCATACGAATACATATGTGAATGTGTGTGTATATGGCTACAGTTATATATGGATAGAAGGCATAGGTTGATTTTGTTGGGAAGGGAGAGTACTCAAGGGATGAAATTATGAGGTGAGAGAGGAAAGTGGCAAGAGGAGATGGGGAGAGACATGGTAGGGTAAACTATCTCATGTAGGGAAGTGGGTGCAAAGGAGGGGGAGAATAAGGAAGGCTAAAAAGGCAAAACCACATTCACATTGAATTTGGTTCAGGGAGAAAATGACATACATACTAAATGGGATATCTCAACCTGCAGCAGGATAGGGGGAAGGGGGATGAGAGGAGGCATCCTTGGGGTGAGGGGAGGTTGGAAGTACCCATTATAGAAGAGGGACAGGATCATGTAGGGAATGGACCAGGTGGGGGGTGGGATGAGTGGGAGGGAATTATAAGCAGCCCTGTACAATATATCTACCATGATAATGTTTTGCATAGCTAGACATGTACAACATATACTGAATTACTTATATCCCAGGAAGGAATGGGTGACAAGGGAGGAAGGAAATGGATCTGAAATTCGAGGTCGTAACATTAAATGTTTCAAATATATATATAAATACTATTATTAATACTCTTTTGCCTATAATTGGGAGATAAGATGTGCAGGCATTGGGACACAGATTCATCTTCCTCTAATGGAAAAGTCGATGGGGGTATGGGAGAAGGTATGGGAGAGAGCAGATTAGAGGAAGCGATATCTTGTGGGACTGCTATTCTGGGAGGTTGGGTAGGGGAATAATGGGGGGAAAATGATTGTAACTCAAAACCTGGCGGAAATGAATGATGTAAAACAGAAGTTAATAAAGTATTTGTTTAAAAAAAAAAAAAGAGGTAAAGTGTCTTGCTTAAGGCTGTATAGAGATAGAGCCAGGACTTGAACCTAGGTCATGTTCTGAATGATTAATCTACTACTTTTCTGAGTACCAATAATGATATTTCTAAGCATTGTAAAATGATTTTTTTTTGCTTTTTTGGAAGGCAATTGGGGTTAAGTGACTTGCCCAGGGTCACACAGTCAAATAAATATTTTTCATTTAAATAAATGCTTTCTTTTTTGTATTTCTATCTTATTCCCTCATATTAAGAGAAGCCTCTAATGCTACTTCCAAGGGTCTGAAAACGACTTAAAAGGGGGGAAAATTGAGGAAGATTATCCTCAACAGAAACTTTCTGTATAATATAGTGTACCCACTGCTAATGAAGTAATACTACAAATTAATTTATCAGTGGAAAGGATACTGAATTTGGAGGACATTGGTTAGAACTTCCATTTACTACTTGTTTGACCCTAGATAAATCTCTTTATCTCTTAATCTCTCTGGGCCTCAATTTCCTCATCTGTAAAATGAGGGGTTGGACTAGCTAGTCTCTAAAGCCTTTTCCACCTAAAAATATATGATCCCATGATCATTACCAACTTAACAATTTTTATGTGCATAAAATTATGTGTCCTCCATCTTCATTTAATAGAATCTGAATTTGTCACATTCACTCAGAGGAATAGCATACTCCAAAGGTAAAGAATTAAAGGATCTTATAAGCCATGTTGCACTTAACATTTGATCCTGCTGTTGTCAGCTCCACCTGGTATATGTATTATGGCTAATCTACCTATTTATAGCAACTGGCTAATGTCCAAGAATGATTAGGACTTTGGCAGGCTTAATAAACACTATCAACTAAGTAAACAAACCATAAGGTTGGGAAGAGAATAGTCAAGGCAGGCACTGTCTAATAAATTGTCATATTTGCCAGACTTTAACTTATTGGGGGATAACTACATGTTCTGACAAACAATGAAGTGAGTCTAAGTTGCCACGCAAAAACTAAACATTTTAGTCAATTATTTGTTTTGCCATTTCCTCCTGACCAAGTATACTATATTAAAAAAAACAACAACATACTGATGTATCTAGCAAATATCAGCAGAACATGAAAGCAGATTTCAAAATAAATACATAAAAACAATTGCTTCTATTAAATATAGTCAAAAACCAAGAAAAATGATAAGGAAATTCCATTCCAAATAACTATAAAATGCATAAACTCTCTGGGAGTGAACTTGTCAACACCCATGCAAGAGTTATATAAATAGAGCCACAAAAATTTCTTTACAGAAATAAATGTAAACAGATATTCACTATTGTAATGGCAAGCTCAGAAGTAGTTCACACCTTGTTTCAGCTATTGAATTAACACCTTGTTTCAGTTCAAATTTATTTTGAGCCTTGTATCAAGTCTGTTAAGAAACAGAATGTGTGAACCCCACAACTTGTGAACCCTAGAACTCATGAACTCCTGCAACAGGAAGGGGAGGAGCTAATAATCATATATAAGGAGAATTTCTAGGCTACAGACAGCAGAACTGAGAAGAGGACTCTTGTGGTGGCAGAGTCAAGAAGGAGAAAACTTGTGATATCCCAGCACTCTGTTTGTCTGCTTTGTCTGTGTTGATGTTTGTTTGTGATACTTTGTACAGAAACCCTGGGACCTTACTGGAAGCACTGAAAGAAGATTTTCTGGTTGTATGTTAACAGAAGTCCTGGAGGAGGGTTTTAGAGACCTTGGGACTTCACTGATGATTTGTGCTGACCTCTTGGAACTTGTTGTTGGTTCTGAGTTGATTTCACAGGCAGATAATGAATTGATGATGGTGCCAGCAATGTGCATGAATATTATTGTGACTCTGTCAAGCTTTGTCTTCCCAGAAACAGGAACTTTGAAGGACTTGGGGTGGATTAGACACTATGAACTTCAATATGGAATGGGAACTAGACAAGGAACTGGGAGCTGCCTGCCTTTGAACCCAGGTGGCAGTTGGAGCTGGGACCATGGAAGAAGAACCATGGAAGCTGAGAGCCAGCCTTGAGTCAAGCTGAAAAAAGACTTTACTTGGATACTGTGTACTGACTGAGAAAATTATGATTTACCATGACCTTGGGGTGGAGAACTTTGACTTTTGTCATTTGTGATTGAATTAAGGATTTTGTGATTGACTAAATAAATGCACTTTGTTTCAAACTATGTGACCACTTTGGTGAAAACTATGTTGCCATTTTAGTAATAAGTTGCTGAGTTGTGACATTGCGAATGCTGTATTTTAATTTTCTCTGATAAGTTGTAACTTTGTGAATGCTGTATTTTGGTTTTCTATGAATGTTTTGTTCTGATTTCTTATTAAATAAATAGAGAGCTCACTATACTATGTAATCAGAATGGTGAAAGCTGTTCACAGCAGCAGTCCTCTGGAAAGCTGCACGTGCATGGCTTTACAACTATTCTTTTTTGGGAGGGGTCAATATAATAAAAATGACAATCCTATGTACCTTAATTTATTAGAAATAATGCTATACCAATCAAAATTTTAAGGAAATATTATATAGAACTGTACAAAATAATGAAATATATAAATAATATATAGTATAATAAAATAATAAAAATTCATTTGAAAAAACAAAAGGTCCAGAATCAGAAGGGAAATTATGAGAAAATGTACAAATAAAAGAAATAACATTACCAGATTTCAAACTGTATGAGAAAATAGTCACCAAAATTATTTAGTTGGTATCAATTAAAAACAAACATACCCACAAAATCAGTGGAACATATGAACAAATGGAATAATTGAAAACAATAGCTTAATGACTGGTTAACCCAATTAGTCACTCAACAAGGATTTATTAAGCACTTATTAAGCATTTACTATGTGCCAGGCACCATGCCAAGCATTGAAGATACAGACAGAAAAATACCAATCCCTTTTCTCAGGGAGCTTACATTCTAATGTGAGAAGATAATTTATAAATAACTGGATATATAAAAGATAACTACTGAGTAAAACTGAAGATAATCTGAAAGGAGAAAGCAGTCCCAGTGAGGGTTGCGGAAAGGAGTTGAGAAATCCTTCTGCAGAAGGTCAGACTTGAGCTAAGTCCAAAAAGAAACCAAGCAAGAAACCAAAAAGAAACTGCACAATTCCAGCAGTGCAGACAAACTAGTGCAAAGGAACAGAGATAAGAGGTAGAAATAGTAAGGCTAATGTCGTGAGATTGTAAATTGCATAGAGGGAAGTAAAGTGTGAGACTAAGAAAGGTAGAAAGGAAGCAGTTTATAAAGAATTTAAATACCAAAAAGAAGAGTGTATTTTTTATTCTGGTGGTAATAGGGAGCCACTGGATCTCATGGACCACCTAGCTTCAGCAAAGTCACCTTGCCACTGGGTAGAAGATGAATTGGAGTTGGGATAGCTAAGGCAGGAAGATCACTTAGAGGGCTATTGCAATAGGTTTTCTAAAAAGTGATAAGGACATACGGGATGGTAGTTTTATGAGTTTAAAAGGGATCCACTACACATTTCTCTGAGAAAAACTCCCTTTTTGACAAGAACTTCTGGGAAAGTTAGGAAGCATTTTGGCAAAAAAATTACATTTAAATCAACAACATATACCATATATCACAAAAAGCTCAAAATAGATGAGTGACCTGAATATAAAAAGTCATACCATTTAAAAAAAGGAGAATGAACTCTTACAATTATGACTGAAGAGATAATTTTTTTTTTTTAAACCAAAACAAGAAGAATCATTTATTGAGCTTGGTTTGCTCCTTACTGAGAATTCTGTATCTGGGCTCATATTTGTAGTCACCAACTTAACCTTTTATGTACATTTTTTAAAAACCCAGAATCAGATACATGCATACACACAAGTAAACTATTAAAAATCAGAACCACAAAATATTTTTAAGTTTACTTAAAAAGATTAAAATATCTTCTGAATTGTTCAACAGATCAAGGAAATAATATCACATTGGTTTATTTTGTGTGGTTGGTTATAGTTTATTTTCCAAGTAATACTGATTAAAAATATTTACACTCCTACTTTTAAATCCACAGTTTAGCACTCATATATATGGCTTTAAAAGATTTAGCACAAGATCTTTACATTAAGAATGGGGGAGAGGGGAAGGTTCCATTTCAAAACCAAAGCCTGATATATTATATACATATTTTCTCTGTACTTGCTTTTTAAATACATTAATTTTAAATGATGCTTTTCTTTAATCTTTTTTCCACCTGGTGGTAAAATACTAGTGCAACTTTTTATCCAAATAAAATTTACCACAGATGCAGCCAAATCTCCCAATTGTAAATGGCCCTTTAAAAAACCTGCCAGTGTGAAATTAAACTTAAATGAAAAAGAATTGGTAGTTGACAATTATAAGCAAAAATATAAAGTACTATATAGCATTATCTACACTGCTCTTTGACACACAAACCTTTAAATAGCTAAAGAAGCTTTGTAGAAGTTTAGTCAGTTCTGAAAAAGGCACATGGGTGTGGGTTTTATTATTATTATTATTATTTTTGCATTCTGAAACTTTTAACACCATTTCTCTGTCCCTGCCGCAGAGCTGGCCTCACTGAACATTGGGGTGGGGAAAAAAAAACCCAAAAGCTAAAATTTACTGCACAGTAACAAATGTGTTTTTGTTCATGCAGACCTGTGTTTTCTACATATTCTAACATGCATTAGAATACATGAACATGTATATGTATTCTAATGATTTCACATGTGATTTTATAATATGCAAAATGTTTCAGGAAGGACAATGACCTAGGGAGAAGAAACTTTATCACAATTAAAGTAGCTACATTCATACCAAACAGTATGATAAAGTTGCAATCCATTTAAGTTTCCACTAATCAACTTTTCAAAACTACTCCATTTCTGGGAAAATTCTCTCCTCTGTGGCATTAAGTGAAAGAAAAAAAAGGAAAAGAAAAATTCAGTTCTGGATAATATGAGCGGTTCAGCAGTATAGGAAATATTCTAGCTTTGGTCCACCTGTTTTCCTAAGGATAGTCACGCTGCCCTTAGTTCAAAACCCCAAAATGTAAATTAAAAAAATATTCATTTGGTATTTCGTTCTAAAACTGGCACAGCTGTTCTGTCTAGGTTCGCATTTTTAAAGTTTGTCCATCTACCATTGGTTCAGTCTTTAAATCTTCACCGTGTTTGTGATCTTCCTTCCTGGCCTCAGCACCTGGTTGGCTCTGTTGGCTCTCTTCTAATTCTCCCTGGTCCATGATTTCAGGGTCCCCATGTGCTAGGTCAGCTTCTTCTAGAAGATCATCCTGTCCTGCCATTTGCATTTGATTTACACGTTCAACATGCAGCTCTTCCACATGTACTTCTGTCCCTTCTTCCGTATGAATTCGACCTACTTCTAAATAACTAACTTGGACCTGTTCTGGGAGCTCCTCCACCTGTGTGCCTTGCACCTGACTGTCCTCTAACAGATCTGCATGGACCTGCTCCACAGTTACTTGCGCTGAATCCACCTGGACCTGAAGGAGTGGCAGCACATGAACCTTCCCCACTTGTTCTATAATAGTCATTGATGTCACGGGCTCCGTTTCCACCGTCTCTACAGAAAGAAGCTCTTCTGTCACTATTCGTTCTGAAATGTTGTGCATTTCCTTGAGATGCCTCTTTAGTTCATTTCCTTGCATAAACCACAAGTCACATAAGGTACAATGGTTGGGTTTATCTCCTGTGTGTATTACCAAGTGATCTTTGAACTGGTCCCAGCTGTTAAATACACTGTTACAGACCTGACATTCATAAAGCTTCTTTCTTCCTTTTTTAGCCCCCACACCAGATTGGCATGCAGTCAGATGACATTTGAGTGTGCTATTCCTAGCAAAACGCTCATGACAATTTGGACATTCAAAAGGTTTTTCACCTGTATGTTTTCGAAGGTGTTCTTTAAAATGCCCAAAATGATCAAACTGTTTGTCACAGTACTGACATACATGAATTTTTTTCCCTGGTCGCTGTTTCTTGCTGGCTCCACCTTCCTCAAGGTGGTAACAGGTGAGGTGCTGTTTCCATGCGCTTTCCCGGAGATACCTTTTATTGCATATGTCACACTTGAAACTCTCAGTGGAGTGTGATTTCATGTGTTCCTTAAAATGGTAAAACAATTTAAATGAACGGTTACATTTTTCACAATGGAACAAGTTGTTCACATGTGACAGCTGAAGTTCCACAATTTCAATACCTTCTACCTGTTTGCTTGTGGGATCAGATGCACAGCCATCTTCTTCTTGAATCTGCCCCTTTCTATCACCTTGACGGTACTTGCTGGTAATATCAGCCAACAAAGCCAAAGCAGAATCATCAGAGGAGCCAGTGCTCTGTATGTATTTTATAGACTGTTCTGCAGAAGCTACTTCTTCTAGAGTTTCTAGGCCATCTTCTACTTCAATTGTCCCTTCAGTGATCTCCACCTCAATTTCCACAGGCTCCGATTCTGCAGAGGGTAATGATTCAGTGATAACATTGGAAGTTTCAGCAATCTTCCTCTTTTTTGCTTCATTTTTTCCTGTTGTTGCATTTTCCTCTAGTGGTGAGGAATTCTCTTTGTTCCTAACTTCGAGTGCTTTGATGGCTTCTAACATTTGAAGAAATTCTGCTGCTTTCCATACATCATTTGCTTCTTCTTCACCTTGTATCATTAGTTTTGCAGTATATGTGAACTCAATTAAATGACGGAAAGCCATGTTACTTACACCTTCTATTTCCACCAAAGGTTCCTGAGTAAAGTCTTGAAAGAATTTGTAGAAGAACTGACTGCAAGCAGCCAAAACAGCCTTGTGGGCTTTAAAATGGTGACCATCCACTATCAGAGTGATGTCAGTAAACTGGTCCTGCTCCCGCTGCTCATTCAATCGGTCCAGAATCATCTTATGATGTTCAGGAAACTCTTGAATACATTCCATCGTCTCTTCAGCCTCCATGGCCGGGCGAGCCGCTCTAGGAGCTGCCGAAGCCAGGGGCGCGCACCACTTTCTCTCGCCGCTGGTGGAGAAGAGGGCGAGCACGTTCCTGCCACCTGGGGCTCTCCTCGCCCCTGAAGAGATAATTTTTAATTAAACAAGGGACAGAGGAAATCATAAAATATTAAAAAAATAGCTGCATAAAGTTTAAAAACTTTTACACTAATAAAATAAAGGTGGAATTAGAAAAGAAATAATAAAGAATATATTTTCATCAAATATTATGTAGGTTATTGAACAAATAATAGAAGATTTATTTGACCACAGTAGAAGTCAAGGATATGCATTGAGAACACCCCTAGTTGACTCAACTGATCAAAGCTCCTTTGCCTGATTTGCCCATCGTTGTCCATAGCTAAGTAGCAGAAGGCACTTAGAGCTCCACTCTGGCTATCAGGAAGTGATATCAACATACTAGGAATACTTTATAAAGCTTTCCAAGTCTTGTCAGTTCTTCCTTCACAACCCTGCTCTGTCCTATTCTCTCTGCTTACATAGCCACCATTCTTGCTCAGCTCCTTACTGCCTCATAATTGGTCTCCCTAAATCTCTCTCCTCACCAATCCATCCCACACACAATTGAAAGATTGATATTCCTAAAACACATCTTACCATTTTACTCCCCTTCTTGAGTATCTTCAGTAGTTCTCTATTGCCTCTGGGATAAAACATAAGCAACTCAGCCTGTTACTTAAAACCCTTCAAAATCTAACTCCAGCCTGCCTTTTCAGGTTCATTTTACATTATCCCCCTTCATGCATACTATATTCAAGTCAAGTGGACCTAAATACATCATTCCATTTCCCATGTCCTTGCTTTTGTGCAGGTGGTGTCATATGCCTTGAACATACTCTCTCTATCCCCTCAGCCTCTTAGAACCTATACAATCTCAATTCAGGTGTCACCTTCTGTGAAAAACCTTTCTGGATAAACCTAGTTTTTGGCATTCTCTTCCTCCTCAATTTATATTTTATTTGTTTATCCATTTACATGATGCAGTTATGTTTGCATGTTATTTACATTATCTGGCAACATGTTTTATCTGTTTACAGAACTGTTTCTATTAGAATGTAAGGTCCTTGAAGTAAGGAAATGTCTTCTATTTTGACTTTCTCCCTATCTCCTATCATAATACCTTGAACATAATAGGTGCTTAATAAATGCATGTTGATTAAATTCAACTGAAATGATAACATAAGGAATAATAGATAGACAACCTATGTGCCTCATTGATTATCAAGCAATGTCAAGAAAAAGGGCACCCCTCCCCAGCATATAGATGAACCCACAGTAAAAAAATCTATAAAACATAGGCAAGAGTCACATAGAATGAGATCACATGGGTGGATTATTATCTACACCACTGGAGAGAGCACCCATAGTCATGAAAGTAACCACAAATTCATTAAAGTATTACAATACTGAAGTATGGATTATTTGGTGGGGGGAGGATGTTTGGGAGGGATTTTATTTTTATTTGCTTTAGCAGTGAAAATCTTTTTTAAAAGAATATACTCCTGGTTTCATGGGGGACATCAGAAAGGAAATTAGAATTTGCTTAAAGAAAAAATCATTTTACAAAAAAAAAATTTAAACTAAATCTATATGTTATCCAAGGATAGCACTATTAGGTATACAAGTAGTCTTTATTTCCCCCAAATTCCTAATAGCTGGCTTAAACTGTGTGTCCCCTAATTTCTCAAGCATTTTCACTAAACATTAAGCTATAATTAATGAAAAAGATTCAAATGGATCTTTTACCTTATTGATATAGATGTTTTTTCCCCCCTTTTCATGTCACCCCATAAAATCACTACAAGGACTCCACTGAATGATCAGGGAGACTTCCTTGCTTTCATGTGACAAGAAGAGAATTTCACTAGAGCACTTGGTCTATTTATTATCTCTCCCTCATTTTCTTCACATGACCAGCCTATATCCTTTTTTCTATCATGCATTTCCCTGATGACATCCTTTATGAAAAATAATACTTGATCAAGTCTACTGGAAAATAAAGATTAAGTATCCAGAGTTAAGGTAGATTGATTAGTGAATTTAATCTGGAAAATATAGTACCATTAACGTACTTGCAGTGTTATTATTGTTTAATGTTTGATATTTATGGAAACCTTGAGTAAGCACTTTAATCTTCAAACAATTCCTTCCAAGGTCACACAATTACTAGTGAATGCAAGATTCAAGTAGTCTTCACTAGACTCTTTACCATGACCCTGGAAAACCTATTGATTTCCTAGCCAGATTTTCATCATCAGTACTTTTCCCAGTTAACCCATTAATATCTTTCCTTCCCTTATCCAACCAAATTCAGCTCAATTCTAGAGTGTATGTATTTGGCATCTTCTTCTCCTTTTATCCTCTCTTCCTTTCACTTAGGATATACTTTTTTCCTTTCTTATAGTTTTTCTTGTAGTCAGCCTATATGAGGTCAAAAAGGAAGAATGCATTGCTTCTATCTGTTTCCTCACTCCCCACCCCCCCCACAAGGGAAAGAATGCTACCAAAAGGAATGAAGAAACTTTAGATTTACCTTACAAGTCAGCAGTAGTATTTTGATTTTTAGAATTTCCATATAATCATCTGAAAATATTGATGTCATCTGATTTCTCCAATTTTACCCCTCACTAAAACAGTTCAGGCCCATGTGCAGAGGAAAGAATATTATATATTTTAAATGCAAAAAAACACTCCAACAACAACCAGATAATGTGCCATAAAATGTAAAAGCAGCAGTCATCTTACAGAGATAGGTCTTACACTATGCTTAAAAAGCTTTTCAATCCATTTAAAATACTTTATAGTTTCAAAGAAGAAGAGAGAATGAATCATCAGTGAATTATATTTCTAATAAACAATTCCCTCAATGTGGATCCTGGCTCTGAAATGTTATTTTTAAGGGACTGCCATTTCCCAAACTTTTAAAGCACTTTCACCAAACACTAACCCCACAATAAATAGGAAAATAGCGTTCATTATAAGCCTGTTTGAAGATAAAGAAAGAATATTCACAGTCCAGACAGACTGATTAGTGGCCTTACTCTGGAATGCATCGGACTGCTTACTTATAGTAACGTTTATCGAGCTAACACCAAAAAAAAAAAAAATATCCTTTTTTTCTTTCAGAAAGAAAAAGTTTAGTCCTTGGTTGTTTTAGCACAGTGTGATTATGCAAACTGAGGTTGATGGCTGTTACAGGGCCTTTCATTTTGGCATCTTCTCTTGGCTGCACAGAAACTCTATTGCCTTTATGAATACTAGCTATTTCAAATAATCACAATCACAGAATTAGAAAGGATTTCAGGGTGCTCCTAGTACAAACCAGACCTGACTGTGATTTATAGCTATAACATTCCTAGAAGTGACTATATAACCCTCCCTAGCAGGCCTTTAATGAAGGGAAACCCTTTACTTCCCAAGACAACACATCACGACATCACCACCCTGTTTTGCCCCCAATAATTGTTCATTTCTCCCAGCTAAACAGATCTTTTAGCTGATCTTCATATTGCATGACTTTGATGACTTTCATTATCCCTTTTCCTTCCCCTAGATACTTTATAGTTTACAAATGTCCTTCTCAATATGTGGCACTTATAACTGAACACAACATTCCATTTATGACCTGACCATGTTGGAGTATGTGAAGATTATCATCTCCCTCATTCTATACATTTTCTGTCATGTTGCAGCCTAACATGACTAAAATTATGTATGTATGTTAAATTTCAGGAGTTAGATTTCAGTATTTATATTTCATTTGTAGTTTGTCATAATCAAACATCAAATATAGATTTGTATTTTACAATCTCCTTTGTGCTAAATTTTTATTTTCCATGAGGAAATGAAAGTCATATCTCCATAGAATTTCAAAGCTGGAAAAAACCTTAGAGATTTTTTTAATCAAACCAGATATTGAAGCAGGCCTGGAGAAATAAGGTGATGTATTTAAGGTTGTATACAACTGGTTCATGGGGCATGGCCAAAACTAAAACCTATGACCAAATCCAGAGTGGCTAACTATACTGTAGGCATATGATATAGCAGAAAGGTGTAGTACTAACTGAATCTGGAGTGAGAAGAACCAGATTTAAGTCCCAGCTCTGACACTTAATATCAGTGTGATACTTCATAGCCTTAATTATATCAGCATTTTGGTGTATCATAGAACACTGTTAACTCATGTTGAGTTTATATAGTCCAGGAAACCAGTAAGAGTAATTACTATTTAGCCCTTCCTTCCAGATCTTTTACTTTCTGAAGCTGATATTTTTTTTAAACTCAGGTAAAAGATTTTACATTTATCTCTATTCAATTTTATCTTATTAGAATCAGGTCATTATTCCAGGAGCAACTAATTGATAATGGATAGAGCACTGAACCTGGAGTTAGGAAGACTTTATTTCAAACTTGGCCTCAAACACTTACCAGTTGTGATTCTGGGCAAGTCACTTAACCATGTTTGCCTCAGTTTCCTCATCTGTGAAATTAGCTAGAGAAGGAAATGGCAAACCAATCCAGTATCTTTACCAAGAAAACTACAAATGGGGTCATAAAAAGTCAGTCACAACAAAAAAATGATGGAACAACATCATTCTAAACCATCAAGATATTTTGGAATTTTTACTTTTTCCTTCAAAGTGTTGCTGTGCTTCCCAGCTTTTCGTTATCTACAAATTTGATATTCATGACAATGTGACCTTCAACTAAGACATTAATAATAATGTTAAGTAAAACAGGGCAAAGGACAGATCTCTAGGATGCTCCATTAAAGACCTCTCTCTAAATATTAAATGGTACATGACTGTTTTTTGGTTTTAGTCATTCAACTAGTTCCAAACCATGTAACTATATTCTCATCTAGCTCTTTAGGAGAAATTTAGGAAAACTATATCTACATCATTTTTCAGATCTGTTTAGCATGTAACATATATATATATATATATATATATATATATATATATATATATATATATGATTCATTTTTGTGTAGTTTTTTAGATGTATCTTAATTTGCTATAGATTTTCAAAAAATTTTATCTCTCTACTCTGTTAGTCAGTCCCAATAAAAATCCCACGAGAAATTGAGTAGTAATAGATAGTAATTTCTTTTTTTAAAGTGAGATCATAGCCATTACAATTATCTCTTCAAAGAACCTTATTGTGCCCAAAGGACGGAGACAGAAGACCCCCCCCCTCCACCCACCCAAGATTGAAATTTGGAAGTGGATTTATTACCGCAGGACTGTCGAGGTAACTTGCCCAAATCAGACAGTGGGTTGGCACAGACAATCTCTTTTTAAAGAGATTCAATAGCCAGGTTATGTAAGCTAAAACTACAATCAGTGATTGGTCAGGATACATTTGAATTTCCTGCCCCGGAAAAGTCCACCTTAGGCTGAGGGACAGGAAGCCTAGGATGGGGTGATTAGGAGGGGGCCAGGGGATGGAGACATATCTAGACCAGGTGATGATTAGGAGGGGCCCGAGGACACCCTGATCAGGTGATTAGGAGGTGGGGAGGGGAACTAGGGACGATGGAGAATTTACCCTAGCCTGAAATTCCTGCTCACTGATCAGTTGGGGGAAGGAAGGGTGGAGTTGTCTGCTTACAGATCTATTAGGGGAAGGGGAGGTTGAGTTGTGTCCAACAACCTTATCAACCAAAAGAATATCAATAACAGTAACATTTCTTTAGGGTTGTTTTTTTTTTAGATTTACAAAGCAAATTCTTCACAACCAGTTTTACTGACAATGATAATACTTAGGGATTAACAAAACACTTCTCAAAAAGTTATGTCTAATTAGCAATGAAATCTCAAAAATTTGGTCAACTGTTTCATTCAGCCTTTGCTGGTGTTAAAGGGTGAAATGGAGGGAAAGTGTTATCATAAAGCTATTGAGGTAGTCTTTGACAATAGTCAGTGGTTTTGTAAAGAGTGGAAAAATATATCTTTACTGCCTTTTCTCACACTTGGAAGCACAGGAACTTAAGCATAACACCAGCAACCCCATCCAAGATGAGGGCATAGCCTAAGGGTACCAAGTACAGAGCCAGCAGCTAAGCACAAGCTCTTCCATTTTAATGCCAGTCCCTTTGTTTCCCCCTTTGTTAGAAGTAGTGGGCCACCTTTGCTAGCCAAAAGCTAAATAGAAGAAAGGACAATAGTGGAGGGAGGATTTTTATCTCTGTAATGTCTAATACCTGGGCATGTTGTAAGAGCCTTCCCAGATATTGAATGCTTATTATTTTATAGCCAGCAGGACCAGGCCACAGAGTATAGGAACCAATGGTTAAAAGGAAGTAATACCAGACCATTAATCAAAGAAATCATGAAAGCATGGAGTTTTACAGTTGGAGAGGACTTCTGAGATCATTTAATCCCCAGCTCCTCATTTTTACAAATTAGGAAACTATAACCTAGAGAGGTAAGTGTTTTGCCCACTTTAGGACATCTAGTGAATGTTAAAGCTGGGATTAAAACAGGATCTCCCAACTCCTATTTCAGTGCTCTGTCCACAATACCAGATTGTTCCTCTCTCATAGGGACTTTTTAGGTGTATTACGGGACCAGAGTTAATCATCAGTCAACAAGTAAATTTCTCTTACCTAGCTAATAGATTGACATAAAGATCTGATGATAAGTACCAAAACATATGTTGGGAATATGTAATTTCAATACTTTAAAAGATTTCTTTTGAGTAGGCCCTCCCCTTTTCCAATGTGAAATGCAATCCATCCATGTCATAATAAACTGAGTTAAATGTGACCAAAAACTTTTAAACCTGGCAATAATAATAATAGTTGACATTTATGCAACCCTGTGAGAAAGATTCTATCGTTATACCCATTTTACAGGGGAAGAAATAAAGATAGGTTAAGTAACTTGGTCAGGGTTACAGTTACAGGATTACAGAGATAGAGTTACTATATAGTATATGAGGTGAAATTTGAACATAGTCCCTGACTCTAAATAATCCACCACTTTATCTGTTACATCATACTTCCCCTCTAAATTTCCTTATCCAATCCTTTGGGGAGGAGCCATTCTGAATTTAGCTAGGTCTATCCTCATCCTATACCTCAAAGTTTATCCAGTTGCCAGTATGTACCAAAGTTTTCATTCCTTTCTAACATAAACACAATCTATCAGCTCCATAAGATAATGAGGCATCAAGTAAGACTTTGGTAGTGTTCCCACAGTATTCTACCTAAAATGTCCTGCAGAGCAGTGATATATAAATTCCTCCTTTGCTGCTTTTACTTCCTCTAGACTTGTTCACAATGATTGAACTTAATTCAGGAAATCAATGAGAAATTTTCATGAAGGTACTGTCTTGGTTTGGTTGTCCAGTGGTACCTCCAGGGAGGTAGAAACTCATCTTAAATATTAGTATTAGTGTGCAAAAAAGCCTAGACTATACACTCATTGAGTAGAGGGACTATGTCTTCTTGATCCCTGTATTTTTCCCAAAGTACCTAGCATGATGCATTATAAATAGGTTTCAGAGGTACTACTGAAAGAGCCTTCAATTTAGAGACACAAAACCTAGGTTTGAATTCTGATTATGGTGATGAAGATGATGATGATGATGACAGAGATGACATTTTGAGATTATGCCAGGGGAATGAAAACTTTGGTAGATGCTGCCAACTGGACATAATACAATAATAAGGCACCTGCTAATAATAAGCACCTACACAGTGCCAGACACTATGCTAAATGCTTTACAAATATTGTCTCGTTTGATATACCAACCCTGGATAATAGGTGCTATCATTATCCTCTTCAAATAGTTGAAGAAACTGAGGCAAACAGAAGTTTAAACTGTTTCTCTAGGGTCACCCAGCTATTAAGTGTCTGAGGCTAGATTTGAAGCACTCTATCCCTCTCACCACCAAGCTGCCATCTTTGCCAACTAGTAAGTGGGTGACTTCAGGCAAAGAATTTAACCTCTCTGTACCTCAACTATCTCCTGTCTAAACACGAACAATGACACCTGCATTTTCTATCTCATAAGATTATAGTGTGAAAAGTACCTTGCAAGGGGTAATATATGTAATGGTAGGCTGGGAAGAATGCACAAGTGTGTTCAGATGATATAGTCTCCATGTAGAAAAAGATACCCAGGAGAGCTTGCTTCTAGAAAGGCATTATGACATGTAACAGAAGGGCCCTGATCCCCAACTTGGAGCATGCAATGATAAATTATTCCAGTCTGCTAACACCATGGTGAAGAGATAAACCTTTGATTGGCCATGGAGTCAAAAATGGGAAATATACGAAAGACAATAATTAGCTAAAGTGATTCTCTTGCTCTGGTTCTTTGCTGTCTGGCTACTGTTCAGAGGAAAAATATATGTTGTAAAATCTGGATGGGGAGAGATCTCAAACCCTCCCTATCTTGATATCTGTTGTTCTCCTCTCCAGAGTATATTTTTCTATCTGGGGATCTCTAAGAGTGAAACCAACTACATATTCCCCTCAGGATCCTAGGGTTACCTCTGAGGAGTAAAAGTGATTTTTCTCTATTGCTATCAGTTTGAGGTCTAATTCCGGTATGTTCTCTTTACCATTATCTGTCAATGATGAATGCCCCAATATCATTTATCCAAAAGGATATTTAATGGGAAGATTTAGTAAGAACAGAAGTTACATTTTCCCTCAACATTTGAGGAGAATATTCTTCCCAATTCCTTCTTAATCCATGAAAAGACTTGGCTCAAACTTAGTCTCTACATAGCATGTGTACCCACCAAGTTCACTTCCAAATGTGGCATAGCCACTAGATGAGTCTGTATTGCCGCTACCACTTAGCAATCTTGGGGTCCTTATTCCTTGGGATCTTACTGCTAGTGAACTGGACTTGTCACAAATCTGGCAAGGGCTCTGACTCCAAGCTCTTTGGAACTGGAAGGGGAGTTAAAGGTCATCAAGTGCAGAGGTGTCAAACACCTGCACATAGCACCTGGCAACATTCTCAAGTAAGGGGTTTACCAGATTAAAATATGATTAGGAAATATTTAACAAAATGTAATGGAATATAGATAATGTTACTATGCGACTTTCTTGTCAATCTACAGTATGTCCCACCCACCCATCATTATATAAGGGTTAGTGGCCTCTGTTTCTCTTCAATTTTGACTGGCCCCTCATTTTACAGATAAGAAAAAAAAGTCTTGGGAGAAGGGTAATTACTTACCTATAGCCACATAGCTAATAAGAGATAAAGCCTTATTGACTCCAAGTCCAGAATCTATCTACAATGTCACTCTGACTCTAAGATCCTACTTTACCTATTATTTGTTGACTATTTTTAAAAAGCTTTCAGAATTCACACTGAGAGGCCTCATAGCAAAATGGATAGAGAAATGCCCTCAATGTCAAGAGTACTGGGGCTCAACATGTCTAACTTGTTAAGTTATGTCTAAGTTGAAGCAAGTATCTTAACGTCCCAGTACTCTATACAATGCTCTAAGACTGTAAGTTGTAGAGAAGGTTCCAAGCTGGCTTTGGAAACCTCCAAACTAAGGAGGTTTCTTCATCTTGGAGTTTCCTATACCTACAAAATTAGGGATCCAGTATTTATTCTATTTGTATCACTGTTAAGGTTCAAAAGAGCAAAATGTTGACTTTAAAGTGTCTCCTTCAACTGAATGTCTCCCTTACATATTGCATGACAAAATCATACAAGATTCTTTGAAAGATATAATATAAATATGTTTAATATTTCAATATTGTTCAATAAACCTCTGATAATAATGTTATGTGGGGCATAAAACAGATATAAATATGCTTACCAAAAGTGTTTCTGTTAAAAATAGCCCTATAACAAGTAGACCATGAATTGAAGGACCCATGTAACTGGAATTTATAGGTATACTTAGAATGTCTCACAACTGGAGTTCTATCTTATGTGGGGAGTCCCAGGTCAGACATGATTGGATCATTATTCCTTTACCTTTCTATTTTCAAAAGCTTATGGGGCTCAGAATTAAATCTATCTATCCCAATCTGATATTTGAAGTCCAAGGGTATGATTCTGTTTGGGGGTTCCTCATAAAAACCACAATCACTGGGTGTTTAGTGGGGGAACAGACCTCCTCCACATCTGGAAGGTAAAAACTTAATTTTGCTCCCCTCCCATTAAATCTTTATAATACAAAAGATTATCATAGATAGCAAGTAGATGTATATCAAACTAAGAAAGCAAAATAGTAATTAAGAAAGCAATATAGGTTAGTTTAGGCAATAGAATACATAAGAGTAAAACAGGGGAGTCTGTGACCAGGTTGAGAAATGAAACTTCAGCTCAATGAAGAGAGAATGATCTCACATATGAAGTCTAATCTCCGCTGTCTTCTGTGATGGAGATGCTAGAAATTAAGGGACATGTTGGAGTGGCATCTTGTTCTCACATGCCTGGTGCTCCAGGAGCCCCAACCCCTGTTCACCATTCAAAGTCTGTGCCTTTTCCCCTTGCTCCATCTCTTTCTCTCTTGCCTTGTTTCTCTCTCCCAAAAGTCCCTCAGCCAATTACAAGTCACATCTCCCTCCACCTTATATCCCTCCACTTCAGGGATATCCTTTAGGGGACTGTCAAATCTTCCTGGGGACAGGACCAAATTTAGTGTCTTGCTATCTCTCAAAACATGTTAAATAACAATTATTATAAAATTCTTTGCCCTATGAATGATTCTAGACATTCTTCCACTGTATCTAGTAAAATATATAAATGTAGGTGTATCTACATCAGTATCAACTATATCTATAGCTTTATAGCATAAAATAGATCTTGAAAAAGAAATTAACTTAATTCAGACCAAGAAATTTGTATTGATGTTTACTTTCATAATATCGGTATTTATGAATCACAACTCTTCATACAAATTAGTTATTTCTCCTGTGTGTATATGTGTGCTTTTTATGTATTACTGGACCAGATAAGATTTAACTGTGATGTAGGGAGCCCCTGGTGAGGTGGCACAGTGATCAGAATGCTGGACTTTGAGCCAAGAGGACCTGAGTTCAAAGATGCCATCAGATACTTACTAGCTGTATGACCCCGGATAATCACCTAATTTCTGTTGCCTTAGTTTCCTCAAATGTAATATGAGGCTAATAATAACACCTACCTCTCAGGGTTATTCTGAGGATAAAATGAAATCACTAAGCACAATGCCTGGTACTTCTACTACTAATAAACCTTTTCTGTAATTTGTAGTCATAATTATAAAAGACTATAACTATATGATTATATTCTTATAATTGCTTGGAGCACTGGGAATCACAGTTCAGTGGCTATACAGAAGAGAAAACAAGCCCAGGGAGGTTAAGTGATTTGTTTCAGATTATATAGCTAGTGATCAAGATGGGCAGGATTTGAATTCAGGTCTTCTTGATTCCAGAGCCAGTATTCTGTCCACTATACCACAACCACTTGTATTGTTGAAAGGAGTATCCACATCAGTGATGCCACAGGTACAATGAAATAGTGACCCACATTTTGCAAAATCAGTCACATCATTATAGTTGCCATGTTGACAAATATTCTTTGATTATGATTACAAATGTGGTCATTGTGGTAGGACTTTGTGGGACAATGGGGGATGCACTGTCCTTTTAAAAATCACTTTTATTGGGGTGGCTAGGTGGCACAGTGAATAGAGCACCGGCCCTGCAGTCAGGAGGACCTGAGTTCAAATCTGACCTCAGACACTTAACATAAAACTAGCCATGTGACCTTGGGCAAGTCACTTAACCCCAATTGCCCTCCAAAAAAACCCACTTTGTATACTTTTTGGTTTAAGTATATTTGCATGAAAACAATTTCCTTGTTGCTAGGAGTTCATCTGCTCATGCTGTTTAGTTCTCACCTGAAATAGAAACTTATTTTTAATTCTTAAAATATTCATGTTTAAGGACATTGTCATTATACTTTAAACCTAGAAACATATAACAATAGAAGTAAGCAGCACTCAAACTGTGGTGGGGAAGAATACATAATAAAACTGTCATAATTCAAAATTTACTTTTGGGCTATATATTAACAATATGTGATGGTTTCAAACTTGCTTATTTGTTATAAAAATAACAATGATTAAGAAATTACTAACAATGACAGCAGATATTGTATCAATAACAAATACACATTATAGTGGTTTCTCAAGACCATGATCTTCAAGCTCCCCTTTCCATGGTGTCCTATGTTCCCACTTATTCAGCTTGTCCACACTATTCCTCTTAGGCAAATCTTCTTAAATTTCCTTTTAACCAATCATTTCACTCCCACCTGCAAGTCTTCTCCAGGCTGTATCTTATACCTGAGAAATTCTCTCACTTCCACTCTCAGCTCTCCAAGTCTCTATCATTCAGGAAAACAAAAACAAAAACTTGTGACATTGCATCACCTCAATGGTATTTTTTTCTGTTTCTTTGGAAAAGAGATAACTACCCCTTCCTTATGCTCTGTTCAGCTGGAATTTTCAACTTTTCAAATCATCAACTGAGAAAATGTATAATTTGAAATTTTCTAATTTTGATTTTTGTGATTTCATTGGCCTAGGGAACACTCAGAAGGGAAATTCTACAATGCAAATCTGGCTGGAAATTTTTTGCAACTTATAATCTTAGGAATTAAAGATAAATAATGAAAACATTCAATTTATGTAACACACATATCTGCTCCATGCTCATTAAATTTGTAGGGTTTGCTGTGTCCACTGTGTCCATCTTTATTTGCTGTTTGAGATGGTTAAGTTTCACTTTCTTTGAGAAGCACCATCTTTGTAGATGAAGTCTATTCTTGATTCTCTAACTGCTAGTGTCCTTCCTCCTTAAATACCTGGTATGTATTTAATTGTCTTGCGTTTGTTTTTTAATTTTATATATTCATATATGTCCATTCATCTTATCTTCCCCAATAAAATGTAAATTCCTTGAAGGTAGGAATTTTTAAAAATCTTTTTATCCCCAAGGCCTAGTACAGTGGCTGGCATATAATAGAGGCTTAATCAAGCCTTTTTGATTGGTTATTGGTAGTTGGTGGGTAACTGACAGGGTTTAAAGATCTTCAAGCAATGCCTACTACAGTGCTATATTCTGATGAACCCTTCCTAAGTATATTTATAATAATATTTTAGGAGGAGAAACTCTTTTTCCCACCCTTTTGGCACTTAAAAAAATGCAACTACTCAGTCCCTTAAACATAAGGATTTGTGTGCTGTTCATCTTTTTGTGTCCCCAGCTTATAGCAAATGGAAAGGCATCTACTTACTTTAGTACATCTAAGATCTGTGAGATGATTAGTTTGGATTCTAAGATAGATCATATCTATTGTATTCCATGGAATTAGTTTGGTAAATGGCCCCCCCAAAGTCATAATCTGATACCCAAAATTTAGGTGATAGGCCTCATTGAATCCAGCTAGACTGATCTTCAGATGTCAGACCTAGAGTTTGTTTATACTTACATAATTGAAGTTTTGTCCAGAGCTTGTGTACAGTTGGCATAGAGAGTTTAGGATCCCTTTTTATTCCATAAGGAGGCGTCAAAATTAGGACATTAATTGTTAGGCCTTGCTACATATATGATAAATAAATGGTCTTAAAGAAGAAAGTTGATCTCTGATTTCATCTATGTGAGGACCTCTCTGTGGGGAGACTATTGACAAATCATCAACTCTTCTTCGAGTAGTATTCTTAGAAAGCTGAAGGAACTGACAGGTTAACTGTGTTTCTTTTTTGATGCAGAAGCTGACCCTGGGCAGCATAAAAAAGAATTAATTACAGATACAGGGGAGAATTAGCTGTGAAAATTGAGCAGCAGAGAGGAGTACACCCAAGGACTTCCTTTGAACCATCTGTAAAGGAGAGATACTGCAAGAGTAGAGGGTGGGGGGAGCAACCTGGGAATCTGAATGTGGAGTAGTAAGGCTGGGAATCCAGCCTTTGGAGGAGGGTAGGGCGGGGCTGGGGAAGAGTAGCTCTCTAAGGAGGTGTTACATTTGAATTTCAGGGTTGGAATGAAAATATTAGACTAGTATTTTAGATTTTATAATGAAGTGGAATTTCCTTTTCAGAGTTTAAATTTGTTTCCTAAATTTCTGAGCTCAATTATCCTATTTTAGAAAACTGTCTTTAATTTTTGACTCATTGCTCCTCCTCCTCCTGGTATACTATCTTAAATTTCTGTATAAATAAGTTGTGAGTACATTTTGCTATTCCTCAAGAAGCTTTTTTTTTTTTGCTATTCTTTATTTTGGAAAATGACATTAATGGTGTTACTGTTCACATATGTGAGTGATGCTGTGGCCCACAACTTTTTCCACACAGTATATTATCTGTCTTCTGAGTAGTGAGTGATTGACCCTCCCCCTGACAGGGCAGGAAACAGTCCAGGCTGATGATTTTCCTTAGGGGATTTCTGAAGTGTGGTATTCGATCCAAATAAATGACCTAGTCTCTTCAGATTACTTGCCAGATTAATTTGTTCTTTACTCTGTCTTGTCTTAGAAGCTGTTTATGCTATACTGCTTTAGGATATTTTTTTCCAATTTAATAAATCTTGATGGTATTTTTCATGTCCTACCTCCTTGTTTGACATTTATTCCATATTTGGCTCCCTGTTCAAAAGCTGTTTCAGTATCATATGGTCAGTAATGCCTTAAATATGTCCAGCCCAGAAGACTTAGATTTCAGGAAACATCCATAGGCTAGCTACCCTCTAGGATCTCATTGTGGATGGAACTGTCCTCTTACAACCTGATGTTAGTTATGCCAAGTAGAAGATGTTGATGAGCCCAATCATAAAACTGAATGTGATCTGGGGCATGTTATTTAATCATTCTGAAATGTCAGACCACACCCATTAATTTCTCCTCCTCCTCTTTTTTCTCCTTCTTTGTTCTTCTTCCTCTTCTTCCTTTTCTTGGAGGTCACGAAGCTACAAAGACAAAAATGTCCTCAAAGAGCCTTCATTCTGTTAGGAGAGAAAATATACATAAGTGTACATACAAGATAATTTTGAGAGAGGTATTATCAGATGAGGGTTTGGGGTAGGAATTAGGAAAACCTCATGTAGAAAGTTACAACTTGACCCAAATGCTGAAGGAAATCAGAGATTTTATGAAGAGGGGTGAGGATGGTGTGCATTCTGAATATGTGCAAAGTCAGGAAAATGGAAATCATTTTGTGGTGTCATTGGTGGCTCAGTCATTCAATCATGTCTGACTCTTCGTGATCCCATGGACCACAGCATGGCAGGCCCTTCCGCCTTCCACTATCTCTCAAAGTCTGTTCACATTCATGACATACTCTGTCCATCTCATCCTTTTCTGCACTTTTTCCTTTTGCCCTCCATCTTTCCCAAAAAATGAGGTATGTTTTTCCAATGAGTTCCATCTTTGCTCAAGCTTCAGGATTTAACCTTCCAGTGAATAATCTGAATTAATTTCTTTAAGTAGTGACTGATTTGATCTCCTTGCTGTCCAACAGACTCTCAAAAGTCTTCTCCAGCACTGCAATTCAAAAGCATCAATTCTGTGGTATTTAGCTTTCCTCATAGTCCAACTCTCATAGCTTTACATCACTAATAGAAACACCATAGTTTTGACTCTATAGACCTTTGTTGGCAAGGTGATATCTCTGCTTTTTAATATGCTGTCCATATTTGCCATAGCTTTCCTTCTAAGGAGCAAAGGTCTTTTCATTTTAATCTCCAGCACTCACCATCTGCAGCAACTTTTGATCCCAAGAACAGAAAATTTAAAACTGCTTCCATTTCTTCTCCCTCTATTTACCAGGAAGTAATGGTGCCATTTTCCAAGGTCTTAATTTTTTTCATGTTAAACCTCAAGTCACCTTTTACAATTTTTTTCATGTTAAACCTCAAGTCAACCTCAACTCTTCTTTCACCCTCATCAAGAGGCTTCTTAAATACTCTTCACTTTCTACCATTAGAGTGGTATCATCTGCACATCTGAAATTGTTGATATTTCTTTCTCCCATCAATCTTAATTCCAGCTTTTTATTCATCCAGTCTGGTATTTCACATGGTTATATAGGGAATTCTAAATGTCATTAAGAAAGACATTTTATTTATTTTTAAAGGTTTTTTGCGGGTATGGTTTTGTTTTGTTTTGGGGTTTTGTTTTGTTTTTTTTGTTGACTTCCATTTCCAATCTTAAACCAATCTGTTGTTCCATCTTTGGTTCTAACTTTTGCTTCCTGGACCATACACAGTTTCCTCAGAAGACACATTTTGTAGTGATCCATATAGTCAAAGACTTTAGCATAGTCAATGAAGCAGATGTACATGTTTTTTCTAGAATTCCCCTGCTTTCTTCATAATCCATTTGGCAATTTGGTCCTTAGCTCCTCTACCTCTTCAAAAACCAGCCTGCTCTTCTGGTAATTCTTGGTTCACATGCTGCTGAAGCCTAGTTTGCAGAATCTTAAACATAACCTTGCTTGTATGTGAAATGAGTGGAATTGTTCAGTAATTTGATCATTCCTTGGCATTGTCCTTCTTTAGGATTAGAATGTAAAATAATCTTTTCCAATCTAGTGATCACTATTTGTGTTATCCAAATTTGCTGGCATATTGAGTACAGACCCATCATCTTTTAGGATTTAAAATAACTCAGCTGGAATTACCATCACTTTCACTAGCCTTATTGTTAGCAAAACTTCATAAGACCCACTTGATTTCATTCTCCAGGGAGTGGCATTAGACTCAACGTGTATTCAATCTCTCTAGTTAGCTACACAGGCTGGGGTATCTGCCTCCAACTTATGCCATGATTCTTATTCTTTCTCCATACTTACACAAACCAAAGCTCTCCCTAGCAGTGTATACAACAATTCTATTATATGAATCCCAAAGCACCTAAAAACAAATACTAATTCACAAGCTTTCAGATTCCACACAAGTCATTCACTTTATCTTTGACATAATACTAAGGGCTCTAAACCCAACACTAGTTCCCCATCAACTTTCTGAACTAGTTTACTAGTAATACCTATTCTATCACTTAGCAACCTCAGAAGAAATTCTTGGTCACTCTTTTATATACCTGAAAGTAATTTATAACAAATACAACCATAAAATTTTTAACACATTTGAAAAAAATAACACATTTGAATTCTAGCACAAGCTATTCTCTATTAATCAATACTGCTTAGTTTAGTTGGAAAAAAATAGGAATTCCCTGGTGCAGATTAGTGTATAATTCATACATTATGAATATTTAGAAGGCCAAATATCTGAATTAACTAGAAAATTGTTTGTGATCTTTCACATTTGGAGGAGGGTGTGTGTGTAAATTATAGGATATATTCACCAGTATCTAACCATCCTAGAACACTATATTCAGGACAGGTTCCAATGCATCAGAAAATTTTAAGAGACATTAAGAAGGATAAATCATATTCAACCTCTTGGTCCCTCTTGGGTCTTTGAACCTTGTTTTAGAAAATAACTTAAAAGGGAACTTTTGGCAAGATGGCTGAATGAATGATAGTATCTATTCTAGTTTTCTATTTCTACCTCAAAACAGAAAAAAAAAACCCAAAAACTATGATCAAGTAATAAAAAAAAACCCAGAAAGATTAGAAAAGAAACAATTCCTCATAGTATAATTCCTATAGGGAGAAAAATGTAGGACACATTACCCACTGTCATCCATGTCCAGTGTTCCCTATTTATCGCTTCTGCTCCAGGGCTCATAGTCTGGGGGTCGCATAAAGTTTTATCATTGTCTGCCATTACCTCAGTAGCAATTCACCCAGACTCTGCCACATCTCAACAGATGGAGGTTCATGAATTATCTCTATTCAGGTGGGCTAGACAGAAGAAAGTGAATGTCATTGGGTGGGATAGGGTGCTTGACAGTGCCTGCTCAAATACTTTCTGGAAAAAAAAGGCAGTGGATTCTGGCAAGGTGGCCAATTGCCAACTTGTATTTAAACTCAGGTCTCATTTGCCATTTCAAAATAGCAATAAAAGTGTCAAATAGGATAAAGGAATAATAACAATAAACAAAGAGGGAATAAGAAGAAATCATTACAGGAAAGGCATCACAGAAAAACCAGAAGAGAAACTTGAAAGAAAAATGAATAAGCAATTGAAAAAATTTCAACATAATGAATAAATGCTATAGAATGAAAGAAATCAAATAAAACATTCTTTACTTAAGTGCCAAGCATTGTGCTTAGGTATTAGGGAAGCAAATGGAAGGCAATTGGCAGTTCAGTACACAGAATACTGGGCCTGGAGTTGCAGAGACCTCAGACACTTATTAGCTATGTGACCTTGGGCAAGCTACCTAACCACTGTTCTTCACTATAAATGGGGATAATAATATCACAGGGTTATTGTGAGGATCAAATAAGATAACATTTGTAATAATGCTTAGCATATAGTAGGTGCTATATAAATGTTTATTCCCTTTCTCTTCCCAAATTAAAAAAAGATAGTACAGGACATGTCCTCAAGAAGCTTACACTCTATTAATATAGTAGACACTCTGAACAACAATGGCAGAATTGGAACTCAAAAATATAGAAGGAAAAGAAATATTGAAAGGATGAAATCAAAAGGCAGAAAGTTTGAAAGTATATATGTAGGCTCAATTTAGGGTGGGGAGAAGGAGATAGGAAGGAGAGAAAATAAATGCTTGTTAATTGAAAAAATACAAATTTTTAAAAATTAATGTTTCTGAGAATGAGGTTTTACAGAAAGAGTTCTTTCAAACAAAGAGCTAGGCAAGGGAGGCATGACAAGGATTTGTAATCACAGTGTTAATTTGAATGAATACAGAAGGAAGTAAGACCAAACCTTTCCCTCCTCAGAAACTCTACCTTTTAGGGAGTCATACACTAAAGAAAAGTATGTAAAAATCTCATGAATAGGAAATATGATCCTAGAATATATTCAAAGGGGAAAGGAGTCAAGAAATAGATGAAAGGAACAAAACTTTCTTTGAAAAGAATGCCACAAATTAATGTTCAAACTAAGGAGCTGGATAGGGAGAGTTGTATGGGAATTTGAGGTTTTTGGATTTTGGAATTTGAGTTTGTACAGACTGAGGAATGTTTGTTTTAGGAGATAGAGATCAATTTAAAGTAAGCAAAACAAGCAAAAACAAAACAAAAAAACCTTAGGGGTTGTTTTAAAAGAGAGGGAAAATTAACATAACAGAATTTAATGGAGGAAAACAAAAACAATTATGACTGGAACTATGAATTGATTAAAATACAAGATAAAGTTAGAATGGACAAGCAAACAAAAACCAATATAAAACTTAAAGATATACACTGAGTTAAATATGAGACCTGGAACAAAGTTTTTCCTGCTTTAGACAATTCCCCCAAAGCAACAGGTGGCAACAATAATTTCAGATAAGTCATTTTCAAGTAGGAAAAATAAGAAACTCCCTTATGCTTATATCTACATATCATAGACAATGAATCAATATGATTAATTATATATGTATACATATGGATATAAACTCAGAAAGCATAGTATCTAAGTTCTTAGAGGAATACCAATTAAATGAAAAAGATATTGATAGTACTACAATAATTGTAGGTCACTTAGGTTTATCAAAGTGAATGAAGAACATTAAATGGAAAGATAAATAAGAAGGAAAAAAGAGATCCCACTGAGAGAACAAAGTGAAGAGAGAGGGTGAAAGTGACAGTTGCTAGATCTAGGGATGAAGGCACCACAATTCTTCTGGTCTCCTAGGCTCATAACTTTAGCATAAATCCTTAACTTCTCATTCTTCATGTCAAATATCTAACTTCTTGTCAACAAAATATTTTACATCAACCCCTTCTCTTTACTCATACAGCTAATTCCTTGGGACAGATCTTTATCACCTCCTCCCTAGTTTGTTGCAATGTACTCCTAGTTGCACTCCTTGCCTCAAGTCTCTCCCCAATCAAATCTCTGCTTTCATAGGATTGCCAAAGTGATTTTTACTAAAGGGCAGATAAGATTATATGATTTGCCTATTCAACCAACTCCTGAGCCTACCTATTGCCTCTAGGAAAAAAAAATGTAAACTCATTAGTTTGGTTTTTAAAGACCTAAATAACTAAGCCCCCAGCCTGTCTTTCCAGCTTCATTGGACATTAACCTTTCCCCAACACTTTACAATCTACCCAAACTGTCCTCTTTGTTCCTTACCCCTGATACTCCATCTCCCACCTCCATGCTTTTGCTGTGGCTATCCTCCAGATTTGGAATTCAGTTCCTCCTCACCTCTGCTTCACAAACCCCTCCCTATTTTAAAGAGGCAACTCATAGATCACTTTCTATATAAAGACCTTCTTGATCCCCTTAGCAGCTAATACCTCTCTACTAAACTACTTTGTACATTTGTTGTTATTGTTCAGTCATTTTTAGTCATTTCTAACTCTTTTTTCTTTGTTGTGGTTGTTGTATCCCCAGTATTTATCATAGTGCTTTGCCCAGAGTAAGTACTTAAAAATGTATGATGTTAAATGAGTTATAAAAACTGACATGTATTTTTTTCATATATATCATTTATATGGTCTCTTTCACAAAGTTCAATTCTAATGCTTCATTATGACCTGGAGGTGACCCTAGGTTTTTGAAAGACTGTCCCAATTTGGTGCAAATGCTGGGAAGTTCTACCAGGCTAAAAACAATTTTCATATAGTCCTGGCAACAGCCTGCTTCTTCTGTCTGAAGACAGGTGTAACTAATTGGAAGAGATTAATTTCAAGTAGATTAGCCACCTGATGATCTTTCATAACAACTCATGAAACAAAATTATAAAATGTGGTGCCATTGCTTCTAACTCTTCAGTGATGGAGTCAGAGTGGTGAAAAGGAATCAAATTTTAGACTATCTATAAAACTTAACTTACCTGTTGCCACTCTAAATGTGAAACACTTGTTCAAAAGCCAATGAGTGACTGTACTACTGAAGTAACCGAATCACATCAATATTAACATTCTCTTGATCTATATCTATATCTATCACTATAAACAAAATCTGATGATGAAAGTTGCAGCTAAACGATAAAATGGCTCAGATGTCCTCTTCTGAGAAGCACATAAAAAAGTTGGTAGAGTTGGTTTTACCATTTTCCAAAGGCAATAAGAAACATCACTTCATGGTGTATTTGGTCAATCACTACTATGCTCATGATAAATATTTGCACAAAAAGATGACCATGAAAAAAATTCCATCTTATATGCCATCATTAGCTGCAGAGTATGAAAAGATAGAGACATTCTAAGAAATAAATTGACACATACCTTGACACTTTATGAGTTCAGTGCAAAGACAGGCATAAGTAGGAAGAGAGAAAAATATCTTGGAAAATATGGTTCAAGAGTAAAATAATCAATAAGCAATAGATGCTTATTAAGCTCCTAATATATGCCAGGCACTATGCTAAGTTAAGGGGATACAAAACACAGAGGAAAGACTGCCTCTTCTCTCAAGAAGCTTACAATCGAATGGGGAAAGATAAACCATGAAAGGAAACTGACAAGGTGATGTGAGTGGAAGGTACCCCAAAGTCATGCAGCCAGATGAGAAATGAGATTTCTGAGTTTGGCTTTTCCTTAAATGAAAGTTTGGAGTTCATGACCCCACCCTCCAGTCAGAGAGGCAGAGTAGTGGTGAAGTGGTATACCAAGACTGATGAGATCTTATAGGATGATGATGTCAGCTGTATAATGAACTTCCTAGGGCATGGTAAGATCATTCAAAGTTTGGTAGATCAAACAGAATCCTCCAAATTCCACATCATGTTTACTTTCATCAAGAAAATAACCAGAAGGTATAGTATATAATGAACATAAAATAACATAAAATATGACATTTATTCTATTTTAACAGAAAGAAATGATTCAGTACATGTGAGAATGATTTTTGAATCAGTTTTCCAAGTACAATCCAATCACCAACTTGCCAGAGCACAAATAAACATTAGTAGAAAATTAGTAAGAAAAGTTAGAAGAAAATTTGGCATGCAATTAAAAAACAAACAATCCAATCTGATCTATTTAAATAATTTATTAATGCTAAAAATAAAAGGAGATGGATGGAGGAACATGTATTGACATCCCTTATAAAAATTTCCATGGAAGTTTAATCAATGTAAATGAATTGCCAAAACAAGTAGACCAAAAGTGCCTAGAATACGCATCAGCCCACAAACACTTGATTTACTAGCCAAGGGAAGAGATATAGTAGCCAAGGATAACTCATTTAGATTTAGTCAGTCAATAAACATTTATTAGGCAACTAATATGTGTCAGTCACTGTGCTAAGTGCTGGAGATACCAAAACAATTTTAAAAAGAAAGCAGTCCCTGCTCTCAAGGACCTCACAAAATAAGGTAGGATTACACACAAAAGGAAGTTGGAAAAGGGAAGGGGACTGAGGTACCTAGTGTGGGTGTGCATGATAGAGAAATCCAAAAGCAATGTTACTGGTGCAAAATGGGGACTGAGCTATAAGCCCTTTTTCTTAAATAGAGGTCCTGGAGCTTATGGTCCTCTCCTCTAGCAAAAGGGTCCATTCAGAAGGATAGAGGGTAATGCTGAGATGTGAGTGACAGATCAATTCAATCTTGTAGCACAATGAGATTTCCCAATAATGAGTTTTCTGGGGAAGGAAGGCATGATGGAGAGTTCCAAAGAAATTCAAAAGCAGTGTAGCTTTCGAGGAACAACCATTTGTACCCTCATATAGAGAAGGACTGTGGAAAATGAGGAACAATGTTTTCTTATAAAATAGAGAGAAATCATGGAGGGAAAGGCCAGTTTAAAGAAGTCTTGGTGAGAAACACAGGTAAGCAAAGTTATCCTAAGTGTATTTAAGAATAGAACTAGAAGTTCAATAATCATACTTTTTAAAATGGAAATAATCTATAAAGATTTTTCACTACAAATTCTTTTTCACCATCATGGAGAACAGAGTCACTCCATTTGGATGATAACATTAAGTTCCAAATGAGCTGCATGAGGAAATGCATGTGGCATTGAAACAAGCAAAGAAGAGAAAGCAGGCAGCCTAAACCATGAAGCAACATTTACAGTGGAAAAGGGAGTAGATTTGCAGGCAGAAGACAGTTTCAAATCCCATATTTCAAATTCCTATACTTGCTCCTTATAGACAAGTAACTTAGCTTCTCTGGACCTCAGTTTCCTCATCTGCAAAATGAGGGGATAGGACAAAATAATGTATAAGGTCTCTTTCAGCTCTAAATACATGAGTTTATATACATACAGAGGAGGTCTGTGCTGTAGGTGACACAATTATGAAGGCATTGAGAGATGAATTTTCAAGATATATGAAAGAGCAGAGGAAAACAAAGACTTAGGAAAAAAATAAGCCAGGCATAATATTAGCAGGGGAAAAAAGGGGACCGAGAGAATATAAAAAGCTACTGAACCATGCACCAATTTTCCCATTATACAAAGTTTTTATGAGATAATCTATATACAGATCAAGGGCATTCTTGATAAGGTTTTATAATGGAAACAGGCAGGCTTTGGCAAGTAATATTCCACAGTCAAACACATTTTTACAATAACACGATTGACTGAAAGATGTGGAGAGCTTAGGATTCCACTCTGCTTGTTGTTGGTTGACTTCACCTTCCCTCTGAGATAACTTTCCATTTATTGGATATAAATCTTTTTGTACATGGTTATTTACAAAATGCCTCCCCCATTAGAATGTTTCCTTTCCAAGAGCAAGAATTGTTTTTGTCTTTCTTTGTATCCCCAGCATTTAGCACAATGCTTGATACCTAAGAAGAACTTAATAAATGCTTGTTGCAGTTGATTAACTAGTTCTTGTTTCTTTTTTAAGAGGCATTTGGTTTGGTTGAGCAAAATGCCACCAAAGAGACTCTGCTTCGCCAAGTTGTGTCCCATTCCTATGTTAAAATCATACAGGATTGCTTGAAAGACTAACAAGTCTGCATTTATTAAGTCCCTTCTTTGTGCCAGGACCTGTGGGGATAAAAACAACTGAATGGAGGAGACAACATATAAACAATTATGAACAACACACACACACATATAAATATATAGTTTGTTACATATATATGTATACATATATATGTACAGGATAAATTGAAAATAATGTCAGAGGGAGGAGTCTAATAAAAGTCTTCTTGCAAAAAGTCAGTTTTTAGCTAATGTTAATGAGACTTAAGATCTTCCCTGCCCATTAATAGGCCCCACATGGAGCTCATTAAGGGAAGATTGCTTAGGGGAGGCTTGCTTGCAGGAAGGCTTTCATACTTTTCACTAATTTTTAATTAGGCACTGAGACACGAAGGTTGTGGTGCCTTCTGGCTCTGAGAAGTGTATATATACTCTGAATTGTTATTTTGTTATGGGGGCTCACTTATGAGAAGGATTTTGTGATTCCTTGGTCAAGATTCTAAGTGACCATATGTTCACAGCTCCCAGACTGCTAAGATGTAAAGGCTCTCTTGATCCAAGGATCTATGTAAAGTGTATAGTTGATTCAGGCAGTCAGAGCCCTGTCAGTCTTTATTTCTCAGCTTATATTTTCTCTGTTTGTATTTTCTCTGGAGTTCAGGGTGCTGACTTTTCCCCTGAACTAGTGAATGTAATTTAAAAAAAGATTTATTGACCCCTTAAACACTTATATAAAGCAGATTTGAGAACTTGTGCTAGCAGCCATCCTGGGGATGGATCATTCCAGGCATGAAGGACAGCTAGTGAAAATTCTCCAGAACCTCTATATGCAGTTACCTGTGCCGGGTACAGAAAGGAGGCTGGTATCACATAGAATACATGGAGGGAAGGAAGGTATAGGAAGATTCAAAAGGTAGGAAGGAGCCAGAATATGGAGGACTTTAAAAGACAAACAGGATTTTATATTGGATCCTGGAGGAATTAGGGAGTTATTGGAGTTTACTGACTGGGGGTGTGGAATATCATGGTCAGATCTGAACTTTAGTGAAGAAAAGAACAGAGATAACTTTGGTAAATAATCTACTGATTATTAATATCAAGTGAGGCATTATACATGGAATGTCTTTACTACTGTTATGAAGGAGGTTCAAGGCAGAGGTTAAGTTAAAGAGTTATTCCCTATAGATAGTGAGGGCATGCAGATCCTTTTGTTTGTTGATGGCATTATGCTGGTCGCATGAAGCCCAAGAATATTGCAGAGCCTTCCCAATGAGATTTATTCAAAAGACCTTGGCTTAACTACTTATCAAGGAAAAAAAATAAATAATGTAAAGAATGCCTGTTGTACAGATGATTACAAGGTCAGATGGACAGATTATAGATATACTATGTAAGTACGTATGTTTAGGACAGACATTGCAAATAGACAATGACATAGCCTCCTAGAATAGGAAGAGAACAGGTTGGATTGCTGTTGGGAAATCATATAGTTCTTTTAATGACTTCCAGTTTCTTCTTAAGCAAAGACCAATCTTCTCAACACCAAAAACATGCGATAAGGTTTTATGTAATAGAATATTATTGTTTCTGAAGAAATGAAATTGAGAATTACCCACAGGACAACAGAGAGGCTCAAGTCCTGTGTTAGTAGGTTGTAATAAATTATAAATATTAAATTGTGCAAGAGAAATTATGGGAGTCCCTCATCTATAAAATGAGCTAGAGAAGAAAATGGCAAACTGCTCTAGTATCTTTGCAAAGAAAACCCCAAACAGGGTCACAAATAGCTGGACACAACTGAAGTGACTAAACAACAACAATAAAAACAACATGGATGAAAGTTGCATGGAATGGACAGGAATAGATTGGTTGCAATCAGCATCATTGGAGAGAATACTCACATGTATGACATCACAGATGCATTAGAATATTGAAGCATATATTAACTATAACATGATATGTGATAGAATATACATTGCATATTCTATGTAATATGATATGTATAACATATTAATAGAATAGAATATAAATGATATGTAAGTTTTGAGAACTTTAGCTTTAAAATTATTTAATCATTTTCAATGTGTAAAAATTTTCTAATCAGATACTCAAATGGACCTTACAATCTCATCAGCATGAATATTCCTTCCAATTATTTTTCTGCTCATCCTCAGTATTCTTGTCAATGAATTCTCCTAGATTTACAAGTCATCCATGTAACATTCTAAGGGATTTCCTAACTTCCTCCTGACATGGGAGGATACATAGGTAATAGATGGGTTGTCCATCAATTTTCCCTTATTTGTGACATTTTAATACATATATGTTCATATATACTCATATATATGTATGTTAAGCACAAAGACCTCTTTTATTTGAAGCAATACATTTTTCAATATATTCTTTATTCTAGTTCTTCTGAATAGTTCCTTATTTCTAAATTGTTTTTTAAATTAATAAGCGTTTACTTTCTCTTTCTCCCACTTCTCCCACTGTGGAAGAAAAAAGAGCAAATACTTTACAGCAAATATATGTAATCAATTAAAATAAATATTCATATTGGTCCTATCCAAAAGTGTGTGTCTCAGTCTACATCTTGAGTCCATCACTTCTTTGTCAGAAGATGGGTAGCATTCTTCATTTGGGTTTCTAGAATCATAGTTGATCATTGCAATAATCAGAGTTCTCAATTCTTTCAAAATTGTTAATTTTTTCAAATGTTGTTATCATATTATAGATTGTTTTCCTGTTTCTTCTCACTTCATTTTGCATCAGTTCATACAAGTTTTCACAAGTTTCTCTGAAACCTTCCCTTTCTTCATTTCTTATTAAACAATATTATATGTGTATATGCATGTGACAGACACACATACACATATGTACAAAAATGCACATAATTTGTCCAGTCATTCCCCAAATAATAGGTCTTCTAGTTTCCAGGTCTTTGCTAACACAAAAAAGATTAGCTCTGATTTTTTTTGTACATAGAAGTCCTTTCCATATTTTAAAAATCTCTTCGGGGTATAGGCCTACCAGTGGTATTGCTAAGTCAAAGGATATATACGGTTTAGTAACTTTTTGGACATAGTTTCAAAATCTTTTTCAGAATGGTCGGAGCATTTCATAGCTCCATTTAATGATGCTTCAATGTGACTGTTTTCCAACAGCTCCTCCTACATAAATTTCTCTTTTTTGCCAACTTTATAAATTTCAAAGGTATGAGATTTAACATCAGAAGAGCTTTAACTGGCATTTCTCAAATTATTAGTGATTTTAAGCATTTTTCACATGGTTATAGACAGCTTGATTTCTCCTTTTGAAAACTGCTTATTTATTCCTTTGACCATTTATTAGTTTGGAATAGTTCTTTATTTTTTTTAATGTGACAGCTTATTTACATACATTAGGTACTTTTTCCTTGCTCTCAGAGTGACATTGTTTTAATTCTTTATAGACTGAAGTGTTTCATGAATCTCAAACATACAACAACACTGAGTATTAGTATTAAAAAGATGAACCTCTGTTTCTAAGAGATTTAGGATTATTGAAGTAATTTTGCAAATTTCTGAAGTGAATCTACATACTCTATTCCTATTTAGTTGTGGTGCCCAACTTATTGACCATTTGCAGTACCTGATGGATGATGAGCCTTGTAGCTTGACCTTCTACCTGAAAGTCATAATCTGGACAATAGGCATTCTTCATCTGTTTGATTTGTTTGTAAACTCTTACAGAGGAGATCAACAAATCAATCAGTGAGTATTTTGTTAAACACTATGCTAGGCACTGGGGATATAAATACAAAGGATGAAGCAATCACTATCCTGAAGGTGCTTACATTTTGATGAGTGAGCCACATAGAAGTACATAGAAGAATATATGCAGCATAAATATAAAGTTAATAAATATGAGAAAGAGAGAGACAGAGAGAGAGGGGGACAGAAAGACAGAGAGACAGAGACAGAGAGGGACAGAGAGAGACAGACAGAGAGACAGAGAGTGAGTGTTTGGGAGGGAGGGTACAAGTAGTTGGAAGGAATCAGGAAAAGCTTCATGCAGAAAGTTGTTACCTGGGCTATATCTGAAAGGAAGAGAGAGATTCTATGAGGTAGAAATAAGAGTGGAATGCATTCCAGGCATGAGGGACAGTAAGTGTAAAGGCATGGAGATGGAAAATGAAGTGTCGTGTAAAAAGAACAGAGGATAGTTTGGTTGGATTGCAGTATGGAAAGGGATTAATGCCCAATGAAGCTTGAAAGATGGGTTGAGGCCATGTTGTGTAGGATTTTAAAAGTTAAACAAATGAGTTTACATTTTATCTTAGTGTCAACAGGGAGCCAATGGAATTGTTTGAGTAGAAAAGTTGCATGATCATATCTGGGATTAAAGAAAATTACTTTGGTAACAGTGTGTAGTTTGAACTGGAGTGGTAAGAGAATTGAAACAGGAAGACCAATTACGGGATGTTAAAATAATTTATGTGAGAAGTGATGAGGGCTTGAAGTAAGGTGATGACTATATGAGCAGAGGCCATAGGAGTCAAATATGAAAGATGTTGTGAAGATAGAAACAGCAAAATTTGGCGGGGAAGGGGGGGATAATGAGTTCAGTTTTAGACTTGTTCTGGTATACCTACTTCGAAATGTTATGGGGGGAAGGGGAAGATAATGAGTTCAGTTTTAGACTTGTTCTGGTACACTTACTTCGAAATGTCCAATAGGCAATTTGTGATCCACCACTGAAATTCAGAGGAGAGATTGGGGCTAGATCTATAGATATGGAAATCATTTGCATAGAGATGAAAATTAAAGTTGTTGGGACTGAAGAGATTACCAAGAATGAAGGTTTGGGGGGAGAAAAGAAGACCTGGGAGAAAATTTAGGGGAACAGTACCATCTTATAAAAGGAAAGTAGTGAAGGATAAAACTAATTTAAAGAGAGATTTGTGAGACTCACTAAATCACAAGAGTATTTAAGGATGAAAATGAAATGAAAACAAACAGAAGAAAAATGGAAAAGATCTGCATGGATTATTATTATTTTTTTACAACTGACACTTTATGCAATCCAGAACTGCTATAGACACTACTACACTTGTACAATAATATCACAGCCACAAACATACTTATAGAAGAGGTAGTAATGGCACTAAACAGGACAAATAGAAGGAGAAGAACTGGATTAGAAAAAGTGCATTTAGAAGAGTTCTGTGCTATAGACAATACAACTTTCGGGACACTGAAGAATCAACACATAATTGACTAAAGAGAAGAGAGCAGAAATGTGAAAAAAATCTGGGACCATATTAGTGCCACAGTAAGGTAACTGATAGAACATAAATAACTACCAACCTATATATCTACTTTCCCCACTATATACATTCATTTTTATTTTGTTTTGTTTTTTGAGAAAAATCTCTATAAACAAAACTGATGAGGGTATTTGTCCCGGCATACATGGGCTTTTGTAGGCAAACATCCTGATCTATATAAATAGTGGCTTTTGAATTTAATCACACTTTTGTTTCTTTTTATCAGGTGCTCATCTCCTTAACCACAAAAGGAGGAAAATAAGAACCACAGTGCTTTGGGTAATACACTAATATTCATTATCCTCCAATTACAGTTTTTATGTAAATTTTGTGAACCTATAGATAAAAGGAACCCTTTAGGAATCTTACTGAGTCACAAGCTAGTTGTTTTATTCGTAGTTCTTAAGGGGTTTATGGTGTGTTCAGGGAGGACTAGTACCTTTGGTGGGAGGGCTTTCTTTTCAAGGCTACTCATCTATCTTTGGTATCCACCTTCATCCCGCTCTCACCTGTGGCTCCAAGAAGGTGTAGGATGCTCAGTGGCCACCAGTAAATTGTCTCAACATAGGGGCTAAACCATGTTGAGAGTGACCTACAGGACTCAAACCTATTGGTGAATTAGGAGGATGTTTACTCCAGGCACTTGAAGGCTTTCCCAGGCAGAATGGGTGGATGAGAACAATTTGTTCAAACAACCATGCAGGTAACTGAAGCAAGTACTGTGGACCACTTTGAGCTTGGTCAGGCATTGAAAACACCAAGGTCATTCATTGCATCATGGGCCATCTTGATCACCAGTCATCTTGACTTTTGTTCTGTCACTGGATTTCAATGACTCAGGAAGAGGGAGTGAGGCTGGCAACTTTATGTAATTTTGACTCAAATCCAGCTGACAAGCAAGTCAACATATAACCCGTGATATCATTGGTCCTTTTCAAAAGGAAGGACAAACAACAACAACAAAAAAGTTCTCAAAGAGTTAAAATAATGAAGATACATCGCTCATTTTGTTTCACTATCCCTGTGCAACCAATACAAATTTAGTACTCTTCTTGACTGCTGAGGGAGATCCATACTCGGATCTGCTCCATAGGGTTCAAAACAAGATGGGAAATTGACTGCATAAAAGTTGCTGAGTGCACATGAGAATAATTTTGAAATTATTTGTATCATTATTTTAACAATAGAACAGTTATTCCTCAGGGGAGTCTAAATGTAGAAGTTTCAAGTTTTTAAATACATCAATTTTTTAGTTATGCATGAAGAAAGTAGTAAAAACTGGAATTTTTCTGTATTCTAAAAATGTGACTGAATTCATTTAACTAAAATATCATCTAGGAAAGCTACATGGTGTGAGCAGGCTAAAGTACAGTAATGACAATGACATATGCAAGAAATGACTTAAGAAAAGTTATTCATGATAGGCATGACCATCCATCAGATTGATCAGTTATATAATAAGAAGGAAAATAGTAGATAGTCCAGGTGGTATCCATGATATATTCAAGGATCCAAAGGAAAGCCTCCAAGGAGTTGGACCAATTTTCTTTGCTAGATTTATGGAAAGATATAGACACAGATCATATAGGACAAAAAGATATGGATAGCAATTTGCACCAATGGAAAGAATATCCACACCAGTGAATTCTAGCTCCCCTGAAATATAAATGTAATAATTTAATAAATATAATTATAATAAATATAAATGTAATAATTTATATAAATGTAGAGGCTGTGTAAAGCCAAGTATGAGCAGCTTTCCAGAAGATTGCTGCTGTGAACAGCTTTTGAGATTCTTATTAACAGTATTATGAACTCTGTTTATTCAATAACAAATCAGAGCAAAATATTCACAGAAAATCAAGGTACAGCATTCACAATGTTACAACTTATCACAGAAAATCAAAATACAGCATTCACCATGTCACAACTCAACAACCTGTCACTAGAATGGCCACATAGTTTTGACCAAAGTGGTCACATAGTTTTCAACAAAGTACAATCATTTAGTAACAATCATTCAATCATCCTTAAGGAAGCTTGCCTCCCTGAGAGTTATAAAGTACAAAAGTCCAAGTTTTCCACCCACGGGATGCAATTAAGTTACATCTTTAACAGTCACTTCTCAGCTTAATGGAAAGTACACAAGCCATCAACTTCTAGGTCACAAGTAAATTACAATTTCATCAGTCACTACTCAGACAATTTCATCAGTCACAACTTAGTACCCATGGAGAGGTCTTTTCATCTTGACTTGGGGCAGACTTTCAGCTTCCATGGCTCTTCTCCCATGGTCCCAGTTCCCACCCCATTCTAACCAACTTCCACCTGAGTTCAAAGGCAGACATCTCCTAACTCCTTGTCCAGCTCTCCATGCAGTTCCCATTCCATACTGAAGCTTGTAGTGTCCTGTCCATCTCAAATCCTTCACAGTCTCTGTCCCTTGGAAGACAAGGCTTAACAAAACCACACGAACATTTATACACATTAACAAAGTTACAACAACATTTGTACAAAATAACAGCACCACAGTCATGCTTCCTCAGTCTTCTGCAGCTAGCTCTGGCACCACAAGTTAGAGTTTTGCCACCACAAGTCTGAATTCTGTGTCAATTCTCAATTCTCATTCCTCTTCTCAGTTCCTCTCAATTCTCAGTTTAGTCTTCAGTCCAGCAGCAGCTGCCCTGCCTCAAAGATGCTTATCCCAAGAAGTTCTCTCTCTGGCAGAAGGTCCAGCCTCCAGTTGCTTGCCCCAAGAAAATTCTGACTGTCAAGCTTGTTCTTTTCCTTATATACAGTATAGCTCCTCCCTGTTCAGACCCTTCCTGTTACATCAGCAGTAGGGGTTCATATCTCCTTTTTCTGTACAGAGGCTTAATTTGAAACTAGGTGCTAAGTACCCTATTAGCTTAGCAATCCAAAGGGATCTTCAAATTTCATTACTATTATAGGCTGACATTTTCAAGGTAGTTATGAGTGGAAAAGGAGTTTATGGTGAAACTGAAGATTCATTTCTAGTTATAACAGTATTTACAGGGCCATGCTTGTAGACAGACAACATGAATCTAGAAAAGTATTTATATTAAATGACAATTTCTCAGGATAGAGACTAGTGCACACTTTGTTACTCATATTTCTTCTTCCTCCTTTGTCTTGGCTACATGTCTGTATTATTGTGTAAATACCGGGCCTTTGCATAGCAGTTCTTTACCTAAGGACAGAGGGAGGAGATATTTTTTGCAACCTTTATAAATGAACCAAGGTAACTTTGAAAGATTTAAGACCTTGACCAATGCAATGGCTGAACATGATGCCAGAAGTCCAAAGATGAAGCATGTTACCCATTTCCTTAAAAAGAGATAATAAACTTGAGATGCAAAATGGGACATATATTTTGGACATGTCAATGTGGTATTTTTGTTTGTTTGATTATGCATATTTGTTATAAGGGTTTTGTTTTTCTTTTCTTTCTGAGGGAAGGAAAGAAAATGAATGCTTGTTAACTGAAAATTTTAAAGAAAAGGAACAAGGTATCCTACATGAAAGTAGAGCTGACTAGCAGACACCTCTAAAATAGGAGAGTTTGATAGAATTGATAGTTGGCTCACACGTATCACTTTCTTTCATGTAACAAGGAAAAAAGAGAAAAGAGGAGGTTGTATATGTGCTAAACATTAACTTTTAAAAGTTGATATTTATACAATAATATTTGCAAAGCACTTTATATACGATATCTTATTTGATCTTCACAAAAACAATGTTAGGTACTATCAGTTAGGCTCATTTTACAGGCAAGGAAACTGAGTCTCAGAGATGTTATGAGACTTGCCCAGGGTGTCAGAGGAAATTTGACTCTAAGTTCCTATCCAATATGCTATGCTGCCTCCTGAAAGGGTGAAGTGCATCGTACACTTTTGTGAATACACAAATGACAGATAGGATCATAGATCTAGAACTGGAAGAGGCCCCAGAGATCATCTGGCCCAACTCCCCATATTTCACAGATGAGGAAACTGAGAATAGATGCATAAAAAGCTGGCAATTTTACATAGATGCTAAGCATTAGAAGTGGAATTTAAACCCAGGACCTCCAGGGAAAATCCATCCTGGGACCACATTTAATTTTTACATCCCATCATGCCTGCATAAGGATTTTTTATGGATAACTTAGCCAAATGTTACTGGACCAATCTGTTTTTAGTTTCACTTCTTAGCATTCAGAAAAGTTACTATTTTTTAAAGAAATTAAACTTAAAAATATCACTTAATGGGAAAATGAACTTGGATAAAATAGCACTGCAACCTAAAAGATCTGGCTCAAGTCTTCGTCAATAGGTTTCATGCTCCATTAATCTATAAGCGAGTAAAATAAAAGTCTTTGATTTTTCTACCTTCTAGGTAGAGGGAAGGATGAGCAGAATGTCTCTGACTTTGAAATAGATTATCTTTTAAAAATGCCTTCACATATCACTGGTATATACACACACATATGCAGTTTTGATATTTAGAAGAGGATGTAGCATCTACTACAGAAGACAGGACAGAAGAAAGGAACTGAGATAAATTATATCTGAGTGTACTATACTGCCTGAAGGGGTGGGATGTATAAGGCCACATAGGGTACCCTTACAATTCTTAATGTGTAACATTGTCAGACATTGTGACATTGGACTAAATGCTCTTTCTCACACAAGACATTCCATCTCTCAACTCTGGAATTTTGTGCTGGCTGTCCCTCAGACCTGGAATTTTCTCCTTCTTTATCTCCACCCCCCTGGTCTTTTTGGCTTCCTGGTGCTCATTTCCAATTTATTTAATATATAGCTTGTTTGTACATAGTTATTTGCATTTGTCTCCCTCATTAGATTGCAGCTTATTTGCTTTCTATCTTCTTGTTTAGCACAATGCTGACACATAGTGCACTTTTAATTAATGATTGTGAGCTGATAAACCAAATGAGAAAATCCATTGTTCTATTTTAGTTTTACTACATTCTCCATGTCTTCCACTTACCCACTTCCTTCTTAAAAAAAAAAATTCCCCAAAACATTATTGCCCAGCTTAATATTATTAAACTCATAGTCCTCTAAGGTAACCCCTTTGCAAGAGGAGGAGAAACAACACTGATTTAAATATATAAATTGTGCTATTTTCATTTTTAAAATGCATTACTTTATAGTCATATTTCATATATAATGCTGTCCCAGGATGTATTTCTAATCTCCCTAATTAGATTTTTAAGCTCTTTATGGAGACACAAGAAGCAGTGTGAGATTGTGGATAGAGTACTGGACTTGGACCTGGGAAGACCTGGGTTCAGATCTTACCTTCAACATCTACTTCTCTGAGCAAGTCATTTAGTCTCTTTGTTTATTGGATGATTTGCCTTGATGTTATGGTGGTGGTGGTGGTGATGTTGTTGAATCAGTGACCCCATTTGGGATTTTATTGCAAACATACTGGACTGGTTTGCCATTTCCTTCTCTAGCTCATTTTACAGATGAGAAACTGAGTCAAACAGAGTTGAGTGACTTGTCCAGGGTCACAGAGCTAGGAAATGTCTGAAGCCAGATTTGACCTCAAGTCTTCTTGACTCCAGGGCCAGTGCTTTGTCCACTGTGCTACTTAGTTCTATACCAAATTGTTTGCAAATAGTTAGATCAAACTTCAGACATGACTTATTCTAGCCATAGATGATAAGGATCAGCTTTGTTCTCTAAATTGTTGATATCACAGACCCTTTGTAATCAGGAGGCACAATGTCTTAGAATTTTCTCTTGCCTAAAGAAGATCTAGGATAGTTCTATGGAAGCTCCATCAGAGGTACCTGAACTACATTGTGACAGATGGATTGATTAAAAATAAGAAATAGGGGTGGCTAGGTGCAGTGAATAGAGCACCAGCCCTAGAGTCAGGAGGACCTGAGTTCAAACACTTAATACAAAAAAAACTAGCTGTGTGACCTTGGGCAAGTCACTTAACCCCAATTACCTACCTTCAACTCCAATAAATAAATAAATAAACAAACAAATAAAATAAAATAAAAATAAGAAATAGCTCTGAGATCATGAGGCTTTTAGTTTTTACCATGACTTAAAAGGAATGGATGGGGAAAATAACCCAGTAAGTAGGAATACATTCTATTACTTGAGGGTCACTGTAGCAATGAAGGATCATGAGAAAAATCCCTTTATCAGCACAATCACAAAAGTGAGGCTGCTTAGGCTAGACTATCTCATTTAGATAGACCTGGAATGTTTTACTAGCATTAAGGCAGACTACATTCTTGATGGGCCTAGGGGTCAGAAAGATCTAGATTTGAATCCTGCCTGCTCTCAGGCTGACTGTGGACATTGCTTAATCTCTCAGAATTCTCAGACAGCTTTTTAAGTTTATAAATTATAAACAAGTGACCAGTTTATATTGGTGGAAGGAATCTCTATAATAAAAGCTGCCTAGACTGATTAAATCACAGATGTGGACCTTCCCTTCCCCCAGTGAAAGAAAATAGAAAGAAAATAGTAGCAATAACAACAGTAAATAACATTTATAGAGTGCCTACTATTATCTCCATTTTACAGATGAGGAAAAAGATGAAAATAGTAGTTGAGTGACTTGCCTAAGATCACACAGATACTAAGAATCTGAGTGAATATTTGAAATCGGGTTTCCTTGATTCTAGGACCATGGTTCTAGCTGCCAATATTAGAGCTGGAAGCAGCCTTAAAGATGACCTAAACCAAGCCCCTTATTTTACAGATAAAGAAACTGAGGCTCATAAATATTTAGTGACTTTCTCAAGGCCATGAAACTCATTAGTTTAGAGTTGGGACTAGATCAAGGTCATTTGACTCAGTACAGTAGGTTCCCCTGTCCCGCCCCCCCATTATACCATAATTTAAATTAAAGCTTTTAAAATCAAACAACCTAAAGTTAGCATTTTAAAATACAGTCAACAAGCACAGTCAAAAAAGTCAAGCATTTAATTAAGGTCATGTAGAAAGATACTCCCTGCCCTCAGGGAGTTTACATTGTAATGTAGAAGAATAATTCATAAAAAGATGCTGCAAAGGACCAACTATAGTATTTTGCTTTTGAATTTGACCTATGATTTCACTTGTACTGGGGACTTTCCATGAAGCAAACTATGTCTGCCAGTGTAGGTCAGCACAAGCTCTATATGCTTATAGTTTGAGAGAGACCTGATGCTTCCTGATTCTAACCTTGGCTCTTTATGTAGAATTTTATATTGTCTCTCTACAGCTTCTTTCTTAAGGAACAACTGAGTTGCAAAGAATCAATGGAAATTCTATTAAGAAAAAGCTCTAACAAGTTTGCTTTGTTATGTGTGCCCATGAAGGGTTAAACAAGATGTAGATTCAATAGTATGCAGAGTGAAGCAAGTTAGGAACAGATCTGAAACTTGGATAGTATAAAAGCTAATCCTGGTTCTGCCTTACTTTATTATGTGCCCTTGGGGAAGTTCCTTAATTTTCATGTACTAACCTTTTGCCTCCTCCTCTATAATATGTGAGAAGAGGGGAATGGCTTGTTCCAAGTTCTTAGACACTGTAAAGCTATACACTATAATATTACTAAAAAGGAACATTATGGTTTCCTATGCAATGTGTGGTTTTCTGAAAGATATGGAAAAAGAATATGAAAAAAATAGAAAGGGAAGAAATTTCAAGTCAAATTTACCCTTCCAATTAAATACTACTCAATTCCATAATAATAATTTGAATTTTTCCCCACCCCTATGAAAGCTGGCATAATGCTAGACTTGCAGTAAGAAAGACCAGGATCTGACTCCTGTCTGACACCATGTGACCACGGACAGGCCAGTTCTCAACCTTTCTGAACCTCAGTTTCCTCAACTCTGATAATAATACCTGTAGTATCTACCTTATAAGATTTTTGACAAGATCAAATAACATAAGCCATATGAAGCATTTTCTGAACCTTAAAGTTATTTAAAATCTTATTGCAATTAGAAGTTATTAAAGCTTCTCTCTCTCTCTCTCTCTCTCTCTCTCTCTCTCTCTCTCTCTCTCTCTCTCCCTCTCTCTCTCTCTCTCTCTCTCTCTCTCTCTCTCTCTCTCTCTCTCTCGTCTTTCTTCCTCTTCCTTCCCTTCCTACACACACACACACACACACACATACATAAGTATGAATGTGTTTATATATCTATATTGATATATCTATAATATCTATGTAGATACATAAGTATATATCTGTAAATATATCTATGTAGATATATAATCAAACACATACACATATAAACTATATGTTATATATATATTATTTATATATGTGCACATACACATAGAGACATATATATCATAGTATCAAAAATCTAGAGTTGGAAGGAATCTCAGAGTCAATTTAGCCCAGTCTTCTCATTTTAGAGATAAGGAAAAAGAGACACAGAGAAGTAACTGACTTACCCAAGGTCATATATCTAGAGGTAGTATTTGAACTTATGTCCTCTGTCTCAACAGTCAGCAACTGTCCTTCTCTATCATGCTTCAATGTATTTCTAAAGCTCAGATAAAAGTTCTATCCCAAATTGTTTGCAAATAGCTTGATCAAACTTCAAACACTAAAAAGGGTCTTTTTCATCTGAACCCAGAATTCAGCCCTCTCCCATCATTTAAATTAATTATTAGATATAATGCATAGTTACTTCATCACTCAGAATATCTTTCTGAACCTTTATCTGTATCAGACAATATTTTTTTTTTTGAGGGCAATTGGGGTTAAGTAACTTGCCCAAGGTCACACGGCTAGGTTTTTTGGTTTTGTTTTGTGTGTTAAGTGACTGAGGCCGGATCCAAACTCAGGTCCTTCTGACTCCAGGGCCGGCGCTCTACTCACTGCGACACGTAGCCGCCCCCAGACAATATTTCTTACCAACACTCAGTCTTATTAATTTCAATTGAAGGATCTCTCCCAGTTTCAACTTACCCAATTGAAAGACCAACTTTAGCATCAATTGACAATGTGATTTTGATGAATTGTGTTTGCTAGGCCTCCAACCATCTCAGTAGCTACTTTGTAAATTGGCAAATTGCCTAGTTATATTTCCACAGCTAGGTATAGGATAGCTTTCCATCAGTTTTTGTATTTGCCATAAACATCAAGATTTCTCAGCAGGACTCTTTCACCTTTTTGAAAGTCCTGACAATCAACACTAGCAGTGATTTTTCACCTTTATGTGTAATATTGTGCTATATTGACTGTTTAGAGACTCCTAGATGACACAGAACAAGCAAACAAAAGGACAATGCTCATGCCTCCCCTGGACTCCAAAGAACAGCTTTGGATTGGGGAAATGGATTGTGTTCATAATGTACTCTAGCCCACTTGACAAAGATATCTATGTTTTCAACAAAGGAACTGGACAGTGACAAATGACGAACCCAGCTCTTTTTAAAATTAAAATAGATTTTTTCTTAAATAAATTTTATTTTGTTAAAAATTTACAATTATGTATAAAAACATTTTTAGTCATTTTTTTAAAATTTTGAGTTCCAATTTTTCTCTTTCCCTCCTACCCCTTCCTCCTCCTCAAGAAGGCAAGCAATTTGATATACATTATACATGTGAAGTCATGCAAAACATATTTCCATATTAACCCTGTTGCAAAAGAAAACACACAAACAAAAATAAAATAAGAAAAGTTTTAAAGGGTATGTTTCAACTTGTATTCATAGTTCATCAGTTCTCTCTATGGAGGTTGAGAGCATTTTTATCATGGGTCCTTTAGAATTGTCTTAGATTATTGTTTTGATCAGAGTAACTAAATCTATCTCAGTTGACCATCTTTACAATACTGCCATTATGGTATACAATGTTCTCCTGGTTCTACTCATGTCACTTTGCATCTGTTCATATAAGCCTTCCCAGGTTTTTCTGAAATCATCCTGCTCATCATTTCTGTACAATAGTATTCCCTCAGAATCATGTGCCACGATTTGTTCAGCCATTCCCCAGTGGATAAGCATCACCTCAATTTCCAATTTTTTGCCACCACAAAAAGAGCTGCTATAAATATTTTTGTATAAACAGTTCCTTTTCCCTTTTCTTTGATCTCCTTGGGGTACAGACCTAGTAGTGGTATTGTTGGGTCAAAGTTGTTCTCCAGAATGTTTGAACCAGTTCATACCTCCACTAACAGTGCATTAGTGTACCTAACTTTCCATATCCTCTCCAGCATCTGTTATTTTCCTTTTCTGTCATTTTAGCCAATCTGACAGGTTTGAAGTAGTACCTCAGAGTTCTTTTAGTTTGCATTTCTCTAATCAATAGAGATTTAGAGCATTTTTTCAAGGGGCTATTGATAGTTTTAATTTATTTTTCTGAAAACTGCCTGTTCATATCATCTGACCATTTATCAACTAGGGAATGGTTCTTATTTTTATAAATTTGGCTCAGTTTCTGAGCCAAATATTTGAGAAATAAGGCTTTTATCAGAAGAACTTGCTGCAAAAATGTCCCCCAGTTTTCTGTTTAACTTCTAATTTTGGCTATATTAGTTTTGTTTGTGCAAAAGTCTTCTAATTTCATGTAATCAAAATTATTTATTTTAATTCCTATGACCTTTCTATATTTTGTTTGGTCAAAAACTCTTCCCTTTTCCACAGATATGACAAGTACATTTTCCCACACTGCTCTAATTTACTTATGATATCACACTTTATGTATAAATCATTTATCCATTTTGACCTTATCTTGGAATATGGTGTGAGATTTTGGTCTATACATAATTTCTACCAAACTTCTTTCTAGTTTTCCCAGAAACTTTTGTCAATAGTGAGTTTTTATTCCCAAAGCTAAAACCTTTGGTTTATCAAAGCTAGATTATTATGGTCATTTACTACTATGCATTACATAGCTAATCTATTCCACTGATCCACCCTTCTATTTCTTAGCCAGTATCATATTGTTTTCATGGCTACTGCTTTGTAATATAGTTTGAAATCTGGAACTGCTAGGTCCTCTTTCTTTACATTTTTTCCCACTGATTCCCATGATATTCTTGACCTTTTGTCCTACCAGATAAATTTTGTTACTATTTTTTTCTACCTCTATAAAATAATTATGTTATTTGGTAATTTGACTGGTAGACAAGCCCAGCTCTTAAAGCATGAACAGCATGCTTGGTGTGATGCAATCCTCCAGATGGACTTTAGTACATGCACTTTGTAACTGTTTCTATTCCTCTTATAATTTTTGATTGTCTTCTTAGCTGTAACTAAAGATGTATTTTTAAAGCCCCAATAAATTGGCTTTAGTTTTGATTTGTTTGGTTTGGTTTGGTTTGGTTTTCCTGCCTGGTTGTGTTCGAGTGAGGAGACTATAACTGTCTGGTGTTTAAAGTCTCTACAATATGGCTTCTCCCTATCTTTCTAGTTTTATTTCATATTATTTCCCATCATGTGCTTTCTTTTCCAATTAAACCAACTCTGGTTAAATAAGCCCACTAGTTGTTTTCCATGACAATGAATCTGTGCCTTTGTATCCTGTGTATTCCCATCTCACCTCTATCTTGCAGAATCATAAGCACATAGGTTTAATCCAATAAGGAAAATCAGAGACCATGTGGTCCACCCCCTCATTTTACTGAGTAGAAAAACCGAAGACCCAAGAAACAATGACTTACTTAAGATCACAAAGGTAGCAAACACCAAAAGCAAGATTTGAAGCTAGCTTCTCTGATTCCAGATTTAGCTCTTTCCACTATCCCCCAGATCCCCCAAAGCACAGAAATGGTGTCAGATCCTACATAAAGGTTTTCCTGATTCCTACTCTCTCCATAATTTTTTTTAAACAAATGCTTTATTAACTTCTGTTTTACATCATTCATTTCCGCCAGATTTTGAGTTACAATCATTTTCCCCCCCTGTTTTTCCCCTACCCACCCTCCCAGAATAGCAGTCCCACAAGATATCGCTTCCTCCAATCTGCTCTCTCCCATACCTTCTCCCATACCCCATCCGACTTTTCCATTAGAGGAAGAGTGAATCTTTGTGTCCCAGTGCCTGCACATCTTATCTCCCAATTATAGGCAAAAGAGTATTAATAATAGTATTTATATATATATTTGAAACATTTAATGTTATGACCTTGAATTTCAGATCCATTTCCTTCCTCCCTTGTCACCCATTCCCTCTTGGGAGACAAGTAATTCAGTATATGTTGAACATGTCTAACTATGCAAAACATTATCATAGTAGATATATTGTACAAGGCTGCTTATAATTCCCTCCCACTCATCCCACCCCCCACCTGGTCCATTCCCTACATGATCCTGTCCCTCTTCTATAGTGGGTACTTCCAACCTCCCCTCACCCCAAGGATGCCCTCCCATCCATCATCCCTCCTCTCATCCCCCTTCCCCCTATCCTGCTGCAGGTTGAGATATCCCATTTAGTATGTATGTCATTTTCTCCCTGAACCAAATTCAATGTGAATGTGGTTTTGCCTTTTTAGCCTTCCTTATTCTCCCCCTCCTTTGCAACCACTTCCCCTTGCTTCTTCTACATGGGATAGTTTACCCTACCCTGTCTCTCCCCATCTCCTCTTGCCACTTTCCTCTCTCTCCTCATAATTTCATCCCTTGAGTATTCTCCCTTCCCAACAAATTCAACCTATGCCCTCTATCCATATATAACTGTAACCATATACACACACATTCACATATGTATTCATATGACCACACCCCCTCTTCCATTATTTTCATAGTGAGAAAGATATCATCAGTCACAGTTATTGCTTTTCCATATAGGAATGTAAATAGTTCAACTTTGATAAGTTCCTTTTGATTTCTTTTCCCTGATTACCTTCTCAGGCATCTCTTCCTTCTTGTGTCTGGATGTCAAATTTTCTATTCAATTCTGGTTTTTTCCTCAAGAATGCTTGAAAGTCCTCTATTCCACTGAATGACCATATTTTCCCCTGAAACAAAATACTCAGTTTTGCTGGGTAGGTGACCCTTGGGTTCATTCCCAGTTCTTTTGCCCTCTGGAATATCATATTCCATGCCCTTCAATCCCTCAGTGTAGAAGCTGCCAGGTCCTGGGCTATTCTGATTGTGTTTCCACAATATTGAAATTGTTTCTTCCTGGCTGCTTGTAGTATTTTCTCCTTGATCTGGGGATTCTGGAACCTGGCTATAATATTCCTGGGAGTTTTCTTTTGGGATCTTTTTCAGGAGGTGATCGGTGGATTCTTTCAACCTCTATTTTGCCCTCTGGATCTAAAACATCAGGGCAGTTTTCCTTGAGAATTTCTTGAAGGGTGATTTCTAGGTTCTTTCTTTGATCATGGCTTTCAGGTAGTCCAATAATTTTTAAATTGTCTCTCCTGGATCTATTTTCCAGGTCAGTGGTTTTTCCCATGAGATATTTCACATTGCCTTCTAATCTTTCATTTGTTTGGATCTGCTTAACAGCATCTTGATTTCTCATAAAGTCATTAGCTTCCATTTCCTCCAGTCTAACTCTGAAGGAATGAATCTCCTCAGTGAACTTTTGAGATTCTTTTCCATCTGGCAAATTCGACTTTTTAAGGCATTCTTCTCCTCATTGCCCTTTTGGGCCTCCTTTGCCATTTGAGTTAGTCTATTTTTTAAGGTGTTGTTTTCCTCAGTCAGGCTGTTGACCCTCATTTCATACTTTTCCTGCATCCTTCTCATTTCTCTTTCCAATTTTTCCTCCACTTCTCTTATTTGATTTTTAAAGTCCTTCTTAAGGTCCTCTATGGCCTGCAACCCGCTCATGTTTTCCCCTGGGGCTTTTGGAGCAGGACTTCTGACCTCACAGTCCTTTTCCCGCTCTATGCCCCCAAAATAGGAGTCTAGGGTTGCATTTTTCTGTTTCCTTTGCCTTGGCATGTTGCCACTTAATTGCTTGACTTTTGGGCTTGTTGCCACACTATGGCTTTAAGGCCAGATAGAGGAATTTTTGTCCCGAACGTGTGGGGGGCAACTTCCATTTCTGGCAAGCTGTAAACCCACCCACGACTTCCACCCTAGATCACCATCCAGGTCCAGGGAGGTTAAAGCAAGAGCGATAACCCCCCAAGACTGATCGCTGGATCTCCCTATGATTTGCAGGCCGGGAGCTGGAGCTGCCTCTGGAAACTACAAAATGGCGTGTTTCCTCAGCGGCTTCTAGCCCCCAGGGGAGGAAGCTGACACATTCCCCAAATACTGGTCCCAAAGTCCATAGGACACTAACCTCTTACTTTGTCCTAGGCAAGTCTATGTTGATAATTCTGGAGTCGCCACAGCTCCTGGTGTTCTGGGGTTCCTCCAGCTGGCTGCTGGCCCTGCCGCCCTGGGCCTAAAACCTCGGCTCACGCGGACCTGGGCTCGGCCCGGCTCCTGCACTCTTCGTGCTTCGTGCTTCGTGCTGCCAGGTCCCAGACGGCTGCGCTTGTCCTTCCTGCAGGGCTGCTGGGCTGTCCTCAGCAGGAGGTTAGCTTCTCTGTGTCGTTTTGTGGATGCTGGGGCTCCAGAAGTTGTTCAGAGTCCCCTTTTACATAGTTTGGGGGGAATCTGGGGGCAGAGTGGCTTGGACAAGCTGTTTCTACTCTGCCATCTTGGCTCTGCCCCCTCTCTCCATAATTTTACATCACTTTTATATGCTCTGTACTTCCTTATCTGGTAAATGTATCTCTGTAGTAGAATATATACTCCTTGAGGGCAGGGACTATTTTACTTTTGTCTTGGTACCCTTAGCCCCTAGCAGATCATCCTACACAGAATCATCACTTAAAAAATAGTTTGTTAAGTTGAATTGCAGAATTGACAGTGGCAAGTCAATTAATTTCACAGAGCCTCAGAGTCCTCATTTATAAATGGAAATGATAATACTCATATTACCTACTCCTTTAGGTCATTGAGAGGAAAGAACTTTGCAAACTTAAAAGCTTTATACTAATGAGAGCTGTTGTTATTATATTAAGTTTTCTGTTAGTCTATACTCATCTCTGGGAAAGTGGGAGGACATAGGGTGGACTGAAGGCAGATCTTATTGTTAGAAGGATGAAGTAGTAATGAAAACATTGTCTAGATTTTGTTAATGCACACTTGTCTGAGGCTTCCTCATTCTGGACTGTAGAAAGCCCACAGATGGGGAAGGAAGCAGCCTGCTTATAATTTTTGCTTGTCTTGTAGACTTGTGCTATGTCAACACTGCAATTTTAGGGATTTTTTCCAATGGAATATTGCATGATTGTTATACATGTGTAGTTCACATGGAGCCCTCCAATGGCACCTCATGACTGATTGACCCAAACTTGACCTATATAATGGTCAATAGAAAGCATGAGCCAGTAAGACTCCCTCATTGCCTGTCCTAGAAATGGTAGAATCATGTGGGCAGAAAATGCTTGGCAACAAGATCAGGAGAACACAGAAAATAGATATACCATAGTAACTAGAGATAGGGTCATGAAGACTAACTCCATATAAGACTATTAGGGTTTGTGCTTACTGGATTATGAATATGATAGTATGGCTCCAGGGGGGTATTCAATCAGAACGTTAATGTCAAGATGACTCCAGATGCTGAAATACTTCTAACATACTCATAAATATTCCACATACAAGATGAAATTTAATACCTTTGATATATCACATATTTTAACCGAACCCATGATTACTTTAATGTAAGGAATTCCCAAAGAGAAAACTTCCTTTACCAAATTGCAATATAATCCAGAATGCCACCTGCCCTGCAATTTATAACAGTATTGAAAGGTTATTACATGACTTGCCCAGGATCAGCTAGTAAACATTTTTGTCAGAAGAAGAAACTGAACCTGACTCTAATGCTGGATCTCTGACCACTCTAGCACAGTGTTTCTTAATCATTGCTTTCTTATTCGTTGGTTAAGAATTTAACAAATACTTTATGAATGATTAGTTGAAGGAGTTCTTTGGGCTGGGCTAGATGACCTCTGAGGTCTTTGCCAGCTTTAAAAGTCTTTGATTCTGAGAGTGATTTCTAAGATTTTCCGTTTTTCAATAGAAAACATATCAGTTCAAGAAGAGGAATAAATCCTACTGCATTACTTTGGGGGTTGTAGCTCAAAATATGCCTTTACCATTTCCTTTTTTTTCTTTTTTTTTTGTCTTGGCCCACAAAGCAGAACTGGTTGGATGATGAGCAGGCCCTACATCTGACAAGGGAAGGAGAAACACTGAGGAATGAATAATTAACAAACTTCAGTTCAGCCAAGATTCAGTCAGAAAGGTAGGAAGAAAGTCTTTCTGGGCCAAGCAGCCTGGGGAAGCAATGTTACTGAAATAGTCAGAGGCAACTTTGGATCTAGAGTTCAGTTCAAGATCATTTAAAAACACAAGAGGAGATAGAAAGACAAGAATAATACCTGCACCTGTGGAACTAGGTAATGACATGAGGGTCATAAGGGCTGGTAAAACATGGCAGGAAATGACAAGGCAGAATTTAGGTTTCATCCACAAGCACATACTTCAGCTGCTCTTCTGCTTTGAAGATAGGCATCTTTCCATAAGGAGGAAGAAGGACAGTCTTGCCCTTCCCCTTTATGTCTTAATGGCCAAGGAGGTATATCGGGTGGCTCTAAAGTTTATTCATACTTACCTAGAGACTTGTAAGATTAATGATTATTGTTCTGTTTGGAATTATTTTTTGCCTCTTTTACAACCAGTTAATCTTTACTAGAATATAAGGAGGGAACCAAGGTGTGGTCCCAACACTATCACTTGGTGATCTCATCAACTCGCATGGATTTAATTACCATTTCTAAGTTTATGGTTCTCAGATCTACATGTTTTGCTCCAAACTTTCTGCTGCTGATCTCCAGTCTCCCATCTATAACTTCCATTCCACACACCTCAAACTGAATGCCCAGTAAATGGCTCAAACTCAACTTGTCTAGAACAGAACTTACCTTTCACCTTGGCAGTATCTCTTGTACATTCCTCCTTATCTCCCCTGAGATACTACTTTATTGTATATTTCATTGTATATGCCACTACTTTAGTGTAGTCCCTTCTCATCCCATGCCTGGACTATTGCAATAGCCTATTCATGAATCTCACTCCAATTCATCCTTTATTCAGGCACCAAAGTGATTTTCCTAAAGTTCAGGTCTGATCATATCACCCCTACTTAATAAACTCCAGTGCCTTCCTATTACTTCCAGGGTCAAATACGAAATGCACTGTGTTGAATTCAAAGCTGTTTATAAACTAGCCCCCTCCTACTTTTCCAGTCTTCTTGTACCTTAATCCCCTACCCACATGCTCTCTAATCCAGTGACTCCTGGCTGTTTTATGAACAGGACACTCCATCTATCTCTTGGCTCCAGGCATTTTCTCTCTCTCTTTCCCATACCTGTATCCCTCTCATTTCTCTGCTTTGCATATTTTGGCCTCCCTGGCTTCCTTTAAGACCTATTAAAACCTTATATTTTACAGGAAGCCTTCCCCCACCCCTTTTAATTCTAGTGCCTCCCTTTGTAAATTATTTCCTATTTATGTTGTATATAACTTGCTTTATATATATATATATATATATATATATACATATATATATATATATGTATATTTGCACGTTATCATCCCCATTATATTATAAACTCCTTGAAGGGCAGGGGCTGTCTTTTGCTTCTTTTTGTATTGTAGGTAGTTCACTTAGCACTAATTTTAGCCAATGTTTGGCACATAGTAGGTGTTTAATAAAGGTTTATTGATTGATTGTCACCAAAGTCAAAGGTCCATTTCAAACAGGGATCAGCATGCTGATGGGCCTTTGTGGCATTGTTATATTAATCCTCTGTAAAAACATTTAATCCCAGGTGACAAAGAAAACAATAGAATCTTGTCTTCTTTAGTAGGCTGACAATGATGCTATGGCTATATCTGAGACTTTGTCAAAGACATGAGGTAAAGGGAACAATAACTGCTCTCTAGCCATGACAACTGCTGAGCTAAGTCACTGGAATTCCTGTATCTACTATGAGAATAAAAAGACAATCTTGAAAAAGGGAAAAACCTGAATGACCAACAGATTTTTTTTTAGCTAAATGGGGTGGGTATTGTGGTATAATATAGTCTGTGTGGGTATAATCTTAGGGTTTTGTTTCTTCTGAGTTCCTATACTTATATGCTGGTAGTGGTTTAAGGGGGGGTTTTACTTAGAGGAGGTTTGCTGCAATAAGAGTTTGGCATATTAAAGCCTTCCTTATCTTATGTTTGTTCTCCTGAAATGTAACACAACAAAAAGCTTGGAAGAATGTCAGAAACACAATGTGACCCTTTGACCTCTGTTGACCTGTAGAGAATTTCTCTGGTTCCAAATACTATACTATTTGCTCGTGCCAACTGTATGTCCTTGTAATATTAAAATAAATTGTATTTTTCATATTTTACACCCAAGCCTTTGTTCAACAGATAAGGCAGAAGACTTTACTGATGTGAGCATCCTATATTTATAAAGAATGCTTTCTGTGATGAGTCAGCCTTATAAGCAAAACTAGAATGGTCCATAATAGACTTCATTTTATTGCTGAATATTTTGTTTTTAATGCTATCTTTGAAAATGAATGAGGCCTCCTGAATATTTGTCCTTTGATAGCCAAATTTTATATTCACAAACTCTATAGCTACTTCTAAAAAGATAAGGACTCTCTCTAACTACATTGTCTTTTTGCCTACTAAGGTAAGTCCTGGCTACCCTTGTAATAAGTACTAGTGGTTTAATTTTCTTTTTAATAATTGTGTAATCCATCTTTCCAGATCTATGTTGATCACTCTGGTACTATATATTAAAGTCTGCTGACTGCTTCACTGAAGAATGATATCAGACATCAAACCATTATTCTGTGTCATACACTAAAGGTAGCTAGATCACACAATGTGTATAGTAGGAAAGTTGGAATCAGTAAGACCTGAGTTCAAATCCTACCTCAAACACATTATAGTTCTGTGACTCTGGGCAACCAAATCACTTAACCCTCTGCTAGCTCTTTTTGCTTCAATTGCCTATTCAGACATGATCTGAAAATGTGCTTTATATTCAAATGTGCAACGGGATATGAAGGGTACTTGGATGGTCAGATGATCTGCTAGTACATTTTCTGGAAAGTGTTCCAGTTAATTCATTCCAGGTACAAAGTCTCACCAGTTCTTTTTTTCATGTTCTCTCTTGCATCTTTCTATTCTTTTCAATGCCACCACTATAGCTTAGTTTTATACCTAATTCACCATATTTTTAATAGATCTCTTCATTTCCAATCTTGTCTTTCATATATGTATATATGTATGTATGTGTATGTATTTGTATATTTGCACACACACACACATATATATGTAAGTACATATATAAAGGGACTGGATGAGTTAATCTAAAGAATTGTTCTTATTGTGTCAAAAAGGTAATATAACATACTAAATAGAATTTCACAGGTGTCTAGAAGGCTTGGGTTTGAATTCTGCCTCAGGCACTAGTTTTCTGTCTCATTATTTAACTTATCTGTGCCTCTATTTCTGTATTTGTAGAATAAAGGGCTTAGACTATATTACTTCTAAGATTCCTAGTTCTAAATTGCTTCAGTTTCCTTATCTGTTAAATAAAGGGGTTGGATTCAAAGGCTTCTAAGGCCCTGAGCTCTAAATCTATAATCTTATGTGCCACTACTGGGAAAGTTTGCTTCTCATTGCTTCCTGGATAGGGTTCAAACCTATTCAGTCTGGTATTTAAAGCCCCCATTGATCTGTCTTCCACATCATTTTTAGCTGTATGCCCCATTACTCACCTATATGAAAACCCTGATGTAGCTAAACAGTTGCCTAAATTGTGTCACAATACCTCTGTTTACCCAAGTAAAGACAGCCCTACACAACTGGAATATCTTCTCCACTCTTTTCTACTCATCTAATTCTTTCCTGTTTTATTTCTGATGTCTGATATGGAGCTTGCATTGACTATTCCAAAGAGACCTCTCCTTTTTCTCAATTTGTAATAGTTACCCACAGTGGAAATTAATTGTGGATAATAACAAAAGTGGACTTTGTCTTAACCTCTTTTATTAGGTTACTCCTTGTTCCTGAACTCATCTCTTTTGTTTCCATTAGCCTGTTGGAAATAAGTGCCTCTTAGAAATGATTTGCTTTTCTCCAGGCTGCTGTTTCTTCTTTCCTAGTTACTTAACCAGTATTATGCATGTATCTTGTGTGTACCTATTTATGCTCAAGTTTTCTCACCCATTAGATTGGAAACTTTGTGAGAGCAGGAACTGCTTTTGATTTTTCTTTATGTCCTCTGTACTTAGCCCAGTGCCTGTAAAGTGCTTAGCAAATACTTACCAAGTTATTATTTTCAATACTACTCATTCAAAAATGAATCATGAAGTTTTGTCTATCTACCTCTTCCATTGTATAGTTACTTGGAAAATCTCATTTTTGTGTTTTTTTTTAATTTAAAAAGTATTTTAATTCACAAGTCAGTACTTATTAAATACCTGCTGTCTACAAAATACTGTGCTAGGCACTGAAAATACAAAGACAAAATTAAAAGTCTCTATTACTAAGGCATTTACATTCTATTCTAATGTAATCCTCTGATTATCAATATCAAGTGAGGCATAAAACAGGAAGACATGTTCATCAAAGGTGTTTGCTACTGTCATTGAGGATGTCAAGCACACACTTATATTGTCCTTATTGCATTCAAACTCAGGAAACTACAGGGCATTCATGAATTCCATGACCATTTGAAGGATGTTGGCCTCATAATGCACAAAAGAAAAGCCAAGTAGATGAAGAACAAATATTGCCCAGATTATGGCAGGTGGATGATTACACCATCTGCCTAATTTATACGCACATATGTCATAGGTCCACTGAAGATGAACAGTGAAATGGGGTGAGAACTGAAGAGGCAGAAAACAGCAAATTTGTTGGTTTGTGCATAATGGTGTAGTACCTTCAGTATTAAACTACTCTATGCCACACAAACTCATCTCTTAAAAACTAATATTCTCTTAGTGATTTAATGTTTTGTATATCATGGAACAGCTGACATTTACCCAAAGAACAAGGACACACATAAATATGTAGCTTATCAATAGCAATGATCTGCATCCAAGAAATGGTGCAAAATTTATCATTAAGGACAAGTATAACCAGAAAATGAAATAGGATGGTCACGCATAAAGAATGGGAGATAACGGATAGAGAACCTAAGTATTGCATCAATATCTCTAAATATAAAATAGGTCCAAGGGAGAAGTGAAATTATTGGGTATATCATCTTTGGAGGACAAAGGAAATGGACAACAATCACACAGTATGAGTTGTGAGATCTCTTGGAAGGAGTGTTCACAGTGATAAACAAAAATTGAAGTAATCACATATTTTTGTTAAGCATTTGTACCATGGCTAACCTCTTCTCATGCCCCAAGTCACAGCCCTTTACCATTTCTCTTTTCTCTACCAGTGATAACATAGTTTCAGACAAGAAATGTCATTAGAATCCATTCTCCTCATTAATGACAATACTATTGAGTCATTGTTTGCCTTAGTGTTTATGTCTCATCTCCCTTACTGGACTGCAAATGGTTAAGTCTTGATATCCTCCACAGCATTTGTACAGGGCCTCCCACACCATAGTTAAATGCCAGTTGACTGAATGACTACTGTGGTTTTAACCTATCATCAGGAAATTCTGTCTTATCTCTAAAGCAACTTCCTTCCCTGCTGTCATAACATGGGACCATTTCCTCTTGCTTTACACCAATAATTTTGAATCGCTGGCCACTATGACAGCATACTTGAAGAACATTGTTGTATTGATCCTTCTGTTTTTCTACCTCCATCTATTTTTTGGAAGTGAAGTTTGCAACATTGCTTTCAGATCTGACTTTCCAGAGTGCTTTAGGAAAAGAATAAAAGTTGGTTATTTCACAAGTGAGCCAAAAAGAGGGTGGAGAACAATCCCTTACCTTGCTTTCTTCTCTCTTCCCCTCCATTCCCTTGTATATTTTCCTCTAGGATCAAGTTTCTTGACTGGGACCATGTGACCAATTATTTTTGAAATTTGGGAAAAGAAGCTATTTTATCCATAGAAATTCAATTATACACAGGGATTGACTCATTTAATGGCTATAATAGAGAAAAGATAGGGAGGTAGTCATGCCCCATCCACCATGAAACTACTGTCTGAGGCTCAGAAAAGTATACCTAGCTAGTTTGTTCAACCAAATGATCAATTTTGCATCTTTCTGAGCATAAATGACCAAGGTTGCCTATATCTTTTCTGACATCCAGATCTCATCATAACTCTCACTAGAACAAAAATTTTCAACCTGGTGACAATGGATTCCCATTGGGTCTAGGGAGAGGTTTTAGGAAGACTGTGAACTTGAATGGGATATATATATATATATACACACCCACACATATGTATACAGACACATATATAGTATATGTATTATGTACTTAAATACGTGTGTGTATATACACACAACTGGTTTTATAATCTTCTTCATTTTATTTTATGAATTTGATAATATTTTTTTCTGAGGACAAAGGAAATGGACAACAATCACACAGGATGACTTGTGAGATTCCCTGGTGGAAGAAGCATTCAAAGTGATAAGAGCAAAAATTGAAGTAATCTCATTTTTTGTTAAACATTTGCACCATGGCTAACCTTTTCTGATGCCCCAAGACACAGCCCTTTACCACTTTTTTTCTGTCAGTGATAACATAGTTTCAGACAAGAAATGTTGTTAGAATCCATTCTCCTCAATAATCACAGTACTATTAAGTCTGAGAAGGGGTTCACAAACTAAAAGGGGCCCATAATACAAAACAACAAACTACAGGAAAATGTGTCCATGACAGCAGCATCACATGTTGCATCAGTGATTGGTTCATTTCCAAGAATTGCCCCCAATTATGATCCTTACATATTAACCCCATATTAAATCTGTATCTATTCATTCACCAACCCTAAATCAACAACACTCTTTCTCCATTTGTTGTAAACAACTAGGTGGCCATGTATTTAAGTTATGAAGTGCATAAAATAATAAAATAATGTCTACAAAAACACATGAGAATATGGAAACTACATATAGGAAGTATTTGTAAAAATATATATACATATATATGATAAAAAATATATTTATATACTATATCCACAACATATGATATATAAGATATATATAGAATATATATACATATGTTACATATAATACATTTCTGTGTTTATATATATATCATCATTTAAAAATAGATAATATAGATATAAAATATAGAACACAGAGGGATCAGGAAACCAGCTGTTGCTTCCAGATAGCATGTATGAGTAAGAATAAGCATGTCATCTATCATTCCAAATAATGATTCTAGGTATAAGTTTGTTCCTGAACCTAAGCATATAACTTAACTCTTAACTCTCCTGAGACCACCTCCAAATTTTAAAACATGCTTTATAAAACGCTGTTCCTGCATAGCCATCATCCTCTTAGCAGTGTAGCTACTGAAAAGAGTCTTTTCTATACAATGTTTTTCAGTGCTCTTGAAGTAAGAGCATGATTGCAATAAGAAAGGTCTACTTTTGAAATGCTGTGGCCACTCAAGTTGTGCCTCCTCAAGTTTCTAAATCAGTAATGATGGGACTAAAGTAGATGACATCTAAGGACCCTTCTGGCTCAAAATTAATGATCTGATGATCTGGATTACTGTTCTGATCATTGCGTATGTAAGATGGACACTGGTGCATTACAGGGTATGAATATCTGTATTTAGAATACTCAATGATACCATTAAGAATGCGAAAGTTTAAAAAAAGGGAGGAATTTATTTGGTAGTTACAGGTGATTCGGGTCCTTGAGGAAAGTACTTGTAATTGACCATAAGTAATGTGATGAAGGAGATAGAGTTTCTGAAGGCAAAAGAGAGGAAGAGGAAAGAAATTCAAAGTAAAGTTTATGTGAGAAAGGAGAATTTGGGTTTTCTCACAAAGTTAAAATGATTTTAAACGACTTTAGATGGAAGGAATTTTGGAATGTCATCTATAATTTTATTGTAACATATGACATAATAAATACTGGCAATTATATACATATATAATTGCACATATGCAATTTCTTTTCCTTTCAAACTTTAAGGTCTTCATATTTCTGATTCTATTACTGTTTCTCCATATCTCCAGCTTCATCCCTATCTTGATCTCTGTTACACATAGGGGCCTTGCTTTAGTACACTGAACTTCTGCATTTTGCTGAATTTGGGGACGTGCTATACTTCTCCTTTATAGTTTCTTCAAGAGAATTTCCATGTAAGCCAAGAGTCAGGTTGTTAAATTCTTTTACTTCCTTCTTTCCTCCAGACATCCTTTTCTTTTCTATTCTCCACCAGCTTTCATCTCAGTTTAATATACATCAGTAAATATATAGAGATAGCTCTTTGCTGTGTATATATACATAAATTTGTGCACAGAGATTGTTTTCTATGTGTTTGGAAATGGGGCTGCTTAATGATGACAGTGTTAGTCATGTGGGTGGGTGTGACCTTTGCTTCAATAAGAGTGTTTGATAGTCTCATGGTGAATTTCTTTCTATGGAAGCCTATAGAATTGCATTGAATAAGGATAGAATTTTAAAACTAATTACCATGGGTTAATTACACCAAGTTTTCTTCATAGACCAGTTTTGTAAAGAAGCATAAAAATTTTACCATCCCACACAAAAATTGTTTTACCAGTCCTCTCCCACACGTCACCACAGAATTAGCAAAAAACAGATTAATTGACAGTAAGATGAATTAAATCACTGCTTTAACCTAGGAATAAGTCTTGATACGCATCTAAGTATTTCCAAACTTAGAGAGAGTTTATGCAAAAGTTTTGGCACACTTAAAAGATTCTGTCAGAGCATTTGGCAGCATTTTCTCCAGCAATGTAAATTATCCATTTACTGTAATTATTATTTGGTGCTCAAGTGCCCACAGTATTCAGAGCACTGTGCAGCACCCACACACAGATCCTTAACCCTCTAGGGATAAAATCTCCAGGACCATAATTATACATGTATTTTTTTTCTTTTTCTTTTTTTTTTGTTTAACAAGAAGGATCCTATGGAGCTAGGCCAACACTCTGGACTCTTTTTGGACATGCATTCTACTTTGATGTGATGAATCAGCAGTTCCTTCTTGGTCATTGGGACTGAGGATTGCATTGAAAATGATGTCAACTGAGCCAAGAAAAGTCATTCATTTTGTGGATTTGAAGAGAAGGTAAGGGAAATACTTTGCCTCTATTTTGGGATACATCTAGCATGGCTAGATGACCTTGACTGGAAGCTCAATAGGTGGTGAAAAGGAATTTACCCTCCCTGTCTTTTTCTACTGGCAACTATGTCTGCTAACATATGGCAATTGAAGTAAACAGATGTCTAGGTGAGCCCAAGACTGTGTCCCAAGTCCCTGACTCTTGTGTTTCTTTGCCTAATCCCAGGTTACTGAACTGTAGTCCTTGGAAACTGATTCAACAGATTTGAGGGTGTCTTGGTGAGTTTCATACATCAGGAATGGATCAGATGGAGTGATGGCTTCCCATCAAGAGGTAGCTACTAGGTACACTGCTTCTCAGAGAAGATGACCAACCAGCTAGATCCTATTGAATCTTAAAAGCCTTAAGAGTCCATTCCAGTTGGCCAGTTTATTTTGTACCTAGTGAGTTATTATGATAATACAGTTCTGAGGCAAAAGTAAAATGCTCACCCCCAATTCTACAAATGCTTTAACCTCTCAGCCTAGTATAATGATTGCAATCAATGATTATTTTATATTATTTTCCAAATTTGTTAATGCATACTTATGAGTCTTTGTAATCAAGAATTTTTTAAGGTGGGGGAAATAAACTGCCATCTTATATTTCATACCCATTTTTGTATATTGAGTACCTTTCTTAGAAGGACTCTGGTGATTTCTTTTGGGGACATCTTAGACATGAACTATATCTAAACTTTGTTTATCCTCAGAACACTAGGGTGGGACCAATGAGTCAGAGAAATGAAAAAAAGTCTGATTCCTCTTTTTCTTCCTGTCCCTGACAGTCTAGAACCAGAGTCAGAGCCTTTGGTGGGAGGTTTTCCCCATGGGAGAAGCCATACATGACATGAATAAAAGAGAAAAGTGTTATTCCTAAATTTAAAAAAAATGTTTAGGTAAAAGAACACATGCATTTATTGGCATGTTTGGTTGTTGTTGTTGTTGTTTTGCTCTTTAGAGGGACAGAGCAATTGGGGTTAAGTGACTTGCCCAAGGTCACAGGGCTAGTAAGCACGAAGAGGTAATTTTATTACTCAGGCATCTCCTGAAAGTTTTAGGGACCCAAAGGTTAAATGGGAACTGTAAGATTGATCTGAAAGTTGTATTACAGGTCAGTCATAATAATCAATATCAATTTGAGAAAAAATGAGGACATTATTGAATTCCATGAAAATCATATTACATCCAATAACCCCTTCTATGAATCTTTTTAAACTTGGTGACTGTACCTCTTCACAGATTCACAGTCTCAGAGTTGGAAGAGACCTCAGAGAATATTCAGTTCAATGCACATAGGATTAAGAATTTACAATATACCTCACAAGCTGTTGTTCTAAACTTTCTTGAACTCCAATGAAGGCAAACTCAAAACTTGCTAAAACATCCTATTTCAATTTTAGTCAATTCAGATTATTAGGGAGTTTTTCTCCATATCAAGCCAAAAGTTGCTTCTTTGCAACTTCCATTAGTCCTAGTTCCAAATTCTGTCCTCAGACCAAATCAGAACAAATCAAATCCTTTTTTTCACATGACAACAATAGTCCTTCAAATACTTGAGGACAATCATAATGTTCTGTTAAATGTTTTCTCTATGTTAGTCCCCCATGGTTTCTTTCTTTTTCTTTTTTGGAAAATTTGTTTTTGACTTGGTCCTCATGTGTCATGGATTCAAGTCCCTTTACTGTCCTGTTGGCTCCCCTCTGGATACTTTCCAGTTTATCAGTACACTTAAAAAATGGTGCCCAGAACTAAGTACAACACTCTATATGTGATCTGGTCAGTCTAGCATATAGAAGGCTTATAACTCCCTAGTCCTGAAGTTCCTAATTTTTGTTAAAATTATTCAACTTAATTAAAATTACTCAACGTATTTAAGTTTAATTTATATCTGGGTCTGTTCTTCACAGAAACAGACTTGAAACCCTTTTCTGTTTCAATGGGCATGAATACTTTTATAAACTCTGTATTCAAGGTGTCTGGACATTTATTTACTTTGTTTTACAATTTAAAAGGTCAGTTTTAAAATTACAGCTAGCTAGCACAGTGGCTAGAGTCAGGCCTGGAGAAATGTTTTCAACTGCAGCTTCGACGTTGGTTCCTTTCTATTTTAGCACTAATTATGTGCATTTTAGGGAACTATTTCTTTAGTGTGTATATCTGAGGATACATTGCAACAATATGAACATAGTTCTTGGAAAAGCAGACTTCTTTTTTAGTTAAATATGACTTAAAGTAGGATGCTGTCAATAAGTTCACAGAAGAACAAACTACTTATTTTAATAAAAACAATAACTATAGCCAACATTTATATAGTCTTTAAGGTCTGCAAAGTTCTTTATAAATATCATCTCATTTTGATCTTCACAGTAATACAGAGACATAAACACTGTTATTATTTCCATCATACAGATGTGGAACTGAGGCTGATTCAGTTTTACTTGCCTCATACACTATTAAGTGTATGAGGCTGGAACTTAACTCAGGTCTCCCAGACTGTCCATTTAATGCTTTATCCACTTCTCCAGACAGCTGCCAGTTTAGTGCTTTGTCATAAAATTTTAATTGAATAAAAGGCCACACTTTCTTTTTTATGCATAACTGCATTCCCAGTAATGATTACATATTATATTTTTTATCTTTCTCTTTTCTTCTCTTGTGCTAACCTAATGCATTTTCTCTACAGGGGCTTCAGTTAAATTTCATAAGAGATATTAAATTCCTCCTAGAGAAATTGAAGTAATAATTGCAGTATCTCCAAGTAGTAATATGATTCGGTTTCAAGGCCAAGTGAAAAAATATTTTACTTTTCAAAGAAATCTCTCAACTTCTCTTAGATATTTCTTATACCTCAAACTAGCTTGATAGCCCTTTGAAAACAAATGTAGCTATATTCATAGTAGCTAGTGAATGAGAAATTTAATGTTTTCATATTCTCATTACTTTTTTCCAGGTTTTGGCTGTCTTTGAGAATTACAGTTTCATCAGTGTGGGGGAAATCCTAACAGTAGAATTCTCTCTTTAGATACACATCTGTCTTATCTGTCTGTAACGTTTAGCCTTAGAGGGTTGACTTGCCTATGGCCATTTAATGTTGAGTTAGAGACACACCCAAGGAATTAAGTGACTTGGTTACATAGTTTTTCCTCTAGTCAGATTTGGGGGAGGGCTTTCTGTTTATTAGAAATTGAATTGATTTTATGACTATAATACATGAGTGGCCTAGTCATATTCCACACATGTGTAATATTTTTTGTATCTTTATTAATGACATTGTATCTTTATTCATTCTTTTCCAATTAAATGAGTCAACTAGCTGATTCCCATATACTGTCTTCCATCTCCTATTTGCTTTTTTATATAAGCTTTCCATGTTTGGAATGTATGCCCTCCTCACCTGTGCCTCCCTAATTTCCTTCAAAGAAAAACTAATTTAGATTGTTTCAGGTCCCCCCTAATTATTAGCACTCTCTCCCTCTTGAAATTTCTTTGTATTACTATTTACATATAGAATTTTACTCATTTGTGTACATTTTATTGGAAGTTATGTGGCACATTCAAGTCAGGAGGACCTGAGTTTAAATCCATTCTCAGACACTTATTAGGTGGTTGAACCTGGGCAAATCACTTAAGCCTGTTTGCCTCAGTTTCCTCATCTGTAAAATGATCTAGAGAGGGAAATGGCAAACCACTCCAGTATCTTTGCTAAGAAAGCCCCAAATAAGTTCACAAAGAGTTGGATATCACTGAAATGATTCAACAACAACAAAAGTACATTATATTCCCCTAACAAATTGAAAACTTCTCAAGGGCAGTGGCTATGTTTTTGTTTTTTTTTTCTTAATCTTTGTGTCTCCAGCCTTTGGCACAGTGCCCTGTAAATAGCAGGCAAATATTAATAGATGTTTGTTGGTTGGAACTGAATAACTTGTCTATTTCTTTTGAACAAATGCAAAAGTAAATGGGATCCGTCACATTATAGCCCTTCCTAATTCAAAGATTCTCCATCTTGTTGCTCCCTAGATTATTTGAAGTTTCCTGGAGTCTCCCGCCAATCAAGAATTCGGAAAGGAAAATTTCCTCTACAAAAATCCAAGCCCCTGGATTCAGACCTTCCCCCTGCTCTGTCTGGCTTCCTTGGTTATATCTTTATATGCCTAAATTATACCCTTTAGCCTTATTTGCCAACTTTGGTACAGTATGCACAAATAGTATAAGCAAGCACACAGCTGAAAGGTATGAAGGAATTAATTCACAAATCCAGTTTTGTTTTACATTCAAGCTGATTAGCACCGTTTTAAAGCAGTTAATTCTCATTGAGCTGCTACTGCAAGTGACAGCTCAAGTTTTAAAATACAAAACAATTTCTTCTAATGTTATCAGTGACTACTTTGTGTTTATAGTTCCTCAGGATAGTCTGCCCTACTTCTATTCTTAATTTGGGCTATCATCTTTAGCCCCATTTTTAGACTGGGGAGAAGTAAAATACTTATCTTGGTTCTATGACCACCCCCTTTAGCTTCAGATTAAAATATACATTAACATTGTGCCTTCCTCCCTCACTATTGCTAACTTAGGTTCTGACTCTGAACTGAAGCATATTTGAAATTCTCTCCTTATCCCTCTTGCATTTTATTTATTTATTTATTTTGTGGGGTGAAAACAATTCAGGTTAATCGACTTGCTCAGGGTCACACAGCTTTTAAGCGTCTGAGACTAAATTAGAGCTCATGTCCTGTTGACTCTAGGGCCCATGCTCTAGCCACTGTACCACCTGGCTACCCTTGTGCACTTGCATTTTAAAAGCAACTAATTTCAAAGATACTGCTGAGCCTACAACCATAGCTATGTACAACAATCACTGCCAGAGCTGGGTTTATCTCCTAAATTCACAGTCATCTATTCTGGGGGAAAAAAAAACAAAATAGTAGCCTACTGTGATGGGTCAAATACTGGCCTTAGTGCCAGGATAACCTAAGTATATTATACTTCTAACATATATTCAGTGTGGCACTGAAAAGTTAACTTCTCAGTGCTCTGGGCAACTTTCTATGATAATAAGTTCTAGAAAACTTGCTGACTGGCATTGATAAAGAACACTTCCACTTTCCCATGTTCCCCACACTAATAAAATGCTAAGTTCAGTTACTATCTGTTGCCATATCAAATCTGTTTCAAGACCTGTCATCTTAACCATTACAGTGTCTCTTAAATACTGCCCCCACTCATCAATTCATGCTTAGACTTGTAATAACCTGCTGGTGGGTCTGTCTGCCTCATGTCTTTCTCTCAACTCCAATCCAGACTCTATTTGGCCATCAAAGTGATTTTCCTAGAACTCAGTTCCCACCATGTCACACACACACACACACACACACACACACACACACACACACACACACACACACACACACTCAGTAAACTCCACTGGCTCCCCATCACCTGAAAAATCGAATACAAAATCCTCTGTCTGGCTTTCAAAGTATTTCATAACTTATTGCCTCTCCCCCACATCTTTCCACTCTTCTTATATACCTTACTCTCCACCACAAACTCTTAGATCCCATGACACTGCTGTACAGGCTGATTCACAAACAAGACACTCCATCTCTCAGCTCCAGGCACTTTCTCTGGCTGTCTCCATGCCTAGAATGCTCCCCCTTCTCATCTCTGCCTTCTGGCTTATCTGACTTTCTTCAAATTTTAAATCATATCCCATCTTCTACAGGAAACCTTTCCCAAGCCCCTCTTAAGTCTGGTACCTATCCTCTTTTAATTATTCCCTATTTATCCTGTATATAGATTATTTGTATTTATTTTTTTGTGTGTTATCTCCTCCATTAGACTGTGAGCTCTTTGAGGGCAGTGATTGTCTTTTGCCTCTTTTTATAACCTTATTGCCTTGCACGTAGGTTGGTGCTAATAAATGCTTATTGACTGACTATCTCTGTTTTGGGGAAAATTCTTTGACTAATTAAAATCTAAACCAAAATGGCTGTAACAGATCATCATGTGAGAATGATTTCAATTTAAAAAGAAGCATCAACAAATTGGGTCAACTAGGTAGCAAAGTGGATAGAACACCAGGCCTGGAGTTAGGAAGACCTGCAATCAAATTCAGCCTCCAATATTTACTAGCTGTATGACCTTGGGCAAGTCACTTAACCCTGTTTGCCTCAGTTCCTCATCTGTAAAATGAGGTGGAGAAGGAAATGGCAAACTGTTTCAGTATCTTTGCCAAGAAAACTCCAAATGAGGTCACAAAGAATCAGATATGAATGAACAATAACAAAATCAAAGAACTGAATGAAGGTAAATAGAATGGTCAGAGGACACAATATTGGGTTATTTGGAGAGTGAAAGAACTGGGAATGTTTCTTCTGGAGAAGAGACTTAAGGAGTACATAATTACTTAAAAATTTTTAAAGGCTGGTAAAATAGAAGAGAGAGTAGTTATTTTTCTTGGTCTGAATTTGAACTAGGGGATAGTAGTTATTAGAGGCAGGTTTTTACTTTAAGAAAGTTTTATTCATTAATAAATTATTTTTATTAGGTTGTAAATTCCCTTTCACAGGAAATGTTCAAGAGATAGCCAGTTGTCAAAGAGGTTGTGGAGGGAACTTCTGCCTTAGCTAGAGACTAAAAGTGTTAGATGAACATGAGATATCTTTCAACTTTCAACTTCTACAATAGAAAATAATTTTCTGGAGAATAAGGATTGTTCCTGTTTGTCTTTACATATAGAGCCCTGAAAAGTACTTGGCATGTAGTATGTGCTTAATAAAGACTGGTTGAGTTGAATTTATTTGTATTGTATGATTTGCTGAGGAAATACAATTTTAAATAAAATATTTAAAAGCTCAGTTGTGCTGTAACTAACTTATGTCATTCTTTTCTTTTGGAGGGGGAAAAGAGAACAAAAGAATTAGAGAGGCAAAAACCCATTAAACAAATTAGCCTAAGACTATTATTACATATTCTTAGCCCAAATTTTAAATTCTCTGCCAAGAAAGAAACATTAATGGTTCATTTGTCAGTTATTGTGCCAATGAATCTAGGAAATATTACAAATTGTGCATAGTTTGAAAAAGCAGCAGTGAGAATGACCCAGTTTGCAAACAGGCACTATGCTTAATTTATTCATGTTAAAAGTCTGCTTTGGGGCATTTTTCACTGTTGGAAGGAATGTTGTAAGAACCAGTTCCATAGAGTGGTTTTGTCTCTCTCCTACTGCAAGCAGCTGTTGTGGTGGACTCTGGTTACTTCATTTCCTTTTCAAAATGTTGTGACTCTATCTCATCCAAATGCTTTCCAGCTGTGCTTAACAGTATACTTCTCCATTTCATCTGGAGTCATGTAGGAATTTGTCATGGGAAAATAGTTGGGGTCAATTAACAAGACACTCACTCTGAATGACTTCAGAAAAAGGAAAACACAAAAGAATGCTCCAAATCCTTAAGCAGGTCTAGCTCTGTGCTGCTATCTCTTCTGTTATCTTCTCTGATTGGAATCTTTCTGTGTGAGTCTGAGTCTTGTTCGTCTTGTCTTTATGGCAAAATCTTATCATATGGATACATAAAGGAATAGTAATAATAGATGACACTGATATAACATTTCAGAGTTTGCAATGTGTTCTAAATATATTATGTCATTTGATTGTCACAGCAATATGTGACACTGGTCCTGCAGATATTACTATCCTGATTTTATAAATGAAGAAACCAAAGCTCAGGGAGGTCTCAAAACTTCTGTGCTATCTTGGATTCTTAGAATGTACTCCTTCCTCCCCTTTTCTTCTTAGAATCCTTATTTTCCCTCAAAGCTCAGCTAGAACACCACCTCCCACACAAGGCCCTTCCTGATGCTCACAGAGCAAATGATCTTGTATATCATTTGCATACATTTATGTATGTACATTTTGTCTCCCTTGATAGATATGCTTTGAGGGTAGTAACTGCTTAATTTTTGTCTTTGTATCCCTACCTAGCGTGAAACACATAGCTGGCCCTCAATAAATGTGGTTGTAGCCTAGAGCCTAGCACAAAACACAGAGTTGGTGCTTAATAAATGTTTGTAAACTAGAGCTTAGCACAAAAAACAGTTGGTGCTTGATAACTATGTGTTGATTGATCAAGTGACTTATCCAGAGTCACACAGCCAGGGAGGAAGGATTTGATTAAAGTCTTGCTCTAGGAACTCGGGGGCCAGCTTGTCCCATTATATCACTGCCTTTTGTACATATTCAAATATAGTCTGTGCTAGTACTTTGAAAGTTGTTTTAAAGATTCTTCAAATACAGGTAACATATCAGTAATCAGAATGACTTGGTACATTGCAAGGTCAATTGTTATTTATTTATTCTATTCACTTTGCATCTCCTACCCTGCCTGGTATCAACTCCAAGGAACAATATGCCTCAGTGCTCAGTATCCTCTGGCATCCTGTCCTCATCCTCCAACCCCCAATTTCCTGCCCCCTTTTGTGTGTTATCTTGCTCCATTAGATTGCAAGCTCCTAAAGGGCAGGGACTACCTTTCTTTTTATTAATTGTACCCCCAATATTTAGCACTGTGCCTGGCATAAAGTAGGTATTTCATAAATGTCTATAGAATTAGATTGGTTTTTTTCCAAAAGAAACATAAAAGAAATAAACCTAAGAAAAGTCATTCTGTTGATACTAATTTAACGAACAATAGTAAGACATAATATTTTTCCTCTAAAAATGATATCAAAACAAGCAAATGAGTAAAAAAAAATTTAAGGTGGGAGACATTGTTTTATCACATCAAAGGAAAGGAAATTATCTGTTAAGCCTGTGTTTAAATGGATATGATCTTATACATGATCTGAGAAATGAATGTGTTTTTTGAAGACTTGGAATTTCATTAAATAGCAAAAGGGGTGTGTGTGTGTGTGTGTGTGTGTGTGTGTGTGTGTGTGTGTGTGTGTGTGTATACGTACCTATATATATATATACATACACCCCAGCTAGGTCTATAGTCAAAAGATTAAAAGACCTTAAATCTAGAGTGGGAGAAAGGAAATTTAGACTTTGTCTAGTACAACTACTTCATTTAAGCTTGAGGAAACTAAGGCCCAGGAAAGCTAATTGATTTTTCCCGTGGTCATATAGGTTGGTAACTGATGGAGACAGGACTTGAACCTAGATTCTTAGTCTCCAAGGTCAGTGTACCCAACAAAATCACTATCTGATAATTCCATAATTTACTTGGTTAATGTTAATAGTCAAACCAAATAATTGGAGGAGCACCATTTTGGGGACTGAATTATGCAGGTTGACAGTCAACACTAATTCAATTAACCAGACCCTGCCAGAACTCCACTTTTGGACTGGAAATATAGATCAAGTCCAATATATCCAATCAATTTAACTACAAATTCAATCTTCCTGGCAGCTGCTTGCCTTTGCATAGATACAACCTAAGTTTCAAATAGTATAAGGAGGATTGACTTCTATAAAAAGAAACAAAGCTATTAAAGGTTGTACTGAAAATGTATTTTAGAATGTAATGTTTCCTATTTCCAAAATCTGATTAACTATCTCTCATTAACCAACCAACTAGTAAAAAAGTCTGTGTTAAGAAAAACAAGTCAGTTTTTTTCTTTGCATTTGCCTAGACAACTATTTAACAATAATAACAATGTGACCCAGAACAATTATTAGAATATTAATCAATCTAGGAACCAGGAAACAAACAGCCAAGGGTTTGCGTTGGTCTCAATTTGCAAATGTGCTTCTGTGCTTAGTTGATAAATGTTAGCTTAAGTTTTCAAATCTGGGCACAAGGTCTGACAAAGATGTACTTCCTTTTATAAAACTTCACTGAAATTCTATTTTTATTCTCTCAAAATCAACTCTGTCCTTGAAAGTCCAAGACTTAGAGGAAGACAGAGGGAAAAAATTGGAGGGTTGTTGTTAAGCCTCCTAGATACTTAGGTTTGGATACTTCTAGTATCTCTACACCAAGGACAGGTTTTAGGAATGCACTGAGTCAAAAGAGGGTCAGTAAAGCTGGGCCTTATCTCAGAGGTAAAACAGAAAGCAGTTAGGAAAATGACACCATTGCTTTCCTGATGCAACTTTAGAAGACTGTCAATAAGTTCCTTAAAATAGCTCTTCTTTGAAAGAATAATGTTAACACTTTAACTGCTCCTAGAGGGTTTGGCAGGAGACCCTGTAAATGAGTTGCCCTCTAGAGGTGGAGTTAAGAGGATCACTAAGCTTCTAACCATAGAAGAACCTAATAGCAATTATTAGGTGGATGTGAGTTATACCAGGGCTCCTGTGGGAGCTACTAAGAGCATTTGTTATTATAGAAGCATCAGAGAGTGTCAGGCTGAGAAGGTCCTTTTGCTCAGAGCCCTCTCTGCTGTTACAGTAACAATTACTTTTAGGGAAAAAAGTGGATTAGTCTCTATTTTTTACTTGACATTTGAGGATTAGGCAGGAATGAGTGGTCTTTAATAACAACAGCTCATCTTAATAGAATTGTTTAAAATTTACAAAACCGTAGAATATTACAGGACTGTAGAAGCAAGCACCCTAGCATACCCAGGATGGCTGCTTTTCTAAAGGAAAGCAACTCAAAATGGGTTAACAATCTTAATCAGTCAAACATATATCATTTTACCTAGTTCAGGGGGAAAAGTCAGCACCCTGAACTTCAGAGAATACAAACAGAAGTTACACACAGACAGAGAAACAGATCAGCAGACAGAGCTTCCCACTGTCTGACAATTACATCCAGAGAGAGAAGCAACAGTATCTGGATTTTCAAAGGTGGGGGGGGGGGCGCTCAATGGTTACCCAGAGTCTCATCTGGCCACATCACACAACTCTTCCCAAAGTGAGCCCCACAGCAAAACTTCATATCAGGGTATATATAGCCTTCTCCTGGGTCAGAGACCATCACAACCCTCATGTCCCACTGTAATGGGACACAAAGTAACAAGGTGTAGGTGTTCCTGAAGAAGAAGCCTCCCACCACAGGCTCTAGGTGACCACATTCAGCCCATTAGGGGGCAGAGCATATTCTCAAAAAAGGTAAGGTTCTCAGAGTCACCTAAGCCTATCAAAGGGCCTGGGGGCAGGGAAGATCTTCAGATTCCCATTCCCATAACAAGGGCTTCCTCAATAAAATCCATAGCACCAACTTTCCCTATGCTGCTCCCCCCCACCCCAAAACAAAAGGACACCTGGTTTAGGCATCCACAAGGGAAAAGCAAAGTGCATGTAGAAGATATGTTGCCCTAGAAAATGCAATTCAGTTAATCAATTATGCAGTAGGGATACAAAGAAAACCAGAGACAGTGTCTGCTCTCAAGGAGCTTACATTATACTGAAGACTATTGGAGGAGAGGAGAGTCCAGTTAATCAGAATTATTTGAATGATTAGATGATTCTGGTAATTCACAGGGCATGTCCTGAATTACCATTTGGCTTTGTGTTAGTATACTTTAATCTGCAATCTTCCACCCTTTTCACCTTTCTTTGAATATTTTAAAAATGTTTTTAACCTTGCAACTTGCTCTACTCCTAATATTAGATGGCTTCTATGATTCTGAATACTTTCAATATTTTTTAATACCTTGAATGCATTTCAACCATTTCAGTATCTTTCTTTTCAAGAGGATGTTCCATGCTCATAAAATCAATAAACCTAGTAACGTTAAATTAAACAAAAACATCCAAGGTTGTGTCACACCATCACATAAAGCGAAACCATACTAGTATATATAACACATAATAGTAAGCAAATATGATACATAATATCAATGCAATGGGAATAATTTGAAAGTCATGAAAAATAGTATCAATAACTTTTTTCATGTATCAACATGTAGCAAATAATTATGCAAACAGAATACTCATAACCACATAACAAATCAATAACATTTGGCAATAAACATTTTACATAACAATATTTTTCATGTTAGCTGAAAGCAGATCATAGGGAGGGGGAGCTTTTCTGGAAAGGGCTGGTAGATAGCATCTAAATACAATGACAAGAAAAGGAATTTCCTAGAATAGTCACTAGGAAAATAATTCCAGTTTATAACCAGTAAATGTAACAGAATTTGTCCATATCCAAAAAGGAAACTGAAGAAAAAAACGGAAAATGCATTCAATAGGCATAAGAGAATAGTCTGCTTATAGTGGAGAAAGTAAAGCAGAGTATTTTGAGGCAAAATAATGGAAAGCAAAAATATGAAACAAAAATCTCTAAACATGACTTGCAAATCCCACAGAAATTTGTAAATCATTGATTTGACTTACAAATCCCACTGAAAATAAAATTTTTTTAAGTACTGATATTCAATGAAATTAAGATACTTAATACAATGAAACAACTGAGGCATAAAAACACTACTTTGATCTGTCATTGACAGAAAACCTGATTCAGGGAACTGCTAAATGTGCAACCAGGATTAAAAGCACTATCAAAAAATATGTGAATTTCGATAGTAGGAGGGAACAATACAGAGAAAACATTTAAAATTAATTCCTAAGGACAAATTCTCCACTTGTAAAAGTAGATAAGTATATATGTAAGGGTAGAAGGGGTGTATGGGGGATTGGTAGTCTAGGACAAATGATCCTGTCTGTGCCTTCACATGTAACATGAATGCTCAAGATAGGTGTAGGTGAAAGAAGTTCTTCACATGTAAAACCACACTCATTGGTAAGTAAGAGGGAAGTAGGAAATGCCTAAGAGGGAAGGAGTCTCATTTAAGCACCAGCAAACAGTGAAGGGGACCCAAGTAGAAGCATCTAGGTTCCAGAGTGGATAGAGTACTGGGTCTGGACTCAGGAGGAACTGAGTTCAAATCTGATCTCAGATGCTTAATAGTTGTGTGAACCTGGGTAAGTTATTTAACATCTGTCTGTCTCCATTTCCTCAATTATAAAATGATGATAATAATAGCACCTACTTTCTAGGGTTATTGTGAGGATCAAATGAAAAAAGATTTGAAAAGCCCTTAGCACAGTGCCTAGCCTATCCTACACATGTAATAAATACTTGTTTCCTTCCTTCAATTCATGAGTTACCCCTAGAAGGCATTCCTTTCCCCCAATCCCAGAATGAATCATCAAATATGTTATTTTAAAATAATTTTTTATTTATTTTCAATTTATGGAATAAAACAAGCATTTCCATAACACTGTATAATTTTAAAAAGATGTCGTGTATGAAACTGCAAATCTATTATATACAACTTGCTATCTCCCCCCTGACCCCCCCCGCCCCTCATTTTTCCTTCCAAATAGTCTACTATTTCTAGGAGCTTCTTGCTTATTACTTTGAGCAGGCTATAGAATACTATGGCAGTATTGTCAAAAAGTGTGTGATTCTCTGGGTTCAGCTGATGCGGGTAGAACAGATTGTCACCCTGTCCCTTTCCTGTGCCTCATGCTGAGGCTGGATATGTCTTCATTTTTCTCAAATTGTCAGTTCCTCCCAGTCACTGTAGGAACTGATATTAACAATTCAAAAAGGATTAGCAGCCACTCTTTTTTCTATATAACAATAGGCATCAATGGTAGTAAGGGAAATAATAGAGGGCACTGGGGAAGGGATATTTGTCTGTGTTTGTTTTCAGTTAAGTGTCAGGAATTGCTAACTTCAGTAGAGAACAGGCTGTTTTAGACTTCTCATGGAGATCAGTTTGGGCAAGGTTTCTTTTTTGCCTTCTGGAAGTAGGCTATTGTCTCAGAGTGACAGTTGGGTCATCTCTGCACATCTAGTCTGATCAACCTAACTAACAACCTCTCTTAAACTGAAACAACAATGGTGATGAGTTTCAGAAAGGTAGACAAGAAGATCAGAGCAGCACAAAACCAGAAATGTTTTCCTCTCCAAACATACACATCAAGTGCTCGACTCTGGAAAGTCCACATGGTGCCAAGATAGTGGAATGAACAACAAACTTTAACTCTTGCTCAAACTTTTTTCCTTTCTAGTATCTTTCCCCAGAAATATTTGCAACATGCCCCATAAACCCCAGTTCCACAAAGTCAGTCAAATTCTGGGGAAGCATTTAGTGTCTCTCATGTCCATAGTGATGATGCAGGGTTAAAATAGTCATCTACAAAGAGATGACAAGATACTCTATAGGAGCTGATGAGATTACCAAGAGAAAGAAGATAAGAGGGACCAAGGTAGAGCCCCAGAAGAAGGTGATCAACCAAGTTAAATGCTACATCATGGGTAAGAAGGGGGAGGACTTAAAAAAAACACCCTTGAATTTAGCTATTATGAACTAGATAGAGTACTGGTCTCAGTCAGGAAGAACTGAGTTTGAAACCTGCCTCTGCTAGCTGCTAGCTGTGTGACCTTGCACAAGTCATTTAACTGCTCTGGGCCTCAATTTCCTTATGTGGAAAATGAGAGCAATAATAGCATCATCACAGGAATGCTGTGAGATCAAACAAGATAATATATGTAAAATGATTTGCAAATCCTGAAGTGCTTTATAAAAGCTATTGTTATTGGTTACTTTGGAGGAAATTATTTCAGTGGTAGGGTCGGGAGTTCGAATGCAAGGGGTTGAAAAGTGATCGAGATTTGAGGAAGTGGAATCATTTTTGTCTAGGGATTTGGTTGTGAAAGGGAGAAAAAATATAGGATAACCTGAGAAGATGTCAGAACCAAGTGAGTGTTTTGTAATGATGGAGGAGATAGAGGCATATTTGTAGGTATCAGAGGAGGAATTCATGTATAAAGTGAGATTAAAAACTAAGTAGAGGGAGGGAAGTGATTGAGGGGACAAGCTCCTAGAGGAGATTGGAGGAGTTAGGAATGAGGACATAAGTACAGAGGTTCACCTTGACTAGGAAAAGGACCATCTCTTTTTCTGAGACTAGAGCAAAGAAGGAGAGAATGAGGGATGTTTTTTTTTATTGAAGTAGTTAGAATAGAGATTTCAGGTGAAGAGAGAGCTCATGATGAATGGTCCCAATTTTCCTAACAGGTATGAGTTGAGGTCCTCTATTGTTAGGGAGAAAAAAGGGAATGAACAGGTGACTTGATGAGTGACGAGGTTTGGAATAAATAATGTAGGGAGTATGCTACAGATTCAATTAAGGAAGAGTAACAAGAATTACTTGTAACATTGAAAGCCTAGGAAAGACTAAATAACATAAATTTACAGTGGATCCAATTAAACCACTTTGCAATTTTCTCCAGTGCAATTTAGCAGCATTCAAATAGGTATGGAGAAAGTTGATGGTAGAGATAATCCAAGACTAGGAATTGGAAAAGAATGAGCAGCAATAGGCAAACAGTTAAGGTCTTTGAAAGTAGAAGATAATATAAAATTGAAATGGTTAACTAGAGCATCAAAAAAAAAAATTTTTTTTGGAGGGCAAGTGGGGTTAAGTAACTTGCCCAAGGTCACACAGCTAGGTTTTTATTTGTGTGTGTGTTAAGTGTCTGAGGTCGGATCCAAACTCAGGTCTTTCTGACTCCAGGGCTGACACTCTACTCACTGCGACACCTAGCTGCCCCGAGCATCAAAATTTTGAAGGGAAAAATGAAAGGCCAAGGAGCAGGGGTGATGAACTGGGAAAGCAGGGAAGGGTAGAGGGCCTGAAAGTTGTGACAAAAAGCTAGAATGGTCTTAAAAGGGGGAAGACATTAAAGCATGTGAACATGAATTGAGGAATTTCAAATTTCTGGATCATGTAAGTAAACTTTTATGCAAGATAATTATATCAAGAACTTGAAGCTCCATGTATGTGACTGAGACTTAATGAAAGCATAGGCCATTGGGAGTCATGGAGGATGATCAACTGTGAAGCAAAAATATTTGGGGAACATGAGTTCCCCAAGTATAAAGACTAGGATAGAAGAAAACTGTAAATCAGGTACTAAATTCCTTGAAAAAGGAGGGAGAATGACCAAATCTGGCTTCAGACACTTGACATACTTACTAGCTGTGTGACTTCAAGCAAGTCACTTAACCCCAATTGCCCTCCAAAAAGCAAAAAAAAAAAAGAAGAAAAGATTATCCTATATAAGAAATGACAAGCAGGATGGTTTCAGAAAAACCTGGGAAGACTTATGAACTGATGCAAATTGAAGTGAACAGAACTAAGAGAACATTGTATATAGTCAGCAATATTTTATCTTTTTTTTTTCTTTTTTGCTTTTTGGAGGGGGGAAAGCAGGGCAATTGTGATTAAGTGACTTGCCCAAGGTCACATGGCTAGTAAGTGTTAAGTATCTGAGGCTAGATTTGAACTCAGGTCCTCTTGACTCCAGGGCCAGCGCTCTATTCACCACCCAGCTCCCCAAAAGCAATATTTTATGATCAACAACTTTGAATAACTTAGCTATTCTGACCAATACAATGATCCTAGACAATTCCAAAGGACTTTTTAATGAAAAATGCTTCCAGAGAAAGAACAGATGGAGTCTGAATGCAGATCAAAGTATACTTTTTAACTTTATTTTTCTTGGGTTTTTTTTTTTTTGGTTTGTTTGTTTTTTTTGCAACATCACTAGTGTGGACATATGTTTTGCATGACCTTACATGTGCAATCTATATCAAATTGCTTCACTTCTCAAGGAGGAGGGAGGGAGAGAATTTGGAACTCTAAATTTTTAAAAAAATGAATGTTACATTAAATATACATAAGTAGTATTTAATGAAATCCAGTATATTGGAAAAATAAATTGATTTGATAATATTTCCTCATGTGGGAGAAGGATTTGGTGGAGAGAGTCTCTGAGTTTCTTTTTAATGTTTTTTGCCTGGCTCAGCTAAGAACATGGCTCACAAAATTCCCTCTCTCACATTGGTACCTCACTTTCAAGAAATTCTAAATCCTTTCCTCTCCTTTACTAAGTTATGCCTTGGCACCCAAAATAATTACTTTTATTTCTTTTTTTTTCCTCAATGACACTTAATCAGGGTGGAATTACTGTTTTCTTTTCCCCTTCCAATATATAGGTATCATCACCTAACCCTTTCAGATTGTTCACACAGTTTACTGTTCTTAAATTTGTTTTCTCCATTGTGTTTGCCTTTCCAACTCTGGTTTTCTTAAAAGGAATGCTTGTTTAAACATGTTTTTTAGAAAAACCTACTTTCTACCCTTGTGGATTATTTTCACCTTCTCAGAATCAGTTGTCTTTGAATTTAAGATATTTTTTTTTTTGTCATTTTATGTTGAATTATAGTATTTTCCCCCTTATAAATGATTAACAGTACTGAAAGATTCTTACTGATGCTTTTTAGGATATAGTCTATATCTTTCTGACTGCTTTCAGCATTCTCTTTTCAATTTGGGGGTTCTAAAATTTGGTAACCAAATTTCTGGGTGAAATCCTATGGATTCTCTTGATTTGTACTTTGTCCTGTGATTCTTATAATCCTGATAATCTCCCCATTTAAAATTTCATATTTTAATGATATATTTTAATTTTATATTTATTTTCAAATGTACTCCTCGTAGCCTAAATCCCAAGCTCTTCTTTTTAACAAAATTTTAAAAAGAAAGAGAAAAAAATCCCCCCCCAAAAAACTACCACATCATCTGGGTATGACGTTATATGCAATATTCCTCTGAAAGAAGAGACAGAGATAATTTTCACAACTTTTCTCCAGGACCAATTTAGCAATAAATTAGTATCTTTTTCTTCCTTCCTTCCTTCCTTCCTTCCTTCCTTCCTTCCTTCCTTCCTTCCTTCCTTCCTTCCTGCCTGCCTTCTCCATTTACATTGTTGTTGTCATTATAATTATTTTGCTGATTCTTCTCATTTCATTTTGTATCGGTTCATGTAAGTCTTTCCATACTTCTCTGAATTCTTCATAATCACCTTTTGTGTTGCAGCAATATTGCAATAACATTCATGAAAAATTTGTTGAGCCATTTCCCAATCAATCAACATTTACTTTGTTTTCAGTTCATTGCTGCTACAACAGGGCTGCTATAAATATTTTGGTATATATATCTATATATTGATTATCTATCTATCTATTTATCTATCTATCTGATTTCCTTGGATATGCCTAGCAATGGGATTTATGGATCAAAAGTAAGGATATTGTAATCACATTATTAGTATACTTCTGAGTAATTTCCTTAAGTTAGTGTTTTTAGGCTTTCTGTTTATCTTGATATTCTTTCAGGCCTAAAATCCTTAGCTTACCTCTCTTTTTTTAAAAACAAATGAATGAATGACATGAGATTCAAATGGAACAGTTAGTGAATAGTCTTTGCAAAAACATTGTCTGAAAGTGGCATTGAGGAGAAAGAAGTATGCCAGCCCTCTACTTTGCCCTTCAAATTGGGATAAATAAAAGGAGAAATGGCTTCCCATAAAGAGTATCTTGAAAGGAATGATGTCTCCTGGATTTTGAGATAAAGATGATAGGAGCAAGGATGGAGTCCAAAGGATACAAGGAAGGAGATGGGACAGCATAAGGTAATCCTAAGGAAAGGGAGGGATAAATATTATAATGAGAGTAGGGGAGGTAATAGCAAAGGAGAAGAGTGTATATATAAGTAGTAATTATGGGTCTCTTGAATGAAAGAGGCAGGTGGTTGGGTGGAGACTTAAAAAGATATATTAGTGACTAAAGCTAGAGGCTGATGTTAGGTTGCCTTTTTTATTTGGAGGAGTGTGTAGAAATAACTAGCCTACAACATTTGAGGCAGCTAAGTCACACAGTACATAGAGCAACAGACCTGGAGTCAAGAAGACTTGAATTCAAATTCAGCATCAGAAACTTACTGTGTGACTTATGTGTAAGTGATGTAATTTCTGTTTGCTTCAGTTTCAGAGGCTCCCAAAGTGGGTAATACCATTCCCTAGGGTAGCTGGAATGATCTAGGGTGGGGATGTGGTAGTAGCCTTGGGTGCAATTGGGGCCATTGAATAAAAATAAGGGGGCAGTGGAAGCATAATGGAAGAAAAGCAGATAATAAAATTTTGAAAAACTGCTCATACATGTTTCATCTGTTATGTAACAGAGTTAAAGTCATAATGATTATATTATTTTCCAAATAAACACACAAAATGCAAGTCATAACCATTCAGGGATCAAGGCCACTGACAGGTCTTAATAAGCAAGTGTTGGCAGGTTAGTGTGTTGCACATTGTCAGGAAGTCTAGCAGGAATACACAGGAATATGTGCGTATGTAATGACTTGTTTATGATATAATACTATAAGGTTACATGATACAATATTGTGTCATCAAAATTTCAATGCAGGAAAAAACAACAAATTTAAAATAAATTATTAAATTTAAGATGTTCTTTTAAAAATTATATTTTAAAATACTTTACATTTAATAATTAATTTTTTTTTGCTTTTTGGAGGATAATTGGGGTTAAGTAACTTGCCAAAGGTCACAGTTTGTGTGTGTGTGTGTGTGTGTGTGTGTGTGTGTGTGTGTGTGTGTGTGTGTGTTAAGTGTCTGAGGCCAGATCCTAACTCAGGTGCTCTTGACTCCAGGGCCGGTGCTCTACTCACTGCACCACTTAGCTGCTCCAATATTTAATTTTTTTTTAAAATTAATAATAATATTAAAAAATTTTAAAACAAACACTAAAAGGTTAAAGAAAGTAGATTTCTAGGAGGGTGGTGAATAACTTTTTTTTTTTTTTAACGGAGCAATAGGCCAAATAAGTTTGGGAACCTCTGCTCTACTATAACAATGGGGATTATAATATCCCTACCTTGCAGGGTTGTTAAGAAGATCAAGTGAGAGAATATTTTTAAGGCACATATTAGCACAGTGCCTGTCACATAGTAGGTGCTATATAAATTCTTATTTCTTCCCCACTTCCCTAATCTCCTCCCTGAAATTCAAGATTGTGTCTAACTTTTGTGTTTTTCCAGGGCACCCAAACATTGATGACACATAACCAACTGCAGACAATCTGGGATGAGAAAATAGAGAAATACTTATCTTTCTTTTTTACCTTGGAAGTTTTGTTACTAGTATCGTTTCTGAAATTAAGTAAAGATTAAATTCAATATTATTGTTAACTTATTAGTTTCCTCCCACTTAATAAATACTTGTGGATTGATACTATATCAATGTTTGCTGACATAATTTCTTTTTAAAAAAAATGACTTATTGGCCATTAATTCTTTACTTCCACTGACAGTGATGTAAAAATGCTAATTAAAGAGTAAATTGCATCTCTTAACTTGGCCCTTGCCTGGATAGCTAGGGTGTGTATCCTGTGTTTAAACAGCCACTCCTTTCAAAATCAACCCTGTTTATAATTGCAGTGAACAAACAGGGTTGAATCATACTGTCTAAAAGAGAATTTCAGCAATAATTCAAACATTATACAGCATGTTCCTTTCTCAAGAAATTTTTATTTCACTGATATAATTAAACTCATTACAATGGTACAATGCAAACTCCTTGGGAAATATCAGTTATGCTCGAGGTTGGAACACCCCATCAGCACTTAGTGATGTGGCTCATTAGGGCAATCATACTTAACAGGCAGGTTTGGAGAGGAAGTGGTGGGTAGCAACTACTGAGCTATGCATTTAATTTAACCTCTTCTTTCTGTTAGACACAGCTAGGTGGCTCAGTGGATAGAGTGCTAGGCCTGGAGTCAGGAAGATCTGAGTTCAGATCCAACCTCAGACACTGCTTAGCTGTGTGAACCTGGGTGAGTAACCAAGCCCTGTTTGCCACAGTTTCCTCATCTGTAATATGAGCTGGAGAAGGAAATGGCAAAGAGTCAAATGTGACTGAAAAACAACAAATTTCTTTCTCTTGTATCACATGGCATGCTTTCAGTGCTGTCACTCATAGGTATTTGGGGATGACAGCATAGGATAACCTAGCTGTGTTCAGCTGGCCTCTGTGTGAAAGGGATAGTGATGCAAAGTGTGGCTAGAGGTGGGTATGTCATAGAGACCATGTAAGGGCACAGGGAAAGAATGATGTTGGATACACTGCAGTGAGACATAAAAGCAGGGCAAGAGGAATATAAACCATTTTGCTGCAGACAATCCAGGATAAGAAAATATAGAGAGATACTTATCTTTCCTCTTTATCTAAGAAGTCCAATTACTGGTACCCTTCTAACATTAAGGAAAGAACTGAGTTTGTTATTGTTAATTAATCAGTTTTCCCACCAAACAACCTTTTAAAGAGAAAAAAAAAACAACCTCTTTACAAGAAAGATGACATATCTCTTCTATTGGAGTATACTGATAGCTGCACATATGCATTTTACATTAGAAGCCCTTTCATTGATTCTCACTCAGCTGTTTGAAAGATAGCCACCCTATTAATTTTTCAAGTCACACACACTTTTTATCTTTTAGAATTTCTAGATGTTTCTTACCTTTGACATTAGTAACCTTAATTGTCTCCAGTGCAACTAAAGTAAGCTGTAGAATCAATGAAAATATTTTTGAAAAGATTTGTAGTTTCCCACAAGAGGCTTCCTTCCTTCTCATCACATACATTAAGCATTTACTAAGTTCCTTTGTGTTATTGGCTTTGTGTATGGTGCAATACGAAGCAAGACCTGACAGGTCTGCTGGTCTTCAGTCTCTCCACCCTCCAAAGCATTTTACACAAGAAGCCAGATTAATCTTTCTAATGCGCTGGTATCACATCACTCCACTGTTCAAAACCTGCAATGTATCTCTATTGTCTATTGACTAAAGTTAAGATACATTCATCTGGCATTTGTGGCTTTCCACAATTTGGTTTCAACCAATGCCATTTTAGACTTATTTTGTAATATTTTAATTCAAAAACTTTAAGTAATAAAAAGAACAATAATAATTATAATTAGCATTAATGTAGCACTTTAAGGCTTAAAAAAGTACTTAATATATACTGTTTCATTTGTTCCATCATCATTTGATGATGAATTAATCACCCTGATATTATTGCAAAGTAAATGCCTAGCTTTTTTGGATAAATCGTTTAGAAGCCAATATTTCTTTTCCTTTTTCTTTTTTTTTTTTATAAGCAATTGGGGTTAAGTAACTTGCTGAAGGTTACACGGCTAGTCATTATTTATGTGTGGGTGCTCATTTTCTGAGGCCGGATCTGATCTCGGGTCATCCCAACTCCGAGGCCGGTGCTCTTACTCACTGCGCCACCTAGCCGCCCCCAATATTTCTTTTTCTTTAAAAAATTTATTTGTGACTCTCCTTTCTCTTTTCCTACCCCCACATATATACACACTCCACCACACTACAGTGTGAGAGAGAAGGCTGGATCATAATCTCACTTCTTTGAGTTTCCTGGACTTTTTTCCCCTAAGTATTGGTTGTTTACTAGTATCTCCATCTGATCTCTATTTTCTCCCTTTTCTCTTTTCCCTCCCTCTACTCTCTCTCTCTCTCTCTCTCTCTCTCTCTCTCTCTCTCTTTTTTGCCTTTTTGGAGGGCAATTGGGGTTAAGTAACTTGCCCAAGGTCACATGGCTAGGCTTTTGTTTGTTTGTTTGTGTGTGCGTTAAGTAAGTGTCTGAGGCCAGAACTGAACTCAGGTCCTTCTGACTCCAGGGCCGATGTTCTACTCACTGCGCCACCTAGCCGCCCCTAAGAAAGGTCATTCTTGCAAATGTACTGTGTTTACTCTTTTTTCCCCTCTGCTTTTCTCCATTTACCTTAATGTCTCAGAGATTGTGGTATTCCAAGATAGTGTATCACTGAGAGAACAGTTGTATTGAAAAGATGGGTCTTGCTTCTACTTCTGGTGAACACCAAATGGTGGACGACGCCGGTGCTGCAGGAGGTGCGGGAGGCCCCGGGGGCCCCGGCGTCGGAGGCTGGGGAGGCTTTCGCGGTGGCTTCGGCAGTGGGGGCCGTGGTCGAGGCCGAGGCCGCGGACGTGGGGCCCGGGGAGGAAAGGCTGAAGACAAGGAGTGGGTTCCTGTCACTAAGCTGGGCCGGTTAGTCAAGGACATGAAGATCAAGTCCTTGGAAGAGATCTATCTTTTCTCGCTTCCTATCAAGGAGTCTGAGATCATAGATTTTTTCCTGGGATCTTCATTGAAAGATGAGGTTTTGAAGATCATGCCTGTTCAGAAACAAACTAGAGCTGGACAACATACCAGGTTCAAGGCTTTTGTGGCCATTGGTGACTACAATGGCCATGTTGGTCTGGGTGTCAAGTGCTCCAAGGAAGTGGCCACAGCTATTCGTGGTGCTATCATTCTGGCCAAGCTGTCCATCGTTCCCGTAAGACGTGGCTACTGGGGGAACAAAATTGGCAAGCCTCACACAGTACCCTGCAAGGTCACTGGGCGATGTGGGTCGGTTTTGGTGCGCCTGATCCCGGCCCCTAGAGGAACTGGCATTGTCTCAGCTCCTGTGCCTAAAAAGCTCCTGATGATGATGGCTGGAATTGATGATTGCTACACTTCTGCAAGAGGCTGTACTGCCACTCTGGGCAACTTCGCTAAAGCTACCTTTGATGCCATCTCCAAAACATACAGCTATCTAACCCCAGACCTATGGAAGGAGACTGTGTTCACTAAATCTCCTTATCAGGAATTCACCGACCATCTTGTGAAGACTCACACTCGAGTGTCTGTCCAGAGGACCCAGGCAGCTGCTGTGGCAACCACATAGATGTTTGTAAACAAATAAATTGAACTATGCCTGATAAAAAAAAAAGAAAAGAAAAGATGGGTCTTTATACAGGTAACATCTTGGGATCATTCAAAACACTGTGTAATTTTCCAAATGCAAACCACGCAACTATCCTTCTATTATTCCCTATTGGGCCCAACTCATCGACCATCTGCAATACTCTCCCAAATATATACACTGATGTATTAACTTAATCACCTGGTTATGATCTGGAAAAATAGGCATTTATCTTCCATTGAGTTTTTCCTGTATGGATAGTCAAAGCAAGGTCTTTTGAATAATCACAGAGCTTATTAAGAAGACACTCACTGAATTTTCTCAGGCATAATACAGTAAGTATAATAGCATCCACCATTTTTGGAAAACCCTCTTCCATTTGATTCTTGAAAAAGACATCCTTCTAGACAGTGGAGCACACCTTTGGTAAACACGCCTCCGGGTTTTATGTCTTGTTTGTTGTTAACAGTGAGATGGTCACTGAACATAATTTCCTCTGTGGTCTCATTTGTTAAGATAAAATCTTTCTTTTCAATTCAAAAGATCAACTTCTCAACAAGATGAAGGAGATGTGGATAGACACCAGTTCATCTGAAAAAAATATTCACAAGATTTAGAAGAATACAAGCTCAATGAGTCAGCAGTGTGCTTATGGCAGTCAAAATAGCTAAGGGGATCTTGGGTTGCATTAAAGGAGGCATAGTTTTCAGGAGTGGAGAGGTAATAATTCCTCTGTGCCCTGCCTTGTCAGATCATATCTAAAACAGTAAGTTCAGTTCTGGGGAAGAATATTGTGAAGTTGGAAAGAGTCCAGAGCAAAGCAACCAGGATGATGGTGATGGGCTTTAGTTAATGGCATATAGGGATCAGCTGAACATTAAATAGGTCTGTTTACCCAGGAAGAGAAGACTTGGGGTAGGGTGGAGCTTGAGAGTAATCTTCAAATAGAGTGGAAACTGGAGTAGGGGAATGAGTCTTAGATCTAACCTAGGAAATCTGCCCCAGGGAAAGAAATCTAGAGGGTGTCAACAAAATTTGTGTTCCTCTAAGAGAGAAGGAAAGTGAACAAGGATTAATTGTCTACCACATTGCTTTACAAATATTATCTCTTTTGATCTTCACAGCAACTTTGGGAAGCAGGGGCTATTGATTTTCACAGTTGAGGAAATGGAAGCAAACAGGGTTAAATGACTGACCTCGGGTCACATAGCTAAGCAAATGTCTGAGACAATTTAAATTCAGCTCTTCCAGATTCCAGGCTCAGTGCTCTAACCACTGAACCACCTAGTTGCCTATAAGACTGGCATGGAGCCCAGTCATGGAATGAAACCATGATGAGGCGGATCCTATGACAAGATGGTGAGAGTTCCTAGAGTGATCAAAGTGGGGAGAAAGGGTGAAGGACACACCTGGAAGAACTCAATGTTTTACTACTTCCAGATATGGAGGTATGATACTAATTCAGGCCCTCATTACCTTTCTCCTGGACTACTGCAATAGCCTTCTATTTAGTCTCCCTGCTCCAAGTTTCTTCCCGTTACAATCCGTCCACACTTTAGAGGAAGTGATTTTCCTAAAGCACAAGTCTGCCCATGTCCAACCCCTCCCCCCACCCCTCTCAATTAACTCCAGTGACTCCCTATTACCTCCAGACTTAAGTTTAAATATCTCCCCATTCTGACTTTTCTCCGTGTTCACTTTTCTTACATATTATTCCTCTGCATGTGCTCTACAATGTAGCTATGTTTTCCTGCTTGCTATTCCTCACTCCATCTCCAATGTCCATGACCTTGTATTAGCTGTCCCCAGCTTGGAATGCTCTCCTTTCTCCCACCCTCTGCCTCTTAGAATACTCAGTTTCTTTAAAACTCATTCCAAGTGCCACCTGCTCTAGGATCCTAGAGTCCTGTCCTTTGAAGTTACCATCCATCTACTCTCATGTATCATATATGCATCAATTCATTTATACTTATTTAGATGTTGTCTCCCTATTAGAAAATAAGCTCCTCAGAGGCAGGTACTGGGTTTTTGGGGGAGTGGGGTTCCTTTCTTTGCATCCTTAGCCCTTAGCATGGTGCTTGGTACATATAAGTACTTAATCTTGACTGACTGACTTTTCCTTGCCCTAATATTTCATCTTTTTGTTGTTGTTCAGTCACTCAGTCATGTCCAACTCTTTGTGACCCCCACAGAATGCTAGGCTCTTTTGTGCTGCATGATTTTCTGAATTCTTCCCAAGCTTACTGTCCATGGGGTTTTCTTGGCAAAGATACTGGAGTGGTTTGCCATTTCCTGCTCCACTGGATCACCTTTTGTCAGAGCTCTCCACTATGGCCTTTTCGTTTTGGGTGACTGCACAGCACAGCTCATAATTTTACTGAATTATGCGAGCCTCTCTGGCATGACAAAGGAGTGATTTGGGAGAGGAATACTACATCTAGGTCTTTGTAAAATGATGGAATTGGAACAATTTACCCAAAAAGAACTTCTAGGACTAACAATTTTCTATTCAATGGCATCTGGGCTCCATTTGGCTCCTAAATGCAGTCAGATCTCCTCTTACTTTTGGTGAGAGTTAAATTAGTCTTCTGCGATCTTCAGCAAATAATTTCCCTTCTCTATGACTTTAGTTCCATAAAAATGAAGGAAACTCATTGGTCTTCGTTGAGAATGAAGGACAAATAGCAACAACAAAAGTAAAGGAAGCTCAACTAGGGCATCACCATCAGAGAATTGTATAATTTTAGAGTTGGAAGGGATTTCAGCCATCAAAGAGTTCAATCTATACCGGAAAAAGAAGCTCCACTACAATATACAAGGAGTCATACAGCCTTTGTTCAATTACCTTTGAGGATGGGGGAACTCACTTCCTCCCAAGGCAGCCCATTACTTTTTTTTTTTTTGGTAGCTCTAATTGTAAAGGAATTTTTTCTTAATATCAAAACTAAATTTATATCTTTGCAATTTCCACCCACAACTCCTAGTTCTACATGCACTATGGGACCAAACCAAATGAGTTTAATATGTCTTTCACACGACAGTCTTTCAAATGCTTAAGGAAAGCTCTTTTGTATCTTTCTTTCCTTCTCTAGGCTAAATATCTCTAGTTTAAGATTCAGCTAATTATCACACAGCATGAATTTAAGACCCTTCAACAATCATGCTTGCCTTCCTCTGGACACTTTCCAACTTTTCAGCTCTGTCTAAATAATAGTGACCAGAACTGCATTCAGTCCAGCATTCAGTCATGATACTTTAAGGCTTGTTTTGGATGGAGAGAGGCAGTTGGCTTCAAGCCCTCTTTCTGCCTCCCCCCTCCCCCACATTATCATTTTACTGCCATTATCAAGCCTCTTGGATGTCATTTGCAGATAAACAACTGACATTAGCACATAGTTCTTTGCCAAGAATGAGTTAAAACAAGAATGCCAAGAATGAGTTAAAACAAGAAGCAGGAAAACAAGGTCCACTTTCTCTCCCTGGGAACTGCCTCTTCTATAATAATCTTTTGATGTCCTAGGGCTGGGGTGGGGAACATGTGGCCTCAAGGCCACGTGTGGCCCTTGACATTCTCAAGTACAGTGCTTTGACAGAATTTCAACTTCACAAAACAAATCCCAATTTTGTTCTATGAAGTTTGGATTCCATCAAAGGGCTGCACTTAAGGACCTCGAGGGCCACAAGTTTCCTACCCCTGTCCTAGGGTTTGTATCTCATAACATCTCAATGTCTCTGTCTTCCAACTGTATCTTTCATGCCATTGACTCTGGGAATTATTTTTGGCCTTGATATTAGGCCAAAAATTAATGATTATTAATCTATCTTAAAGGATGTGAAATGCGAATTAGGAATTAGACCTTTCTACTTGGACCCAGAGAGTAGACTCAAGAGCATCCTATGGAAATCATAAAGAAAAAGATGTTGCCTTAGTGAAAAAAAAATCACTAATATTAGAGCCTTCTAAAAGTAGAATGGAAGGTATTAGGTTATCCACCAGCTAAAGGGCTTCAAGCAACGGTTGGATAATCATTTAGATATGTAATAGAAGGGATTCTTTCTTTCAAGTATGATTTACACTATATAACCTTGTATAGATCTGACATTCTCTAATTCTGTTTATTTGGTTTTTTATCTTAACATATCCTTATTTGAGATAGGGTATTTTATCAAGTTATTAGGGGGTCTCCCCAGCTTCTCTCATTTTTTATAATGTAGTTTTAAAAGTAGTCCATAAGCCTTTACACTCTTTCATTTCTCATTCCTGAGCCATATCTTCCAAAATACATTTTGCCATTTTCCTTGTGCCCATTTTTGAATAGAAATCTTTGAATAGCAGCATATATGATTTGTTTTGGAGGACCCAATTAAATTATATGGAGAATTTCTCTATCTCTTCATCCTCTGCAATTGGTGTAGGTACAACTTGTAATTTTCTTTATTGTGGTCTTTTTGATGATGCTTATTATGATCACAGCAAGGTGATATGACAAATTTCCCATGAAAGGATGTTTCTTACCATCTTTGGATGAGCAATGAAACCAACCACCAACTCCTTCCTTTATTTCTTCAGGGAAAATCTACAAGTAGCTGCTAATTCCTTCAATGTTCTGGTTTCATTTATAGTGAAGTCAATATTCATATGATTCAGTTCTTTTAGTACTATATTGTCACTGAATGAAAGTACCCTCAATTAAGTTAATATTTACAGATGGTCTAAAATCTATTTGATTTAGCATAGTCTGCACATTTTCTACCACCCTTCCACTGTTATTGTAGATAAGGAAATGTATTTTTCTTTGTTTTTTTTGATTGCCATTGCTAAAGATTTCCTCACTTAGCGGCCAATTGATTGGTGAAGAGACTCTCTATTCTTAGTTAGGTTGGTCTATGGAAAGAGTAGTGGCATCTTCTAGTAGTGGCATCCTCTAGTCGTGACTAGAGGATACAGTTTCAAATCATAAAAATCTAGGTGCATTTTAAAAAAATTCTAATATTCTACCAGCATATATGACAGTGAGATTTGCAACACTTCTCAAATATACCCCCTTCTTTCCTCTGAGACTGCTACCACTCTGGGACAGGGCCTTACATCACTGATAGACTACATCACTAGACTACTGGTGGGTCTGCCTGCCTCATGTCTCTCCCTATTCCAATTCATACTTCATTCAGTCAAAAATGTAATTTTCCTAAAGCATAGATCTAATCATATTCCCCCATGCCCCACTTGATAAATTCCAGTGGCTCTCAGGCAACTCTGAATATGAAATCTCCTGTTTGGCATTCAAAGTCCATTGTAACCTAACCCTCTCCTAATTTTCCATTCTTCTTATACCTTACTCATCACCATTTTCAAACCAGTGATACTAACCTCCTAGATGTTCCCCCAAACAAAACACTCTTTATCAGCTCCAGGTATTTTCTCTGTCTGGCCCTAGGCCTGGAATCTTCTCTCTCTCTCTCTTTCTCTCTCTCTCTGTCTCTCTCTCTCTCTGTCTCTCTCTCTCTCTCTCTGTCTCTCCTAAATTCTACCTACAGTCTTCTTTGCCTTCCTTTAAGTCCCAAGAAAAACTCCATCTTCTACAGAAAGCCTTCCCTAACCCCTTTTAACTCTAGTACCTTTCCTCTGTTCATTATCTCCTATTTCCAAAGTTTATTTGTACATATTTGTTGTTTCCCCCATTAGCTTGTGAGCTCCTTGAGAGCAAGGGTGGGTTGTTGGTTTCTTGGTTTGTTTGTTTGCTTTTTTATCTTTTTTGTATCCCCAGGGCTTAGCACTGTGCCTGGCAAGTAGAAGGCACTTAATGAATGGTGGTAGGTATGAATAGAGTTGGACCAGAGTTGTAACTTTGAAGAAGAGCAGGAATAAAAGACATCATCAAGGAATTTTATGGATTGAAGGGAAGGACTGGTTATGTGGCAGGAATGAGGAATGGCAGGGAGACAGCAGAGTGCTCCACTGGTATTTTCTAGTACTACTGGCAATATCAGTAAAAGTTAGGGAGGCCTCCAGTATGTTGGGGGGACTTGATGTAGTGACTTGTTGGGGAGACATGGATAAGAATCACAGAGGATGGACAGGCAGAGATGGTTTGTGACCTCCTACATTGGAAATAACTACTGAATCCATGAGATCATTGATACATTTGAGGATGTGAGGAAACTGTGATAATGATGATGGCTAACATTTATATAGTACCTACTATGTGGCAGGCACTCTGCTGAGCACTTTTCAATTATTATCTCCATTGTACAGTAGAAGAAACCGAGGCAGAAAGAAGTTATATAACTTACCTAAGATCACACAGCTAGTTATCATCTGAGACTGAATTTGAACTCAGATCTTCCTGACTCCAGGCATACTGTCACTGAACCACCTAAACTGCCTCTGGTACTGATAATAAGTCCATTGAGATCCCAGAGAAAAGGAAGATCCTGAGAGGAAATTGCTTAGAGTGAAACATAAATATTATTTTTAGGCAATAAGGTACTACTTAGTCTATTATGATGTTTTTTTAAATGATGATTTAGTTGCTCAGAATCAAAAAAGCATCTGGTAGATGTCAGAGGTGGGACTTAAATTGAGGTGTTCCTGATTATGAGGCCAGCCTTTGGCTATTTCATGCTAATTCTGGAGTTTTTTAAATTTCTCAGATTTATTTGTTGAAATACAAGTGATTGTCATGATTTTGTAGAGGCTAGACTTTTCTGTAATAATGCATTTGATAAACTTTCCCTTTTTCTGTTTTTCTACCTTTTTCTCCTCTGGTGCAGGTCCTCATCACCTCATGTCTGGACTATTATAGTAGCTGCTGGTTGGTCTCTTTCACACAAGTCACTCCTCACTCCAGTGAATCCTCTACTTGGTTGTCAAAGTGATATTACTAAAGTGTAAGTCTGACTAGGTGTAGCAGCAAGCACCCCTACTTCCCCAGGGTGGCTGCCAACACAGATTCTTAGATCTGCTTTTCTAAAGGAAAGCAAACCAAAATGGGTTAACAAGTTTACTTGAATCAATCAAACATATATCATTTACCTAGTTCAGGGGAAAAAAGTCAGCACCCCAAACTTCAAAGTATACAGACAAAACTTACAAGACAGAGAAACAAACAGATCAAGCAGACAGGCTTCCAAACTGTCCCAACATTACATCAATACCAAATCACAGTTACCAGAGAGAGAAGCATCAACATCTGGGTTTTCAAAGCCGGGCGGCTCTCAAAGGCTGCCCAGAGTCTCATCTGGTCAAATCACACAACACTTCTCAAAGTGAGCCCCAAAGCAAAGCCTAACATCAGGATTTATATAGCCTTCTCCTGGCACAGAGAATGTAACAACCCTCTTGATCCACTGACCAATCACACAGCATCAAGGTGTGGGCATTCCTGAAAAGGAAGCCTCCTGCCACAGACTCCATGTGACCACCTTCAGCCTATTAGGAGGCAGATTATATTTTCAAATCAAGGAAGGTTCTCAGAGTCTCTTAAGCCCATCAAAGGGTCTAGGGGCAGGGAAAATCTTTAAATTTGCATTTCCATTACACTAGGTCACTCATTCACTTCTATGGCTCCCTATCAGCTCCAGGATCCAATATAAAACATTCTGTTTTGTATTCAAAGCTCTCTATAATCTTCCCCTCCCCAATTCTAGCCTTCTTACATCTTAGCTTCCCTCTATCCACCCAAATATTGAAATTGACTTCTTTGTTTTCCTTGAACACAGTGCTCCATCTCCTGATTCTGGACATTTTCATTACATCAGGAAAGCTTTCTTTCCTCATCTCTTTTATATTTTTAGCTTCCTTCGAGTACCCTACCTTTTATAGGAAGCCTTTCCCTTAATTCTAGTGCCTGCCTTCTGTTGATTATTTCTCATCGATCCTGTGTATAACTTTATCTAACATTGTTGTTTTTCTCTCTCCCGTTAGTTTTCGGGTTTCTTGAGATCAGCAACTGTCTTTTACCTTTCTTTGTATTCTCAGTGCTTCACACAGTGCTTGGCACATAGTAGGTGCTTAGCAATTATTTATTGACTGATTACTTGTAAGTTGTTTAAAAAATATTATTATATAGTTATGAGATTTACTTGGGTTTCATGTACTTCATGAGGTCAGAGTAGGTTTGATTCTTAAAAATGATCTGATAGGTGTCAGGAAATGGAAAGAGCACAATAAAATAATTAACAAAGCATCTTTGGGTTTCACTTGTAACATTTTCTGCATTCCTTTCAAGTTCAGAATAAAGTCAAATTTAAATGGCTCAGTATTTTTCCATTATAAATGCATTGCTCCTATAAGAGAGAATTTAGTTTTATATGGTGTCAGCAAATAAAAGTACTGTATAGTCACCAAAATAATTTTTTCTTCTTGGTTTCTTCCTCTATCATCAATCACTTTTGATGAGAGTTTAAGTACAAAGTGAACTTACCATTCTCATTCATCCTATTATAGCAACACCCTCCAAGCATATCCACCCTTTATATGATTAACCTTTGCCCTCATTACCATGGATTCTATTTATAAATGGAATTTAATGTTAATTGATTAACTACATTTTATGTAGTTAATTTTGCTTTAATTCTAGATTTCTGTATCTGATGCTTTTAGGTATAGAGAACAAAAAATGAACACCATTTTTTTTTAGATATTCACACACACTCAGAAGCATACATATTTATAATTGTCCTTCATATTTTAAATGGCCCTTATGTGTTATTATTCATGGTTACAAGAATTGCTGAAATTACTGATCTATTATCTTCAATCCTCTCTATTGTTAGTATGTAAAATTGAGTCCCAGCAAGTTCAACTACAATATTAATAGCTACTGGGGATATGCTCCAGTAGCTCATTGGCTGGTGATATTGCTTGGCCTTTTAATGTTAAAACTGGAGCTCAAAGGTGATGCTGATGCAAGTGGTCCAGATGACAGATATGTAATTTGGATAGTTTCAGTATTCAAAATCATATCTCAAGTTTCAAACTGCCACTTTTCTTCCATTATCATAACTTGAGCTTCTTGCTATATATCTTCTCCTAGTTATTTAAATGAGTGAAGATCTTCTGGGTCTCTCCTCTTTATGTCTCTGTCTCTGTCTCTGTCCCTCTCTCTCTCACTCTCTCTGTCTGTCTGTCTCTCTCCCTTTCAAATTTATTTTTAGTTTTCAACATTCACTTCCATAAGATTTTGATTTCCAAATTTCCTCCCCATTCCTTCCCTCACCTTACCCCAAGAGAGCATGTAATTTGATGCAGGCTATACATATACATTCATATTGAACCTATTTTCACATTAGTCATGTTGTAAAGAAGAATTAGAACCACTGGGAGAAACCATGAGAAAGAAGAAATAAACCGAGAGAGAGAGAGAGAGAGAGAGAGAGAGAGAGAGAGAAGTAATATGCTTTGATCTACATTCAGACTCCATAATTCTTTTTCTGTAAATGGACAGCATTTTCCATTATGAGTCCTTTGGAGTTGTCTTGGATCCTTGCATTTCCATTATGAGTCCTTTGGAGTTGTCTTGGATCCTTGCATTTCTAAGAAGAGGAAGAGGTTGGGGTGGCTAGGTGGCGCAGTGAGTAGAGCGTTGGCCCTGGAGTCAGAGGGACCTGAGTTGGGATCTGGCCTCAGGCACTTAACACACACAAACAAAAACCTAGCTGTGTAACCTTGGGCAAGTTACTTAACCCCAATTGCCCTCCAAAAAGCAAAAAAAAAAAAAAAAAAAGAAGAGGAAGAGGTAAGTCTATCAAAGTTAGTCATTGCACACTGTGTCTGTTACTATACAATGTTATCCTGGTTCTACTCACTTTACTCAGCATCAGTTCGTTCAAATCTTTCTGAGTTTTTCTGAAGTCTTCCTGCTCATCATTTCTTATAGCACAATAGTATTCCATTATATTCATATGCCACAATTGTTAAGCCAATTCCCAACAGATGGGTATTCCCTTATTTTCCAATTCTTTGCCACCATAAAAAGAGCAGCTATAAATATTTTTGTGCATGTGGATCCTTTTCCCATTTGTATGAACTCTTTGAGATAACAGACCTAGAAGTGGTATTGTTAGGTCAAAGAGTATGCACATTTTTATAACCCTTTGGGTATAGTTCCAAATTGCTCTCCAGAATGGTTGGATCAGTTCAGAACTCCACCAACAATGCATTAGTATTCCAATTTTCTCACATCTTCTCCAGCATTTATAACTGTCCTGTTCTGTAATGTTAGCCAATCTGATAGGTATGATATACATAGCAGCAACCACACTGGTAAACCCAGGATGGCTGCTAGCACACATTCTTAGATCTGCTTTACTAGGAAAGATAGCTGTTTAAGGGATCAACAATCTTTTTAAATTATGTTCACTAGTTCAGGGGAAAAATCATCACCCTGACAAATTCTCTTACTCAAATTCCAATACTCTTGCTACTATGCTACAAAACAGCATGTACAGAAATCAGTCTAGTGCAATAATAGAAAATACAAACAGAAAATGCAAGCAGAGAAATAAAGACCAACAGACAGGGCTCTGACTGCCTGAATCAAAGCAATATTGCTATACACTTTCCATACATCCCTGGATCAAGAGAGCCTTTGCATCTGAGCAGTCAGGGAGCTCTGAACATATGACCACTCAGAATCTAGACCAGGAAATCACAAGATCTTTCTCATAAGAGAACCCCCACAGCAAAATACCAACTCAGAGTATACATACACTTCTCAGAGCCAGAAGGCATCACAACACTCCTGACTCTGTGCCTGATTAGATATTAGCAAAAATTGTGAAAGCCTTCCTATAAGCAAGCCTCCCCTAAGCAAGCTTCCCTTAATGGGCTCCACATGAGGTCTCTTAATGGGCAGGGAAGACCTTATACCCTATTAACATTATAATATGGTAGTTCAGATTTATTGATTTGCTTTTCTCAAATCAATAGTGATTTAGAGCATTTTTTAATATGACTGCTTGTTTATATACTTTTACCATTTACCAATTGGGGAATGACTTGTATTTTTATAAAGTTGACTCAATTCTCTATATATTTTAGAAATGAGGCCTTCCTGGCCTCTTTTATCTCACTATTGATAATATGATGCCAAACTATCATAACGGTATTACATCTTTCAGCTCTTTATGTCTAATAAAGATCTTTGGTCAAGGTTGGGATCTCTCAGAGATGAATACTTGACACCAGTTTTCATAAGAATTCACAGATCTTAGTGCTGATTATTAGACAGTACTCAATCGTTTTTTAGACCTGTAATTCCACAATAAAGTTATTAATTCAACTTCAATTTAGCTTGATGAGCCTTTATTAAGCCCCTATTATGTTCCAGGATATACATGGCAGCTAAGTGGCACAGTGGATAGAGTACTGACCCTGGAGTCAGGAGGACCTGACTTTAAATTCAGCCTCAGATATTTATAAGTTGTGTGACTCCGGGCAAGTCATAACTTTGTTTGCCTCAGTTCATTATCTGTAATATGAGCTGGAGAAGGAAATGGGAAATCATTCCAGTATTTGCCCAGAAAACACCTAATGGGGTCATGAAGAATCAGACATGACTGAAATGACACAACAATGTTCCAGGATCAGAATACAAAGGCAAAATCAAAAGCCCCTCTCTCAAAGAGCTTAGAGTCTCCTGGGGGTGGTGTGGGGATCATAGAACCATATGAGCTGGAAGGTCCCTTAGAGATGACTTAGTCCAAATGGCTTCTTTCATAGATGATGTAACTGAGGTCCATAGAAAGATGTGAAGTGACTTGACCAAGGTCACACAAATGGTAAATGGCAGACACAGGACTTGAGATAAAATTCTTTTATTCTAACTCCAATACTCTTGCCATTGTGCTACCAAACAGCATGTACAGAATTAGTCTAGTGCAATAACAGACATTTTGGAATAACTACTTTAGAGATGTGGGATAGATTTCTCAGAGAAGATTGCAGACATAATTTGAGACCTGCTTCTAAATTCTTTATAGCATTTTCAAGGATGATTGCCTAAATAGATTAAGTAAAATTGGGAGTATTATTATCTTGGTTTCACTCTATTGGCTAAAGGAGAATGGATAAGAAAGATTCGATAAGCAATTAACATAACTGGCAATAATCTAATGATAAGGGTGGTGAACTCCTCAGGACAGTTAAAATACCTGAATCTCGAGCCCAGCTTGCTCATAAGTCTAAGGCAGACATGAGCATTTGGGAGAGCCTGGTGCTCCCTTTTTGTGTGCATTCTAATGATTCTCTTTTGTTGCCCTTCATTGTGCCCTCACACCACTCAATAAAGTAGAATATAGTTGAGTACATAGTGCCTACTACTTTTTTGTTGTTTGGTTGTTTCCATCATATCTGATGCTTCATGACTCTCTTTTGGGTTTTCTTGCCAAAGATACTGGAGTGGTTTCCCATTTCCTTCTCCAACTCATTTTACCGATGAGAAAACTGAAGCAAACAGGGTTAGTGACTTACCCAGGGTCACATAGCTAGTAAGTGTCTGAGGCTGCATTTGAACTCAGGAAGATGTCTTCCTGTTTATAAGCCTGGTGCTCTTTGCATTGCACCTGTTACTTTAAGGTATTTCATCCCAAGCCAAGGGACTCAAATGCATCAGAATATCTTGGTGCTTTGAAGAAGATATATCACAATGAGCAGCTTTTTTATTTCTCTTTAAGATAATTTATTTTCTTGGTTCTCTACTTAATAGCTCACAGTACATGGTTCTTAGTAATTTTTGAAGCACCTTTCTCACAACACCTCCAATAGTAGGTTGGAGGTATAAGCATGATTATTCCCATATAATAGATAAAGAAATGGAAATGGAGGGCTAAAGTCATTACTTGATTTACCCAAGGATATGGGTGTAATTTTTAACAGAGTTGAGACTTGAATACAGGTCTTCTGATTGCAAGACCAATGCTTTATTTCTTTACTGAGAAAGAGCCCAGGCAGCTCAACATTTCCAGATTTACAATATAATATGGGGTGACAATACTAAGGATAGAAACAGAAGGAATATATAGAGCATTAAGATTTGTCAGCAATATTAATACATGACAGTAGTTTATATTTTACTATTTCAACATTTTAAAAAGATTTGTGATTTCATCTGTGGGGGACTCTCTCTACTGATAAAAATCTGAGTCCTCCATACCTTAGGTAGGGATGGTCTTCATAAATTACTATAGGGTCAAAACATTCATCCTGTAATGAACAATTTTCTCCACAATTTGCAAGAACAGAATTGCCCTTGAAAGGCATGTACTGTCTTTCATTAGGACCATAACATGGTATACTAGAGCTTGTGTTCTAGTATAAATAGCCTTAGGGAACACAAGGTGATAAGACATCAGAGTAGAACTTCAGTATATTTGAAGAGTACTATTATTTTTTAAAGCAGACTTGTGACTTAAGTGGTATAGAAAATAGAATTCTACCAATGTACATTAGCACTTTGTTCAGAAACATGTTTCTAGAGAATTGTTAGGAGTAATTAGAGCTTACGTAGCTTGTCCAGGAACTTAGTCACTATGTGTCAGAAGCAGTAATTGATACCACATCTTCTCCACTCCAAAACCATCTCTCTACTCCTACTTATTATCTACTTTTCAATGCCTCTGAAAATTAGAATTAAAAAAAACCTTTCATATTTATTTATTATCTTATTTTGTATTTGTTCATAGCAACTATTAAAATCAATCACACTGGATCACAGTGTTATCCATCTTATTGTAATATTTGATACAGAATCAGAAAATCTCAAAGTTGGAAGGTACCTGAGAAGTTATCACATGATTCTAGTCCAACCTGCACCCATATAAGAATCCCTTTTACAACATTCCCCAACAAGTGCTCATACAGTCCTAACTTGAAGACCTCCAATGACTGCCTTCCTTGGAAGCCCACACAACTTTTGAATATTATCAGCATATGTAACTTGTGGTAAATTGTTTTAAAATTGGGCATGTGCAGAGAGGTTTCCCAAAGTCTTTCCATGATAATAGGATTGATTTAATCAGAATAGATGGCATTATATCTAACCCATGTACACATTCAATTCAAATTGTTAGCAACTAGTCTTCTCTATAATAATGAAAAGAGATTTGAACTTACCTGAAAAGTATAATAAATCACACTAGTAAAAAGAGTACTGGGCCTGGGGGTCAATAGACCTGGCTTCTTCTGTGATCACCTATGTAATCTTATGTCACATGATCTCTGAATCTCATTTTCCTCATCTGTGAAAGGGAAGAGGTGAATAATATAAGGATAATAAGGTAGGATGATAGAAGTTTTTTGTTTGTTTTAAAAATAGAGGAGACCTGGATATGTTTGTAGGCAGCAAGAGTGTATCCAACAGGGCTCAGGATAGAGCTTTGGGCTTCACATACAGGAGGCAGGGCAGGGATGACTCTGAAAAAGATATTGAGACAGGTAATTCAGACAGGCAGGAAGAAAACATGACAGTGAGATGCCATGGATATCCAGAGAAGAGAAAGTATCTAGAAGGATGGGGTGGTCAACAGTGGGAAATGAGGTAGAGAGATTGAGAGTAATAAAAACTGAGAGAGGGCCATTTGATTTTGCAATAAGATCACTGGTGACTTGGGAGAGGAAAATTTCAATCAAATGGTAGGGATAGAAGCCATATTATAAAGCATTAAGAAGTATGTGGGAGGTAATAAAGTCAAAGTGATGAGTGTAGATAGCTTTTGTGAGTAGTTTGAATGTGAAAAGGAAGAGATAAATAAGAGAATAGTTTCAGGAGTCAAGATCAGGTTTTTAAAAAATGGGGAACAATCATTAATGGCTCCCTCCTCTCTTTCCTATTCTCTTCCCCTCCCCACCCCCAACCTGAGCCACCCATACCCCATGGAGCAAGAAGAGAAACATAGCTGGATCTAACACCTGAATGACCTAATTGTCACCAACTACAACCCTTAAGTGAAATGGAAGATCATCAGGCTTTATCACCTGCCCTGTTCTTGAATCCTTAAGTCTTCTAGATATTACTATCTGCTTTATTTCTATGCTTTCCAGATCCTTGGGACCTACTGGTGAAATATCAGAACTTATGGGACCTTTCTATCTGCCTTACTTTTAAACTCTTTTATATGCATTGTCTTTCTCAATAGATTGTGAGGTCCTTGAGAATAGCATATGTGTGTATGTATATATACACACGTGTGTGCACACATGTATATAGTGTATATGTGTATTCAGACATATGTAGATGTGTATGTATATATTATGTATTTCTATTGCTAGCATTTAGCACACTGCTTAAAATATAAGTGCTTAATAAATGCTTTTTCTCATTCATTCATTTTCCACATCCTTTGTAACGTTTACAGCATTTGAGAATAGCGAACACTCCCCTCCCCAGGATTCTCTTTCCTACCTAGGTTTTTTTGACACAGTTCTTTGATTCTTTTCCTACCTATCTTATCACTCCAACTCAGGGTCTTTTTCTCTATCTGCCATGTGTAGGTATACCCCAGAGATCCTTCCTGATACCTCTTCTTTTTCTTTCCCTGTTCTCTTCAGCTCATCACAATTAATAGATTAGACTAGTAATGGTGCTTATGATGCACCTATTTAGAGGCAGCTATATGATGTAGTGGGTAGAGTGTTGGCCCTGGAGTCAGAAAGAGCTGTGCTCAAATAAAATCTCAGACATTTACTAGCTAGGTGACTCAAACCAAGTCACTTTACCCCTGCCTGCCTCAATTTCCTCAATTATAAAATGGGGATAATAATAGCACCTGCCTCTCAGGGCTATTGGGAGAATCAAATGACATAATAATTGTAAAGCACTTGGCAAAGTTCCTGGAATCTTGTTGGTTCTTAATAAATGCTTGTTTTCTTCCTTCCATCTAAATATCTAGTCCTTAGCTATGAATCCACAACATCTTCCTGCTGGACATCTCCATTTAGTTACCTTAACTGTGATCTTGCAAATGCATTATGTTTCTCATGAACTAATAAGCACCTAATTATCTGTGCTTACTAAAAATGTTTTATATGTTTGCTAATTAAACAACATGGGAGGCTTTAAATATTCATAAGATACACTGAAAGCCTGTGCGTATATCTAGACTCCAGAGATACATTCCTCTTCTATATATAAAACATAGCAGAATAGCAGAAACCTTGTGCAAAATTGTTTTGTGTGACTATTGTGAGTTGAAGAACATCCCATCAACTAATCAAATCATAACCTTATTTCCTTGAAGTATATCTAATTTTTTATTGTGTGACTTCTACTCTTAGGTGTCTAAATGTTTTCATTGGTAGTATAGGTTGATTAGATCTTAAATAATCCACACATGTAAGAAATGACTTTATGAGCTAGACATGACAGGATAGGGAAGTCAGAACTACTATTGACAAGGCCCCAGAATGCTGAACTACATCCTGCTCACAAACTTGGTAGGGGATATAGGTCTCTGCTATAGAGAATACATATGGAGGGTGGATGTGATAGTGAGGCAAGGGAGGGTGAAACAACTATCAAGAAAAGAAGAAAAAGCAAGACAGCTTATGCAAAGCATTATTTGAACCAATGCAGTCTTACTGTAGGGTACAGAAAACCCTAGCAGTCTATAGATCAACTCTACATGTAATAGGTAAGAGTAGCAGTACATTAAACATAATAAGGGTGATATAAATGTTAGTTATTATTATTAATGATTTTCTTATCATTAATGATTATTATTGTTAATTATTATGTGTCTTCGTGATATTTGCTTTCACTTGATTTTTCCAATAATCCTTTGAGGTAGGTAGTGCAAATATTATTGTCTCCAAGGTTGGTGAGCATGGAGATTGAATTTAAACTTCTGGTCTCTGATTCCTGTCTAGCGCCATGCCAAGATGGGCTTACTTTTTGATTAAAGGCACCGTGCAATATTTGGGGAAGAGCTACAAAATAAAGAGCAAATTTTACAGGAGCATAATATAGAAGGGATTGTTGGCCTTTTCAGTTGCATGTAATATCACTAGCCATGTTATCTGTATCTTATGTTATAACCCTGTGTTTAATCTAGGACGTCATGTACTTCCCTTACTTCCGAAGCTTTAGGAACTCCCTATGATCTCATTGGCATTGAAAACCCTTCACATTCGGACTCTAACGTACCTTTCTAGGCTGACTTAACATTACTGTCCTTTGTGAGCCCTACAGTCCAGTCAAACTTGCCAACTCATTATTTCCTCTATGTGACACTCTGCTGCCTGTCTCCCTGCCTTTGCATAAAGGCTATCCCTCTATTTTTTCTTTGTGTTTTAAGCTTTGCTTAAATGGAGGAAGCTGCCTCATGACATGCATTTGGCTAATAATATCAGCATTTTTAATGCACTTTAAGATTTGCAAGATACTTTGCATATATGATCTCATCTGATTTTTCACAACAACACTATGAAGTAGGTAATGTTATTATAGCCATTTCTACAGATAAGGAAATAGAGATGGAGGAATTTAAATAATCTAACCAGGGTCACACAGCTAGTAAGTTTTTAAAGCCAGATTCAAACTCAGCCACCTCATATTTTTTCAGCATTTTGAAAGTCATTTTTTTGAATGTGTGAATTACTGAGAGAGACTAATCAACCTGTGGTACCAGTGAAGACATTCAGACACATAAGAGTGGAAGTCACACTAAAAAAATTAGGTGTACTTCAAAGAAATAGGGTTAATGGGGGTTAATAGGCATAGAAAGCAGGATGTGCTGAAGCCATCAAAATGTGAGATGGAATGTCATTTGATTAATTTAGGAGTTGTTTTTGGAGTAATGGATAGAAATCTGGCTTCAAAGTCAATCAGATATAAGTTCAAGTTCTACCTCTGACACATACTAACTGTGTGACCTGGGTCAGATCACTTAAATTCTCTGTACTCTAAGATTATAAATTGCAAAGATAGTGCCAACTTGCATTGGAAGAGGAAGTTTTCTCACCCAGGAGGAATTTCCCATACCTATGAAACCATAGATCTAGTTCTTATCTCTATCCCTTTCCACCCAAAACATCCACATGAAACAACTTCATAACATGTTTCTCCTCTCTTAGAACATCAGTTTTTTTGAATGTGTGGATGGACACAACTATTTCTGATGGGCACTATTATAAATATTTCTTTATTATCATTATCCTTATAAATATATTTATTGTATATAATAAAACTATAAATATTATAAACAAATTGTAAATATTATAAATATTTAGAACCTTTCATATTGTTCAATAATAAACATATAAAATGTTTATGTGAGTAAGTATAAATGATTGGGTGCTTAACTTCAGGGAAACTGTACTTGAAAGATCATAATTAAAAGAGTAGAGAAAGAAATTAATAAAAATTCTTGTTGGAGAATGAAATGAGCAGAACCGAGTGTACAGTAGCTGCAGTATTGTTTTTAAGAATGATTTTGATCAAATAAGTCATTTGGACTATTATAAATATCCAAATTAACTACAAAGGACATATGAAGAAAGAAACTATCTGCATCCACAGAAAGAACTGGTAAATAGTAGCATGTATAGAAGGATTTTACATATATACGAATATATAGACATATATATTTTCATATATATATATATATGATTTGTGTCTAGTAGTCATCTTTAGAGTGGAGGGAAGAATAAAAAAGAAAAAAATTAAATTTACAAGATAACTTAATTACATATTTAAATGGAATGGCAAATTGTACATAATGAACTTGGCAGTGTCATGTGCATTCTTTCTAAAAAATTATTATACTATGTTATGGAAATGCTTGTTTTGCCCCATAAATTAAAAATAAAAATTAAAAAAAGAAAATTCTTGTTAAACATAAACAAAACCAGGAAAAATGATTTAGACCTTTTTTTCAGATAACGAAAAGTATCTATTATTTCATATTTATTATAAGGATCAGAGTCAGTAAGCATCATTAAATGGGAAAAAAATGCCATGAGAAATTACATTATTCTTACAAAGTATATAGTATCTACAAAAGCTTCAATAAAAAATCAAGACTATTTGAAAAGTATTACACATAGTCCTACATGATCATACAGAGGGCCAAATAGACAGCAACTTAATTTACCAAGGAACATAAAACCATATTCCCTTAAGACAATGAAAATATACATTATTCAATATCACATCATGGCCTGTTATGAAAGGATAGGAGGTAGGGAGAAAAGAGAGAGGTAGAAAAGGGAAATGGCCAGGAGAAAGCAAAGAAGGGAAGGAAAGCTCAGAAAAAGAGAAATAACAAAAAAAGAAGAGAGATATGAAGGCAGAAAAAGATCTAGACAAACTGGATGTGTTGATAGAGGAAATGGAAGAAAAAAAGAAATGAGGGAGAATGAGATGAAGAGATGAAATAGGCAGAGAGAAAAGAAAAAAAATGGAACAAAAATAGAGACTAAAAATAAGAAAGGTTATAGGGGAGACAAATGGAGAAGAGGAGAGAACTAGAGAGAGGAAAGAGTTCAATAAAGAAGAGAAAATCCTTTTCTAATAAACAAAAGATAAAAAGGAAGGGAGAGGCAAAGGGAAGAGGGAAGAGAGCAAGAAATAAAAGGAGACAGATAAAGAGGAGAGAGATAGGGAATCCTGAGGTGAATATATTGGTCTGAGATTAAGCTACTCTAGTCACATCTGGGTCCAATATCCTGGTAATGATACTTTGGCCTTGACCCTTCAGAATGAATTATATAGCAATAACTTCTGAAAACTTGAAGGAAGTTATAGCCTTCCCTGTGCTAGTAGGAATTCTAAACAGCTACATTTCCACTCTGGGGATGTCGAATTCTGTCTCCTCACTGACTTGTAGGATTCTTGGGTCAAGAAAAATGGAACTACTTAATGCTTATGTGGGTCAGTCTACCTCCTCTACTCCATAAATGGGTGCCTGGGCCTTTGGAAGAAGAGTTGACTGCACCTCATGTCTAGGGTGGGGCTGACGTGAGTAAACCTAATACAACCCATTAAAAAGTGTTACTTAATAGGAAATCTTTACCAGCTCAATTTGCTTTTTGGAGAGTTCTTGATTGTTGCTGCTGACTTTGGCTTGGTTCCTGCTTCACTGTCCTTTTGGCTTTGGTCCCAACCCAGCCCGCAGACCACGCATCTATTTGCTCCCTTTTTTCTGTAGCCTTGGTTCTTGGCTACAAACTCCCTTTCACCCACCTGGTTTGCTTGACCTTGAGAAGAATCCTAGTATCTGTTCTTATCTGACCAAATCTTTAGATTGGATCTTAGAGTACTGACCTCTGTTTCACCTGATTCAATTTTTACCTATCCCCACTATATGTAGCTCACCTCAACACCTGTTCAAGCAGACAAAATCTTCCAGTCTTGTTATCTCATATCCATTATTAACACCTGCTGGTCTGACCTTAATTGTCCTGGTCAAATCTGGTCAGACCTATTCCATCATTTCCACTTTCACTGGACTATGAGAAGAAAAAAAGAGTAAGTTATCTAAGTGCTTTGAAAAACAAATTAGTTCCCCTCACCACCATCACCCCTATAGCCAAAAAACTATGCAGTATTAAAGAAATTTACATCAGTCCTTTCTTTATTGAGAAAGGTGGCCTGCTTTTATTTTCAAATGTCTAAATATTTTTTCTAAAATTCTTTAAATTTTAAAGGTACTGCAATCTGTAATAAGCTTTAGATACTTTAATTTGATACCCTACTGCTTTTTGAGTCATGAGGATAAGTTCTTGTTACAAATGTCTAAAGGTTATATTTAGAATCAGCTTTCAGTTCATTGTTTAGAGTACATTTTCCTAAATTTAATCTGTTTTTAATGTCGGTGTCCTAGTAAAGTTACAGTAAAAACAAAGGGTAAAGAAAAAAAAACCTTCTAAAGAATAAGTGGGCTGAATTATTGTGTTGTGTTTATGTGCACACATACACATAAATTTACATATATTTTTTGATTTTTTTATTTTATTCTGAACTTAAGAAATAAAACAAACATTTCCATAACATTGTAGAATAGAAAAAAATGATTGCATATAAAACTGCAACTCTTTTATGTACAACTTGCTATTCTTTTTAAATATGTAATAAAGTTATCATGTAATTTTCCTTTTTCCCTTTTTTCTTCCTTCCCATCATATTCTTATAGACTTGACAAAGTTCTTTATATATTTGAAATATAAGACCTTTATCTGAGAAACTGTATATAAAAATTTCCCCCAATTTTCTGCTTTCCTTCTAATCTTGGTTACATTTGTTTTATTTGTACAGAACCTTTTTTAATTTACTGTGACCAAAATTATCCACTTTACACTTCATAATGCTCTCTATCTCTTGTTTATTCATGAGTTGTTTGCTTATCCATAGGTCTGAGAGGTAATATGTTACAATTCTTTTATTTTTCTTGTACTATCTTTATATCTAGGTTATGTATCCATTTTGATACTTATGTGTATTAGCACATGCCTATACATAGAGAGAGAGAGAGAGAGAGAGAGAGAGAGAGAGAGAGAGAGAGAGAGAATGTGTGCATTCTATAATTACACTTTATGGTACTTATTAGTATTTTACTTACTAGTCTAGGAAATTCTATTACTGATTGTCCCCTATCCATTCCTTGTAATTTTCTGCTGCCACTCTTTTGTTCATGCTGTTTGCCATTCCTTCTATATCTTCCATCCAACAGTATATCACATCTGGTCCATTGAGTTCACATCTATTCTTTGTAAAACAATTCAAATACTATCACCTCCAGGAAGTTTTGCTTGATCTTCTTTGTTAATGTTTTTTTCTTTCTTGGATGTAGTGCTTATTTGACTCTCCATTATCCACTCATTCTGTGTATTTTCTATCATAACTGTTGTGTATGTATGCTACTTCCTACTGTAGCTAGAGGCTATATTTTCTCTGAGGTTAGGACCTCAATCACCTCCATTACTACACTTCACCTCACACTACATGCTTAGTGTAGTGCTATGAATATACTAAGTGCTTAATAATTTGATACATTTTTAAACTTTCCTTATTTAATATTTTAATTGATTTTTACGCCACCTTAAATTTTTAATATGCTTGACCTTGAGAAGAATCCTAGTATCTGTTCCTACATGACAGCTTGCATCTTAGGTACTGACATCTAGCTACCTCTTATAAGAAAGATTAAAAAAGACATAAAAAAGAATAATTCAGTAAAATTAACATATCAACAAATTGCCATTTTAGGAAGTGTTTCATACTCATAGTTAATCTCCCAACTATACAAAAATAATAGGAAAATTCATTTTCTCTCTCTTTATAAATTAACAAACACCAATAAAATCAGCATTTCCCTATACATAGTCAAACAAAAAATAAATTTATACACCACATTGTGAATCTCTTTCATATACAGCTTGCTTTTCTGTTAAAATGTATACTAATTCAGCATGTAACTTTCAGGGCTGTCCTGCTATAAAGTTAATGGAATAGGAAAATCTTCCCTGCCCATTAACAGATCTATGTGACCTGCTTTGAGCTCTGGCCCAGCTCACAGGTGTGATACAGCCTGAGTCACATGGAACCTGAGTCACATACAGCCTGAGTCATATACAGCCTGAGTCACATGGAGCCCATTGTGAGAGGAATTTGCCCAACAGAATAACTGAAATAGAGCAGGAGAGGCAGGGCAGAGAGTGAGAGTGAGGCACAGTGAAGGGTGGAACTTGCCTAGGGGAACTTGTTTATGGGGAAGTCTAACAGAAGGAATGGTTACGATGTCAGCACTCCTTGGATTGGTGATGAGTACCTTGCTAAATCTTATCTTCTGGTTTCCTAATAGTGATGTTCCAAATAAAATGTTTTTGTTTTGCCTTTGAGGAAGAGAGTTAATTATATTTTTGTGAATCTACCCTGGAAATACATATGCATATTCATAGCAGTTGCTATGGGTATTACATTGGCGTTACACGTGTTTGTCTGCAATTCCTTTTCATCTTTACCTTTTCTCTTCTGTGTAGTTTTTTTCCCCTTTTTAAAACATGTCTTAGTGATACTATTTTCTTTCCTTTCTATTTTGGCAGTCCTATCCTTAATACTCTTTTTCTTTCTACTTCTCACTGCCCAATAAAAAGAAGAAAATGGACATTCCAAACCTTTGTAACAAATATGCAGTGTTGAGCAAAACAAATTCCTACGATGTTTAAAAATCTATGACTTATTTGCACTTTGAGTCCATCACCTCTCTAGCAATGAGCATGTAGATGCTTTTGGTTTTCTCTGATCCTCTAGAATTATTAGTTGTTACATTGATCAAAGTTCTTTTGTCTTTCAAAACTGTTTGTCATTAAAATGCTATCATTATTATATAAATTGTTCTCCTGCTTCTGTTCACTTCATTCTGTATCAGTTCATGGCAGTCTTCCTGGGTTTCTTTGAAATTATCCCTTTTTATTATTTCCTATGGTCTAACAATATCCATTATATTAATATATTAAAATTTATTTAGCCATTCCACAAGTAATGGGCAGGGAAGTACATTCTCATATTTCTCCTTTGGGGCTGAACTTGGTGAATATAATTTTATAATATAGTCAATTTCAATTGTTTTGCTGTTGTTCTTTCCATTTATTTTTTATGCTCATTTGTGTATACTGTTTTCCTAGTTCTGTTTACTTCATTTTGTACCAGTTCATACAAGTCTTCCTGTTTAATTCACATTTGAATTTCAGAGGCAACTTATATCTCAACAATACTAAATAATTACATCAAAATACTACTACTAATATTTTCATACTAATTTTAGAGTTCAATAAAATACTTTATACCAACTTGGCTTTAAACCAATTCCTGACCAAGTATATAATGAAAAGAATGTCTTAACAATACATTAGTCTCTCCAATCTCAAGATGCTTCTTGCATTTTTGTAATATTACATAGTTTTATTTGACTATCTGTTTCCCTGACCAAAATGAATTCCTTGAAGATAGGGACTTCATTTTAGACTTAAAAAAATAGGTTATGTAGTGGTGAGCGAGGTGCTAAATATATCTACTGAAGATCTGGAAAAGAAATTTTTCACCACCAAATCCCTTGGAACCATTAAATTGATATGATTTTTATCAATAGAGTTGAGATTAAAGGAGATGTGTTGGAATCATCTTGGAACCATGCATCTATCTGACTTATAACTGAAATTTCCTATAAGTGCTGTATACTTTTTTAGAATATGAGCTCATTAAGAACAGGAACTGTCTCACTTCTTCTGTTTGTATTCCCAGACATTGACCATGTGCTTTGTATGAAATAGTTACTTACTGAATGATTTTTTCATTCATTCACTCACTCACCCATTTATGCATACATAGAAGCCACTCAATATATACTTGCTGATTTGATTATACTCCCCTACATTGGAGAGAACCATATATCATTTAATAAGCATCTTCAGGCAGTAATATACTGCCTGGATTTTTTTTTCTCTCAGTCCATGTGTTATTTGTGGTTTCTCAGATAGAGCAAGAAAGAAGTGGGGAAGCCAGAAAATGCAAGAAGATGGTAATTTCTACCATTGCCTCCAATGGCTAGCTCCTCTTAAGGACCCAAATATTGTATGGCTACGGAGTTTCAATTTGATTTAGTTCTTACTATGTGCAAAGCATTGAGCTGGATTTTAAGGAAGATTCAAAAAAGAATAAGACATAGTCCCCGCCCCCAGTTTACCTGCTAGGTACAAGAGATAACACTTATATATGATTAGATCTAAAACAAAATATAGTAACTCAATCATATTGCACTAACATTTATTAAGCACTGTGCTTGGTTCTGGGGAAACAATAACAAAGTAAAATCACGCTTGTCCTTAAGAAGTTTACATTCTCCTGGAATAACATAAAATGTACCAAAATAAGTGAAATTAAGATAATTTGAGAACCAAGGGAACACAAAATTATGGAGGAATTATGATCTTCCATCACTGTGTTTATTTTTACTAGTAAGCCAGAGAACATAATTAATTCAAAACAAAGGCATTTAATAAAAGAGCATAGTGAGAAAAGCAGCAATAGAACATCCCTCCCATAAACTTATTATGCCTGTTCTTAGAGAAACACACGTGATATCAGGGAAAGAATGGTGCCACTTAGAGAAAACACATAGAAAGGAAGATGAGGGCATAAATATTTATATAATACCTACTATGTGCCAAGACACAGTTAGATGGCACAGTGGATAGATTCATGGGCCTTGAGTCAGGAAGACCCATATTCCTGAGTTCAAATCCAGTTTCAGACACTTACTAGCTATGTGAGCCTGAGCAAGTCACTTAACCCTGTTTGCCTCAGTTTACTCATATGTAAAATGAGCTGGAGAAAGAAATGGCATATCATTCTAGAATCTTTGCCAAGAAAACCCCAAATGGGGTCATCAAGAGTTGAACACAACTAAAATAACAAAATATCTCATTTGACCCTCACAATAACCCTGGAAAGTAGGTGCTATTATTATCCTCATTTTATGGATGAAGAGACTGACATAGAGGATAAGTGACTTGCCCAGGGTCACACAGCTAATAAGTGTCTGACGCTAGATTTGGACTCAGCTCTTCATGACTCTGGGCTCAGTGCTCTATCAACTATGCTACCTAGGTGCCTCTACGAAGGGTAAGCATGTTGTAAATACAGGTGGCCAGAGTACATGTATAGAGTGATACATGCTTAGGGAAATATGCCTTCATGGAGAAAAACACATAACACATATGCGATGAACCCTGGAAGTCCCAAGAAAGATCTAAGGCTGTAGTAGTAGGTCAAATGGTACAATCAAGGGGTCATTAGGGTGTATCAGCAGGTCAGACAGCAGTAATTGAAGATATGAAAGGTATAGCAGCAGGGCAGATTATAGAATCTGGAGGTCCTCTATCTATCTAGAATGATTATGGTTACTTACTCCCTGGTCACCCAAGTGATACAAACAGCCATGTTGGCTCATCAAAGCAAAGGGCACCCACTTACCATTTTTGGAGAAAGGGGAGTAGGCCTAAGTGGAATGGGGATTCTAAGTTCCATTTCACAGGGCAGAGGATGGGGAGATCCGGGGCAAGGTAGGTAGTTGGCAGATAGGAGGTAAATCAAAGGGGACATAGGCAGGAAGGTTGGAGAAGGGTACCCTGGGGCACTTATACTGCCAAATCTATGGATGGGTTCTAGGTAGCCTGGGGCAGGGCAGGGGAGAGGAAATAAATGACCTAAAGATTCAGGTCACAGAAGTTGAGGAGGTTGATGAACTGGGAGATCAGGTTGTTTATGTGAACATTAGTACTTATATTGAAGGCCCCAAACATTAGGACACAGTTAGGAATGGAGACTCAGGTATTGAACTCCTTAATAGGTCAACAACATATGGAACTCCTTGACAACGGAGGAAAAGTGAAAGGAACAGTGGTAAAATACGGCTCTGAACAAGATGATATAGAGGGATTGAGTCTAAGTATCAAAGCAGTACAGTGTGATGGTGTCAAAAAACCATTTTGTAAATGGCAGGTGAGAAGTACATACTTTAAATTCCTTTTCTTCTATCAACTATGCTACCTAAGTGCCTCTAAGAAGGGTAAGCATGTTGTAAATACAGGTGGCCAGGGCTCATCACATATGTGTTATGTGTTTTTCTCCATGAAGGCATATTTCCCCAATGTACTATGGGGGGTGAGAAAAATATATCTTGGAGGGGATAGAAGTATCCTCTAGAATGACCCAGGCTTCTTTTAGTTCCAGAAGATGGAAATAATGTGAAATGAAGAGATCTTTGACTTAGGAGAGTTTGTTAATAGAGTTGGGATGCCAGAAGGGACAGTGGAATGGGAAGTTGGAAGAAGATCATATTGTAGAAGTGCAGTGATGGGGAAGGAAGATTAACCCTTAGAAAAAGTCATTGGATTTTGGTTACTGGTAAACTTTGAGAGTGAAATTTCAAAAGCAGTATGAATTGAAGCTAAATTGTAAGGGTTCAGGAGTAGGTGACAAGGAAACGGGAGTGGTAAATTTAGAGTTGAGGGGAGGTTTTTGTTTTTATTCTGTTTTGTTTGAGCATGGGGAAGACCTGAGTATGTCTATATTCTTTCCAATGTAAGAGATTTTAGAGGAGAATGAAGTAATGAAATTGAGGGAATATCCATGTTCTAGAGAGACCCTTTCTTGCACACCTGCCAAGAGGTCTAGACAGCTTGTCCAAGGCAGAACAGACATGCATAAAATGTAAGTTTCCCATGCTTTATTTCTTCATATATTGAAAACCACACAAATTACATGTTATTTACATGTCTGTTATATGGAGAGATTTGACTTTTGCATAGAGAATTCCTGTGTATGGGAATTTCCTTCACCAAAGAAGGAACCTGCCTCATAATAATAGCTAATAACCTCATAATAATAGCTAATAATATCTGACATTTATATAAAACTTTGAAGTTTGCAAAGTTCTTTATATATGTCCATAGGACAATAGAGTTAGAAGTCAAATGGACCTCAGAGGCCAACTATTCTAATCCCTTTACTTTTAGGATAAGAAAACTGAGGCTCAGAGAGTTTAAGTAACTTGGCTATGGGCATACAGCTAGAAAATGTCAGAGGCAGAATTTGAACTTAGGTATTCCTTATCCAAATTCAGAACTGTTTCCTTCACTACTCTGCTTCTCATTCAAGACCAGCTTTTTAGAAAATTTATGAAATTTAATTTAATTTAATGGCTGAACAAGTTATGGTACATGATTGTGATGGAATACTTGTGTGCTACAAGAACTGAAGAGGTCAATGATCTTAGAAAAGCATGTATAGACTTTCATGAAATAATGAATGATGAAATGAGCAGAACCAAGAGAATGTTGTATATAGTAAAAGCATATTGTTTTAAGAACAACTTTGAGTGACTAAGTAATTTTGACTATTATAGATACCCAAATGAACTACAAAGAATCTATGAAGGAACACACTATCTATGTCTAGAGAAAGAACTGTTAAATAGAAGTATGTATTGAAGGATTTTACACATATGTTTAATGGTAGCCATATACAGGATGGAGGGAGGGAAAAAAGAAAAAAACATGCATGATAACTTTTTATATATCTAAAAGAAATGGCAAGTTTACATAATAGCTTCATGTGCAATCATTTATTTTTAAAGTTAAACTATGTTATGAAAATGCTTATTTTATTCCATAGATTAAAATAAATAAAACTAAAAAAATTTAATTGGGACATTTTCCACAGTAACTGTACTCAGAATTTATAGAATCCCCAAAGTGCCCAGCTTTTGACATTTCCTGGATAGCAAGAGACAGCTGTATTCAGACAATCTTAATGGAAGAATGAGATTTGCTTTTAGAAAATGATGCTAGTGAAAACAGCAGCACTTCCTGGTTAATAAGGTCAAAGGAAAATCAGCTCACACTTTCATATGATCAGTGCTGTATCTATTCCTCTGCTAAGCACTCAACAAAAAAGTCAAGAGGTCCCAGGGACTTCAGGACTTCACCTTTAGTATCCACTCAATTAACTTTCTGAGGCAGGAGAAATTAGAGAGCAGATAGCAAGCAAGTACTTGATTCCCTGATATTGAGTAATGAATGGACAATCTTGTTTCAAGAAGCCTGACAGCTTTCCCTTTCTCAAAGAGGCATTCAAAGTTCCCTCTCTTTAGCAAGCTCTCCTGAGACTAGTAAATGCCAAATTGTTAAAGGATCATGTCCCATCACAATGTAACTTAGTGTATATTTGGAAGCAGCTATTCATGGAAAACTTTCTCCTATCTGTAAACCGGTTAGCTCAGTTTTTACTTACCTAATTGGTTCAAAAATAGGCCACCCACAATAAAAGCCATGCAGGTGATTGTACATTGCTTCTCTGAAAGAAAAAATAAAGAAATATTCACTGAAAAATAATGACAGAAAATTACTGCATAAAATGTTTGCTTTGGAAGTTTTTTTAACCTTTCCATCGAAATAAAGCTGTTATTCATTTTTCTCATCAATAATTCCTTTGTTTTCCTCATTGGACTTGTTTTCTTCCTGATTCTCCCACATTCAATTTAATTATAGTTTGTACTCAGGCTTTATACCAGTCAGATTTTTTTGACTGGTATATTCAGACCAACATGCCATGTCACTGCCAGTAGTGGAATGTCACCATCTCCAAAGAATTAAAGTTGAAGGGCTCCTAATGGGTAATGGATAAGCTTGGGGTCAGTGTCAGTAGATTGTAATATTTTATCAAAAAAAGAAATGCATAGAAGTGACATAAAGTACATCATATGACCAGAAAAGGAGGTAGGGATAGTCCTATAGAGAAGATAAAGGTGAACTTATGTCCAGTCCTTGTGCTCCGTTGGTATATCTAGAGGTAAAGAGGAAGACCATCGGCACAGTGAGCACACAGCCTGTGGAGGAATTTCAGAGAATGTGAACAAAAGTCACACAAAATGAGCAGGTGTTGAGTTTTAATATACATGATTGGAGGGAGAATGAACATCAATGACTTTACAAACCTACTGAATCTTCCATGATATGTTCACTTATCAGGGTGAAGGTGCAGGGAAGATCTGTTGGGGTAAAAAGAAAGAACCCTAAATAAGAAGGTGGACTAGCTTCCATAACTTCATCACAGTCCTAACTTTATCTTATACCCTTTCCTAATGCAGACTACTCCCTCAGATAAATTAGAGCATATCTTCACAAAGGATTTCCCTAAAGAGATCTCTTTCCTACTAAGGATCCTCAAAATTTTATAACTGTATATTTGAACAACTGCTATGGCTATTTTGGGTGATGCTAAGAGTTCCATAGTCCCATAGAGTCCAAATATGGGGACATAGAAACCTTCTGATCATATTGTATATGTCAACAATGGCATCAAGTGATAGTGGGATTGTTATTATTTTTTAATCAATCAATCAACAAGCATTTCTTAAGCATCTATTATTTGCCAAGTACTGTGCTATCCTCTGCAGTTAAAAAAATAATAATAAAAAAAAACTTCAACAATCATGTACCTGCCCTCAAGGAGCTTACATTCTAAAAGATAAGGCAAAATATGCATACAATAATGGTACATACAACATAAATGCAGAGTATGTGGAAAGTAGCCTTAGAAAAGAAGACACTAACAGCTTTCTGAACTGGAAAAGGCCTCTTGTGGGAAGTAGCACTTGAACTGAGCCTTAAAGGAAGCCAAGGATGCTAAGGGTAATGGTTAGGATGTAGAACATTTCAGTCATGGAGGACAGTTAGGGTGAAGGCATGCAGAAAGGAGAGAGACCAATGTGTAGGAGGAAGAATAAGCAGGTTAGAATGTCTAGATCCTAAAATGCAGAAAGAAAAGTATCTTATTAAAAGACAAGAAAGATAGAAACAAGAGAAAGGGCCAGGTTGCAAGGAGTTTTAAGTGCCAAACAGAGGATTTTACATTTGATCCCAGAAGCAACAGAGAGCTACTGTAATTTACTGAATAGAGGAATGACATAGTTAGTCTTACATTTTAGGTAAATAATTCCAACTGGGTGAAGGATGGATTGTGTGGAGAAAGATGTGAGATAGAGACACCGATTAGAAGACCATTGTAAGGTGAGCAGTGATAAGGTCCTGAACAAAGATGATAACTGTGTGAGTGGAGATAAAGGAATGCATTTGAGACAATCTGCAGACAAAAAATTATAATAATTGGTAATTAAGTGGCTATATGGGGGTGAGTCAGAGGGAGGAGTTTAGGTTATGAACCTAGGTGACTGGGAGGATGGTGGGACCCGCTACAGTGATAGGGAAATCCAGAGCAAGGATGTGTTTATGGCAAAAGATATGTCTTGGTTTGGAGATATTTTATTTGAGATGACTATTTGGCATCTATTTTAGAATATCCTGTAGAGAATTGGTGATGTGAAGTTGGAGCTCAGAAGAAAGACTAGGGACGGATATATCAATCTGAAAATCATCTCCATAGTGAGGATAATTAAACAGGAACTAATGAAATCACAAAGTGAGAAAATATAGACAGAAAAGAGAAGAAGGCCTAGAAGAAGGCCTTGGGGAACTCCCACAATTAATGGGTGTGGCACAGATAAAGATCCAGCAAAGGAGATTAAGAAGAATGGGAAGGCAAACAAGAGAACAGTCACGAAAAAGCAGAGAGCTAAAGATGATTAGCAGTGACAAATGCTGAAGAGAAGTCAAGAAATCATTGAATCTGGTAATTTAATGATCATTGGTAACTTTAAAAATTATTTATTTTATTTTAATTTATGAAATAAAAGAAGCATTTTCATAACAATATAGTTTTTTTTTTTAAGCAATTGCACATGAAACTGTACTTAGTTAATTGATAAGGTCAGAAGTAGAATTGTAGAGGGCTTAGAAGGGAGTGAGAGGAGAGGAAATGGAAGTTCTGAATGCAGATAACTTTTTAAAGGAGTTTAACTAAGATGGGAAGAAGAAATAGAGAAAATCAATTGGCAGACAGACTCCAGTGAGGACTTTTGAAGGAGGGGAGAGACTTGGGCAGATTTGTAGGAAGTAGGGAGACATTAAAGATCATAGAGAAAGTGGGGGTGATTATGGGAGAAATATCCTGGGGAAAAGGGGAAGGAATGGGTTCAAAGTTATCTACAGAGGTGTTAGCTTTTGCAAGCATAAGGGCTATCTCCTCAGAAACTGGAATGAAAGAAGAGAAAGGAGGATGAAGACAGAGGAATGTAAGATGAAAAGGAGGAGAGAAGAGAGCTTTTGTTGAATGAATGGTCTCAATTTGTGAGGGTGAAATATTAGGTCAAATATTTAGCTGAAAGGTTAGGAGGAGAGGATGACATGGGAAGTTTAAGGAGAGAAGAGTAAAATTGAAATAGGCACTATAGCAAGTGGTGTGTTTAGGAACAAGTAGTAGGTAGGGTCTTCTTGCTGTAAGGAGGGCCATGTTAAGATGAGCTAGTACTAATTTGTAGTAAATCCATTCAACACAGTTTAGAAATTTCTTCCAGTTCTATACTGCAGCACATGAGTAGGAGGAAAGGAGATGGATAGTCAAAGTGGCAGTAAGAGAGAGACATTTAATGGTCATTATCAGCATATGCACTATAGGGAAATTCTTAGCATGAGATTTACCAATCTACCATAAACTGAACTACTAAATGCTTGGATCATCAGGAGAGTTATTAGCTCAACAATATATCAATGTGTCAATAATGTTTTCTATATAATAAAAACATAATTTTTATAATAGCCTAAAACATATAAGGCAGACAATTTTCCAACAAAGAGGATTGCATTGGATTCAGCTGATATCTGTTCTAAACTCATCAGGGTCTGGCTGGGCATGACAATACATGGATTTCTCAATCACCCTCCTAATCTCCCCTTCCAAAGCTGAGGAAGAGGAAAAAAGAGGGAGACAGGGAGGATAGGAAAAGGAAGAGGGAAAGAGAGAAAGGGAGTGGGAGGATAGAGGAGAGAAAATGAGGGAGGGAAGAGAAAGAGAGAGAGAGAGAGAGAGAGAGAGAGAGAGAGAGAGAGAGAGAGAGAGAGAGACTGCATGTTAAGTAGCTATAAAGCTTGTGCTATTTTCTTATAATGGCCCTGAGCCCAGTTTAGAACTGCTAATCTCATCCAGCAGAAGAGAAGAGAGAAAGCTCTTGACTATAAACCTCTCCAAGGAGCTCTCTTTGGGAAACAGTTCCAAAGAAGCCACGAAGACACATTTTCCCCTTATCCTAAATAGCTAAACAAAAGAGGTTGGTCCCATGCCATTCAGAAATGGAAATTCACTGTATGTTTGACAGGTGCTATGCTGTGTTCCATATTATCAGATTTTTTTGTTCAAAATTTTCAGGTTTGTTAGGATACTGCATTTAGCTACCTATTAGTGCTCTTTAAAAATGTACATCATACCACATAGGGCAAAATTCTGTTTTTTATACAAATTTCACCCATATGATTCACCTTTTGATTTGTATCAGTTCTGACTACATATACACATATATGTATAGTGTAAAGGTCAGAATAACTAAAACCCTTGACACTAAATTCAGACAAGTCATTGATTAAGATCATTTGATATTGGCTCCTCAATAGTAATCAATTAAACCTTCAAGACAATGCTCACCACCTGTTGAATAACAAGATCTTTCCTACTATTAGGAGAATGTTTGTTTCTCTCTGCTGGCCTATATGGTCTTATTTCTAAAGATATCTAGAAGAAAAGAAAAGACTGAGGCTAGATGAGAGTACTGGACTTGGAGTCACAGGAGCTGAATTTGACACTTGACTGTTGCTTTCTGCCTTTGTAACCCTGAGCAAGTCACTTAATATCTCTGGGCCTCAGTTTCCTCACCTGTAAAATGGGATCTATAAAGTCCCTCAAGTTCTAAATCCTTGATCTGACTACTATATTCAGGGTAATTTTTTTGATGTTCAAATTATACTTAAATCTGACTCTTCAATCTCACATAACATTTGGATGAAACCCCACATTAGCCCCTTTGAACAGCACATCCCACTTGTCCCACCCTCACATAGGAAAAGATCATCCAGATTCTCTCCCTTAGTATCTTGAAGTTTTAACTACTCATCATCTCAGAGATCGAGAAAAAAGCAGGCCTTTCTCCAAATCCATCTCAGATTCTTCAAGGTATCAGACACCTTAGAAAATGGCCTAGTCATTGCAGGAGCTGCATTCTCAGCTGCACAGAGGCCAGAAAAGTCTGCAGCTCTGCAGATTTTCTGTTGGTACTTATAATTCCCACCAAAGGATTTCAAGGCACTGTGGAGACCAGTATCACAACTGTCATTGTGACTCATTCCATGTATTTGTCTTGCCTTTATCTAAAGCTGTAGAAGTTAGAATAGCCCAGTTTAATTCCCCAGTCATTTAACCAATATTTATCATGTGCCTAATGTATGTAAAGGACTGTACTAGGCACCTTGAAAGATATAGAATTGCACAAGGTATAGTTCTATCCTTAATTCAATTTGATTTGAGAAGCCTAAACAGAGGTCATGGTCTCTGTTTAGGAAATGCCACATATACACATTTGGAAAAATAGTTGCATGTAGTAAATGCTATATGTGTGGTAAAAAGTGCTATGGGAATATTGAGCCAAGAGGAATCAGTCTTGGCTAGGAAAGACCCATGGAGAAAGCAATGTTTGACATAGCCTTATAGAATGAGTAAGATTTCAAAGGGCAAAATTTTGGGTAATATATTGTAGGTAGAGGAAACAGCATGAGCAAAGACATGGAGATAGGAAAGTAGAATACATGTTCAGGTAATAATGAGTGGTCTTGGATGGAATATAGTGAATAATGAAGAGAAGACCGAAAACCTATGTTGGGACTGGACTGTGAAAGACTGATTATACTGCCTGTTTAAAAATCCTTTTATTCTTTCTGAAAAGTTATTCTTCGTTCTTTGTCCTTGCTTAACTCCTCCTAACATACACAGTAATCCTTTCATTCTACTCTTTACCCCACTGTGAATTTATACTGCCTTCCTCAACTTTACCTGTTGACTTCCCTGGTTTTTTTCAAGTATCAGCACAAATCCTGCCTTTGCAAGATGGCTTTCCCCCATTCCCTTTAACAGTAGTACCTTCCCTTTGAGACTACCTTCCACCTACCCTACACACACACACACATGTTCCATGTATACCCTACATATATGTATCAAATACACAGAGCGAATACATGTGTCACATATTTGTATCATATATATCCTACATATCTCTATATATCTTGTTTGTACATACTTGTTTGCATCTTGTCTTCCTCATAGGAATGTGAGTTCCTTGGAATCAGGGACTATTTTTGTCTTTCTTTGTATCCTCAATGCTTAGCACAGTGTCTGGCACATAAGTACTTAAGAAATGCTTATTGACTGACTGCCCAGAACTTCCTTTTTTTGCTAGTTTATCTCCATACTGCTCCCACCATGAAATGGAAAACATTGAGTACAGGAAGAATAAAGACTATTGCTTTTAGAAACTCATTTCTCAAGAATATTTCCCAAAGAAAAGGGGAAAAAGCATTAAAAAACATTAATAAAACTATAGTGTTGGTAGTGGGAAAACTCCACTGGAAACTCGATTTAGTCTATAGATGAATTTCATCTAGATGACTATAGCCTGAAGAATGATTTCCCTCTAGGGGAGGTACTGAAGGCTTGGTAGAAGGAGTTGAGCATTGGTTAGAAGACATAAAAGAATAATAAATAGCCTTTCTTTCTAGCCTCTCTACCTCCCCTGCTCCTGCTTTTTCTAGTCTCTCATATGGTTCCAGAACTCGAGGGTTTTCAGCACTAACAAGTGTCAGAACAGTGCTTTGACCAAAACTGTTGGCTAGGTGCTTTGGGTAAAAAAAAACAAACCAAACCCAGCTCCATATTAATGCCACATTAATGCTTCCTCTTTAGAGTGATTTGTAATCTTTTCCTATCTCTATTATCACTTGTTCATTCTTAAGACCACTTTACAGAACAATAGACTGGAATATGAAAAAATAATTTGATGCTCAGATGAATAATAAGAATTCAAAAAAGATGAAGGGGTATAAAGTGCAAGGCACAAACATATGATTTTTCTGGGCCAAGAGAATCCAAAGTATTTAGCATGAGAATGAAGTCTTCAGCATGTAGTGGGAACAAGTTGAGGAGCACTTCACCCACCACAGAGATATAGCCATCTGGGGGGTGAAAACTAGCAGCTGTTTAAAAATGTTCAGTCATACTCCTCAGTATTAGAAATAATTATGATGCTCAATTAAAACTCTAATGGGGGTACTTTGGTGAACTGAATCTAATTATCCTGGTTAGAATCTGACATCAAATTCCATTGGACTGCCTAACATAAAAAGGGATGTAATAAGATTAATTACTATTCTATACACTCAGGTCATATCATCCTCCCTTAAAGTCTTCTCTCTTTTCAACTACCTGTCCTGGTTCTAGTTTGATGCAAAGGATGCCAGTCTGGATCAAATAGTACTTTGAGAAGGCCAGAAGGAGTTCTAAATGGATTTAGGCTGGGCTAACCCTACCCTTCAATTACCTTTGGTTCAAATGTGTCCAAACAATTAGTGCGTTAGGGTAGTGTTTTAGATTGGGGATTAATGGATTGCTGGATCTTTCTCAGGAACAACTTGTTCTCCATGGTATCCCTTGGAATGAGAATGACCCTGTCATATTTTATAGGGACTGGAATTGAGCATGATCTCCAGGACCAGCCTGGTCTAGATTCCTGCCCTCTGGAATCCTGGGTTAGGGAAGGAATTAAAACAGTATCCTAGGCTGGGAGGGCATGGTACAAACAACTAGACTGAATTCTGTCCTATGGTGGACCAAGTTCCACCAGACTGACTGGTTTTAATTTCTCTAATACTTGTCTCAGCTTAAACAGATCTACAAGCTTTTAAAATTTTTATCTCATTTCAACTACAAAAGTTCACATTTCATTTCACAGGACTTTCAGCATCTGAGAACAGCATCAGTCTGGAAGTATAGGTTCAGTAACACAAAGTAACTAATTGGCTTCTTTTCCTGAGTCTTAGATCTATAAATAACAAAACCACAGGCTCAATTCTCACAGGTACATAAAATTTTTGTAGGGCTGACTAGTAGCCACCGGGCACAGAATAGTTTTCTAAGAGGGTTGTAAATTGGCTCAGCTCTAGTATTCCTTAGTGAAATACAGATCCTCCACAGAGACGCCAAAGCAGAATTACTTAAAACACAAGTCTGAACAATGTCACTCCTCAAACCCCACCCCCACTTCCAAGCTTCAATGGTTCCCTATTGACCCGAGAATCAAATACAAATTCCTTTGTTTGGTATTTAAAGCCCTTCACAGTCTGACTCAGCCTTCTTTCTAGATCTATTACATATCACTCCTTTTCACATACACTATAATCTACCTAAAGTGGTCAACTTTCCATTCTTCAGACAAATTATTCCATCTATGTCCCTGTGTCCCTAGGCCTTTACCTAAGCCGCTTCCTATGACTGGAGTTCACTCTCTCTTCATCAACTTCAAAGACCAACTCAGATCCTACAAGATCCCCACAGCTGTTAATGACTACTCCCTGAAAGCACTTAGTATTTATCTTGCCGTAATTTGTATATAATTATATGCTATTCCTTCTCAACAATATGTAAACTCCTTGAAGGCAAGGACAATTTTTTTTTTAATATCGCATGTAGTGTGCAGCCTGCCAGGTATAGAGTAGGGACTTAAATTCTCCTTGACTGATTGACTGATCCTCACTCTGACCCTTTACATACAATAAGAATCCTTATTGGGAGAAAGCTCCAGACTGGGGCCTGGCAGGATCTGTGTCTAGATCCTGACTTCTGATAAGCCAATCCCTATTAGAGTTGTAGGAGAATCTGTCATGAAAGAAGTTTGTGGGGAAGTACATGAATGTTTAGCGAATCACTTCATTTCTCATGGGTGAGCCCCTGAGCTCTAACACATGAACAATATCTTAAACCTGGCATTTTTAAACCCAGCTTTGTATTTGTCTTTTTGTATCCTTTCACCCCAGAGGGCCATTCAATCCACTTAGTTATTCCAGTCCAACTTGGTTGTTTCGTACATCTCCATTCCAGCTGTGTCCCTGGCTTTGCCCTCTACAAAATTTCCTGATTGTTCCCAGGGCTTGGTGCTTCAATCTTCATTTAGTTAAGGCTCCTATTTCTAGTGTTTGGACCCTCCCTGTTGTCCTTTCCTGAACACCCTCACCCCCTACTCTCAGCCAGGTACTTTTTAGTCTCTCCTAAGCCTGGCTATTACTGCTCACAGTTTACCCTGCACATATTGTAACTTAGTCATGGGACATGACTGTCTGCAGCTAGGAGAGGTCCAACGTTCCCATGAAAATCTCTCAAAATGCTCTCAAATCCCTTAAAAGAAGGAAAGGTTAACCAACTAATACACAGATAGAGTAAGCAATAATAATTAGTTGTTCCCATGGCCTTAGGGATGGAATGACCTCTAAAATGTTATGATTCTGTTTCCCCATCAATAGAAATAGAAAAAGATATATTGTCACTCACCTTTTGTAAACAGGACTACTTATGTCTGCCTATGGTGATGATGATCATAATAATTTGAAATCACATAGTTCTTTTTCATTACAAAGGTCAGCTAGGTGGCAAAATGTACAGTGTTGGGCCTGGAGTCAGGACTCATATTCCTGAGTTCAAATCTGACCTCAGATACTTAGCTGTATGATCCTGAACAAGTCATTTAATCCTATTTGCCTCAGTTTCCTCATCTGTAAAATGAGCTGGAGAAGGAAATGGGAAACCACTCCAGTATCTTTGCCAAGAGAACCCCAGATGGAGTTGCAAAATTGGGCATGACTGAAACAACTGAATAACATTTTATTACAAAGTGCTTTTGCCAGAAAGTAAACATGATAAGAAATCCAGAGTGACAAAGAATGGACACTGGTCTTATTCTAGCTCTGTAAAATGTTTAAAACATGAAAGCAAAGGAGATTGGGGGGAGGTAATGGATGGAGGAGAAATATTAAACAAATACTCTTTTCTACCACTTTTTGAATAGGCCCAACCACATTAATCTCCTTATTCACTGCCCTTCCCCGAACTTCTGTTTCATGAGCATTGTAAACAGAAGGTGAAGGAAAGGCAGCAAATTCTAAAAATAGTGTCTATTTTATATTTCTATTTAATTTTTCCATTCTTTTGAATGTGTCTTCAGTTGTCTTTCTTGTATAGCTTGGATCTGCTCAGTCAGGCTCGTAAAGAGAGTAGTATTGAATCTAACAAGGAATGAGTGATGATTGCTGATGGACCATTCAATACCAAGATTTTGAGTGACAGAAAATTTGACTTCAAAGGGCAAAGAGCTAAAGACAAAAATGTGGTTAGTCAGGTGAAGAGATCTTTTGTTTGGGAAAAAAATCAGTAACACAGGCTCATGCTGTTGGCAAGGAGATCCACAATTTAACTCTTTTTTTTGTGGGGGGGTAGCTTCAAGGTTTAGAAGGTAGATTCTTCCTTAAGCTAGGAGACATGGAGTGATTGTTAGGTAATCAGAAAGCTTAGCACAGCTGACAGTGAAAAAGTCCATGTCAATCAAAACATTGTCTTATTAAAGGTAATAAGTTACAGTTGAAGAAAGATTGAAACATTTTTAAGCTATGGAATATCCTGAAGCCATGGACAAGGTCCTGGAAGATGTATCAATTTCAGAGTTTAATAGTGAGTCAGTTTCATTTTAAGTAGTGAAAACATTTAAATTAGATGCTTGAGTACCTAGATGTTTATATTTCTTTAAATCTTTCCAAAATTGTATTATCTTTTTTTTGAAAAGCAGATAGTGAAATTAGTTAATATTTATGCTTAGCTATTTTATTTTATTTTATTAGAAAATATAATTGAGTGGAAGGTCATACTGAATTGTGGGTCAATTGTGCTTATGGGGAGTGGCTATTTGTACGATGAGGCAATATCTGGCTAATGTTCATGCTTATCTGTTTTAATACCTCTAGAATGAGTCAGAGGTGAATTTGAAAGGAGCAGAAAGGTAATTGTCTCTATTTTTCTCCTACCTCTCACATTCCATTATGGATCTGGTCAGGATTTTGTTGGTAATGTTTAACAATTGACCCTATGGGGGAAAGAAGTATGTATGACACATTCTTAAGTTTAATCAGCAGTTTTAATATTTTCTTTATCATTTTCCTAAGTCTAGATAATCAACAAAACAGTACATCAAACTCTGATTTGTAGTTTGTCATTAATGGGTTAGAGCTAGCTTTAGCAAGCCCTTGACTGGGGGAAAATTTAGTGCTAAGGGGGAGTCCCAAAACCTTCTACCATTGCTATTATAGCTTTTAAGGCACAGAAATCTCTAATCTCTAACCTTTCATCTCCTAGTTCTTCTCTATTAATACTGATCCCTTGTTCTAAAAGGATATTCTACTACTAACTATAAACATCTCACTATGGAGCCTGGGCATTAATTTGGGGACTAGTATGACCCTCCATCAAACCTGCCACTAAATTTAGTATCTCAGGAAGACAGATAGAAAAATCATAAGATCATATAACCATATGATCTAAGAGTTAGAAGGAATTATACAGGCTATCATTTTACATGGGAGGAAACTGAGGCCCAGAGAAAGGAACTCATAACACAGGTAATAAATAAGTGGCAGAGTATTCCAATTCCAAATCGAGTATTCTTTGATACACAAACACACACGTAGTCATACATATATACACTCCCCTCCCTAATTTATGGCCTTGCAATAGGATGTAGTGGGAAGAATACTGAACTAACAAAACAAGAAATACAGGTCCTAGTCCCAGTTCTGCTACTTATGAGTTATAACACTTTAGGGCAAGTCACAATTTTTCTAAGCCTCGGTTTCTTACCTGTAATTATGAGAGGGTTAAATCAAATTTCTCAGCCCCAGAGAAATGTTCAGTATGGCTGTCAAAGATTCTCCTTTAGAATCAATGCTTTAGTTTCCTCTTGGAATTGATCCAGAGGAAGCTTGTCCTCCACCTGGCCTTTCTTATTATTATCTAAACTTTGCTGATCTCTAAACCCCAACTCAAGACACTGAGTCCTTGGCTTTCTTGTTTACTGAGTTAGATTGATTCTCCTGGTGCAGAGAGCTGCTATGCTCTGATCTCCTGATTACTCACTCCTTTTTCTGCTACTACAATGCATTTAAGAATTCCTACCCAGCTCAGCCTGGGTTGTTTTCAGGTTATAAACCTATTCTAAGCTTGAAAGCCCTGGTCAAGTCTTCAGCCCACTATAAGTCCCCTCCAGGGCCCAGGAGCCTTCTCCAGCTTGACTCCTAAGTAAGAAAGGTACTGTCCAGGTATTCTTCTTTCCAGCTGGTAATCTACTTTACTCTGCTGAAATGGGTCCATTCTACAAACCCACATTCTCAGACTCACTTTCAGTCAATCAGTAGGTCTCCTGATTGGTGATGGATGGACTTTTACTGTTTTGCTAAGCAGAGGAAGAAGTAAAAGAGAACCCTGATGCATAAGATACCATAGAAGTATTGTATATTATCCAGAGAAATGAATAATTCAACTCAAAGTCCAGTTTATTCTGAAAGTTCGTAAAAGATAGCCTCTTCCCACACAACTTCACAGATATGTGCAAATGTACTTATTTCAATGGTTTCCCCACCTCCATTGCCTCCTCAACCCCTCCCCCCTCTCAAATTTCTGTTGTTGTTAGTCTTCTTCAACTTTTGGTGTCCCTATTTGGGGTTTCTTAGAAAAGATACTGGAACTACTTGCCATTTCCTTCTCCAGCTCATTTTACAGATGAGAAAACTAAAGCAAACAAGGTTAAGTGACTTGGACAGGGTCACACAGCTAGTGTCTGAGGCCAGATTTGAACTAGGGAAATGAATCTTCCTGATTCCAGGACTGTCACTCTATCCACTGTACCACCTAGCTGCCTGAAATAAAAACAGAATAAAACATCCCACAGAATAGCAGAGAACTTTATTTCCTCCTCATTTACAGACTTCTCTAGTCTATAGTCAGAGACGTCTGATAGAACATAAGAAATTCAAGGGACCTTAAAAATCCCCCAGCTCATTGAATCACAGAATGACAAAGCTAGAAATGACTTCAAAGGGCATCTAGGCCTACCCCTATTTGAAGTTAAAAACTTTTGACTTTAAGTGTGATACAGTGGAAAGAACAGTAGCTTTTGGAATTAGGCAAGTCACTTATTCATTGTTACTTGATCACCATAAAGTTCCTCCTGTTCCTTGTACCAGTTCTGTGCTATTGGATGAAGGGTGTGCCTGCTTGAGGTTTTCTTTTCTTCAAGATTTGGTTGGTAATTTAAAACAGTTTATTATAGACTAGTGAGTAGGGAACTATGCCAGTAAATCCCTGGGCCTCAGTAGTCTTAGTTTTAAAATGTGGAATTTTTACTAAATGGTCTCTGAGGTTCCTTATAACTCTAATTTTATGAAATAGGGACTGTCCCAAGGCAGTTCACATATACAGACCAAGATTCATAATATTTCTGTAGGTGGTACAGATAGAGTATGAGGTCCAGAGTCATGAAGACTCATCTTCCTGAGTTCAACTCTGGCCTCAAACACTTACTAATTATGTGACCTTGAGCATGTCATTTAACCCTATTTGCCTCAGTTCCCCATCTGTAAAATAAGCTGGAGAAGGAAATAGTAAACAACTGTAGTATCTTTGCCAAGAAAACCCCAAAAGGGACCAGAAAGAGTTGGACATGAAACAACAACCACAACCAACAATCAACAATCACCATCATCAACAACAAACAACACTACTTGCTTTCAGCAAAACCCAACACATTGTCAGGTCTCCCAGTATCTGGCTATTTCTTCTAATGATGAGTTGAAATGAAGAGTAAATGAATTTTCAAATGAACACAAACAATATAATTCAAATAATGTATGTAGAATGATTAGGAAGCATTTTTGGTTCCTTCTCTTAATTAGTAAAGCCAACCAAGATAGTTCAAACTCTATACATGATCCAAAGACAAGTGATTTATCCTGGGAGTCCCAAGGTCACTAGCTGATTAGTCTCTGGTATGAAGTTTCATTTTACCTCTCTTTTGAGCCCCTTTTAAGTTTTCTTTTCTTCAATGCTGTACACATGGCAAATCCTTCCAAATTATATCTGTCTGATAGGAAAAGAACTGTTACTTTCAAATCAACAATAGACCAGAGTCTGAAGACACTTTGAAACCTTCTTAAGGGCTTGTGTTAAACTTGGATAGGTTTGCCTTCAAAGAATGGATGTCTCCAGGGATCCTCTAGGTCGGTATACTACATTTTGTGTGTTACAGAACTGCCTGATAATGCATTAAGCTTGAGATCCCAAGGTTTTAGTCAAATCTGTAGGGAACTTTTCTTGGCTTGGAAATATATAAGCCTAATATAAACTTGATTCTTCGGTAATCCTTTAAATTTTTTTTCTATACTTCCAGCACACATTTGGATAATTGGAATGGACATTTATTTACCTACTGTTTATAGGTTAAATCCAACTTAAAATATCTTCAAACATCTACAAATAATTTCCCCTTAGCAATAAATAATTTGCTTAATGGCTAATTTTAAGAATTCTAATGGAAAGAGTATTAAAATAGTATTATCTGTGGTTTTATAAAGAAATTGAGAATATGGTATCAATCTTACTCATTAACAGCCACATAATTAAAAGACCTTCAGAACTGAAGGAGCACTGGCTTTATACCGATGTTCTGCCACTTATTTCCTGTGTGACCTTGGGGAAGTCATTTAACTTCTCTGCACCTCAATTTACCCATCTGTAAAGTGAGGGAGTTGAACTGGATAATCTGTAAGGTACCTTCCAACTCTAGATTTATGAGCCTATGAAATTTTAAAATGCTCACTGTGTTCTTCAATTAACTGACAATCAGAATTTACTAGTAAAGGATCCTATTCCTCCTCACCCCTTTTTAGCAAGTCACAAAAATAAAGTCACCCTCAGGTTTATGTATCTCTTAAAATTTTCTTTGTCCAAGGCTGTTGACCCAGAGAAATATGAAGGGGATTTACAAGTACCCTATGCACTACACTCTCTTTATGGGAAATTCCCTGCAGAAGAGAGGGAGTTTAGGAAAAAATTTTATATGGAAGGTTAGGGTGAACAAAATGTCTCTCAGTTCCAGCAATAGCAATGACCAATATCTGAACCTAGTAAACAGAACTATTTATCAACACTTGGTCTGCCAGTTAGTGACCTTGACCTGAACTTAGCCAGTAGAATTCCTTTCATTTTAACATCCAAGACTTCCAGGCATTGGGTAACCCTGATTGTGAACCCTCAGTTATAATCAATCAATCATCATCACCCTCATCAAGATTTATTACATACCTACTATTTGCTAGCACTTTGTTAAATGCTGGGGATACAAGAAAGGCAAAAATAGTCCCTGCACTCAGTTTAAATTCTGAAAGTATAAACAACATATAAATAGCTCTATACATACAAGAAACACATTGTATAAATAGGAGGTCATCTCAGAGGAAAGTTGGTAGGAGGTGGGGAGGAAGAAGGGATAGGACCAAGAAAGGCCCCTTCTGGAATGTGGAATTTGAGATGAATTTTGAAAAGATCCAGAGAAGCAAGGAGGTACAGGTGAGGAATTCCAGGTCTTAGGGGCAGCCAGAGAAAAGACTGAATCAGGAAATGATGTATTAGGTGTGAAGAACAACAGGAAGGCCTTCCCACTTGTTATAGTCAAAGTGTGCTTTTTGCTGTTCTTCATACCTGCATGACTTTCCACTTCCATGCCCTTGTACAAGTTGTGCCTGCAATGTACTCTGGGCAGCCCTGGGTAACTCTTGGAATCCTCTAGCTTCTTTCAAGACTTAGCTTTTAAACCATCTCCTAAATAAGGTCTTTCTCCCCCATCCGTGATTTATTAGTGCTCTCCCTCTTAAACACACTTTGTAATTACTTATTTGTGTACCTGTTGTATCACTGTACTTAGTAGGATGTAAGCTCTTTGCTTACATTTTTGCTTCATTTTCGTCTCTGTAGCTATTAATGCCTTGTTTATAGTTCCTTAACAAATGCTGGTTGAACTAAATTCAACCATAGGATTTGGAACAGGCTAACTTCTAAGAGAGAGTTTTGGGATCACTGGACCATGACGAGTCATTCTGAGTTGAAAGGGACCTTAGAGGTCACCTTCAATCTTCCTGTTTTATAGGTGAGGAAATTGAGACCAAAAGTGATGAAGTGATTTGCCCATATAGATAGATAAAAGAGGTGACCAAGAGTAACATATGCTTAGGAGTCAGTAAATAGGTTTGTTTGGCTGGAATAGGTAGGTGATCATCAGATTTAGTAAAGGACATTAGAGATAATATAGTTCAATTATCATGTCCTACAGATGAGGAAATCAAAGCCTAGAGAGGTTAAGAAACTTGCCCCCAGATCACACATTATCAGGGACTGGACTCTATCCTCTGATTCTGAATCTAGAGTTATTTCAGCTGCAGCAATCATGTAGAGGAATAATGTGTAATGGAACTAGAAAAACAGGAAAGGAAAGAAAGGAAAATAATATTTATGTGTTACCTACTATATTATGTCAGGGCTTTTCATTATTAATAAGGAAGAAAAATGTATTAATTCAATATAAAAAAGCAAAGGAAAATAGCTTGAACCCAAAGAAAATTTATCCTGAAAAGGCAATAATAATCCTATAATCCACAAATTGGATTTTTTTTGCAGGATTGCTTATTTCAAAGTATCCCTTTTTAGAATTGGGTCTTGAAAATGCAAACATAGTGGAGTAATTGATTTTTAGAAAAGTAAACTATGTAAATAGTCTGAATGGGCTAAGTCTGGAGTGAGAAAACTACAAATGTGGCCTTCTAGGTTGGGTATGACTTTTTGACTGAGTCCAAGTTTTACGGATCCTTTTATTAAGAGAATTTATTCTGTGAAGTTTGGATTCAGTTAAAAGGCCACACTTCAGGACCTGGAGGCTGCAGGTTCCCCACCCCTACCACTAAGTGATCATCTTTAAGGACTGAAAGGGAGAGGTGGAAAGGGAATAAGCATTTACATAGCACTTATTATATGTCACATACTGAGCTAAGTGCTTTACAAATTTATCTTATTTCATCATCACTAAAACCCAGGAAACTAGGTGCTATTATTATTCCCTTTTGATAGTTGAGGAAACTGAGGCAAACAGAAATTAAGTGACTTGCCCAAGGTAACACAGCTAAGAAGTATCTGGGGCCACATTTGAATTCAGGTCTTCCTGACCCCAGGACCAGCACTCTATCTACTGTACCACTTAGCTGTCCCTAAGGTAGATTAGAACCAGATTGTGAAAGATCTTAGAAAACCCAACTAAAGAATTTGAACTTTATATATTGTTAATGGAAAGTTACAGAAAGTTTTTGAGGTAAGGAATGGCATGATCAAAATAGAGATTAATCCTGAAGCAATTTCTGGAAGGATTAGGAGTGGGGACAGTGAAGATGGGGAGACCCATTAGGAGGCTATAGTACCAGACTGAATGTACAGTTGTGTATTATGGTGTATTTTAATATACTAATGTATAAAACTGAAATAGTGAGTAACCAGAGTGGGAAAATACAGTGGTATAGATGGATCATACAGTCACAGATCTAGACCTTCAATGGAACTTCCCAGTCATATATTCAAATCCTCTCCTTTCCAGATGTCTGAAGTCCAAATGACTTGCCCCCAGCTCATACAGGGAAGAAGAAACATAGATAGAATGTGAACTTCAAACCCTCTGATTTAAAATCCACTATTCTTTCTGTTGTTCTATTTCATGCTGCCTTTTATGAAAGAGAAATTTTGAACAAGAATTGATATGATTTGGTGACTGACTAGAAATAGGGAGCCCTGAATTTCAGACTGGAAATACTAGAAGAAGAATATTATTGGCAGAAGTTGGGAAGTCCCTCTACTGACCTGGAAGTTATGTTTTACAGAGCATTTATATTTTTTTTATCAAGTCTTTGGTCATTCAACAAATCCTGGACCCAGATCCATGTGAGTAGGAGAGGAACCACAAGGGTAAAATCCTTGAACCTTGATTAAAATGAGGCTATTGGATTGAGGATTTAATGTAGAGATAACCAATGACCCAGTAATTCCAAAATAATCATACCATACAAAAAGGTGCAGTTAAGAATCCAAGAAAATTCTATATGATATTATGGGATGAATTGTTCTGTTATTAGAATTCATTGAGGGAGTGTTCTCAACTTTGAATCTTTTTCCCCCACTTCTTGGCACAAAACTGTATTCTTCGCAGAGATAACAGTGCCCGCTATGAGAGAATCAGGAGACTCCATTCAGGTGTATGTGATTCCAAATATAAGTTCCACACAACTAGAAAGACTCCTATGTGTGCATCCTATTGTAAGTCTAAGTTCCTTGATCTGGTGACCAGGCATGTGTTTAAGAACCACCGAGGTAGAAAGTAGATGGGCAAATCTTTGCTCTGGTCATAATCAGATAAAGTCAGTATTAACATTTGACTTTGCATACTTTGTAAAAAAATCTAAAAATCTTCTGTACCATCAGGGTTTATGAAATAGTTTTGTCTATGTTGTTTTGTTTTTAGGGCATGGGACAATAGCAATGTAATTGCCAGAATTTTATCAGAATGGCGGAAGCATAAAATCAAAGCCTAAATGGAAAAAGCAAGTAATTTGGTTTCATTCCATTTTCAATTCATCAAACATTTATTCATTGCCTATTCTGTACAACATATTCTAAATAAACTGGAGTTTACCGTTTCTGGTGGTCCCAAAGGACAAGAGAGTCATTGGGACTGCCTCTTAGGTTCTTCTGACTACACAATAATAATGTAGACAATAGGAGTCATTTTGGACTCTTCACTATCTTTCAAGCCCCCATATCTAATCTGTTGCCAAGTCCTGCCAATTTCACTTTTGGAACATCTTTTCTGTATTCTTTCCTTTACTGCCCCAGGCCTGGATTATTACAATAACCTGATGGTTATTGGTGAATATTGAAAAATGATGGTTATTAACCTGAGTCTGCCTGCCTCAGGTGTCTCCCCTCTCCAATCCATTCTCCATCACCAAGGTGATTTTCCCAAAGCACTGGTCTTATCTTATCACCCACCCACACTCAATATATTTCAATGGCTTCCCTGGTCAAATGCAAAATGCTCTGTTGGGTATTCAAAGCTCTTCATAACCCTTTCTTCTTGTTACTGTGGTTAAGTTGATTCACTTGTGTCTGACTCTTCTTGAACCCATTTGAGGTTTTCTTGACAAAGATACTGGAGTGGCTTACCATTTCCTTTCCAACTGATTTTATAGCTGAAGAAACTGAGGCAAACAGTGTTAAGTGACTTCCCCAGGGTCATACAGCTAGTAAGTGTTTGAGGATGGAGATGAGTATTTCTGACTCCAGTTCTGGTGCTCTATCCATGGTATCACCTAGCTGCCTTCTGTATAACCTAGTCTGCTTCTATCTTTCTAGTCCCCAACATATTATTCATTGATCTAGTGACACCAGCCTTCCAGACATTCCACTAACAAGACACTCCATCTCTTAACTCCAGGCATTTTCTCTGACTCCCCCCCATCCTTGGGATGTTCTTCTTTCTCTTAGACGGTTGACCTTCCTGGATTCCTTTAATTTCCAAATAAAATCCCATCATCTAGAGAAAGCCTTCCCCAGTCCCTCCATTCTAGTACTTTTCTTCACTTAATTATCTCCTCTTTACCCTATATATGTCTTACTTCTTATAGTATATTTATTTGCATGTTATCTCCCCTATTATATGGTAAGCTCCTTGAGGGCAGGGTCTGTCCTTTGTCTCCTTCTGTATCCATAGCACTTAGCACCTTGCCTGACACATAGTAGCTGCTTAGTAAATGTTAATTGATTGATTGATTGATGTGCAAATTCATAGAAGCTTCTTATGATTTAAGGAGGTTGACTTATAGCCCCAAAGAAGAAAGGGAGTCTTCCTTCAGAACTTCACATTTTAAAGGTTTGAAAGGAAAAAAGCAGAGACAGACATCAGAAAGCTTTGTAGTTCCATGAGGAATGAGAGGTATTTCAAAAAGAAAGTATGAACAGAAGGCCAACAACAAAGAATGTGTGATTTTGGAGCTGCTATACTGAATAATGAGGCCAAGCTGAAAAGTCCTGCTAGGTTGAACAACTAGGAGGAGATAGTGGGAAAAATTCAATTTGAGGGGTAGTCATTAGGCAAATAAAGATTAACAATTTAACAGTTCCTGCCTTCCAGGAGATTACTATTTACTTGGAGAAACAGCATCAGGAACCCAGATAAATAAACAGTATGTATATACAAAGTTATTTCTTTCAAATTATTTAAAAAATTAATTTTTGTTGTTGCTACATACCTAAATCCAGGGGTCCTTAACCTTTATTTGTATCATGAACCCCTTTGGCAGTCTGTTTAAGCCTTATTGGAATTTTTTTTTAAGTAATGAAAAGAAATGCTAAATTAGAGATTAATAAAAATAAAGATTCGTTTTATTTCTCAGCCAAATTCATGGACTCCCTGAAATCTATTCATGGGCCCCAAAGAACCCACGAACCTCAAGTTAAGAACCTTTGCCTTAATTTCTGAATTCATCTCACTTGTGAACTATTTCAAGTTATTTCTAACAACAAAATAGGGGGGAAAGCAACAAAAGAAAAACCACCAACAAATCAAAAGTATCTGACAGTATATGCAGCATTCAATATATTCTTCTGTTTCTATGAAAAAGGGTGTGAGGGTACTTTTACTCAACTCTTTTGCAGAGCCAAATTATTTAAATACCAAGCAATTTCAGTGCAAACTGAGTAGCTAAAGACAGAGGGAGATTCAGAGACAGAGAAACATAGAGTGAGAGACAGAGATAGACAGACAGAGACAGAGAAAGACAGAGACACAGAAAGAGAAAGAGAGAGACAGAAACAGAGAAGCAGAGACAGGAAATGTTAATTTTTTTCTTTTATAATCATGGGCTTAAGTTGATATATTAGACTTTTTAAGGTAAGGGTTATGCCCCATTGAGAAACTGGCAAGGCTAAAGACTAAAAAGGACATACTCCTTACACTAAGATAGATTCTCCAATGTTTTATTTTTTAATATAAAAAGTCTTTTTGATTCACTTGAATGGGAAATCAATACAGTGGTCCTTGAGACAACTGAGGACATTGGAACTCTCAGAAAAAGTGAACCTTGCTACATGGTTCTGGAAAATGTCCAGAGCTTCCAGTGATCCCAGATTGATCTCTTCCAGAAAAGCCCATCTCCTTAATATCAGTTATCTACCAGGGATACTACTCTATTACTACAAATCATGGTCTCAGAAGAATTAAAACAACAAGGAATACAAACAGAAATCGACAGACTTATAGTGCACAATACATAGGCTAGCTATAGCATGTTACCAGAGATTACATGCATGCAAGAATTGTTATAAAATTTTTGAAAGAACCTGAGTGCCTGGAAAAGGATAGTCACAAAGGGAGAATGAGAGGCAATACTGGACAGCTAGGACATTTCTGAGATATTAAAAAAAAGTCTAGAGGAAGGCCTCCAGAGTGATGGCTGGCTCCCCTATGGAGTGCTTACTGATACTATTACACTAAAGATTTATTGGAAAGATACTGATACAAATTGAGAAGGTACAATAGCACTGTAATCCACATTGATTACTATAGCTAGTATCCATGCAGAGGAAAACTGCAGGTCCAAGGTATCTTTCTACGGAGAGGTAGAGAGAAGGGGAAGGGAATAAGCATTTAAATGCTCCCTATGTGCCAAGCACAAAGCTAAACATCTTACAAATATGATCCCATTTGATCACACAGGGTTTTAAAAATAAATGCTTTTCAGAATTCTGTTTCATTTGCCTTCGCATGAAACAACGACAAAATGATCTGCTGGGCGTTACATAGACAGAAACCAGTCATGAAAAAGTGTCTGCAAAGTCAATCACAGATTTGTTCATCAGCTGCTTGCCTGAGTGAATTCCATCTCAACCAGTTCTTACCCAATGGGGTGATTCTACTTCCAATTTTGAGAGTATTGTTCAACAGAGCAGCATCCTCAACCATCTGTGAAATCATCAGAAGGCACCAGTGGTAATTAGCGTATTTTCTCTGAGGTACTCTCACCTTTAAGCTCCTAGATCTATGTGGGAGAGTTGGGGGTGGCTGAGGAGGCAGGGCAATGGAGTTTTGAAGCATAGTTTCATCATTGGTAAGTGTATTTCAAGATCAGGTGAACACAAATCATGTATTGGAAGATGGGAAAAATTCTTCCTGTGCATCTTCTCATGAGAGCTATATTCAATCATTTCTTTATGACTTTGACAGGAATTTTTCAAGGGAGAAAAAAGATGGGCATTCATAGAAGTTAAAACCCCATTTTTAAGGTTTTGATTTTTAAAATAATTTTTTTCCTTCCCTCTCTATTCAGGTAGAGGTCTGTGGTGTCTAAAACTAAACTTTGAATTCAAACAGAGAAGTAAAAACCTCTTTAAAATCTTAGGTCACAAAAGCAGGGGCTGTTTTGTGCCTTTCTTTATATCCCCAGTGGGGGATCTATAAAGTGGGATATATATATATATATATATATATATATATATATATATATATATCCCACTGGGCCTGGCATATAATAGGCACTTAATAAATGCTAGTTGACTAACTAGCATTCATTTTACATCAGGCTGCTCTGTATGGGCTTTGTATATATCAAGGAACAGAATCTGACTTATGCTGTAACAGAATCTGTGTAATAATTAGCCATGTCATAATCAGACCATTCTATTACCTGAGTTATATGGTTTAGCTGTAACAGAAGGGCAACAGATATGGTCTCTTTTGTCTGTGACTTTTTGCTTCTGTGATTATTTTACATCAGGAAAAATGACTTTTAACTATATCAGGGCATATATACAATGCATAAATGCATCTTTATGGTGAAACATGTTTAAAAATCTATATTCATTATTATAATAAGTATAAAAATTTTTGCTCCCCATTTTGTGTCTTGCAATTTCAGGTTATTGTTGCAATTCATTCTTTACTGTGCCTTGTTCTTGCTACTCTGTATAGTCCCCCTTTTTTTGAGCCTATGGTGAACCTGTAATACTCATGAAAAGAGTTGCCATGGCAACCTGTATTGATGTCACAAGCTCAGAATTCTGACTTCATTGCATAATGCAGTAAGCCAGTAGATATTGCAGGAAAACTGCCCTGTTAAACCATCAAGTGCCTCGATTTATACGGCAAAGAGGAGAAAGGAAAACAAACAGTGGGTTGAACCCTGCCTTGTAAGTTAGATTTCCTGAGTTCTCCTTTTGACTGTGCCTTTCACTTGTTGCATTGCCTTGGATAATTCTATTTAATTTGTCAAAGTCTCAGTTTCATTGTTTATGGAATGAAGGTTATGGTCAGGAACCTTTTTATGTGTAGAGCAGACACAGCAGGGAAATCTCAGAATATCTAATGCTCTGTCTGCTGTAGGCTCAATAAACCCAAATCACAAAGCACACCAAAAGAAAAAAAAAACTGCCTGGAAAGAAAGCAATTTAACAGCATCTGCAAAGGCAGAAATCAGTAGCATCTGTTGATAAGAATCCAATCAGCTTCCAAAGATAGAGGAAACTTCTAAAAAAAACTGGAAATTCTTTGGCAGGAATAATGGAGAAAGGACTCAAGAAGTATGCTTAAGGTTTGTTCTTCTGATCTTTAATTTAAATAAAGATATTGTAAGCTGTCTTATCTCTTTTAAAGTTACATTTATTTATAGTGGAATTGATATCTGAGTGAGAGAGATCAATGATTATCCATTATAGCCCCAATGGATAGATCAATCTCAATACCATGTTGTGTGTAATAAATAAGGAGTAAATGCTTCTGGGGGGAATATCCTACATAAATGTTGGCTATCATTAGAAAGCAGTTGAATAAATGAAATAGCTTTGCTAATTTAAAATGAAATTCCTCAGTAAATACCAAATTAAAACCAATCTACCTACTTAGACCAAGAAAATATAACTTTCCTCAGAAATATGATTCATTCCATTTGCTCTGACTCCTTTATACACAATTATGATTGTCACTATTTATAGGTCTGAAAATCTGCTTAACCTAGTTGACTTCCATAAGTAAGGAAAACATGCTACCTCTTTGCCTATTTTCCATTGTACATTTAAGTTGAAATGAAAGCTGAATATTCTTGGTAGGTAAAAATATGGTACTATTTCTTTTCTAAATATCTGCCTCAATCACAAGATGGCATTTAATGTAATCAGAAGAGTCCTGGTTAGGGAAATTCTAGGTTTTTGAAAACTCCCACCAAGGGATAGAGAATTAATTCATCAACCTTTAGCAACTCTTATTATTGCTGAAGAAATGACAGCAAGGCTGCAGCTGTTTACAATTTTATGGGGATTTAAGTCAAATGAAAGGCTTTATCATATCATGACCTAAGCAACCACCAAGAGTCACTTTATCTTGCATGCTTAATAAAAAGTGTTTATTTTGCTACAGTAACAAGTAGCCTCATAGGATTAGCCAAAATGGTGTTCTCATATTCTTGAAACTTGCTGATATCAATTGACTTACATGGAACTGGCCTAATGGAAGTGTGATCAAATTCCAGGTGACCCATTCAGACAGCTTTCTTTTCTTTGTTTTGGAACTAGAAGAATAGGTACTTTCTGAGCTACATATTTGACCCTAAGTGCTATGACTTCCTCTATTTCTTTGTTAGGAGGCTCACTACCTAGCTAACTGTTGGGAATATCTGTATTTTCCATTAGTACCAATGTTAGTGAGGCATAATAATATACTTTCCCCCTTTTTAACTCAAGCCAGATCTTGAGCAAGTGGGCAGCACAGAATTGTGTTGAAGAGGCAGATTTCTGTTGTTGATTCTACTTCATTTAAAAATGGGATACTTTTGTGTGTATGTGTGGGGGGAAGGACAACTCCACTGGACCTTGTATCTGCAGTAGAGGTTGGCATACAGATATATAATTTTGACTCCAGTTCTGAAGGGGATACACAGGAATATATGCGATTTGACTTGGAAGTATTTGTACATGGCTTAAAGATATTCAGTTTGACTCATGTCTTTCTCTTTACACTCCCCTCTTATCCTCTTGCTTGAAGGGCAGAGAATTTTGGCTTTTGTGGGACTAGATTCTGGACAGAACAGCAAGCCTCAGCTCTAGTCATTCTTTCTTTGGTTTTTCTCTGGTGGCTGGTGGGAGGTCTTGGTTGGCTTATGACAGATAAGTATATGGAATAGTAATTCGGTTCTACCCTCTTTGGTAGGGATTGCTGTGTGTTCACCTTATCTTTAGGGTTGCTATCCTTAATTTGTACATGCTATTTTTAATGGATTGTCATGTTTTAACAGAGCTAGAAATTTCTCTTAATGTCCACATGCTGACTAGTATCATTCTTTTTCTCTTAAGAAAAATGTTCTTTTATTCTTTGGCATTCACTAAGCATCCTATTAATTCTATCCTAAAATAGCCAAAGGAACTGGCTGGACTAGGACTCAATTTAAGGCAAAATCCCTTCTCAGAGAAACTAATAAAGAGGGCCTAATAAAGAAATGCAGGAAGTGCTTTTAAATCCTTACCCTGCTGGGATAGATGTGGTGATATATTCCCTCAAAAGACACATAAACCTGACCTTGGTCTTCTTTCCAGTGTATGTGATGTGCCATTGTATAATGTACCTCTGTCAGGATGTGACAATAAGCAGATGTTTATTAAGTACCTGCTGTTTAACAGAGCACATTGGTGCAGAGGGAGATTGAATATTGTGGTTCCTGCCCTCAGGGAACTTATGGTCTAGTTATTACTTTAGTGCTGGTCATTCTCCCTACCTCTAATACACCCTTCAAGGACTGTATCTCTGGTCATGTTTAGGAAAACTGAGCCTCCAGGAAGAGTGTGTGAATAGAAAAGTTAATTCAATTTGCTAAGCATTTATTGAATGTTGGCTGTGTGCATAGCACTGTTCCTGGTGCTATAGGGGATACAAAAGATGTCTCTGAGATCCCTTTTAGCTGTAAAATTCTATGATTCCAGAAGACTTTTTCTCTACCTCAGGGAGCAGCGGTAATTTGGGGTCACATGACCCACACAAATGAAACAAGTAGAGAACAAAAGCAAATGCATGCTATGTTCTTATTGCAGGCAAACGGTGCTCATGAGTGCTCAGCAAATGTAAAGTCAGGGAATAATCAGTCTGATTTATAGGATGAGGCAAGCCAGGGAAGACTTCTTAGAGGGCAGGAGTCTTGAGCTGTATCTTTAAATAGATTGGTAGCAAAGAAATGAGGGGAAGAGGCATAAGAATGTTGGAAATGCACAAGCAAAGGCATAAGCAAATAGAGAACTTGAAAGACATGTTTGGGAATAGACTCCAGGGTGTGTTTGAAATGGCTCCCAAGAACCAATTGTTAAATTTTCAATCTGAAAATTGCTCAGAAATCAGCAAACATTACATATCATGGCCGGATTTATTATTTTCTTCTTATCTAGACTTAAAATCATAAATACTAACAATGCACATTAAACTGAAAAGATTGTCCTGTATTGTCTGAAGACCCAGTAGTTAAACATTAAACACACACACACACAGAGACACACACACACACCCCTCCCTTTCTGTCTCTCTGTCTCTGTCTTCTCTCTCTCTCTCTCTCTCTCTCTCTCTCTGAACCCTCATGTATTCTCTCTGCCCAAGATTTCAGGCTACATTGTGACTCTGGCAGCCTGGTGTTCCTTGGTATTTTCTTTGTATATCTCTGTGTTATGTGGAAGAGTTCCTGGAAGAGTCCTACGTATATCATGTTTCTGAACCAATTTTACCAATAGTCCCATTAAAAAAAATCCAAGGGAGTATCTTTATCCTAAGCTGAGGGGATCTTTTACTTAGATGATATCTCATTAAGACTACATTCGCTAAATTTGCCTGAGTTGCAGATTCCTCAGTCAACATAAGGACTTGGTGATGCCAATGTATCTTGACAATGTTGTCTAAAGAATAAGGATGGGCAACAGAACTGTGAAATTATTTGATTATTTTGGTAGAGAAACAGGCAAGTTTTTCTACTGGCAGATAATAAAGGCAGAAATCTGGGTCAGGAGGGTAGAGGACAACGACCTTGCCTTCAGTTAGCTTTTGTACTTCTCAGGTTAATTTGCATACCAGCCTGGTGAGAATTTTGAGAGCCGGATTCCTCATTCTAACTCTTGGTAGTTTTTTTTCTTTGTCATTCCTAAAAATGGGTTTGGGAGCAGGATAAACAAGGAGAGGATTGTCATCAAAGGTGATAAAAGTATTACTAGGAATTTTCTTAATCTAAACCAGATAGTTATATGGCACAACCTGACTTAATTAGCACTAGACAAAAGTTAGTGCTAATAATTAACAGTGAGATTAAAGAGTCATCATTTTAGCTTAGGGGCATAGTGCTTGGCTTTTATTCCGCTGCCCTTAGTTTGATCTAGTGATTTATTTCCTTTTCATGTACAATTAGGTGGTGCAGCAGATAGAGGGCTAGGCCTGAAGTCAGAAAAATCTGACTCCAAGTCAACCTGAGTTCAAATCTGTTTTCAGACACTTATTAGCTATTTGACTCTGAAAAAGTCACTTAGCCTTGTTTACCTCAGTTTCCTCATCTGTAAAATGAGCTGGAGAAAGAAATAGCAAGCTACTCCAGTGTCTTTGCCAAGAAAATCCAAAATGGGGTTACAAAGAGTTGGACTCAACTGAAATGACTGAACAGTAGCAACAAAAACCTTTCCATCTATGCTCTTAAAGAATTCATTCTACCCTTTTCAAGGAGACACCTTCTAGCTGCAGAACCACAGTCAATGAGATAAGAAAGGCCAAAAGAGAATCCTGAATTCATCCTGTAAGGTGACTCTGATGAGTTGAATTCAGCCCAGAAGAGTGAAAAGATGTGGTATTTAGGGCAAAGACACGATGTCATGTCCAGAAAAGACTATGCCCCCACCGTCTGGAAAAGAAAGATGCAATATTTTGGTGGAGAGTAGCAGAGGATAATGTGATGACATTACCAAAAGACATCAACAATTCTGCTAAGATTTGTGAGCTGCCTTGGTCATACTTGCCCCTCTTCATTCATGTTCCCTGGCTACTTGTAGCAGCAAGCACCTTAGCACACCCAGGATGGCTGCTAACACAGGTTCCCAGATCTGCTTTTCTAAAGGAAAGCAACTCAAAATGGATTAACAATCTTTCTTTAATCAAACATATGTCACTTACCTAGTTCAGGGAGAAAAGGTCAGCACCCCAAACATCGGGAAATACAAACAGAGGTTACAGGCACACAACAAATACAGACAGAGAAACAGATCAGCAGACAGGCTTCTAGATGTCTGACCATTACATCCATACCTAGTCAATTACCAGAGAGGGAAGCATCAACATCTGGGTTCTCAAAGCCAAGGGGCTCTCATCGGCTGCCCAGAGTCTCATCTGGTCAAATAACACAACTCTTCTCAAAGTGAGCCCCAAAGTAAACTTCACATCAGGGTACATATAGCCTTCTCCTGGATCAGAGAATGTCACAACCCTCTTGTCTCATTGCCCAATCACAAAGTAACAAGGTGTGGGCATTCCTGAAAAGCAAGCTTCCTGCCACAGACTTCATGTGACCACATTCGTCCTATTAGGGGGCAGAGTATATTTTCAAATCAGGGAGGGTTCTCAGAGTCACTTAAGCCTATCAAGGAGCCAAGGGGCAGGGAAGATCTTAGATTTTCATTCCCACAACACTACACATGTGCCAGTTAGATGACTCAATGAATAGAGCACTACACTTGGAGTTGGAAAGATCTGAGTGTGCCATGTGGACTGTTCATTTGATATCTCTCATTTTCACTCCATATTGGCTTCACATCTTTTTTTGGTATAAATTTTTTAAAAATGTTTTATTCATCTCATAAATATTTTCCAATTACACATAAACAATCACAAGTCCTTTGGAATTGTCTTGGATCATTGTCTTCATCAGAGAAACTAAATCTTTCTTAGTTAATCATCCTTACAACATTGTCATTGTTGTGTATAGTGTTCTGGACCTGCTCACTTCACTTTGCATTAGTTCATAAATGTCTTTCCAGGTCTTTCTGAAATCATCCTGTTTCTAATTTCTTTTAATTTTCTAATAACACAATAGTATTCCTTCACAATCCTGTGCCAAAACTTGGTCATTCATTTCCCCAGTTGATAAGCATCCCTTTTCCAATTCCTTGATTTCCAATTCTTTGCTATCACAAAAAGAGCTGCTGTAAATATTTTTGTACAAATAGGTTCTTTTCTGTTTTCTTCAATTGTAATCTCTTTGGGGTACAGACTTCTTAGCAGTATCATGGGAGCAAATAATATGCACAGCTTTGTAACCCTTTGGGAGTAGCTTCAAATTTTACCAGTATAGCTGAACTAGTTCACAACTCCACCAACTGTGCATTAGTGTCTCAATTTTTCCCTTTTCTGTCACATTGGCCAATCTGATAGGTGTGAGATGGTATTTTAGAGTTGTCTTAACTTGCATCTCTTTGTTTAATAGTTATTTAGAGCATTTAATTTTTTTTTTTAACTTTTTGGAAGGGGAAGACAGGGCAATCAGGGTTAAGTGACTTGCCCAAAGTCCCATGGCTAGTAAGTGTTAAGTGTCTAAGGCCAGATTTGAACTCAGGTCCTCCTGACTCTGGGGCTGGTGCTTTATTCACTGCACCACTTAGCCACTCCTAGAGCATTTTTTTTTAATGTGACTATTGATAGCTTTGTTTTATATGGTCATTTATTATTGTATATTTGTGTACTATTCCATAGATCCATCACTGTATTTCTAAGTCAGTACCAGATTGTTTTCATGATTGCTACTTTGTAATATAGTTTGAAATCTGTTACTGCCTTCCTTCATATTTCTTTTTCATTGATTCCCTTGATATTCTTAACCTTTTATTCTAGCAGATGATTTTTGTTATTATTTTTTCTAGCTCTAAAAAATAGTTTTTTGGTAGTTTGATTCATATGGCACCTATTGAGTAAATTAACAAGTAAAATTGACATTTTTATTATAATAGGCATTTGCTTTGGTCTAACCATTAATAGTAAAACTTCTACTATCATTTAAATCTGTCTTTGTTTCTATGAAGAGCGTTTTTTAATTGTATTCTTACAGTCTCTGGGTCTGTCTTGACAGGTAGATTTCCAAGAGTTTTATATTGTCTATAGTTATTTTAAATGGGATTTCTCTTTCTATCTCTTCCTGATGGGTTTTGTTGGTAATATATAGAAATATTGATGACTTATGTGGGTTTATTTTATATACTACAACTTTGCTAAAGTTGTTAATTGTTTCAAATAGTTTTTTGGTTAATTCTTTAAAGTTTTATAAATATATCATCATGTCATCTTCAGAATGATAGCTTTATTTTCCCATTGCCTATTTTTATTCCTCCAATTTATTTTTCTTGTTCTTTTGCTATAGCTAGCATTTCTAATACAATATTGAATAATAATGGCAATAATGGACGCCCTTACTTCATTCCTGATCTGATTAGGAAGACTTCAAGTTCATCACCATTATAGATAATGTTTAATTTTAAAATAGAAGCTATTTATCATTTTAAGAAGGGTTCCATTGACTCCTATAATTTTTAGTGTTCTTAATAAGAATGGGTATTGTATTTTGTCAAAATTCTTCTATTTCATTAAATATCAATTTTTTCCCCGAAGGATTACACTCAGTTTTGTGCAAAGTGGGTTGTTCTTGGTTGTAATCTCCTAGTTCTTTTGCATTCTGGAATATCATATTCTAAAGCCTCTTCTCTTTTAATGTAGTGGCTGCTAAATCTTCTGTGATACTGACTGTGGCTCCATGATATTTGAATTTCTTCTTTCTGACTATTTGAAGTATTTTCTTTTTTACCTAAGAGCTCTGGAATTTGACTATAATACTCATAGCAGTTTTTATTTTCTGACCTCTTTCAGATTGTGATCAGCAGAATCTTTCAGTTTCTAGTTGACCCTCTGGTTCTAGAATATCAGAGTGGTTTTCCTTAATTTTTTGAAATATCATGTCTAGGCTTTTTTTTTTTTTAAACAAATGCTTTATTAACTTCTGTTTTACATCATTCATTTCCGCCAGATTTTGAGTTACAATCATTTTCTCCCCATTATTCCCCTACCCAACCTCCCAGAACAGTAATCCCACAAGATACCACTTCCTCCAATCTGCTCTCTCCCATACCTTCTCCCATACCCCCTTAGACTTTTCCATTAGAGGAAGGCGAGTCTTTGCATCCCAATGCCTGCACATCTTATCTCCCTATTATAAGCAAAAGAGTATTAATAATAGTATTTATATATATTTGAAACATTTAATGTTACGACCTCAAATTTCAGATCCATTTCCTTCCTCCCTTGTCACCCATTCCCTCTGGGGAGATAAGTAATTCAGTATATGTTGTACATGTCTAGCTATGCAAAACATTATTTGTATTTGTAGGTGTTATTATTCCCTCCCACTCATCCCACCCCCACCTGGTCCATTCCCTACATGATCTTGTCCCTCTTTTATAGTGGGTACTTCCAACCTCCCCTCACCCCAAGGATGCCCTCCCATCCATCATCCCTCCTCCCATCCCCCTTCCCCCTATCCTGCTGCAGGTTGAGATATCCCATTTACTATGTATGTCATTTTCTCCCTGAACCAAATTCAGTTTGAATGTGGTTTTGCCTTTTTAGCCTTCCTTATTCTCCCCCTCTTTTGCAACCACTTCCCCTTGCTTCTTCTGCATGGGATAGTTTACATTACCCTGTCTCTCCCCATCTCCTTTTGCCACTTTCCTCTCTCACCTCATAATTTTATCTCTTGAGTATTCTCCCTTCCCAACAAATTCAACTTATGCCCTCTATCCATATATAACTGTAACTATATACACACACATTCACATATGTATTCATATGACCACACCCCCTTCTTCCATTATTTTCATAGTGAGAAAGATATCATCAGTCACAGTTATTGCTTTTCCATATAGGAATGTAAATAGTTCAACTTTGATAAGTTCCTTTTGATTTCTTTTCCCTGATTACCTTCTCAGGCATCTCTTCTTCTTGTGTCTGGATGTCAAATTTTCTATTCAACTCTGGTTTTTTCCTCAAGAATGCTTGAAAGTCCTCTATTCCACTGAATGACCATATTTTCCCCTGAAACAAATACTCAGTTTTGCTGGGTAGGTGACCCTTGGGTTCATTCCCAGTTCTTTTGCCCTCTGGAATATCATATTCCATGCCCTTCGATCCCTCAGTGTGGAAGCTTCCAGGTCCTGGGCTATTCTGATTGTGTTTCCACAATATTGAAATTGTTTCTTCCTGGCTGCTTGTAGTATTTTCTCCTTGATCTGGGGATTCTGGAACCTGGCTATAATATTCCTGGGAGTTTTCTTTTTGGGATCTTTTTCAGGAGGTGATCAGTGGATTCTTTCAACCTCTATTTTACCCTCTGGATCTAAAACATCAGGGCAATTTTCCTTGAGAATTTCTTGAAGGGTGATTTCTAGGTTCTTTCTTTGATCATGGCTTTTGGGTAGTCCAATAATTTTTAAATTGTCTCTCCTGGATCTATTTTCCAGGTCAGTGGTTTTTCCCATGAGATATTTCACATTGCCTTCTATTGTTTCATTTGTTTGGATCTGCTTAACAGCATCTTGATTTCTCATAAAGTCATTAGCTTCCATTTGCTCCAGTCTAACTCTGAAGGAATGAATCTCCTCAGTGAACTTTTGAGATTCTTTTTCCATCTGGCAAATTCGACTTTTAAGGCATTCTTCTCCTCATTGCCCTTTTGGGCCTCCTTTGCCATTTGAGCTAGTCTATTTTTTAAGGTGTTGTTTTCCTCAGTCAGGCTGTTGACCCTCATTTCATACTTTTCCTGCATCCTTCTCATTTCTCTTTCTAATTTTTCCTCCACTTCTCTTATTTGATTTTTAAAGTCCTTCTTAAGGTCCTCTATGGCCTGCAACCCGCTCATGTTTTCCCCTGGGGCTTTTGGAGCAGGACTTCTGACCTCACAGTCCTTTTCCTGCTCTATGCCCCCAAAATAGGAGTCTAGGGTTGCATTTTTCTGTTTCCTTTGCCTTGGCATGTTGCCACTTAATTGCTTGACTTTTGGGCTTGTTGCCACACTATGGCTTTAAGGCCAGATAGAGGAATTTTCGTCCTGAACGTGTGGGGGGCAACTTCCGTTTCTGGCAAGCTGTAAACCCACCCACGACTTCCACCCTAGATCACAATCCAGATCCAGGGAGGTTAAAGCAAGAGCGATTACCCCCAAGACTGATCGCTGGATCTCCCTACAAATTTGCAGGCTGGGAGTGGGAGCTGCCTCTGAAAACTACAAAATGGCGTTTGTCCTCAGCGGCTTCTAGCCCCCAGGGGAGGGAGCCGACACATTCCCTAATACCAGTCCCAAAGTCCATAGAACACTAACCTCTTACTTTGTCCCAGGCAAGTCTATGTTGATAATTCTGGAGTCGCCACAGCTCCTGGTGTTCTGGGGTTCCTCCAGCTGGCTGCTGGCCCTGCCGCCCTGGGGCTAAAACCTCGGCTCATGCGGACCTGGGCTTGGCTCGGCTCCTGCGCTCTGCGCGCTGCACACTGCCAGGTCTCAGTCCACTGCGCTGGTCCTTCCTGCAGGGCTGCTGGGCTGTCCTCAGCGGGAGGTTAGCTTCTCTGTGTCGTTCTGTGGGTGCTGGGGCTCCAGAAGTTGTTCAGAGTCCCCTTTTACATCGTTTGGGGGGAATGTGGGGGCAGAGTGGCTTGGATGAGCTGTTTCTACTCTGCCATCTTGGCTCCGCCTCTAGGCTCTTTTTTTTAAAATTATGGTTTCCAGGTAATCCAATAATTCTCAAATTATCTCTTCTAGATCTATTTTCTAAGTCACTTGTTTTTCTGATGAGAAATTTCACATTTTTTCACTTTGCATTCTTTTGACTTTATTGTTTTTTGATGTCTCATGGAGTCATTAACTTGACTTTCCTGATTCTAATTTTTAAGGAATTATTTTCTTCAGTGAGTTTTTGCGCCTTTTTTCCTATTTGGCTAATTCTTTTTTTCTTCCAGAATTTATTTATTTACTTTTAGTTTTCAACATTTATTTCCACAAGATTTTGAGTTCCAAATTTTCTCCCCATCTCTCCCCTACCCCCACCCTCACCCCAAGATGGTAAGCTTACTCTTATTACCTCTTCCAGTTTGCCCTCTCTTCTATTCCCCCATTCCCCCCATAGCCCCTTCCCTTTTACTTTCTTGTAGGGCAAGATGGATTTCTATATCCCATTGTTTGTATATTTTATTTCCCAGTTGCATGTAAAAACATTTTCTTTCTTTCTTTTTTTTTTTAAAGCAATTGGGGTTAAGTAACTTGCTCAAGGTTACACAGCTAATCATTATTTATGTGTGGGTGCTCATTTTCTGAGGCCAGATCTGATCTCGGGTCATCCCAATTCCAAGGCCAGTACTCTTACTCACTGCGCCACCTAGCCACCCCTTTAGGGCAATTGGGGTTAAGTAACTTGCCCAAGGTCACACGGCTAGGTTTTTGTTTGTGTGGGTTAAGTGTCTGAGGCCGGCTCTGAACTCAGGTCCTTCTGACTCCAGGGCCAGTGCTCTACTCACTGCGCCACCTAGCCGCCCCGTAAAAACATTTTTTAACATTTGTTCTTAAAACTCTGAATTCCAGATTCTCTCCCTTCTTCCCTCCTTACCTCCCCCTACTATTGAGAAGACAAGCAATTCAATATAAGTTATACATGTGTAGTTATGCAAAACATTTCCATAATAGTATATTTCCCTTCATCCTATCCCGCCCCTCATTTATTCTATTTTCTTCTTTGACCCTTTCTCTTTTCAAAAGTATTTGCTTTTGACTATTCCCTCACACAATCTGCCCTCCCTTCTATCATCCCTCCACTCTTATCCCCTTCCCCCCTATTTTCCTGTAGGGTAAGGTATTGAGTATATATGTGATTCCCTGGTTGGCTCATTCCCTTTCACCTCCCTGCTCTTCCTCCTCCATTGTACCTGCTTTCTCTTGCCTCTTTTATGTGAGATCATTTATCCTATTCTATCTCTCCCTTTCTCCTCCCAATATATTCCTCTGTCATCCCTTAATTTTATTTTTTAGATATCTTCCCTTCATACTTAACTCACCCTGTGCCCTCTGTCCATATATACATATATGCATATGCACACATATACACATATATACATACATATAAATATATACAAATATATATATGTATATATATATACATATACATACACACATATACATACATATTCCCTTCAACTATCCTAATAATGAGAAAAGTCTCATGAGTTACAAATATCATCTTCCCATGTAGGAATGTAAACAGTTCAACTTTAATAAGTTTCTTATGATTTCTCTTTCCTGTTTACCTTTTCATGCTTCTCTTGATTCTTGTATTTGAAAATCAAATTTTCTGTTTGGCTCTGGTCTTTTGATCAAGAATGCTTGAAAGTCTTCTATTTCATTGGATATCCATATCTACTCAGGTTTGCTAGGTAGATAATTTTTGGTTTTAATCCTAGCTCCTTTGACCTCTGGAATATCATATTCTAATCCCTCCAAACCCTTAATGTAGAAGCTGATAGATCTTGTATTATCCTGATTGTGTTTCCACAATACCTGAATTGTTTCTTCCTGACTGCTTGTAATATTTTCTCTTTGACCTGAGAACTCTGGAATTTTTCTATAATATTCCCAGGAATTTTCCTTTTGGGATCTTTTTCAAGAGACAAGCAGTGGATTCTTTCAATTTCTATTTTACCCTTTGGTTCTAGAATATCAGGGCAGTTTTCCTTGATAATTTCTTGAAAGATGATGTCTAGGTTCTTTTTGTGATCATGGCTTTCAAGCAGTCCAATAATTTTTAAATTATGTCTCCTGGATCTATTTTTCAGGTCAGTGGTTTTCCCAATGAGATATTTCACATTGCCTTCTATTTTTTCATTTGTTTTGATCTCTTTTGTAGCCTCTTTATTTCTCATGAAGTCATTAGGTTGTCTTTGTTCTATTCTAATTTTGAAGGAATTATTTTCTTCAATGAGCTTTTGGACCTCCTTTTCCATTTGGCTAATTCTGCTTTTTAAGGTGTTCTTCTCCTCTGCTTTTTAAGGTATTCTTCTCCTCATTGGCTTTTTGGACCTCTTTTACCATTTGAGTTAGTCTGTTTATTAAGGTGCAATTTTCTTCAGTATTTTTTGGGTCTCCTTTAGCAAACTGTTAACTCTTTTTTCATGATTTTCTTGTATCACTCTCATTTCTCTTCCCAATTTTTCCTCAGCCTCTCTTACTTGATTTTCAAAATTCTTTTTGAGCTCCCCCATGGCCTGCAACCAGTTTGTATTTTTCTTGGAGGCTTTGGATGCAGGAATTTTGACTTTGTTGTCTTCTGGTTTTATGATTTGTTCTTTGTCATCAAAGAAAGATTCTATAGTCTGATATTTTTTCCTTTGTTTGCTCATTTTCCCAGTCAATTTCTTGATTTTTGAGCTCTTTGTCAAAGTAGGACTCTGTTTCCAGCGTAGACAGTACTCTGTCCTAAATTTCTGGGGTTTTGTGCAGCTGTTGTCAGAGCTACTTCTAGGCACTTGTGAATTTTCAGTTCTTCTAAGGTGATATAATCAAAGGAGAGGTGTTTACTCCTCCTGCTGTCTGTTCTCTGGTCTGTGACCATAGATCCTCGTTTCTGCCTCAGAACTGTCCACAGCTGTCACAAGCTCTACCACACCAGTGCACCTCCTCACCCCAGGACCACCACCCAATACTGCAACCCAAATCCAAGCAGTACAAAGCAAGAACAATTGCCCTCTAACCAGTCACTTGATTCCCCCATCTGTGGGCCTGGACCTCTGGCAGCAGCTGCCACTGTTGCCACTATTGCTGCTGCTGCTGACACCACTGCCACCACCTCTACTGCCTGGGGCTGGGAGTGCACTCTTCTCTCACCCAGGTTGAACAGAGTTTCCCCACTGACATTTTACTTTGTCTTATATGTTTGTATGTTGAGAAGTCTGGAAACAGCCACAGCTGCCAGTGATTCAGTCCCCTGAGGCCTGCTCCAGCCTGGTCTGTGTTGGCATAGCCCACCAGGGACTGTGCTTTGCTCTCAGTCCAGTGTGATAGATCCTTCTTGTCAGCCTGCCAGGCTGTCTTCAGCTGGAGATGTGCTTCACTCTGTCATTTTGTGGCTTCTGTAACTTTAACATTTGTTTAAAGTCATTTTTTACAGGTATTTGGAGGGGTTTGGAGGGAAGAGTTCAAGCAAGTTCCTGCTTTTACTCTGCCATTTTGGCTCTGCCCCACTAATTCTAATTTTTACGGAGTTATTTTCATCAGTTGAAGTTTTATACCTCTTTTTAGGCCAATTTTGTTTTTTAAGGTGTTATTTTCCTTAGTATTTTCTAGTGTCTCTTTTACTAAGCTGTTCATTGTCTTTTCATAATTTTCTTTCCCTATTCTTATTTCTTTCCTGTTTATTCCTCTACCATTCTTATTTGATTTTGAAGTTAATTTTTTAGCTTTCCCAGGAATTTTTGTTGGGTTCGTGTCCAATTTATATTCCTCCACCCACATTTTGAGACTTACTTGTCTTCTGAGTTTGTTTCTTGATCTTCCCTGTCACCATAATGGCCTTTTACGATCAGATTATTTTTGTTTTTGTTTGCTCCTTTTCCAGCCTCTTTCTTGATTTTGAATTTATTCTGAAGTCGGACTTTGTTCTCAGTATGATGGGGGAAGGGTGCTGTCTAAGCTTCAGACTTTTTCACACTACTGTTTTCAGTGCTGGTTCTAAGGATTTTGAAGATTTTAGTGCTTTCAAAGTTGTGTGATGTGGGGGAGATATGGTAACTGCTCTCCTGAACTTCACTCTGTCCTTCTCCAAGAAGGATCTCTGATCTCTTGAAATTGCAATTAATATTCTTCATGAGAGCCTCTGCTACCTTTGAACCAGAAGCAATACTGTTCCTCAGGGGCCCTTCTCCCCCCAAAACCAAAAGTGTTCCTTTCCACCCTTGAACTGTGATCCCATCCAAACAGCTTCCAGTCCTAAGCCCATTCCTAGCACAGGGGTCCTCTGGTATCTCTTTCTGACCAGTTGCCAAGTTCCCTTACTGTCTCGGGCTTTAGAGCTCCCTAAACTGCTACTGCTTCTGTTTCTGCTACCTACTTTCACTACTGGTATTGCATCTACATGGGCTCTGGGCCAACCTCTATCCCTATGTTACAGACCTCCTTCCAACCTCATAAATTACCTTGGGCTGGAAGAACATCTTACCCTGATCTTTAATTGACTCGACCACTCCACATCTTGATTTGAGTTGTCTGAAGGAACATGTCAGAAAACATCTACAGAGTGCTTCATCTACTCCACCATCCTGGTCATAAATCTTTGGTGGCATATTTTATACAACTTCTTGCATGTATGTCAGGCAACATGCTGTAGCCCATTTATGCCAACCATGCATTTTCTCCATTGCTGTTTGAATGACCCATAATTTTGATTCTTTGTAAGTAATATTGCATGATTCAGAATCATATAGTAAAGTGCTTAGCACAGCACCTTGTACATAGTAGGTAATATATAAATGCTAGCAATGATGATGAAGATGATGATGATGATGATGATTAGCAAGAGAATATTTATGATCAAAGAGTTTGGTTTTCAAAGAGAGACTTAGCTGTCATCACTTGTTCCCAAACCACCTTAATGTTTTCAGTACCTTACATTTTTAGTATTACATGCTTAAGGAAGGAAATTTAAAATTGAGAATTTCATAACAATTGACTGTGCTTTGCTTATTCACAGACTCTCTCAATGCACACACAAATATAATATAGCATACTCAAAGTTTATTTTAATGATGTGACACGTGTTTTATACATACCTGCTCCACCAATAATTATTATAAATGCATTGAGCAGGATCCATAATTCCTTAATAACTGTGATTTAAATGATCATTTCTTCAAACATGTCAAAGGTTCATAAGAATATAGGCAAAATGCATGAGAGTAGCAATAAAAAGAAATTATATTATGTAGATTAGAATAGGAACAGTTTGACTTCAAGTCTACTACACCAAAATCTGGTCTTACATCCAAAGAATTCACATGCATCAGTGAATAGCACTTCTAGAGAGTCCAAATTCCTTTTATTCTTCAAGAAAGCATTTCATCCTTCCCCTCATCAACTCTGTTATTAGTAGGGGAAAAGTTAGTTTGTTTGGCATAGAAACCTTTTCACTTGAGCATGGAAAGGGAACACAGAGGACTGACACTGAAATGGTGCTAGTAAACTTTTGATCAAGAGTGGGAGAGTGAATGAGAAAGGACAGAGTCTGGAGGCAGAGTAGTGGTTGCAACATCTTTGTGACATTGTCCTCTTGGTCAAGCTTGGGTTGCACTCTCTGAATTTAACCTTCCATCAAGTCCTTAAAAATGCTAGTATTATTCCTATATGGATACACTTTACCTCCAATATGTTATATTGTGCAGAGCAGAACAACTCTAAGAATTGACAATTGGAGATCACACTATAGTCAAAAATGCCCAATATAGATGAGAAGGCATGGTCTTGAGATAAAACAGTGAGAAGGAATGGACTCTTCTGCCACCTCCCTTCTAGTCTGTCAATAATTTGGGCATAGAACTGTTCACATAGGTAGCTGTTCCAAACTCTGATTGAGCTCCTCATGCCTGTGTTAAATTCTAGCAGAAGCCAGGCTTTGTAGAGTCGGCGCAGATTGCCTCTTCAATTTCCTCTAAAATTTTTTCATAGTGAATTTGGCAATTATCTACATACAAATATTTCAACATAAGGCAGAAGGACAAAGAAGAAACTGAACTTGTGTTATGTAGTTCCTTTTTGGTTTTTGATATATACTGCCCCAAATGTCTTACTGCAGTTTTTAGCTTAGAACTGTATATGCACATACCAAGCATACATATAAGTGTAAGTTAACAAAATAATAACTTCATTCTATTTGTTTCTGTTCCTCACCGTATTTCTCTTTTACTTTCTTCAGTGAATTTTGAAAAAAGAATGTCACTGATGCTTTTTAATTTTGCATCTCTGTTATCTCCCCATACTTGCTCCCCATATCCTCCCTAAAGGCCTTTACTTTTAACAAATATATAGACAAACAAAACAAGTCAATAGTTATGGCATTGAATAGGGACATGGAAGGGTGATCCAGGAGGACATGTTGGGGGGTCAGAAGAAAAGGAAAAAAAAGGTTTCAAAGTATGCCTCCTTATTTTCTTTCACCCTTTTCACTGCTTTCTGGGATTATATGATTTATAAGGTGATTCCTAATCCTCAGAACATGGCAGCTAGGTGACACAGTGGATAAAGCACCAGACCCAGGGTCTGGAAGAGTCCAAATCTGGCCTCAGACACTTACTTACCATGTGACCCCGGGCAAGTCACTTGACTCTATTTGCTTCAGTTTCCTTATCTGGAGAAAGAAATGGCAAATCATTATCTTTTTTAACAAAACCCTTAAAGGGTTCATAAAGAGTTAGAAACAATTCAAATGATTAAAATTCCTAGAATAAAACTAAAGGAAGAATCAAATAATGGGGATCAGGAATGGTTGAACAGGGTGTGTGACAGCACAGTGACTGTCCTGTTCTTATTGCAGGGTTTTTTTTTCCTTATTGTGGGTTTTACCTAACTTTCATCAGAAATCTTTCACGTAGCACTTCCTGCAGCATTTAGACGAAACTAAATTTGAAAGTGAATGGTTCCATTTCCTTGATGGAAAGTTTAATTTCATCCTCCAGTATGTCGTTCCTAACTTATTTGCAGACCTAATTGTTTATTTAATGAGGATGCATGCTTCCTTTCTTTTAAAATGAGTTTCTATAGATTTACATAAATTCCCTGGGGATCATCTTAATTTGAGCAAGTGAAGATTTGTCCAGATGTGCACTGATTTTTATGGGATTGTGAAACTTTAGGGGGAGGACAATGGAAAGGACAATTTGGGAGAAATAGTTACTCCAACTGTTTAGAGAAACACTTTGGAACATGCCTTCACTACTGCAGAATGGAGACTTGAAGACTAGCCTCAACAGTAAGTATTTACTAAATATACTAGGGGTAAAGAGCATGAGAAATTTCCATACAATTCAGGAATCACTTCTTAACATTTGAGAATAGTAATGCTTATATGTCAATTAAAAAAAGAAATTTGTTTCATTTAATCACCAACACATTTAATTAATAATAAGGGTCAAAAGTCAAAGCTCTCTATCCCACCTTGCCAAAGTTGACCTAATATGATTCACATTCTTTGCTCCTAATATATTTTATTTTTAAATTTTTTTCCATCAATGTGGGTAAACTTCCTCCACAGAGGCCGAAGTTAGCCTTCAGCTAAAGTTTAAACTGGAGTTATTGCAGTTTTAGAAAGCTGTCTTAGGCTCAAAGAGAGTCTGGGTGATGTCCTTGGTCAAACAACTAGTTAAGTATTAAAGTCAAGATCTAGAACCGAGATATTCCTGATGTCTGATCCAGCATATAATCCATCTACTACCCCACATTGCCTCTCCTTAACTTGTATACAGTTCATATATAAGAAATGTAGTGAAGAGAGTATTGGATATAGTGAAAAGGGGATAAGAGGATCAAATCCTGGTTCTGTCATTTATTCCCTCTGTGGCCCAAGGACAAATCATTTAACCTCTCTAGGATTCAGTTTCTTCCTCTAAAATAAGGGGACTGAACTAGATGACCTCTAAAATCCCTTTAGAACTAGGTGTGTATCAGGTTCCTTGTTTACTTTTAAATCTTTTTTATGTTTTTCACATATGACTTTCTGTTATTATTGTCTATCTCAGATAAATAACTCCTTGGGGTCATCATGTGTGTTTACCTATCTTTACAGAGGTCCATAATTGAGCCACATACATTAAATGCTAATTTGTATATTACTGCTAGATCAGGTGGTTAGAATATTTACAACTAAGGCCAAGGTCATGGTTCTGTCCCCACTTTGGTTATTTTCCTTTGATCTATTTGTGGTTGTTCAGTTGTTTTCAACTCTTCATGATCCCATTTGGGGTTTTCTTGGCAAGCATTCTGGAGGGGTTTGCCATTTCTTTCTCCATCTCATTTTACAGATGAAGAAACTGAGGCAAACAGTATTAAGTGACTTGCACAGGGTCACATAGATAGTAAGTATCTGAGGCTGGATTTGAACTCAGAAAAATTAGTATTCCTAACTCCAGACCTGGCACCTTATCCACTGTGTCACCTAGCTGCCCCTTTTGATCTGTTAGGTAGCCACAGATTATCTCTCATTCTTAACCAGCTGTCTTATAAGTGCATGTTTTTTTGTTTGTTTTTTTTTTTTACTATGGAAGGGACTCCTTGAAGGTTTGAATCAATCAATTCCAATTTATCAGTACTAGTGTAAAATGAACTTAATGCCATACTCTTCTGATAGTGGGTCAGTCTGTTCATTTCTGGATCTGAAGGACAATGAATCAATCAATATGAATCAAATACCTACTATATGCCAAATGCTGTGCTTAGCATTGGAGATACAAAAAGAGGCAAAGGATATCCTCTGCCCTCAAGGAGCTCACAAAATAATGGGGATAGACAAATAAATATATACAACAAATATATGCAAATAAATATATACAACCAGGTGTTCGCTTTCTCTCTCTCTTTCTCTATTCGTGTGTGTGTGTGTGTGTGTGTGTGTGTGTGTGTGTGTGTGTGTGTGGATTAAACAGAGAATGATAAACAGAGGACTGCCACTAGAATTAAGAGGAGTCAGAAAAGGCTTCTTATAAAAAATGGGATTTTGGTTTTGATTGTTAGTCTTTTATTTTTGAAGAGGAATGGGAGGTGGAGCAATGTGTTCCAATAGACATGAAGTCAGGATTTTAGTTGGGATTTCATGGAATCCAGGGAAGTCAGGAGGAGGAGTTGAGGAAGGCAAGAATTCTAGGAATGGGGGATGGCTAGAGAAAATGCTTGAGGCCAAGGGAATCACAAATTTATTAAATATCACCTCTGTGCTCACCACTGTGCTAGGCTCTTTGGTATATATTACTGACAACACCCACCATAGAAATAAGACTACATGGCATTTTAAGTTTGCAAAGTTCTTTATTTCTCTTATCTCATTTGATCTTAACAACAATACTGTGAAGTAAGAGGTGCCTGTTATTATCCCCATTTTATAGATTAGGAAAGTGAGGTAACAAGAGATGAAGTGACTTACCTAGTGTCACATGGCTATTAATTGTCTTGGGTAAGATTTGGACCCAGGTCTTGAGGAATCTATATCTAGCACTCTATCTGCAGTGCTACCCCCGAAAAATATGACCTAGTACATTGTGATGAAGATGCTCAGAGGAAGACAGTCATGTAGACAGAAACCAGTATCTGGGGAAAATTCACGAGTACAACTTTTGATTATAAAGGGATTCTATCCTTGTTCCCCTCAGGCTCTGCATCATCATCATCATAAGCATTATTATTATTAATAATTCTTTACAAATGTTATCTCATTTTAACCTCACACTAGCCTTAGGATGTAGATATTATTATTATCATCCCCATTTTATGGATGAGGAAACCAGGACAGAGAGAGTGACTTTCCCAGTTACATAACTAGCAAGTGTCAGATGTCAGATTCAAACACAGGTTTTCCTGACTCCAGTGGCCCCAATATCTCAAAGCTCTTCATTATTCACTTTAGTATTATCTAAATAGAGCAAGCTCACTTTGCATTTCAAAGATTAGAACTCAACTGAGGGTAGAAGGTAGACAAAAGATGTTAACATGTTTTCTTTTTTAAATTTCTAATTTAGTATTTTATTTTTCCCCCAATTGAATGTAAAAACAATTTTTAACATTTATTTAGAAAAGTTTTTGAGTCTTAAATTCCCTCCCTTCTTCCCTCCCTCTTTCCCCAATTGAGAAGGCAAGCTATTTGTTATAGGTTATTATTATGCATGTGCAGTCATAGCATGTCTTCTTATACCCTTTCTGTAGAAATGTCCTCATACTTTTTCTGTGTTACAATAAACCCTGTTGTTAGAGGAACTTTAGCGTTAGGCTTTCTCTGTGGTTCTTGAAATTCTGAAGCTATCTAGCACAAGTGACCACTCAGAGAGGGAAATTGGGGAATAGACTTAGTAGCCTTAAGATGTGAGTAAGAGGGGTCTGGCCTAAGTGACCTGAATCAGTTGTTACCTTCAAGGACGTTACAATCAAATTGCGGGGGGTTGGGGAGGAGGTGATGATTCTACAACAATGATAGACAAGAGATGACAATAAAATCTAAGTGTTAAGTTATAGGCAAACTGTTAGTGCTCCAAATTCAAAGTAAAGGGAGTTTAATAAAAATTGGTATAGTCCTGGAAGGTTTTATGAAGGAAGTAGCAGTCATAGGTATTTGATAAATGTCTTTTGATTATATCTTGCATTTTTAATAATCATTATTTCCAAAGATGTACATTGCAGGTTTCTCTTGGAATGCTTTCTTGGATGGGGTCCTTCAAACCATGACCCTCTGTTGCCTGGGTCATTCACTCCTGGGCATGGCTAGGGTGAGCTGGTGTAGAACTGACAGACTCCTCTAAAGATGCTGCCAGAGAACTTTGCTGGCCAAGAATTCTGCTAAACCTACTTTTAAGAGGTAAAATAAAACCTTTTTTATTGGCAGGTCTGTACAGATGCCAGTGACTGGAAACTAGTTTGCTCCTGGAGCTAAAAGTATGGGTGAATGTGACAGGGGAGCAAGAAAGAGAGAGAAGGACACCCAGAGATAGAGACAGAGAGAAAGGGGAGAGAGACAGACAGATAGAAATAGAGACACAGAGAGACAGAGATAGACAGAGGGAGGGAAGGAGAGACAAAAATACACACAGAGACAGAGACAGATAGACAGAAAGAGACAAACAGACACAGAGATAAAAAGAGGAAAGAGTCATTCTCCTCATTGACTGCAAAATACAAAGCTAACAGCCTCCTGAGTGTTACTGAGTCTTTGTTGCCCTCTGTTAGCAGTTGATGTGATTCATGCTTGAAATTAGAGGTTGTGGCTTCTGGTGGTACACTTTTCCCTCACTCTCCCCCCTTCCTGTCTCCCCATAGCCCTCCCTCATGATTGCCCTGTTGTTGTAGGTTTTTTATGTTACCACATGCTTACAGGTAAAATTTATCATTTTTTAGTATAACTTAGCAATTTTTTTCAACATCTCAAATATGATGGAAGAAATATAAATAAAGAAACTAATCACTACATCGTCCTCCCCTTTAAAAAATAACCCATAAGTGTGAAAACATATTTTTACTTTAGGATATATATGTGTTTGTATACATGCGGAGCTTTAATATTTCAAAACTTCTGTAACCTTCAAAGTGAGTTTCATAACTAGCACCCAGTCTGCAATCTCTCTGAATTTCTCAGTCATTTGGAAAAGAAGGAAGAAACTAGCAGTGTTGTTTGAGTCAGAGAATGACTGAAAACTTGGGATGTGGCAAGGATTCCCCAAGTTCTACCAGCACAGCCCCATTTGTTACTTCTTCTTTAGAATCAGAGGTCATTCATTCTGGCACCATGTCTTGGCATAGGCCCTTGTGAACATTTTGCTGGCCATTTACTTCCAACCTATCAGCTTATTTCATTTAACCTATTGGCTGGTTTCCCCAGCTGGACAGGCCTTTATTCTAGTCCAATAGCCTTTCCTAGGCCTTTCTCAACTCTCAGAGGGTGTATGGTGTAGGGGAAAGAGCACTGATTAGGGTTAACAATGCCTGGCCCTTGATTCTTTACCTCCTATGTGACCTTGGACAAGTAACTTGTTCTCCCTGGATCAGAGCTTCCTTATCTGCAAAATGACTAGATGACTTCTGAAATCTATGGATTGCTCTCTGGATCTATGATTGCTCTCCCAGTGTCATTTAGATCCACCCTCCTTCCAAATACCATTGGCCTTCTGAATCTGACTGAGAAAACAAAGAAAGAAGGAGTAGTTTGAAAAGAGTTTGTTAGCAGCAATAAAGAACAGTAGTGACCTAACTGAAAAGCAGAGGGGCTGCTATTCTACCCACATTTGAAGACATTCACATAAGGCAGACACAGTTTGCACATTAGCTGATGCTCCTGTTCGCATGATAAATGAAAATCTTATTCCCTCCATTTGGTATGACTGTCACCTCATCCAAGAGCACAGTTCGCTAAAGTGACTTAAAATGCAGTTTTCACACTGATCATGGAAACTGACAATGGGGAGAATAACTGCACAGGTGGAGAGAATGCCATTCAGTTGCAATGAAGTCAATTTGCAAGAGAGTTACTACTGTTCTCTCAGAAGTCATTCCTTGAGTCTTGGCTTCTCTTTTCTGACAGAGCCTACTTCTGACATATTTTTCTCTCTGTAACTCTTGTTTTGTTTTTCAAAGTCTCCCTTCTTTTCCCTCAATAGTGATTTTATTCATTATCATTTTCATAACTTGATTATCTGTCAGCTAAATCTAATCATCAGTTATGGAAAGTTGAGAATGTTATTTATTGATTTGTAGAGAGAATAGCTTTATCATGTTTGAATTGTTCTTGCATAGGTTGATTTAATCATAAAAACCCAATTAGGGATAGAAAATGTACCTGGTAAATATAATTTATACAATTCAATTCAACAAACATTAAATACCTACTATGTGTATAGTGAGAGACATCATGGTAGAGTGCTTAGTGTATCAGCCTTGGAGTCAAGAAAACTTGGGTGTAGGCCCTAACTCTGAAATGTACTGGCCATGGGACCATGGGCATATGACCACTAGCCTTTCAGTGCCTAGAATACTATTCTTTTTTTTTTTTTTTTTTGCTTTTTGGAGGGCAATTGGGGTTAAGTAACTTGCCCAAGGTCACACGGCTAGGTTTTTTTTGTTTGTTTGTGTGTGCATTAAGTGTCTGAGGCCAGATCCGAACTCAGGTCCTTCTGACTCCAGGGCTGGCACTCTACTCACTGCGCCACCTAGCCACCCCCTAGAATACTATTCTAATGCTATAATTTACTTATTAGTTGCTGATCTGTAGGGAGCAAGTTTCCAACCCAAAACTCGCCCACTGTCATACATTTATCACAGGTCTTTGACTTAAAAGTACTCAAGGAGTCATGAGAAAAAAATGCCATTCCTGCTCTCAAGGAATTTATGATCTAATAAAAAGAATGGCACTCACAAGTAACTGCCATTCAAAATGGAATGTGATTATAATAAAACATTTAGAGAAAGGGATTATAGAGCAATGATTCTGTTGATATAGGAAACTCTAGAATGAGCAAACTCCTTTTACCAATGCAGATTGGGTTCATTTCTGCAATTTAAAGTCTTAAAAAGATTTAGCACTTGTAAAAGCAAGCAAAGTAGGATTTTTTTTTCTGGATTGAGTTTTAGCCAGTCAAGTGCCTTTGATTGCATCTTGCCTTTGATTGAATCAAGAGTCTTTGATTGGGACCAGTATATATATATATATATATATATATATATATATATATATATATTAATATATATATTATTATATATATATATTAATATATATAATATATATATATATATATATTTTTATAATATATATATATATATATATTAATATATATATATATATATATATATATATATATTGGTTGGAGGGAGGGGACAGAGTAAAAAGAGGAACAGAACTGAGAGAAGCAACCTTGAGCAGGCTCTAGGGGAGCCTGACTGTGGGAAGGCTTAACAGAAAGAATCTTTGTGATATTGGTTCTGTCTGTTGATCTGTGCTAATTTCTCAGACAGAAGCCCTGTCTGTTGATCTTTATTTCTCTGCTTGCATTTTCTCTGTTTGTTTCTCTGAAGTTCAGGGTGCTGACTTTTCCTCTGAACTAGTAAATGTAATTTGAAAAGATTGTTGACCCCTTAAACAGCTATCTTTCCAAGAAAAGTAGATCTAGGAACATGTGCTAGCAGTCATCCTGGGTTTGCCAATCTGGTTGCTGTTGCAGTGGTGGGATGGCTGCTAGCAAGGGTTCTTAGAATTTCAAATTCAGGGGAAAAGCCAGTACCCTGAACTTTAGAGAAAATACAAGAAGAGAAATAAAGACCAACAGACAGGGCTTCTGTCTGAGAAATTAACACAGATCAATAGACAGAGCTCCAACATCACAAACATTCTTTCTTTTTGTTTCTTTTAGGCCTCCCACAAGCAAGTCCCCCTAGCCTGCTCAAGGTCGCTTCTCTCTCAGCTCTGCTCCTCTCTCTACTTTGTCCTCTCTCTCCAAGCAATACAATATATACTGTTCCCAATCAAAGACTCTTGATTCAATCAAAGGCAAGATGCAATCAAAGGCACTTGACTGGCTAAAACTCAATCCAAAATAACAACAACAAAATCCTACTTTGCTTGTTGTTACAGCACTCTTGATGCTTTTTATACAAGTTAATGTTATGTCTTTATATTCATCCTCTGTTAGTTGCTCTTGCTTTTATCTTGCCTATGCCCAATTTTCCTGTCCTCTATTACACAATGTTCCCAGAAGGTATAGGAGATATTTTATCAAGAAGCGCCCAAAGATTTAATTCATTCTGCATAAACCTGGAGCAATGATTCTGGGGCATAAGTTGCATAAGCAGTATTGTCACATACATTTCATAAATAAGGAATCCAGAATTTCAGAGAGATTAGATAGCTTGCCTGAGGTCATATATTTCATAGGTAGGGGAACTTGGATCTCATGGAATCATAGGATTTGGGATCTAGAACAAACCTTATAAATAATTATTCTCATTTTATGCATGAGGAAAAAGGGCTAGAAAGTGAAGTCATTTTCTCAAGGTCACATAGATTTAAGTTAGTCTCAACTCCAAGTTCAAAGTCCTTTCTATTACATAATTTCATGGGATAAGTACATAAGTGAACTATAATGTGCTAGAAGATGTCTGAGGAAAGAAAGAGTATTTCTGATCAGGGGAGAAGACTGAGAGAAGGTAGCTATTTTTAATTCAGAGGAGGTTGAGATTTCCTTCAATATATTATAGTATGAAATTCTCTCAGAACTAATCATTTTCACATAATTTTTGTGAAACAGACTTTATTGGTCAGAATTATTACAAAGGCACCTGGAGGTTTCTTTGGCCCTGGCTATTCTTCTTAAAATTAAAGTTAGGCAGAAAGTGTTTTTCACCCAAGTATGCCAATATCCATTGGATACCTTTCAGAAGCATCTGCCAAATAAGGGTTTTGAAGGAGGTAGAAATGTAGCTAAGTATAAATCTAGTTCTGTGAGATATACCAATGTCTTAGTATGTAGAATATCAAAATAAACTAGCATTTTAAGCTTGATTAACATGGTCAGGATAGTTGTTCATTCAGTAAGTCATGTCCAACCTTTCATGACCTCATGGATTTGTCCATGGGATTTTTTTTTGCAAAGATATGGAAGTGGTTTGTTAATTTCTTCTCCATTGTATACCCATTTTACAGATGACAAACTGAGGCAAATATGGGTTAAGTAATTTGCCCAGGGCCACATAGCTAATAAGTGACTGAGGCCATATTTGAATTCAGATCTTCCTAACTCCCAGTACTGTCTCACTGGTATAATACACACATACAAACACACACACTCACATACACTATAATATACATTATAATCTAATTTCTTCACAGATAACACAAAGGAGACACTGGAGTTCGGGGACTCTAACCTCTAACAGATTCACTCAATCTGGTCAGACAGGCAGATACCTTGGGAGGGGTTAATAATCAGTTTTATTGTAGTCCAGTCTTCTCAGAAGGATTGCTGATATTGAGAGCACCAACTCTTACAGCATTGCCTAATCACCCTTCTCACAGGGGCAGGAGAGAAGGGGAGCAACTAACTCTACATCTCAATGTGGTCAATTAAGACAGGTAGAGCTTGTGCACTCTTCTAAATCCCCTTAAGCCTCATTTGAGACCTGTTGAGACACACACAGCATTACACTGTCCTATTCCTCTATGGGTTTTCCTCAAGCCTTGATGGGGGCCAGTCAAGGCACACACAGATTCCCCTATGGGTTCGCCATGGTTTTCCTACTCACTGACCATTGCCCACTTGCTTTATAGGGCAACAGACAAAGAAAGCATCTTGCCACCTATGGCCTCAAAGGTTAACTTTAGCGATATTGTCATTCAGAGCAAGTGTAGTAAATATAAGTTATGTCACCCCCATATCTCATGGAGCAGTTGCAATTGGACTATCTGTCACTATGATTCTAGGAATTACCATCTAGGGTCCTTGGGGCTATTCTAGGAGTTATTATCTAATACCTGGAAACTAGACATTGCCATGGCCATGGATCCTGAGAAACTAAAAAGAATAGCAAAATACTCCTTACATACACTAATATGTACACATGCACATATATACATATATGCATGTATGTATGCACACACATATACATACACATTACACAAATACACAGTATACATATATACACACGCATCTATATGCATACACAAATGTGTGTATATTTGTATATGTATGTATATATAAATAAGAATATATATGTGTATGTGTGTGTATACACACACACACACACACACACACACACACACACACATATATATGCTAGACATAACAAAATCTGAAGTAGGAAGGAAAACAATCCTCAAAGCAAAGGAAGCTGTGACTTGTACAAACCAAATTTCAAAGAAACAATTTTCTTGGAAGAGGCAACCCTTTAACAACTTTAAAATTATTTCAACCCTGTGTATATTCTTTATAGTCAAAAGCCTAGAGTTTAAAAAATGACTTAGGAAGTGTCCTGATTTTGAAGGATAACAAGGTCCAAGGATAGTGTTAGTCTGGCCAATTAATTTGTTATAAATCTTTCTCAGTGCATAACAGGTGGTGATGTTGAAATGTTTTGTTTTCTTGTGTCAAGAGTCTCCTTGCTAGTGATGTTTTGTAATGACCATCTTGGTTCATGAAATTCACCAGGCATTTATAACATGCCTACTAGGTGAGATGCAATGGACTAGGGATTAGAAATAAAAAGCTAGAAACAAAATCGTCCTCTGGTCTTGAGGAGCTCACATTCAAGTGAGCAAACATTATATACAGAATAATTGCCGTGTATGGACTCCCTGCACTATATACTCCTTCTGTCCATACACATACTTTCTAGGCTCCAACATTAAGACATAGTAATTGATGATGGAGAATATTTTATTTGGAATAATTGATATACTTTTGAAGCTGAAAAAATGGTAGTCAAAAGCAAAAGGAGGCAAAATATATGTGTAACATAATTGTTCTGCTTCTGCTCTCTCAGGACTAGGTCTGTCACAGTTATTGTTTCTAGAGTTTTCTAGGACTTTGAAAGAATTAGGGGAGTGGTGATCTCTTTCCTCTACCATTGGCTCAAGTCCTTACTGGTTATGTTCCTCCATTTTGAGGGGCCATGACTAGCACTCCACTTCCACTTCACATCAGATTAACATTTTTTTTTGCTTTTTGGAGGGGGAGGGCAGGGCAATTGGGGTTAAGTGACTTGCCCAAGGTCACACAGCTATTAAGTGTTAAATGTCTGAGGCTGGATTTGAACTCAGGTCCTCCTGACTCCAGGGCTGGTGCTCTATTCACTGTGCCACCTAGGCTCCCCTCCATCAGATTAACTTTTACAGAGGAATGTTTACTCCAATGATAAGGAAAGAACAAATACACAAATACACATTCTGCCTACTTTACGTTGGTCTCTGGGGTAGGGGTTTGTAGATTAGGCTCACAATTTAGTTCATCATATTAGTCTCATAATGTTCAAATCCAACATCAGCGTCAGTGTTGGATTTTGCTGATTTGGTACCCTTATTCTTCAGGGTCTTGCTATCTAATCCAACCTCTTTTTATAGATGAGGAAACTAAGGCCCAGGGAAGTCAAGTGACTTGCCCAAGGTTACAGGGTAGTAATTACCAGAGGTGGGATTTGAATCCAGGTCCCCTGACTCCACTACTAATGCTCTTTCTATTGAGCCACATGTCTGCTTTCATTGCTAAGTATTGCTTAGTAAGTCATAGAAACTCTTTACATCTAAAATTGGTGGAGGGAATTTCCACACTAGTGAAGTCACAGGTCGTCGATATGTTTAGTAATCAAGACTTGTTAGATTATAGCTAACAGCCAATAGAAGTCTACCCTTGCTGCAATGCTGGTGCCAGAAGTAGAAAGATGACTTGAAAAGCATGATGGTTGTATAGTACAAGGAAACTAACTGATGAGCTAAACAAAGCCAGTGACTTGATGGAGAGTCTCAATCCAGGATATGAGTAAATGTCTAAAAAAGCTGATCATGTGTGTTACTAAGAACAATGCACATTTAACATAGTCAGTCTTTTGCTATGTTGTTTTTTTGTCCTTTGTTTTTGAAGAGGATCAGTGAAATCATGAGATGATGACTTATGCAAAGCAGTCAGTCTCACTCTCTCTTCCTGAATCATCAAAGTCCAGTGGCAAGACAGAAGTTAAGACAACCAGGCAGTGGCCTGAGATGCAGTTGATGCCCTTGGTATATTAAGATATGTATTATGTGGCTTTATTTTTTTCCTAAAGAATCTTTCTTATCTCTTTAGTCTAAGCATGTATGTATAATTAGATGCAATTTTGGTTATCTCTAAATTAGTAAGGATATGTTAAATTCAATCAATTTAAGGAATATCTTCAGTTATCCTCATTATGTTTGATAAATGAAAATCATATATGCCTCATCTGTAGATATTAGTTCATTTTATGGTAATGATTCTATTCTGTTCATATTAATACCAAGAATATTTCTCTCCACACAAGATTAAATTTTTAGTTATAAAATTATTTTGGCCTTCAAGGAAAGTATATAAGGAAGAGAAAAATTGTATTCTTTCCAAAGCACTTGGAAGTCATATTCCACAGAGTCCTTCCCAATTTCTCATTGTGGCATGAAAATGATTCCAAATTATATTTTTTTTTGCTTTTTTTGTGGGGAAGGGCAGGGAAATTGGAGTGAAGTGACTTTTCCAAGATCACACATCTAGTAAGTGTCAAGTGTCTGAATCCTCATTTGAACTCGTCCTCCTGACTGCTGGGCCAGTACTCTATTCACTGCACCACCTAGCTGCCCCTGAGGACTCCAAATTCTATTTTTTTTTCTTTTTGGAGGGCAATTGGGGTTAAGCAACTTGCCCAAGGTCACACGGCTAGGTTTTTGTTTGTGTGTGTGTTAAGTGTCTGAGGTCGGATCTGAACTCAGGTCCTTCTGACTCCAGGGCTGATGCTCTACTCACTGCGCCACCTAGCTGCCCCAGGACTCCAAATTCTTGAAACCATGCTAGTAGAGTCAGGATTTACTTAGTCAGAGTGGGAAAAGGATATTCAACAAGGAGAGATGTTGAGGACATCTTGAATTGGTTCAGTTGACTGAAACTCCTGTATTGCCCATTGAAGTCAGCCAGCCAAGTATCAGAGCCTTTCTGGAGTTCTTTGTGGCTACTTCCTACCCAGGAGACAAAGAAATGATGTCAACAATCCTAGCTTTTAGCCTTCTGAGGCAATGAAGTTTTGAAGATATTTTCAATGCCTTTTAAGGAAAAACCAACCTAACTTGCATAGGCAGAAGAGCTTAAGATATTTCTCCTACCACAACTTCTATTCTCATTCATATAATATTATTTAAGCAGAATAATCTATATATGTTTTAAAGACATCCTTAATATGAATACTGAAGTATGGATTTTCCCAAAGAATATTTCTTGTTGTCATAGCTCTTTATCAAACAAAAGATTCTCAGAATGTAAGATTTCATTGTGCTTATTCTTTATTGATTCCATATTTATGACTATCTATTATCTACCAAACTAAAGTATTTTATTTGGAAGAGCAAAAAGTCACCTTAGAGATTACAGTAAGGTATACTTAATGCAAATGTTAAAATTTACTCTGGCATGTTTGAATACAACAAAGATAATTTTATTCATTGACCCTCTGATAATTAATATCAAATAATACATTAATTAAAGGGATGTATGCTTACTCAAGTTGCTTGCTATTGTCATGGAGGAGACCCAGTGTAAAGTCTAAGTCAAGAAGGATTTTCCCATAGGTCCTCCAGTTGCTGCTATTTGTTGAAAACATTAAGTTCCAGAACACTGCAAGTCTTCTTAAATGAAATGCTTTGTCACTCAAAAGAATGTGTCCCAACTATTCCAACAAGAAAAATCAGAATGCTGAAAAATGAAGAATGTTGAACTCATATATATGTATATTTTGTCTATCATCCATCTCTCCATCTCTCTGTCTCTCTCTACCTATCTGTATATCTGTCTTTCTAGATATAAATCTTAGATACACTGCAAATGGACAAGAAGTTGTTAAATAGAAAGTTGACAGGGGGTTGCATTGTCTTTGGGAAACTTCAAAGTTCTCCCTGAAACAAAAGTCCTCTTTTTAGCAACCAATATTCTTCTAGTAATGTTTTATGACTTCAAGTCTCTGAGAAATTCTAACACTATCTCTTAGGGTAATAGAAATATGCATCTTGGGCATAAGTAGGATGTGTAACCCATTATAAATGAGTAAATATCCTAGAGAAGTGATGTAAAGGGTGTCAGAAAAGAAATACATGAATGAAAGAGAAAAAGGTCTTCCATTTGGCAAGGACCAAGGATAACTGATGGAAAACCTACATGCTACATTGGTATCCTTCCAATGATGAGAAAATATGAGGCAGGAGCCAGTCATATTGGGTGACCTTAGGGTAGGACATGGACTAAAGTCATACAGTTTGGGCCGTTTAAGGATGGGTTCCGATTTGCATTCTTGGAGCAAATACCAATGCCAAGGAGAATGCAGATTTATCTGAATAAGCATTTTAAAGTATAAATACATCAAATGTGCACTGTTATTTTCAATGAACTATAGAGCATGTCATGATGTGCAATCCTATATAAGAATACATTTGAACAGGATTTCATACTTCCAATTATTTTCATATCAGTTACTGATCTTGAAAGTTGACGGGTTTTTCCTTGATGCTTTAAGAAACTTTTTTTTAAAGCAACTGGAGTTAAGTAACTTGCTAAGGGTTACATGGCCAGTCATTTTTTATGTGTAGGTGCTCGTTTTCTGAGGCCAGAACCAATCCCAGGTCCTCCCGACTCCAGGGCCAGCGCTCTTACTCACTGTGCCACCTAGCCACCCCCTTAAGAAACTTTTGACATATTATTTTGTACTGGTCTTCAGGTACACCTGATCATCTGGGGCTCTCACTGTGATGATAAGTGGATATAAACCTGTCTAAATAATGAGGAAGTCTGCCAAATAAATAGAAAGTAGTCAAAAACGTAATTCTGAGAAGTTTTACACTATGCTATACTTAATTAATGCTATAGAAATTTCCCAAGAATTTTTGCTTGTTATCTCATTTTAATCTCCCAATAATTCCATGATATAGACAACACTATTCCCATTTAGAGTGGAAAAAAAAAAACAACTGAAACACAAAGAATGACTTCAGGGATTTTAGCATTAAGAAGTAATAGAGCTATCATTCACTTCTTTTCCTTCTTATTTTAAAATACTTTTTATTTATGTATTTTTATAATATAATCATTTCTAAACATCATAACCATTTCTCTCTCTCTCTACATCTATCTATCTATCATCTATCTATCTATCTATCTATCTATCTATCTATCTATCTATCTATCTATCTATCTATATATCAGTACCTCTTTGACTTGTCACACCCCTATTCTAGGAAAATCTTTTACTCCAAGAAATATTCACATATTTCTTCTATATATGTAGCACATAATGTCCCCCAGGTCCCATACAAGTGCTCCAAGTAACAATGCATATGTCAGATACATGAAAAACTTTATTCTACCCAAGTTAAAATGCAGCACATAAAGGAGGTTTCAGCTACAAGTCAGAAAAGACCCAGTGCCACTTAGGGTACAATGACAAAGCAGATAGTGATACATTTTTTATTATAATTTCCATTGATAATACCATATAGATTCTGAGATTTAATCACTTTATGAAGTCAAATGCTTTGTTGATAAATTTTCTTCTCTGGGTCTCTAGGAGCAGTGACTATTGAAGAGGTTGGGGCTACAGCATCTGCATAGGTGATTACTATGATGTATCTTCATAAGAGTTGCTTCCCTGGATGGTGCCTAAGGGAGATTGGCTGGAAGCAGGAGGCTCTTTCTCTCTCAAGGGTTTTCTGTCCCTTGGTGACAAAAAATCAGAAATTGATGATTCTGGTGGCAAGGATGGAGGACTCTTTCTCCAAAAGGGTTATTATCCTTGATAATGGTTAAGTGGGCCAGGCTAGAAGCAGGGTCCATGGTCTGGAAATTGTTCCTATTCCTATTAGGTTCAGGGTCCTGCACTGTCTCTATTGGGAAATGAGGGGAAGTGGTGGCTGAGTTGGTCAAAAATTATTTGACCATCTTCGTACAGGTCATTGCCTATGTTTCCTTCAGAGACATTTATTGCTTTATCTAGTCTAGACTGTCTGCCCTGGTTGTGGAAACTGACTGGTGTTGGTGGTAGTAGGATAGCAAAGCACTTTATAGTGATTACTTCCCTGGATAACATCTATAGGGGTCTAAAATTGAGGTCGGTCATCTGGAGGGGATGGACTGTTATTCCTTGATATCTTGGGTGTGAACTGGTCTATATCTACCAGGGACTTAGGAGAGGTGGTAGTTGAGGTAGTGATAATGGGTTAGCTATACAAGCACACGATGCCTACTTTTCCTTAGGTGTCTTGCTAATTCATGCCCTAGCTTGCCTGATCTAGTAGTGGTGGGTGGTTGGTTGCTGCTGTTGGTGATAACAGGTATGGTAGGCTCTTTTCCCACAAGGAAAATTTCCTGGATGATGGCTTTGAAAGTGGCCTAAAAACAAGCTTGGTGGACTGGTGGAAAGATATATGGCTACTGCCAGAGCTCTTGGGCTCAGGGCCCAGCACTGTTTCTGTTGGAGTAAGAGGGGAGGTAGTGGTTAAAGCGGCTTAACCCAGTTATATACTAACTCCTGTCTATTCCTCAAGGCTACATTCCTCAGAAGTGGCAGTTGGTTTGCAGTTACAGAAAATGCAAAAGGCTCAAAGGAGCCCATAAACAATGTAGAAAACACACTACTCATAATAATCCATAAATATTTGTTATAATTCCCCTCCTTCCCAAGTGAGTCCCATTTTCTTTAGCATCCTAAAGTTCTTTAGACTCAGAGCATCACTGTATGATTTGAACTCTTTCATGAAAGGAAATTACTATTTGCATTGCTAGCAGGACAGTCTAAAATATTCTAGTGATTGTCTTTTACCCATGAGACATGTGCAAATAGCCTTATAGTTCACTTTAAAGACTTGAGTTCCCTGAAATGAAGTTGAAGTTCTAAGATAGGCAGATCTCTTTCCCATCAAACACACAGAAAACATTAATGGAGTGCAAAACTTTGCTCTCCTATATCAAGTTCCCCCCATTCCCCAATAGAGACAGCACAGGACCCTGAGCCAAATAGGAAAAGAAGTGATCCCCGCACTTGAAGCTTTTCCATGTGAGTCAAAAAAATTGGAAGCATCAAGAACTCTTGCCCATCTTTGATAAAAGGCTAGGTTCTAGAATGCTTAATCTTGGGGTTGCTAGGTATATAACTATCCAGAAACTCATTTTTAATATCTAAGCAGTTGGAATTCAGTAAGTCTTGACTCTCCTCTAGAAAACTGAGGTTCAGAAACTCTTGCTATAACTTGACTTTGTGGTTTAGGGGGGAAAAGCATATAGATATGAAGAAGATACTACATGCAGCTACAACAGCTTAAATTTAATCTGTTTCAAAAAGTTGACTTTTCAAAATGAAAACTGAAGAAAAGGAAAGACATTCACTATGACTATTAACAATTCCTTAAAAAGTTTAACCACCACAAAGTTGTCACTATAAACAAATGATTATAGTTGAAAATACATAAAGATTTGAATTGAATTCTGAATTTAATAATATATTCCTTTGGGAACATATCCACCAAAAATGTCTTACTTCAGTGGCTCATTGTGATATGAAAGTAACCCTAAGTTCTCAAAAATTTTAACAGAGATTAATGATTGTGTTTTCTACCATGCTGGAAAGGCTTGCTATATGCTTCTAGTGATATGCTAAGTTTTCTTTCTGAGGACTAAATCTAACTCATTCTAGAAAGACTCCTTACCAGAGAACTATTATAGTAAGTGAGGGGTTATTGGGCCATGGTGAAATGAGAGCATTTATATGGTGTGGTGGATAAAGGCCTGGAAAATCTGAGCTCAAATATGACTCAGACCCTTACTAGTGTGATCCTAGGCCAATCAGTTAACCTCAGTTTCCTTATCTGTAAAATGTGAATAACAATAGCACCTATTTGTGAGGATAATATGAATTAGTATTTATAAAGCACTTTATAAATGCTATATTGTTATATTATTGTACAAATGCTATATGTTATATGTTTGTAAAAATGTTATATTATTGTAAAGAGAAAAATGAAAAATTGCTCTTAATCCTATATGTTTTACTCTTAGAATAGAGAAATAAAGTAAGATAACATGAAATATTTAGATTATCTATAAACATAAAATTAGTTGTTACCCTAAATGTGTGTAGCCAAATAAAGAAAAATGGTTCCCAAATTCTCTTTGGGAAGACAAATAAACTAGTTGATAAAGTAGGTTTGATCATATGTCCAAAGGTGGCAAGAAATATAATTTCATGAGACACTTAGTCATCTCTCATTGCAGTGTTCATGATGAACATAAGGAAAAAGATCAAAATGTAATCATAAGAATCAGCAACCCATATGCCTAGTTTCTCATCTCAAAATCTTTATGAGAATAATCTATGCACACCAAAGACGTCCTTGAAGAATGTTTTAAAAGGGAACAGGTAGGTAGGTGTTTACCAAAGATTCTCTGCAACAAACCACATCTCTATAGTCACAAGATTGACTGACAGGTACTGAGCCTATTGTACTTAGTACTTGGTGAACAAAATGCTGCCTTCAAACCTCTGTCTCCAATATCATATGTCCCATGCACGCTAATATCAGACAAAATTCTTTGAAAAGTACAACAACAGAAATGACTTTTCAAGACCCTCATTATTACTCAAGCTAAGCAAGAACAGGGAGATGTATGCTTGCCAAAGGTGTCTGCAAAAATCATGGCAGATGTACAACATAGAGCAGAAATGGAAATGCACAAACAAGCCTAAGAGCTCTGACACATACTGGCCATGTGGCCATGGGGAAGGTAGTTCACCTCTCATTGCTCTAGGAAAGCCTCCTAGGGCTCTAAGAAGGTGTTGACCTCCATTAGGAGAAGAAGTTTCTTCACCAGGAAATTCCCTGTTCCAGTGAATTAGTTAATAAACTTTCACTAAGCACCTACTATGAGTCAGGCACTATGCCTTAAGCTCTGGAGATGCACAGACAAAAAACAGTCCCTGCCTTCAAGGAGCTCACAGTCTAGTAGGGGAGGCAAGAAGCAAGCACATATATACAAAGCAAGCTATAAATAGGAAGTAATTGAGAGAGGATTAAAATTAAGAGAGGTTGGGAGCACCTTCCTGTAAAAGAAGGGATTTTTATTGGAATTTGGAGGAAGGCAGCCATGTTCACATGTGCAATAATTTTTTTAAGGCTTCTTTGGGAGAAGGCTGGATTCTGGAAGGCTTAAATTTATGGATAGGGATTAAACTTGTGATTTTATTAGGATAGGGTGTTCTCAAGCAAGAACCCTCCCCTTGCCAAGGCAAGTCTATTCCTTCTGTGCAATATAATAGTTTTAAAGAGTTTCCTTGAGCACTGAGTGATTAAAGGACTTACCTATGATTACCTATGAATATGTGTCGGGAATAGGACTTGGACCTTTGTGTCTGGGAGGCTAATTTCCTATCCACTAGGCCATACTGCTACATTTCTACATTTATTTGAAAAAAGCATTTAAACATAGACAAGGTTTGCAAAGCATTTTCCGTACACAAATGCTAAGCTGACAGTAATATTATAAAATTGTACAATTTTATATTGGACAGGGCATCAGCAACCATCTCATCTTGCCTACATACGAAAAGAATCTATAAATATATATAAATATATATATATATATATATATATATATATATATATATCTAAGTGGTCATCCCACCTTTCCTTGAAGACCTTCAATGACAGGAAACCAAATATTTCCCAAGTTGATTAAAAGTACTACAAAATGTTTCCAATACAATCTAGCCTGCTCTCTTTGGCCTGCTTAATTTTTGGCCCACCTCAGTTACCCATGCATAATGCCAGTTCAAATATATGCATTGGTGTACTGGCTTTCTGAATTGTACATCAAATTGTGTATCATTTTTTGGATGATCAACGTTCTTCATCCATTTGGCTTTTCCTGTGAGGATGGATAGCTAGGCTCAGCTAATTCTTTGGAGTGATTTCAGAGCTAACTGAGGTGATTCAGCAATGATCCATACTTGTTGCAAACAGAACAATGCCATCCAAAATATATGAATATTTGAGCAACCTCACCATCTTTTTTGAATTTGGACAGTGGTCTAGGTATTCTCTATAACAGTAGTAAACACCATTGGTGAGCTAATATCTCAATGTCATATATCTATTGATATTAATAAATACAGGGTTGTTGTACTTTTCATGGAATTTTGCAAAATTTTGGCATCCCCATAGGAAATACCACTAGCATTTTGCTGTATCAAATTATAAAAATAATAGTTGGTAAATAATAAAAGTATTGGGATATTGTATGCTCTATACCTTTAAGTCACTTTAAAAATAAAGAACTATTTGGCTATTGTCCTTTGTTCTCAAAGAAGACCAAAATGGCATCACTATGTGGTCAAAGTACAATGTTTCTAACTGTGACCAATCAGACCAATATGAGTTTGGAAGACTCTACCACAGGTTCACAAAAAGAGACTATATCAACATTTGGAGTGGAAATGTCTCTAAATTTTCTAGTTTTTTTTTGTATTATTGCAATTTTGCTTTGATCATAGAGCACAGTGCCTTCTTCAATGCAGGCATGTCATGTTGGGCACCCTGTGCTAGTGTCTCCCATGTCTCAAATTGATTCTAAAGTTCCTCAGGGAGACCTTGAAAGTGTCCTTGTATTGCTATAGAATATTACTTGTGAGAATCTGCCTATTCTTTTTTTAACATACATCAAGAATACTCTGAATGAGTATATAGATTATTAAGGATCTTGTAGAGATGATAAACATATGTATATATAGTTATTCATATTTTCTAGATTATATTTTTAAGTAGTAATGTGATTCAAATTTTTACCCATGTTTAGAATTCCCCTTTCAGATATATATATTTTTTTACTTTTTTGGAGGGTAGAAAGCAGGGCATTTGGGGTTAAGTGACTTGCCCAAGGTCACACAGCTAGTAAATGTTAAGTGTCAGAGGCCAGATTTGAACTTAGCTCCTCCTGACTTCAGGGCTGGTTCTCTATTCACTGCCCTACCTAGACACCCCTCTCCTTTCAGATATTTTGAGAATAAATCCCATGATGCTTCAATAATTAGGTTACCGCCTACCCAGATCACCTTATGTATATTTCCCATTTTTATTTTTTGAGCACCATATCTACTCCCTCATAAAGTATAGTTTAAAAAAATAAATATTATAGTCATAGAGAATTTCCTACACTACTATGAGGTTAAAGGACTTGTCTGATCATACCAGAAGTGGGACTTAAGCTTATTTGGGGGAGGGGTAGAGTTTAGATTTCTATCCATATGCCATACTCCATGCTTATTAAAATATAATATTTAAATATATACTTGTGGTTTATGAAACTCTTTCCTAACAACAATATTAAGCTGAAAGTAATATTACAAAATCACACAATGTTAGCATTGGAAAGCACCTAAGTAGCCATCTATCTCTCCAACCTATATCTATCTATAAGCATGTCTGACAAATAAATGGTTATCCAGTTTGTCCTTGAACACTTTCAATAAGGGGGAACTTGGACAATTTTTTACTTAGTACCTAACTTTCTGATGATGACCCTTTTCATACTTAGACTAGTCTTTGGGCAATAAACTAGTGTATATGTAAATGCTCTGGGCCCATACTCATGTCACCCCCTACCCTCACCCCTTATTCTAGAGGCTCTCTTGTCACTTCCAGGATCAAATATAAAATCCTCTGCTTACAATTTAAAACCTTTGCAGCATCCCCTCACTTCCACTTTCCAGTCTTCTTACACCTTATATCTTCTCTACATATTCCTTGACCTAGTGATACTGGTCAGCTTCCTTGCTGTAACTTGAACAAGACATTTTATTTCCTATATCTGGGAATTTTTACTGGCTTTCCTCAATGCTTGGTACAATCTTCTTTATCTCTACTTTCTGGCTTCTCTGATTTCTTTCAAGTCCCAGTTAACATCCCATCTCCTAGTGGAAGCCTTTCTTGATCTCTTTTCATTCTAGTGCCTTCCTTCTGTTAATTGTTTCTAATTGATCATATCTCTCTCTCTCTCTATTTATCTACCTGTCTGCCTAATCTATGCATTTATCTATCATCTTTTTCTCTCTCTGTCTCTTTCTTTCTATCTCTGCCTCTCTCTCTACACACACACACACACACACACACACACACACACACACACACACACACACACACAAAGTTGTTCCCATATTAGACTATGAGATCCTTGAGAACAGGGAACATTTTTGACGTTTTTTTGGTTTTGTTTTTATCCCCAATGTTAAACATAGTAACTAGCATATAGCATGGGGTTTAATAAATTCTTATTGAGTTATTGCCTAGAGCCCTTTCAACTTTGGTAGAGTTCCCTAGAGCTCAGCTATTCCTTGATAGGACTTGTCAGGACTTGTGTTCTGACTTCAAGAACTAAGGGCCACTTTCACTCTTAAGATGAGGCACCAGAGAAAGACTTTTTTTTTTTTTGCTTTTTGGAGGGCAATTGGGGTTAAGTAACTTGCCCAAGGTCACACGGCTAGGTTTTTGTTTTGTGTCTGTTAAGTGTCTGAGGCCAGATCCGATCTCAGGTCCTTCTGACTCCAGGGCCGGTACTCTACTCACTGCACCACCTAGCCGCCCCCAGAGAAAGACTTTTAATGGAGACATTACAAAAGGCCATAGTGGACCAGGTAACTAAATTACTTCCCCCTGACTTTGGTAGCAAGGCACATTTTCAGATATGTTAGCTATTCTCTATGATGTCAACTTCAAAAGATTAGGGATGTTACCCAATCATGTTTTAATGTGCAAAGGGAAATGCCTGTTTTCCCCTTCCCCAGAAATACCTCCCTACTCTTTAAATGATGCTTGAAATTCAGTAGTCATTCCTTTGAGCTAAACCCTTGTCTAGGGCTAAAATGCAAATTCCATTCAATGAAAGGCACACTTATTAGGATCTTACTATGTTCAAGGCATTGGGCCAGATGTTGGGGCAACCAAAATGGAAAATAGTACAGTTTCTGCCATCATATAGTTTACACACTATTAGGATGAAAAGACAAGTGTACAAATAATCCTGGGAAATATTTCTCTTATCAAAAATTAGCAATTTAATGTAAATGTGTTCATAGGCAGCTCATTGACTGTAGAGGATAGTGTTGGACTTGGAGTCAGAAAGATGTGAGTTCAGATTTGGCATCAGATCCTTCTTAGGTGTGTGACTCTAAGTAGGTCATTTTAATCTCTCATCCTCCATTCCCTCATCTGTAAAAATGGGGATTATAATAACATGTACTTTACAGGATTTTTGTGACAATCAAATGAGATAATATCTGTGAAGCACTCTGGAAACTTTAAAGCATCATATACTTGCTAGCTGTTATGATTATAAGACTTCCTCAAGAGCAGGTTTCGTTGCAGAACAAGGACAAAGGATATACAGGTGTGTGGAACAACTGGAGATAAGGGAGGTCATCAGGGAAAAAATGAAAGAAAGCAATTGTGGGAGAAAAACTAAAAGAGTAGAGAGGAGATGAAAAAACAGCAAACTTCACCTGCTTGACAGTTTTATACATTCTTGTAAATGTCACTTCAAAGGAAAAGATGATCAGACTGGAAGATTTGCTTTGAAAGGAATAACTTTACCTGTGGATTTCTTGCCTTTCTGTTAAATAGTTTTTTTTTAAATGTGAAGAAAACAATTACAATGATTTTAGGTCTTTTATTCTTGCAGTGGTCTTCTTATTGATATTTGGAGAAAAAATACACAATGCTAATGTCAGAGGCTGCTGTATAAATTCCACACATCCAAATTTTTTACATCATGAATTTTTGTAATTATATTTTTGCTAAGTATAACAAATATCATGAGAAACATTCAATGAAACAACAGTCTGAAAAAAAAACCTCTATCTTTAGTTTTTGTATTGTATTAATTATATGTCATTTTTTAAAAAAGGATACAAAAATGAGCATCAAACTGACAGATTATTCCTTTTGGCTGCAAGAAACCCAGTTTCAGGAGCAACATAATTATAGATTCACCTGAAATACTTATTTTGTCATCCAATGTCTCTAGTAAATAATGGGTACTTCAAAGTGAGAATTGTTTCTACCTACTGCTATGCAAATGTGAATGTATGTTTAAGTGAAGGTAATGTTCAGGAGAGACAATGGATTTCTAGCCCCCAGAGAATGCTGTTTCCTGTTCATTAACAAAGTACGGGGTTTCTTTGTAAATTTTCTCAAGACTAGTTTTCCTGGTTTTGCTTATCTGGGGAGATTACCACAGCAAAAAACTGGAGAGTAGCTCAAAACAAATTTGCTGATATAGTTGGTCAAGGTGCCATTTCTCATTCCAGTTATGTGGGTGGCTTCAGAAATAAGGTCATTTATCATTTCGAATTCAACTGAGACCACCCACTCATTTTACTTAAGCAAAAGCTAATGACCTAAGTTCCAAAGACCTTTCTTTCTCATGATGAATCCTTAAATGAGGTAAATGTGAATCATGGATATTTATAGTCGAAGCCTGTCCAAAACCAACATTTCCTGAATTATAGCAGCAGAGGCTGAAAAGGGCAAGTCTCAGGAAAGAAAAGTTTGAAATTGAGTTCCTATATTGACTCTAAAGTTCAGGTGAGTTTTCAAAGCTTTTTCAACTTTTAGGAGCTTTTTGGGTCAGAAATGAATGAACTTGATGAAACTGGATGAGAATCATCATTCTCTTAGGAGAGATTCAGGATTTCCTCTTCCCTATGGAGTTAAAAATACTCTGAGAATAGATTGTCATGGAACTTTGGCACATTGTTTTCAGTCCTAATTGAAAGTAGGAAGTGTAGAGAAGTGTGATAATAAAAATAACAGGAGCAATTATTGTGGAAATGAGGTGATTCCTTCTTCCTAGTTCTTTTACCCCACCTCCTGCACTTTCTAAAAAACAAACTGGCTTGAATTAGGGATGTGAGTTCTGGATAATATGTGAGGAAAAAACTTTTGTCTTATATGATCCATAACTCTAAAATTCATTTTTCTCTAAGTGGGAGTGGGGGCAGTGAGGAAGTAGAAAGCAATGCCTGGCACACAGTAAGCATTTAATAAATGTTTCTTCATTGACAACTCTGCCCAGATGAGTTCCTATTTATCTGTGACTTGATGTTTATGGAGAGAATTAGGGGATCAAAAAGACTATTTACTCTAAATTCCTCTTTTTACAGATGAGGAATCTGAGGTCCAGAGCAAATGGCAGGGCCACAATTTGAATCCAACTCCTCCAATTCCAAATTCAGATTCCTCTCCTTTCCACTGTTCCATGCTGTATCCTGTATTATCCAAGGTCTTTGTGCTTGATAATCATTTTGAGAATGCAGCCCCCAAAGAGGTTATGAGCTTGGAGTTTAATTTGAGTGTGTGCACAGCTCTGCTCCTTAGTAGAGAGTGCCATCGTGCTACTTCTGGAGTAGAAAACAATGCTTCTTTATGGATGGCCATGGACTATTAGCAATCAAGGACAAAATCTTTTCTTTACCCAGCAATGAAAGGAAAAGAATTTATAAGTTTGGCAAGGGATAGATTTTTCTCTTTCTGGAGACACTCCTGGCTATTCACTCAATTCAATTCAATTCAAAGTCTTTGGGTACAAAGCCAAAAAGAACCCTTGAGGAGTTTACTTTTTGGAGAGAGACAGAATGAGCCCAGAAAGGCAAATACAAAGCATATAAGTATTCAATCAATCAACAAATATTTATTAATATGCCAATATCTGAGTATACAGATAGAAAAGTTGGGTAGTCCCTGCCCTTAAAAAGCTTACATTCTAATGAAGAAGTAGAACACATGTAGGAGATAATTGGAATCATAGAGTAGTGGACTGTGGTGATTTTATAATTGTTCCTTCAGGTAGTGGTAATATGGGTGTGGGATGGGAAGAGGGCATCCCTGATCTAGTTAGGTTGTGGTAGATGACTGAATGGGGCTGTGAAGTATGGTCTGGCTGTTTGCCTACTTTTCAGGGTAGCTTAATTCCGAAGCAGAGTGGAAAGTTGAGTGAGTTAACTCCCTAAGGGTTGGGATGGGTCAACAAAAGGTTAGAGGTGGGGTTCTTAAAGTCCTTTTTGTCTCATTGGCCCTTTGGCAGTGAAGCCTATAGATTCCTTCTTAGGATTATGTTTTTACATACATAAAATAAAATACATAGGATCATAAAGGAAATCAAAAGTTAATGAAAACAGAGTAATGGTTCAAAGACATCCCCCTAGCCCTCCTCCCTCTTCCCCCAATTTATCTGGACTCCTTGGAAGCTCATAAGTCTTAAGTCTAGAACCCTTGAGTTAGAGGAATCAGAGACACTAGGGGTCATCAAGTTCAACCCTTTCACTTTCTATAAGAGAAAACTGACCTAAAGTGATGAAATAACTCCTCAAAGGTCACAGCTTTGCTTGCTTTCAAACTTGCATTTTGGGAATCTATGTTCAGCACTCTTTCCACTGTATCATATTGTTTCCTGGACATGAGGCTTTTTGACCACAAGAAGGAAGGTCAAGGACAACTTTTAGCTCACATTTCAGGATGTTTCAGTCTAAATACATAATAATTATTAAACCTAAAAGTATCTGTTTTGGAATTTTTTTTTTTTTACTGAGTTTCACAAATTTATTGGTATTTTAGTAAAGACATTCATCTCCGTCATTGCTCTCTCCTGTCTTGACCTTAGGCTATCATTTCATTTAGGTCAAGAAAACATTCAGAAGAGGAAGAATTCTTACTTTAAACATAACAATAAAATGGACAAAAATGGAAAGTTTGCCTACATTAGAGTGTCTAAAGATAACTTGATGAATTTTGATATGGTTAAGTCAAATAAGGAAGAACTAATAGTTCTATGTACATTTTCATTGTTTTATGTGGGGCTTATTCTAAATATAAATGTAACTGGACAAAAGTATTAGGAATATACAGTAAAAGGCAGCTCCTCTGGAACAATTACCTATTCTAAGAGCTTAACTGGCGGTTACCACCAATAGAACAGTCTAAAGCTGCCTTCAAATTTAACATTGAAGGAATTTTCAAGAAAACATTATACATTTGTTTATGACAAAGCTTTTAAAGATACGAGAACAGGTGTTCCAACGGCATTATATTTCAAAGAAATTTAAGATTACATATACGATACAAAAATACAAAAGAAACCTCTCAGAACTTACAGACTCAAAGTATAAGTGGTCAAATCTTTCATAAAATAATTATAAAGATGCACTCTCTTGTATTTTCAGTACCTGAAATGGGCCAGTGGTCTATAAAGAACTAGGCATATAAATGAGTGTACTATATACTAACTTAGAAATGAGGAAAATAACGTTGCTTAAATTCAAATTAATTTTCACTAAATTGGTAATTTAAATGTTCTGACAAACACAGAAAGTGCATCTTCACCATCTTTATACACTGTTAATGAATTTTTGGTGTGTCATTTCTTTTAAAATTAAAAAAGCCAAATGCATTTAAGCAATGTACATATTTTAATCACATTTTTGGTGGTGGCTTACTTTTTAAAAGAAACAGCTTCCTTATATTTGCCTCAAGTTCTGGTGGAAATGCTTACAGGAGCTTGTTAATACCATTAACTCAGAGAAATACATTTAAAATACTGATTTACTTGCACAGTGAATGCTTGTCCTTTAAAAACCAATGAAGTCAGGACAAGCCCTGTTAGGGTGAATTAGGCCACATCATATATTAAACAATTTACATAAAATTTCAAAAATTAATTATGGGTTTTTCCTATTATAGCTTCTGTAGCTGCTGTTAGCAATGCCTAGTTCATGACTAAAAAAAATGTCCACCGGGAAAAAAAAGCTGTCATATTTGTATTTTGTATAAAATATTTTCAAATCAATGTTCCAGTAACACTTCCCTACCAGTACAACACTCCTTCTCTATAAGGCTGTTCTTGGGAGCCAGATAGTTTAGGTAAAGATGGAGTTAAGTAGTTGTTTTCAATTTGAACAGTTAAAGAGACAGTAAACTTTTGCTTCCTCCTTAATGTGCTAATAGTTGTGACTAAAAAAATAAGCAATTCTTAAAAAGGTACCATTTCTGACTTCTTTATTATCTGTAACCTTTTGAAACTAATCACATGAAACTACAAAATTAGCAAATGTCTTGAAATCTGTATATAAAACATAAATTACCTCTAATTTCAAACTTTCATTTATTAGTATACCACTCAATTTTTTTAAAGTGGCTCCAAAGATAGTCTTATACCCTTCTTTTTTTCTCTTAAAAAAAAAAAAGGAAACTGTTCCTTTTAACATCACACCCACCCCATACCCAAATCTTGAAACGCATCATTTAGTCATCATCTTGGTCATGGACATTTCCAAGGTGAGATTTTATATTTCGTTCCCACAGCTTCTGGTTATCAGAAAATCCATGCTTTCCTTTATTGAAGGAATTTGGTCCAGCTGATGTTGGTGTATCCCTTCCAATATTCTTCATTCGCATCTTTGCTTCTGGAGGCATTTCCTCTGGTTCACTATCATCATCTTCATTGAAAACTGCTGCTACTGAAAGAGTTTTAGGGGCAAGAGTTGGAACAGTTTCTTTAGGCTTACTCGCTCCAAGTTTGATGGAAATGACTGGTGCTTTCTTTGCCGTCTGACTGCCTATGGCAAACCCAAACTTGGCTATCTTTGCGGGCACAGGCTTGGATGAGAAGTCTTCGGCTTCTTCTTCAGCTGATCGCTTCTCTGCGCTGCGACTCGAATTTTCCCCTCCATTACTGGAAGAAACAGTCTTAGTTTTCACAGGTTTTTCTGCCTCTTCTTCAGGTCCTCCGGCGCTTCCTGCTCGCTGCGGCTTCTCCGGCTTCTCTTCTCCTGCTTTCCCATCCGCCATTTTCCCCGCAGCTGTTTTGGAATTTTTGAGGGAGAAAAAAGCTTATACAATGTCACCGAGGACAACCTGGATATAGTTTCTATTGAACACAGCTGGATAGAACCCAGGTAGCCAAGGCAAGGCCTCTTGAGTTCCCCTCCATTGAAGAATGATAGGGTGGGTTGACATGGATCCCTTTGAAGTCTTCTGATCACTGTCACCAAGAGCACATTCTCAATTGTCTCCTAGAGAATGAGGTTCTAGCAACACAAACTGAGCTAACAGTTTGTCGATCAAAAGGGACACATCTAAGCATGTTTCAGAAGAGGCATTTGAGTGCTTAACTTGATACTGTCTGTGGAAAGCTGGTCACCAAGGGAACAACACCTTCCTGTCTCCAGGCAGGAACAAGGCCAAGTTATGAGGTCAGGACTCCTTGAGAGCTCATAAGTGTTCTGTTACCACGTGTGGAAGGAAGCACTGAAAAAAAAATACAAAAAGCTCCAGCACCTTTCTCCCCTTATTTTCCCTTTTCTCTCATTTCTTATATTTTCCTCCTCTTTTCACATCTTCCCTTCCATCTCTGAGTGAAGTACTTGAAAAAGAACCATGTTTGTTTCTTTATATGACTTAAAGTACTTAATGCATTTCTCAACATCTTTGTAATACAAAAGGACTTGTTAACATTTTGTCAGTTTATTCAAATATTATCAATTAAGGTGCTTTAAAAAAAATCTAACACCTATCAAATCAGAATTTCAGAGTTTGAAGGGACCTGACTGGTTGTCTAATCCAAGCCATAAGCAAAAGGAATCCCCAATAACAACACATTTCAAAAAGGTCCAGAACTAGATGCAATTAATCACCATTTGATGGATTCCATCTCCTTATTTGACAGATGAGGAAACAGAGGATCAGAGATGTGATAGGACACGGCAGAGTTAAACTGCATTTCTGACTCCTAAGCAGGGGAGCCTATCATGTCTCGAGACCACCTACCGTACTTTTGTACAATTCTAATTGCTAGGAAGTTTTCTTGATGCTAGATAACTGAACCAGTTGTGTATATACAGCCTTCCTGGGTTCAATCAATATTTACTTATGAAAACAAGAAAGAACTGGAAATTAATTGGTCAGGCAAGAAACTGCCAAGATACAATGAGTGACCCTGGCTCTCAGGCCCAGATCTTGGCTCTAGGATTATCTGTTACATAAAGTTTCCAACTCATTTAGAATTGAGCTATTTGTTTCCTTATTGCCTTCTTTTCTCTTCCACGGTCAAAGGAAATGCATCACTCTTCTGCTGAGACATTTATTGGGATAGCTAAAGAGGATATCTTTCCTAGGGAAAGAGATAGCCCCTTGATGAAGAAGAGAGAAAGTGGTTTGCTCCTAAGGGTAGAGGGGAAAGTTTTTACAATGCAGTGGGCATGAAGTGATTATACTATTGATCAATATAGGATCCGTATTTTATTATTTGTTTACTGCTTGTTGTAAAATGATAAATGTCTTGTCAGTAAGCATATTTTTATTTGCTCCATGGATCTGAGGTTTCTTGGGTTTACATATGCTCCCCACCAAGGCAGATCCTTGTATGCTGCATAGGGGAATATCTATAACTTGATGTACCTGGAAAAAATCATCATCCTGTCAGTGATGTAATGGCTGGTTTTCAGATGACAGACACTCAATCTAGCAAATTGAAACTCAAAGCCTTTCAAGCAGGCTGCCAGTGACTGCCTTTGTCTAGGATACTCTTTGAGCACCCAGGATCCCCGCTAGGCCATGATATGGCACAAAAGCAGGATTGAACATGATGTAGCAAAATTCAACCAGAGTCCTTCTGATTTCAAGTAAGTAAAATGTCTGTCACCAAGCAATTTTAAATGACTGAGAATAACTAAGTATATTTCTTAGAAATACCCAGTCATAGAAAGTAAACACTACACAAACATTTATATAATTTTCATATATGAGTATTTCAGAAAAAATGAAGGGTTCAGCAAACTTTTTATTTTCTCCTTAAAATTTAGAATTAAGGATACCTGAATTAAAGGTAACCATAGAAAAATTAATTAGACATTTTAATCTTCTGGGGGAATTAACAATAAACTTTTGAAATAGAAGGAACAGATAGTGGTACAAATAAATTTGCTGTTTTGTCAATAGCATATATATATGTGTGTGTGTGTATATATATATATATATATATATATATATATATATATATATATATATATATATATATATAAAATACTGCAGCAATGACTCTAATTATAAGAAAGTGAAGAAGTCTCAAAACTCCCAGAACCAATCAGGATTTCTAGCAGTTTCTATCAAAGTTGCAAGGAATATTTAAGGGGAAAATGCATGCCATGGAGGGGAGAGGAGAATGCTTGTGAACAGTGTCCTTTGGGGGCAACTGTGTTCCATGGGGGACAGAGATTGGTGGATAGAGGCAGAGAGACAGACACAGAGAACGAAACAGACAGATAGGCAACAAGAGAGAAAGAGATTCAGAGGGAGACAGTGAGACAGAAAAAGAGAGAAAACACAGAGACAAAAAGAGGTAGAGACAGAGAAGAGAAAGACAGAGACAGAATCATAGAGCAACAGAGACAGATACAGACAGAGAAAGAGAAAGACACACAGAACAAGTATTAGATACTTACTATGTGCTAGGCATTGTGTTAAACAAGACAGTCCTCACCTTCAAGGAGCTTACACACATAAAGGATGTTGGAAATGATGGGGGAGTTGCACATGCCATGGTATGGAAAATGACCCATCTGAACTGAGGGACCCAGAGATGGAGTGCTGGGTACAGGAGAGAAGAAAGTGATACTCTGAGATGACAGAATGTAGCTAGAGCAAACTGGGCACTGGTACAGATGTCCAGTCCCTGGTAAGATAACGCAAAGACTGACCTCTCAGAGTTGATTAACTTGTGTTTCTACATTCAAAATGGATTATATGATTTAGAATCAGAGGAAAACTTCATGATAATTTAGTATGGCACTCTTATTTTACAGATGAGGAAACTGAGCCCCCGAGAGGTAAAATGATTTGTCTTGGGTTACATAGATAGCAGACTTGGAATTCAAATAGTAGCCCTTTGACTCTCAATGAAATGCCTGCTTTGCTCTATCATGTTGTCAAGTATTGTATAAATTACCCTCTGAAAGTATTTCTGTAACTGTCTTCTATGGTTCCATTGGGGTTCACAAAGGAAAAAAGCAACTTGTAATGACAGACAAATATATTTGGCTAGCCCATGCATTTTGCTGTCTGTTTTAACTTCTACTTGCCAAAGGTTGCTTCAGATATAGGTACAGTTACATCTGGGGAGCACAGCTGCTATGCTAGAGAGCTCATTTGCTCTGCAGGGTGCCCACTCCCCACCCTGCCTTGTGACTCCAGGACCTGCTTTCCTCAAAGCCAGTATCAGGATGAGGACCCTGGCTGAGGGTAGGTCCAGCTGAGCCAAGTCAAGCCAGAATTTTGGGTCAGGCTTGGATTCAATATCAGAGCAGCAGGGCCAAAGATGCTATTTCTGTCTCCATCTCTAAGTGCCAAGTCTAGTCCCAGACTTTTGTCAATGTAACTTCAGAACTTAAGACTAGAACTGAGAATCAAAGGAGAAACATCAATCAATTCTTCTTCCTGGGGCTTTCCATGACCTCATACTTGAGTCAGGGCAGAGTTAAGAAGGGAATGAAATTAGAAGAAAAATTTGGAGACAGTCAAGACTCCAGGTTCTTCTATGTTTTCTCTACTGGGTCCCAGGTACTAGCCATTCTTTTAGTCACTTTTCAAGTTTAGTCAGTTCATTTCTATAAAGGCTGCTATATAGAGCAATGGTACTGGTGGCTGGGTAGGTAATGTTTGCTTCTCTTTTGGTTGCATAATGAAAATAGGATTGGGTTTGGAATCAGCAGGTCTGGTTTGAATTATGTCTCTGCTACTTACTATGATGTGTGATTTCCTTGAACCTTAGGTTCCATATCCATCAAATGAAGAGATTAGAATAGATAATTTCTAAAGTCCCTTCCAATTTATAAATTCTCTAATTCTAATCTCCATCCTTTCTGCACAAGCCCTGCCTTTTCCACCCTTTTCTCCTGCTCCACCCACTTTGTTCTTTTTATCTATTTAATTGTTCTACATTGTTTTCTGCCTGTGACAATCTTCTTGCCAGCAGGTGTCTTATGGGTAAGGACCATAAATCCTAGATTTTCTGGGATAGCCCTTAGTTTCAAATGTTCTGTCTTGCTCCCAAATCAACACTAAAATCTCCAACTCTTTAAAACCATTGCATCCCAACTTTTGATCTGGGTCAGCCTCTCTTTTGGTTTCAGTGGCCTATAACTGAATAGATTGATCAGAGACCTGCATGGTCAATTTTTTTTAATAATCTAGAATAATTCTCTTTATTTATGTGCTCTGCCCTTACCTCTCCAAACTACCCAATTGGTTCTGAATAAATGCAAGATTATTCTTATGGCAGAGACAACCAAAATAGGAATAACAAATTAATCATTTAGGGTTCCCCAAGCACTTGAGTGAGTCTACTGTGATTCGTCAATTTGACAACTTCTTCACCAAGGATCACTTCTCTCTGTAGTAGTATCTCTGAACTGTGTACAAAATTGGATACCTTTCCCTCTACTTGGGAAGAAGTTAGCAATCTAATGTAGGTGTATTTTGTTTTGATGTTACTAAATTGGCCTTAGTAACCTGGTACCTAAAAAGACAGAATGCCATAACCAGGCAATATTGTCCAAAGCAAAGTTGTCACACATGGCTACACTGAGAGACTTTAGTAAAGTGCAAAGGGTATTTTGCGACAATGGGTACCTGCCATAGCTGCAGCACCTCTGTGTCTTGTGCCAGCTGTAGTTTACATGCCTCTTTTCCAAATAAGCAGACCCCTTCTCTCCCAAAATAGCAATAATTTTCTGGAGAATGCCCTCTCAAGCTGATTTGCTTCTTTGATTGCCCATTCCAAAACCCAAGTCCATGGATCTACAGGTAGGTATTGGGTTACTGGCTGAAGAAGAAGGGTTATTGACCAGGTTTATCATTGCACTGTTCATACTCCAGCCCTCCTTCCCTATGGGAGAGCTCATCTTGCTTAAGAAGAAAAGGGTCTAATAATCAATCAAATATCCTTTTCTTCATGCATCTTCTTAGAAATCCAGGAAGACTGTTCAGTTTTGAGGAAGATCAGGTAAGACAATTGCTACAGAGTGCTGAATAATTTCTTCAGTAATTTATCCAACTGGTATTCCCAAAGTCCACAACAGTGTGTGAAGCCCTGTAAGTCAGTGAACATTTATCAAGCAAGAACCATGTAGTAAACAGTATGCTAAGCTCTGTGGATACGAAGAAAGGTAAAAAACAGACCCAGTTCTCAAGGAGCTTATAGTCTAATGGGGAAACAACACAAAAACAACCATGTACAAGCAAGCCATATAAAGTATACCTATCGGGGCAGGTAGGTGGTATAGTGAATAGAGCACCAGCCCTGGAGTCAGGAGGACCTGAGTTCAAATCTGGCCTCAGACACTTAACACACACACACACACACACACACACACACACACACACACACACACACCTAGCCATGTGACCTTGGGCAAGTCACTTAACTGCAATTGCCCTACCTTCCCACCCACCAAAAAAGCAACAAATAAAAAAAGTATGTCTATCTACACACACGCATATACATATACACATATATATGATAATCAACAGAGGGAAGGTACTGGCATTAAGGGGGATCAATAAAGGCTTCCTGTAGAAAGTGAGATTTTCACCAGGACTCAAAGCTTGGGGTCAGAAATAAGGAGGGAGTACCTTCTAGGTATGGGGGAAAGCTAGTGAAAATGCCTGGAATGAGGAAACGGATTATTTTGGTAAAGGAACAGCAGAGGCCAGTGTTAGTGGATCATAGAGTATGTAGAAGTATGTGCAGAAGAGAGGCAAGGTTATGAAGGCTTTGAATGCTAAACAGAGGATTTTATATTTGATCCCAAAGTGATAGGGAACCCCTGGAGTTTATTGAGTAGGGAGGTGAGATTGTCACACTTCATAGGTACAGTTCTAGATATGGATCTGTATGCATCACTAAGTACCAACTCTCTTTTATTATTATAATTTTTTAGAATAAAATGACTTTTGTTGAAAGAGCATCACACTTCTTAGATATTTCTGTTTTCACGAATGTGAATGCCAACTTTCTTAATAATGGGGTAACCATGGCAGTGACTCACCCTAATACACAACAACAATGCTCTCTGGAATTGCATTTAGTTTTATATTTGCAAGGGTGGTGCTTTGGGCTGACCCCTGCTAGTGTAGAATGCCTAGGTCTTACTCTCCCGATCAATAATCCAGGATGATGCTCCAAGGTACAGACCTGTTGCCTAAAGTTTTAAAAGGAAAAGAAAATGTGGTGCAGTGGAAAGAGTGCTAAGACTGAAGTAAAAAAGACCTGAATTCAGATCTTGCCTCAGATCCTTGCTTGCTGTGTTACTGTAACAGCAAGCACCCTGGCAAACCCAGAATGTCCTGCTATCACAGTTTCTTTGATCCACTTTTAAAGGAAAGACTGCTCAAAATGAGGTTAACAATCCTACTTTTAATTACCTTCACTATTTCAGAGGAAAGGTCAGCACCCTAAACAGCAGAGAAAATACAAGCAGAAAAGAAAATATGAACAGGGAAATTAACATGAAGACCAACAGATAGGGCTCTGCCTCCTGAATCGAAGCAAAATCAATCTATATACTTTACAGACACCACTGGATTGAGAGAGCCTTTACATCTGAGCAGTCATGGGACTGAACATACAGCTACTCAGAGTCTTGGTCAGGAAATCAAACAAATGGTCCAACCCCCAACCTCATGGCTCATTGCCTAATTAGGAATTAGCAAAAGGTATGAAAACCTTCCTACAAACAAGCCTCCCCTAAGCAAGTTTCTCTCTAAGCAAGTTCCTCCCCCAATGGGCTCTATGTGATTCAGGATGTATCACAGCTGGGCACATAGTTCTATTAAAGGGTGGGGAAGATCTTATTACCCCATTAACATTACAGTTACCCAGAGCAAATTACCTATCCTCTTTCAACCTCAGTTTGCTCATCTGTAAAACGAAGGATTAGACTCAGTTTCTAACGTCTAAGTCTATCATACTTTGATCTAGGATAATCATGATGGAAATAGAATTTTGCTAAGAATTTAATAGTGAATCAGTGCCTATGTGGGTGCAGTCCTGATGTAAGTGTAGTTGGTGACTGCAGAGAGATGAACTGAGAAGTAAAGAGACACAGAGATGGCAGACCTGGATCATAAGCTATGGTGAGAAGACTTTCTGTGGCAAGGCAAAGTGATTCCAAGATCTTGAAGCTGCTAAATCTTCTGTGAAGAAGGAGCAGGTGGATCTATTAATATTTCAGCCACGCTCAAACTTTTCTATCTACAGTTGTATAATTTGGTACATTGGGGTGGCTTGGGCTAGAAGATATTATAGCTTATGGTTATGTGAATCCTTTAAATGAAAGTTAATGTAAACCCTCAGTAATCATCCTGTTCTACTACATTTTAAAATATGATTAATGCTTGTTATAACTATGCACAAAGGCTTAAGTAATTAGAGAACACTTTGGGGATCATAATATCAAATAATTATGCATTCAGAGCTGGAAGTGACCATAAAGGAAACCTAATCCAATACCTTTGTTTTACAAATGAGGAAACTGAGGCCAAGGAGTGACTTATTTTAGGTCACAGAGTCAGTAAGTGGAACTGCCTAGACTTGAACTCAAGAGATCAAATTTCCAAAACTAGGATAGATGTTATGTTGTTATTTATCTGACTGGATAATCTGTAGAAACTTTTATATAAACTAGTAAAGGAAAAGTCACACCATCTTTAAAGGGAGGATCCAAGAAGTTTGTGGCTGTCAGACCTTGGGGCTCCAAGAGAGAGGCATAAGAAATTTGGTGGTGGTTCTAGAGCACCTTCTGGTTGGGTGGTACCCATGATAATTGGGGATTAACTTGATTACCACTTGATTACCACGTACCTTGGTCCTTATTATCAAATAAGACCAGGCACTAGGCACACATAGCTGTCTATCCTGGAATCCCCCATGCAAACAGTAGAGGTAAAAACAGTACTACTAAGAGTATTCCTGCTATAAAAATTGAAAAATTGCATATGGCATCAGTGGAAGGGTATTCAGTCTTCTGAAGCTTCTTTTTTCCTGTATGAAGCAGGTCAAAGGAGCTTTTATACACACACACACAGACACACACACACACATACACACACACACATTTTCTCTCCTTCTACCTCTCCTCCACCATTGCCACTGAGGGGAAAATAAAACCCTTATAACAAATACACATAGTTGAGCAAAACAAATTCTCACATTGACCACAGCAGAAATTTGATGAATGGTCAAACAATTTGGACAGACAGTTCTCAAGCACTCTGGTATTAAATAGAGGTTTCTTTTCTATTCAGCCTTCTGTTATATGGTGAGGACAACAAATAGAGCAAGCTTTAGAGTCAGGAAGACCTGGGATCAAATTCTGTATGTGACTGACACATATTGGCTTCATGACCTTGCATAGGTCAATCACTTAATTTCTCACTGCCACAGGCACTCTATGACAGCAAATTGCAGAAAGGTTGCAGAACGACACTGCTAGGAGCTTTGTCACCTCAACTTCTTTATGCTAATGAAATCATAGGAGCAGGATTCCTTTCTTTCCCACCCCCAAATATTTTACTGTTAGCAATAACCATTAAAAAAAGTTGAAAAGATTTATTTCAAGGTTTCATTAACATTACTTTTTTAAATGGAAGGTTGCCTCCATCACAAAACTTTTGAGAATCACTACTCTAAAAAGTCCCACAGAGATAAGCACATCTTGACTTTGCTTTTAATGATGCTGATTGGTTATGTCAGTATCTCTAATTTTTGACTACTCGGTTGAAGCAAGTAGTTTCAACTGAAATATCCAGAACATGGAGGTATAAGTGTTTTGTTTTTGCTTGAATAACATTCAATTACTTTCATCAATTACACACTCAAGAAGGCCCCATGCCTCAAGCTATAAAAAGAAGTTCATTCAATATTTAATTTTGAACAGGACTACGGGATAATTGACAGTTTTACACATTTCAAGCTTAGTGAACATGAAATGTGCTGAATTCCTAAACTAAAAACAGCACTTGTCACTTACTTCACGTGCAAAGGTAGTGTGAAGCTGTAGAATTTTAGATATCCCAGAGGAAAAAATTATTATATAAACCTAGGAAGGTTAGATGGTCCCTGCCCTTGAGGAAAGGGAAAACAAGAGATCTTTATCGATTTACTTGTTGCTAATAAAGAATACTCCTAAAGCATTAAAATATGTAACATAGAAGAGGAGTGAGGCTTGTAAAGGGTCAGAGGAAATGGACCCATGGAGAGGTTTCTGAGAGATGACAAATAGAAAATATAGAAAAATATAGGAGGCAATATAGTACACTAGTGGGAAGAATGCTAGTTCTGGGGTCAAAGAAGAAATGTTTTAAAACTTGCTAAAATACCATCTGAGTTCCAATTCTACTTCTGATTCTTAACACCTGGATGATGCTGGATATATCACTTAAACCCTCTAGGTGTCTTGTTTCCTCATCTGTAAAATGCTAAGGCTGGATTAGATGGCCTCTGAAGTCCCTTCTGGCTCCAGGTCTATGATCCTTTGTCATAATCAAGGCATGTCATGCCTACTATTTCCCTACATAAAATCATCACATAAAACCTCCTTAATATATTTAACTAAAGTCCAGTGTAAGTGGTAAGAAGTTAAGAATAATTTGACTTTGACCTGAATGATACTGATTGACTAAAAAAGTGATCTCCATGTCTGTACCGTTGAGGTCAAATATCAGTTTTGTAATTCTTTTTTTTTTTTTTTGCCTTTTTGGAGGGCAGTTGGGGTTAAGTAACTTGCCCAAGGTCACACGGCTAGGTTTTTGTTTGTGTGGGTTAAGTGTCTGAGGCCGGATCCGAACTCAGGTCCTTCTGACTCCAGGGCCGGCGCTCTACTCACTGCGCCACCTAGCTGCCCCCAAATGTCAGTTTTAAGAGAAATATCCAAAACATGGCAGTGTTGTGTTTTTGTGGAACTATATTGTGACATCATTTGACCTAGTGCCTGTTAATGACATTTTCTATGGGTATCGATAAGTATCAGAGATGAGCGTTCATGTTTCTCTCAATCCACTTACTTTCATTTGATAATGTGAGGGATAACCACCACTGCCAATTGCAGAAGAGATGTAGGATAGGGAATGTACAGATATTGTTGAATTTGGTGAATGGATGCCACTGACAATCTCTGAGAGAACAATTTTAGTAGAAAGATGAGTGGACTCCATATTGCAAAGGGATAAGAAGGAGAGGAATAAGTGCTGACATCACTGGAGAACTGGGGAAATAAAAAAATAGGGACGAGATGATACAAGGAATCAGCAGGGTCAAGAATTTATTTTTGTTTTTAAAGAATTTTGGTTTTGTTTTTAGAATAGGGGACACAATATATCAATATTTCATAATGTGATAGAGTATAAATGTAAATAATGTAGCATTAATAAATACATGACCATTCTAAATTCAAGTTAGAATTCATTTTTCCATGAAATACCACATGCAGAATACAGGTAGGGAAAAAAAGCTGGTGAGCCAAAAAAAAAAAAATATCAGTAGAGAGACAAACATGAATGTAACTGCAAATATTGCCGAGTTTATTCTGGGGAAAATGCCTTTCCCTTTCTAATATATCTTTTTCCCTCTTATAGTGGCAAAATGGTTGTTCTCTCTTTAATGATGTATAAAATGATAATATGTAATAATATAATACTGTGTATATAATAATATAATGATGCATATGTAATAATAATGATGATATATTTTCACAGAATAGGAATAGGAAATAGAAATAGGAATTTTCAGAGAATAGGAATATCATCTAAATGGAATCACACGATATTTTGCTCTAATACATTGGAGGATTTCAGTGTGTGATGTCCATGAATTGAAAATAAAATATTCCATATAGACTATCTCTAGGGCAGTTAGGTGGCTCAGTGGGTAGAGTGCCTGGCCTGGAGTCAGGAAAACCCGAGTTCAAATCTGACCTCAGATGCTTATTAGCTATGTGACCTTGTGCAAGTCATTTGACCCTGTTTGCCTCAGTTTCCTCATTTATAAAATAAATGGAGAAGGAAATTGCACACTAGTATCTTTGCCAAGAAAACCCCAAATGGGGTCACAAAGACTTGGACATAACTGAAATGACTGAGCAACCATAAGGATATATACTAATTACTTATCGTTATTTGAAAACAGATTTAAGAAAGACTCCCCAATATAGGCCAGATTCTGTCTGAAACAGGCTGATAATAAAGTGGTATTCGAGGGGAAGGAATGAGAAATGTTTTAAAAATAGCTGAGATACTATTTGGGAAAAAAAGTATCACAGATGAAATAATTCGTTCATCACATTCTGAACACTGCATAAGGTAAAACCAATTCACAGGAACTGGAAGTTTATTCTCAAAGAGAGCTCTCCAGATGATTTCAGCCCTGGTCTCCAGAGACCTCATTACATTGCCATTACAAATAGACCTGCATAAAGCTGTTTACTCCCTTTGACCTGGGAGTTGAATTAAGCAAGTGGCTCATGGCTCTGCCATACCAGTATACTCATGTAGTCATATATAAACAGCTATGCAGATGTACATATGACCAGATGTAGTGTATGTATATATCTGTTTCTCTCTGTCTGTCTATTTATACAGATCTACCTTACCCAAGGCAATAGACCTAAATGTTGCATGTGTATAGAATTTAAATAAGTCATATTTTTAAATATGCAAGGACAGCTTGCTTGTTACGTAAAGAAATTATAGAACAGGGCAAACTTATCTCTAGAGGCCCTTTGTCAGACTCTAAGGTTCCTTATCCATTTCTTTAATTGGACTAACCAAGGCCTCTAGTGACATTGGGTTGTATAGCCTCCAGATGCTTCGCCCTCTCACTGAGCTCTGCTCTTCCTGAAATCATTCTCAAACTCTTACCTTTCCTGATCCTTTCTCTCCACCAAAACGTACCCATTTTGTGTTCAGGGGAATGGTGGGAGTGACTAAACCTTACATTCCTAGCCCTTGTCTAGAATTGTAATGTAAACATTATTATTCAGCTGCCACCTATCACTAGTATATGGTTAAGGATGTGAGAACTTCTTGTTTCTCTCTCCTTATCCCTATATTACTCAATCATTAGCATCATAAAAGCAAGTGATATTTAACCTCCCCTCCCTACTTCTCTTTTTCTCCTCTTCATCTTCATCTACCCTAAACCATCCAAGATTACTCCAACCCTAGCTACCACTTTTACTATAACCTGTATAATTCCTATTTCATAGTGAACATAAATCCTTTCATTCTATGTCTCTTTCTCTCACATTCCTTTCTTCTATTAACTTTCACTAAGAATTGGTTTTCCCCAAATGACATTGCATACCTATCTTTCCTCTCAAGTGTTAGCTGTACCTTCACACACACTCTCCATAGAGTGAATCAGAACTATCTGTGCTCTCTATTGCCACTTCCAGATTCTCCTTTTCTTCCATCAGTCAGCAATATCTCCTTTGAAATCCACTAGATTAAAATTATCCACAGTATTCATTTTTTTTGCTTTTTTTTTTTTTTGAGGATAATTGGGGTTAAGTGACTTGCCCAAAGTCACACAGCTAGTAATTGTGTCAAGTGTCTGAGGCCAGATTCACAGTATTCAAATAATGGTGGCTGTTGTATATTGGTTCCTGGATTATTATCCCTCAGTTCTCTAGGAGTTGAATATCTTGCTCTCTGGCTTCTTCTCTCCCCTAACTTCTGCCTTTATATGAGAAGACTTCAGCATCCATGGTAATCCTTCCTAGACTAGTTCCTTAACTTCCCAATTCCTCAACCTCCTCAGATATCATGACCTACTCCTTCACTCCAACTATACACAGAGATGAGCACACCATGGATCTCAAATGATGTGCCCATGGATCACATCACTATCCGCAATGAAAAATTTCCATTTCCTTAATAAAAAATTCCCATATTTCTCTCTCCAACCCTAAGCACCTATAATTACACCTCTTCTTTTGCTCCTTCCCCATCATTAAACTTATTCTTTGTGCTTTCCTCAATCTCTGCCCCTTACTTTCTCAGGTTATTACTACTGCTCTAACTTTACTTTCTTCCTTTCCCAGTCTTGTGTATGGCTAACAATTCAACTCTACTCTTTTATCTAATCTCCATTTTTTTGCTCCCATTTCTTGTTCAGTGCACGTCCCTTTTAAAACCCTAGCCCTGGATTATTCCCACCATTCACCTACTCTGCCCCCTAGGCACAGTGCTGTAAAACAGATTTGGAGAAAGACATAGCACCATGTTAATTGGTATACTATAAATTCATATTATCTAAATAATATTGGACTTTCACTGCAATAAGACAATCCACTTCTTTCTCGATAATTAATTCCCTATTTTAGTCCCCACAGAATCTTTTTCAAGCCATCCATTCTTTCCTCAAATCTCCCACAACTCTTCTTCCTTGCTTGTTGCTCAGAGGAGTGTGTAGCCTCTTACTTTACTAAGAAAATTGAAGCCATTCTTTGTGAGTTCTCTCCCCTTCTTTTCAACTCAAAAGCTATTGGCATCATCCCTCACTCTCTTCTTTTTTCCAGGTTCTAATAATGAAATGAACCTTCTTGCCAAGGCTTTTTTTAAAGGTCTTTTTCTTTTTAAATATTGCTAATTATCTTTATTTTTCAATTAACAAGCATTTTCATTAACCACTCCTTCCTACTACCCCCCAACCTTTAATACATAATTGCATAGTCTGGCAAGGCAAATTCTCACATTAGTGATGTCTGAAAACATATATTCCTTTCTTTATTTTAAGTTTGTCACCTATTTTCATTTTCATTCTTTTGATTTATCATTGTATTAATCAGAGTTTTAAAGTCTTTCAAAATTGTTTTGCTCCTTGTTATTCCTATTTGACAAATTGCTCTCCTATTTCTGCTCTGTATCAGTTCAAAGAAATTTTCCCAACCTTCTCTGAAATTTTCCATTTTAAAATTTCTCTCTCTTTTTTTTAAAGCAATTGAGGTTAAGCAACTTGCTCAAGGTTACACGGCTAGTCATTATTTATGTGTGGGTGCTCATTTTCTGAGGCTGGTTTCGATCCCGGGTCATCTTACTCACTGTGCCACCTACCCGCCCCAATTTTAAAATTTCTAATGGTTCAATAATATTCATTTAAATTCATGTGCCACTATTTGTTTATCCATTGCCCAAAAGAAAGACACCATTTCATTTTAGTTTTCAATTTCTGGCTACCATATTTTCTTTTTTACATATAGACCCTTTTCCTCTTTCTTTGGTTTCTTGGGGCTATCAGTCTAGTAATGGTTTAGTTGTTTCAAAGAGTATGTAGAATTTGATAACTTACTGGGTATAGTTCAATCCAGAGTAGTTAGATTAATTCATGGCTTCACTAACAGTGTACCAGTGTGCTTGATTTCCAATAGTCCCTATAACATTTGTCATTTTTTCTCTTTGGTCATCTTTGTCAATCAGAATCTTAAAGTTGCTTTAATTCTCATTGTTCTAATTATTAAGAACATTTTTATAAGATTATTTGGATTTTTGTCTTTGAAAACTGTTTCTTCCTATTCTTTGACCACTTATCTACTGGGACATCACTTTTAGTTTTATAAATTTCAATCATTTCCTATATATCAGTTATGAAATATTTATCAGAGAAATTTATTTTAAAGATTTTTTCCCCATTTGCCTGTTTCCCTTCTAATTTTTACTACATTAAGTGTGTTTGTTTTGGGGTGGGGTTTGCTTTTTTTTTGAGGGTGAAGGTAGGGGTTAAGTGAATTGCCCAAGGTCACACAGCTAGTTTTTGTGTTATGTATTTGAGGTTGGATTTGAACTCAGCTCCTCCTGACTCAAGGGCCCATGCTCCATTCACTGCACCACTTAGCTGCCCCAAGTATGTTTGTTTGAAGCCTTTTTAATTGTATATAATAAACATTTTTGTTTTATAAAATAAAAATCATTTTATCATCTATAAGCCTCTCTATCACCATTTATTCATGAAGTCTTTCCCTGTCAATAGATTCAAAATAATTTCTTCATTCTCCTCTAATTTTTTAAATGATTAAAAAAAATCTAGATCATTTATCTTTCCAGAGCTTATTTTGGCATATGATGTAAGGTGTTGTTCTAAACCTAATTCTATCAGACTGATTTCCAGTTTTCTTAGCAGTTATTTTTTTCTTCAAATAATGAGTTTTTCTACCAGTGACTGTCTTCAGGTTTATCAAATGCTATGCTAATATATTTGCTTGCTTCTGGATTTTGTGTAGTTAATCTGATGCTGATTGACCTTATTTTTTAAAACAGCAGCAAATAATTTTAATAATTATTACTTACTAGTACAGTTTGAGAACTAGTACTGATAGATTCCCTTTACATACTTTTTTTTCATTATTGCCTTGATCTTTTGTACCTCTATGTTAATTTCAGTATTTTTTCTAATTATGTAAAATATATATTTGGGAACTTGATACACCAATGAATATGTAACTTAATTTAGAGAGTATTATTTTTATTATGTTTACTAAACCTACCAATGACCAATTAATCTTCCTCCAATTATTTAGGTCTATATTTCTGTGCAGAGTGTTCTATTCTTTGATTCATATAGTCCCAGGGTGAATCTTGGCATATATAATTCTAATCTTATTTTAGAGATTCTCTTGTTATTTTGCATGGATTTGTAAACCATAGATTGCACTGATTTATCTTGCAAATTCTCCTGTTATTTTGCATGCGATTTCTATTTCTAGCTCTTTCTGCTGGATTTCATTAATTATATATAAATACATAATACTACATATGCTGATAATTTACATAGATTTATCTTAATCCTTCAACACTGCTAAAGTTGTTAATTATGTCAATTAACTTTTAGTTGACTCTCTAACATCTTGAAAATGCACCATTATCTGCAAAAATCAATAATTTTGTTTCTTCTTTGTCTGTGCTTATCACCTCAATTTCTTTATCTTGGTTTTTTTTTTTTTTTTTTTGCTAAAGCATGCATTTCTAGAGCTGTTAAACAGCAGTAGGGACAATGAGTACCTCTTGTTTAAACTGATCTTATTGTAAAGGCCTCTCACATTTTTCTATTACATATAATATTTACTCTTAGATTTAGATAAATACTTCCTATTGTATTAAGGAAAGATATATTTTTTCCTATGGTTTCTGGAGGTTTTCAAAATACAAACAAGTGTTGGATTTTGTCAAAAGTCATTATTGATAATAATCATATAGTTTTAATTATTTATTTTATTAACATTATATTTAGTCTTCCTTATGTTGAACCAACACTGCATTTCTGATCATAGTAGATGATCTTCCTAATATGTTGTGGCCCATGTGCTAATATTTCATTTAAATTTTTTTCTATCATTTTTTCATTAGTGATATTATCTTTTTTTCTTCTCCTTGCTTTAGATATCAACAGCATATTTATATTGTAAAAAGATATTGGAAGGATGCCTTCTTTTCTTGTTATTGAGAATAGTTCATGTAGTATTAGAATTAGCATTTCTATTTGATAGATTTCATTTGTAAATCCACTTGGTCTTAGCGTTTTTTTCCTTTGGGAATTCACTTATGTAATGTTCTATTTCTTCTTTTTTTTAATGTATTTTATCCTTTTTTTCTAAGTATCTTTTCCTTCTATGTTATCAGTTTTGTGAGCATATAATTGGGAAACATGGTGTCCAATATTTTTGTTTGTTTCTTCTTCAAATGTGGTTAAATCTTCATTTCTCATTTTTTATATTGAATTTGCCTCTGTTTCTTTGAAAACAAAATTACTAACTTTATCTAGTTTGTTATCCTTTTTTAAAAAAAATTTCTATTTATAATTCAACAGTTTTTTGCTTTAAATTTTATAAATCTCTTCATTACTTTTCAAAATTTCTACTTTGTTATTTAGTTGCGATTTTTGCTTTGTTAAGGTTCAAGTTATTTCACTTACATGCCTAATTCATTGATTTGTACTTTCTCTCTTTGTTGATGAGAAATATAAATTTCTACTCTCAGAATTGCTTTAGCTACATCCCATAAATTTCAGTATGTGGTCAGACTACTGTTATTTTCATGAAACTTTCATGAAACTTTCTATTCTTATTTCTACTATATTTCTAGAATTTGTCCTTTTATCCATAGAATCATGTTACTTAACCTCTAATTAATTTTAAATTCTTTCTTTGGTTACTTCTTGAATCAAATTTTGTTGCATTATTATAAGCAAAAAGATATTTAGTATTTATGCTTTTCTATTTTTGGTGACCTATTTATGTCCCAATACATAGTTAATGTTTGTAAAGGTGTCATATATGTGGAAAAATATCAGCTGATTATGGGTAGGCCCTCCCCCAATGTAATAAAAATTATATTCTACCTAAATTAATTCACATACTTTACTTAAATGTACTTTACTTACAAATCAAATTATCAAAAAATTATCTTCTAGAACTAGAAAAAGTAACAAAATTCACCTGGAAGAGCAAAAGGTCAAGAATATCAAGGAAATTAGTTGGGGGGGGGGATGTGAAGGAAAGTGGCCTAGACTTACTTAAACTGTGTTACAAAGCAGTAATCATAAAAACAATCTGGTGCTAGAGTATCAATGGAATAGATTAGGTCCACAATACACAATAGTAAATGATCATAATAATCTAGTGTTTGATAAACCAAAAGCCCCAAACTTTTGTGACAAGAGCCTAGTATTTGACAAAAACTGGAAAACTGTGTGGCAGAAAATAGATATAGAACAACATCTCATAGCATATACCATGATAAGGTCAAAATGGATAAATGATTTGGAAATAAAGGGTGATACCATAAGCATATTAGGGGCACATGAAAGTTTGCCTGTCAGATCTACAAGTAAGAGAAGAATTTATGACCAAAGTTGGAGAGCATTATGAGAAGCAAAATGGATAATTTTGATTATATTAAATGAAAAAGGTTTTGCACAAACAAGAACAATGCAACCAAGATTAGAAGGAAAGCAGGAAGCTGAGAAATATTTCTTATAACAGGTGTCTCTGATAAAGACCTCATTTCTCAGATGTACAGAGAACTGAGTCATATTTATAAGAATACAAGTCATTCTCCAATAGTTAAGTGAACAAAGGATATTAACAGGTGGTTGTCAGATGAAGAAATCAAATCTATTTATAGGCATATAAAAATGCTCTAATTCACTATTGATTAGAGAAGTGCAAATTAAAACAACTTTTTTTTTTAAAGCAATTGGGGTTAAGTAACTTGCTCAAGGTTACACGGCTAGTCATTATTTATGTGTGGGTGCTCATTTTCTGAGGCCGGATTCGATCTTAGGTCATCCCAACTCCGAGGCCAGCGCTCTTACTCACTGCACCACCTAGCCACCCAAAATTAAACAGCTTTGAGGTAACACCTCACACCTATCAAATTGTCTAACATGACAGAAAAGGAAAATGATAAATGTTGGAGGAGATGTGGGGAAATTGGAACATGAAAGCACTGTTGCTGGAGTTGTGAACTGATTAACTCATTCTGGAGAGCAATTTGGAACAATGTCCAAAGGACAGTCAAACTGTTCATACCCTTTGACCCAGCTATTAGGTCTGTATGCTAAAGAGATTTTTTTCAAAAAGGGAAAAGGACCTATTGGTACAAAAATATTTATAGTAGCCCTTTCTGTGGTGGCAAAGAATTAAAAAAAGAGGGAATGTTCATCAGCCATTCCCCAGAATGGCTGAATAAATTGTGTTATATGATTGTAATGGAACAGTATTGTCTACAAGAAATGATGAGCAGAATGATTTCAGAAAAAACCTGGAAAGACTTGCATAGATTGATGCAAAGTTAAGTGAGCAGAACCAGAAGGACATTGTACACAGTAACAATAATTTTGTATAATGGTCGACTTTGAATTATTTAACTACTCTCACAAATACAATGATGATCCAAAACAATTTCAGAGGACTCATGATGAAAAAATGCTATCCATCTCCAGAGAAAGAACTGATGAGTCTAGATGCAGATTGAAACATACTATTTTTCACTTTATTTTTTCATGTTTATTTTGGTCTGTATATTTTCTTTTGCAACCTGACTAACATGGAAAAGTACTTTTTGTGATTGCACACATGTAAACTATTTCAAATTGCTTACCATCTCAGGGGGTAGGGAAGGAGAAGGGAAGCTAGGGAGAGAATTTGGAACTCAAAGTTTCTTTTACAAATTAAAAAAAATTTACATGTAATTGGGAATAAAATATTATTCAAAAAGTTGCCATATACTGATGAGAAATATGTGAATTCCTTTAAGTCCCATTCAGTCATTTCCAGAAATACAGCATTTCTAAAGTTCTATTTGTAGCTTTAGTTTCTTAACTTTGTTTATCTTTGGTTAGATTTGTCTAGGTTTGAAAGGGGTACATTAAGGTTCCCACTCTGTTGTAATTTTACTATCTATTTCTCCTTCTAACTAACATTTTCTTTAAGTATATATATATTTTTTTTTTTTTTTTTTTTTTTTTTTTTGCTGTGTTATTAGGTACATAATATTAAGTGTTAGTATCTATTTTCATCTATTTAAGTATAATATAATTTCCCTGATTATTTATTTTTATCCTAACTACATTTACTGTAGCCTTATTTAAAATCATGATCACTACTCCTTTTTTTTATTTCAAGCTTAAACACAGTCAATTTTGCTCTGGACCTGCATTTTATTTTATGTGAATCTTTATTTCAAAATTTTCTTTTGAAAATTTCAGATTCTGCTTTCTGATCCAATCTCTTTTCTTCATGCATTTTATAATTGAGTTCATTTCCTTCACATTGGGTTAAGATTGTTAATTGTGTAGTACCTTCTAGCCTATCCTCTTATAACATTTCTTCTCTTCTTTCCTGTCTCTCACTTTACAAATAAAGAAGTGTTACAAGAGAGGGAATTTGCCTGACACATATCATGAAGAGCAAAAGTTTCCTTTCTGTTTCAGTTCTTAACTTCTTTTTACACCACCCTGATCACAGATTTTTGCTCTTTGTTTCTTTCCTTTTAACCATCCCTTTACATTCCTTTATCCATTTGAGTTTGTTTTGGTTGTGAACATTCCTTTATTTATCTTGCCCTCCTTCTTAGGCCCCTTTATACTCTTCCCTTCTCTCTGTCCCCTCGTATAAAAATTCCTCTTTGATTTTAATGTATTCCTATATTGAAATCTGTGTATGTATGTCATAATTATGTTTGATCTTCCTTTATCTAATTCAGATGAAAGTGAAGTTTATAGAATGCCTGTTTTCCCTACCCCTTCTTCTATTATTATACATGCTTCATTTTATGCACCATTATTATATAATACATTTGTTTTATTCTTCCTCCTTTTCTATCCGTTATATTCCTGTATTCCTCCCTTTTTATCTTTTCCTAAGACCACTGTAGCAGAACAAAACCAGCCTCATTATAACCTTTCTCTATGATTCCTCTGTGATCCTATTTATATTTCAAAATGTTTATTCAGTTATGGCCTTTTCATCAGGAATTATTAGAAATCCTATATTCCACTAAAAGTTCATTATATTCTCAAAGCTAACCTTTCTGCATGTTCCCTTGATCCCATCCTATCCTATCTTCTCCATCTTCAACCTCTCCCTATCTGTTGGTTCTTTTTCTATTGCATTCAATTGTTCTTGTCTCTTCAATCCCCAAATTAACAAACAAACCCTTCAATAGAACCTATTGTTCCATTAAGCCACCATTCCCCATTTTTCCTCACTTTCTTGGCCAAATTCCTAGAATTTGTTTATACTTGTTGCCTCCCCTTGTCTTCTCCTCAGTCTTTTGCAATCTGTCTTCTATCCCATCTCTTAATTGCTGAATTTTATGTTTTCTCAATCCTTATCCTTTTTGTCTTTATGTTGCCCTGTATCTTTGTCACAAACACATTTAAAAGAAGGAAATTAGAAATATCTAATTGCCTAGAAAGATGCACACACTGACAAGCAACTTCTAGTTGAGTCTTAGAGAACTGCCAAAGGAAATGAGGAGTGAAATGATTTGCCCAGGATATCATGCTCCATAACCTATCCCCTAACTGTGATTCTTTCCCATATGTCTATAATTGGTCTTATCCTTTTACTCTACTTTCTGTCTGGGATACCTTACCATCTTCAATAAACTTAATTATTATCTCTATTAAGGTACTCACATATCTATATATCCAGGCCAATCTCTCCTCTGAATTCTAGCTCCAGTATGCTTTTTTTTTTTGAAACTTGTTTTGGTCTTTATTAACTTGTTTGTTTACTTTTAGTTTACAAGATTCAGTTCCACAATCCCTTGAGTTTCAAATCTTCTCCCCTCTTCTCCTCCCCTTCCTCATGGCGGCATGCAATCAAGTAATAGATCTGCAAATACTTTCACATTAGACATTAATCTCCAGTATGCTTTTTAAGAGCAATATAATGATTTTGCAGAGTTTGATTATATTACATTTTGGATACATAGCATTAAACAGCCAGTGAAAAATAAAAAATTCACTTAATCAATTGTTTTTAAATATCCTAGATATCTAGATGCTACTACTTTTTAAAAAAACAAAGTCTAGAATTATGGATAAGGATGCAAAAATGTTATCAAATACTGGTGTCTGATTCTATTTTCAAGCAGTACATTCTTAACTCTCAGCTCCAAATTTCAAAAACTAATAATTGCCATATTTATATCACTTTATGTATTTAAAGTGATTGCATATGCAAGCTAACATATGTGGCTAAACTATTAGGAATGGAGAAGAATGTTCAACCCTCTGTGTTCTCCTTGATTTTTCCTTGATTTCTATCTAGACCTTGATTTCCTATTGGCTGATCCACTTAAAATGTAAGCTGACTAAACTAACTCTACACACTATAGTAACCACTCTGCCTGCATGTTGTCAAAATGATATATATTTATTTGCTTACTTGATTCCCACAAGTACGCGAATCCATTCAATGTTTGTTCAAAAGTCTGCATGCTCTTTATATCTGTACTGTTAAGTATTTGCCATTTGGCAGTTTTGCCACGAGTCAAAGACTGTCACTGTAAATTCATATTGCTAATACATTGATAGCCACAGAGTCATGCATAATAAAAGTCTTTCCTTCAATTATCATAATGATTATGATTTGTGAAGACCTTTAGGAGTATCCAAATAAGAATTTGGAACAGAACACAAAGAAACATCAGTACTTGCATCAGGTCTTAGGTAAGGGATGTGAGATTAAACTTGTATAACAAATATTTGTAGATTGCACTGAGTACAATGGGACAGTACCACCCATAGTCTGGATGTTCTGACTCTCTTACAGTAATCTAAAACTATGATATGACAGCTGAAGTGACTAAATAACCATACTGTTTTTCTTTCTTCATATTGAACTTTTGCCTATTAAAAATCTCAATCACTCAATTAAGCATTTATTAATAATAATAATAGCTATCATATAGCACCTACTATGTGCCAAGCATTGTGCTAATTATTACTTCATTTGATCCTCACAACAACCCTGGGAGGAAGGTGCTATTATCATTCCCATCTTACAGATGAGGAAACTGAGGCAAGTAGAGGTTAAGTGACTAGTAAGTACCTGAGGGTGGATTTGAACTCAGGGCTGCTATAGAATTTCCCTGATATACCAGTCTAATTACTCTTAAAAAAAAAAAAATGAAGTTACTCTGGCATGATACTTGTGATGAAGCCATCCTGAGTTTTATTAATCATCACTTCCATTCCAAAATACTCATATACCAATCCCTTACTTCATAAAGTGGTCCACACTTTTGTCAGAAATCAGTCACTAAATCTATAGTTCTTCGATTCCTACTTTTTTCTCTTGTTAAAGTTTGGACCATTGTCCATTTCTAGTGCCATGACACTACTCCCCTTCTGTTGGGTCCCTATTGGGGAAAAGCTACAAAACACTGTAAGATGAATGCCATAACCTAAACTCTGTGAAAGGTGGAAGCCCAGACATGGTGACCTGTTAAAATCATAATTCAGACACTGAGTCATAACTAAGATAAAGTGACAGGCAATAACCATAACATAGATATGGTGACCAGTTCATGATCAGTACAGAGTCTTGTGTTTGGACATTTACCCAACTGGTTTAACCCTGAAGCTTAGAAATGAGCTCATTACTAAGCAGAAACCCCAAATATCCACCAATCAGTAGTGATGCGCTCTATAGATACTCTTCCCTTTGTCTGATTTCTATAATTACCTCTGGGCTTTCCTGGGGTCTTTGTGGGGATCCACTGAATCATCTAACCACCACAGCAGACTGAAGATTGTTAAACTCTTGGCAGGGATATATCATTCTGTCCCCATTAAATAACCTAATTGATTAAACTACTATCTATTATCAATATGGATCTCCCAGCCTCTTCCTTTGGTATTGAACTTGCCCCACTATGGGGAAGATGAAGGGAGGACCATGAATATACCTGTGCAGGGGAATTCCACACCTTACACCTTCTTTACAATTCTTCAAAGATTACCCATAGTGGCTCAGAAATCACATCAGCCTTTTTTTTTTTTAACTGTTTAAGATCTAGGGCTGATGCCTTTAATTCACTAAAGGCAGCTAGATGTTACCTTGCTCTTTCCTCACTTATTTCAAATATCCAATTCCTGTAAATTTTGTTTTATCCTTTCCAGTCCAATGTTCATTCTCTTTGGAAAAGAAAATGTAAGCAATCTATGGGGCAGCTAGGTGGTGCAGTGAGTAGAGTACCAGCCCTGGAGTCAGAAGGACCTGAGTTCGGATCTGGCCTCAGACACTTAACACACACAAACAAACAAACAAACAAAAAAAACCTAGCCCTGTGACCTTGGGCAAATTACTTAACCCCAACTGCCCTCCAAAAAACAAAACAAAACAAAACAAAATCATTACTGTCATTTCAAGTGACTTCCCCTCCTCTCAATAGAACCCTCCTTTTGGGGCGGCTAGATGGTGCAGTGAGTAGAGCGCCGGCCCTGGAGTCAGAAGGACCTGAGTTCGGATCTGACCTCAGACACTTAACACACACAAACAAACAAACAAAAAAAACCTAGTCCTGTGACCTTGGGCAAGTTACTTAACCCCAATTGCCCTCCAAAAGGCAATATATATAAGCAATCTAATAGTTGAGCAATTCACTGCTTATTGCCATCACCTATTATAACTATTCCCTTATCTCTGGGTCGTAGCCTGCTCCCTCTTTTAATCCCTTGTTCCCTAAACCTCTTTTTTTGTTGTCTTTATGATTCACCATTACTCTCCCCTCGTCCTAGGCCTTCCAACACATTTCTAATAGGATTGTGTGGTGTTTCTGTATTTATCTTCACTTACTTGTTCTTGCTTCAATTTTCTTTTTTGAGACCTGCACTTATTGACGAATACCCCTTATACTCATGTTGTTCCCTTTAGATAGCTCCCCTTTTCCCTCATTGAAATAATTTCTACTTTTGTCTTTAGAATTTAATTCATAAGTTTTCTATCCCCTTGAGCCAACTTCTATTGGAAAGTATTAGGCTATTGCATCTTGCCTATCCTTCCTTTGAGCCTTACTAGAATATGTTGTCCCCAAATCTAGGAAAACTGTTAGACCATGCCCATGCTTTGCTATCCAACAAAAGCACATTCAACCCCACTTAACTCTAAATATTTTTCTCCTTTCACCTGGAAAATCTCAGAATTCCATTCACTACCTTTTCCTGAGGATAGAGCCTTAACATACAGCCTTATTGATATGTATACCTTCTTCTCAGCTCTGTGTATCAAAAATTATCTGAGTCCAAATTAAACAAAATTAGAAATTAGCTAAGATAGAATTTTCATCATTTGGTGGTCCAATCTTAGTTCATATTTGGAAATGGGTATATGTAAACCATCTTTTTAAAAAACATGCTAGTTGCTCTTCCTCATCCTTTCTCATCCCACATCTGTGGGAATTCAAGGTTTATGAAGTGATTTCCTCACAATAATTCTGTGAAGGGGTTAGTACATATATTATTATTATTATTCTCATTTTACAGGTGAGGAAATTAGAAATTAAGTCACAGAGAGCTAAAGTGATTTATATTTGAACTATATGACTAGTTTTAGAGCCCATATTTAAACTAATATCTTCTGAGTTTACCAGTGGTATTTCCTATACATCATATAGCCTCTTGTGCTCCTAGAGGGAGAGAAAGAGGAAGACAAAAATGAAGAAATATAAAGGAGAGAAGAAGAAACTAGGAGAGAGGAGAGAAAAGAAGGAAGAGATAAAAGAGAGAAGGAGAGAAGAAGAGTAGAGATATAGATAGAGAAAAATGGAAAGGGAAAGATGGGGATGGAGAAGAGAGTAGAGAATAAAGGGAAGGAGATGAAAGGAGAAAGAAAAAATGGAAAAGGATAAAGAGATGGCATAGAGAGAAAAAAAGAGAAAATTAAAGAAGAGGAAACTAAAGGAGAGAGAGGAAAAGAGAGAAACATAAAAGAAAAGGAAGTAGAAAAGTGGAGAAGAAGGGATGAAATAGAAAATGCTGTAAGGGAAGACACCATGGGCCCTCCGTCTCTGAGGCTAAGGCTAGCATGTGGCTCTGAATTCAGGCCTTGGTCCTTTGCCTTAGCATTTATTCTTTTATTTTAGGTGAAGGAGATAAGGAAAGGAAGGAAAGAAGAAAGGAAGTGGGAAAGGAGGGGAGACAGGGAAGGAGAAAAAGAGGGAGGAAAGGAGAGAAGAAAGCAGTATGTACTAGATTTATGATGTGACATCAGAATCTGAAGGTTTCTAAGATACTTCAAAAAGAAAATGAATCAAAGCTTTTCATTTAAACCTAGTAATTTATATTATATGTCATGTGGAAGTTATTGATAAAGACTATAATCATCAGGAGTGAGCTTAAATATTTGTATATATGCATATATATTCAGCAATATCTTGCATGAGTTGATATTCTTATAGTATTTCATCTGCTAGTCTATGGAGTCCCAGTTTGCTGTTTTAGTCTATAAATTACCAATGGATTAGTTAGCACCTTTGCATCAAGGGCATGGTCTGAAGTCTTATGAAATTCTCAAGATGGAAATAGTAAAATTTGCTCAGAGCATTTGTGACAGTCTCAAAGCACATTCCTGAATCCATGATAACACTGACACTGCAATTTTGAAGTAATGGGAATAATAGGATTGAAAAAAAACCTAAGGGGCAGCTAGGTGGCCCAGTAAGTAAGAGTGCTGGCCCCAGAGTCAGAAGGACCCCAGATTGGTTCCGGCCTCAGATACTTAACACCCACACAAAAAAACTGGCCATGTAACCTTGGGCAAGTTACTTAATCTCAATTGCTTAAAAAAAAAAAGAAAGAAAAAAAACCGTAAAAACAAAACAAAAAAGTCATTGATTTCTATTAAAAAGATTTGATTTGGGGAACTAATTATTTTCTTCATATACCTCAAACCCATAGAACATCCTTCATATCTACTCCCCACCTCTGGTGTAAATGTGTGGAGGGTATTGTTTAGTTGCTGTTGGGTCATTTGCAGTTGTGCTCCTGACTCTTCATGACCCACATGAGGTGTTCTTGGGAAAGATGCTATTGTGGTTTGCCATTTCCTTCTCTAGTTCATATTACAGATGAGGAAACTGAGCCAAACAGAACTTAGAAAGAGGAGACTTCTGACTCCAGACCTGGCACTCTATTCATTGTGCCACCTAGTTATAATCATTATTAGTACATTTATGCCAAGTAATTCCTCCTGCTATGGGGAAGGATTTGGTTCATTCCCTGCCATCCCACCTTCTGTTGATGGCCCCACCCCTCAGCTTTCACTTGTCTGAGAATATTCTGTAATAAATCGGGGGCTTGATTATTAGAATAGATAGAGAATTGGACTTAGAGTCAGGAAGACTTGGGTACAAATCCCACATCAGACACATCTGATTCTAAATTTAGAGCTGGCAGAAACCTTAGAGATTCTCTAGTCCAGGATTTGGGGCAACTAGGCAGCACAGTGGATAGAGTGCTGGACCTGAATTCAGAAAGACATGTTCTGAGTCAAAAATATGTATTTTTTAATCCACAGACCCCAGGTTGGAAATACTTGCTCTCGTCCTATCTCCCCATGTTACAGGTGAGAAAACTAAGGCCCAGAGAGGTTCAGTAAATTGCCCTAGGCCATGCAAGTGATCAATTGCAGATTTAATATGTGGAACTAGATTCTTTTTCCAAATATAACATTTTTCATTTAACCCATCCTCCTCAACAATTTGTGTGGCACTAGGCAAGTTGTTTAATCTCCCTGAATCTCAGTTTCTTGCTCTGTCTAATGTTAATGGTAATATAACTTACCAATAAAGTTGTGATGAAACAAAATAATATCTTGTAAGGGTGAGGAATTTCGACCTCACCCCAATAAATGTAACCACAGAAAGCTAAGACAGCTTGCTTGTACTAATCAATCAATTAAGGATGTGAACTACGGATGAGCAAGATCTTATAGTCATTGTGGAATGAATGAAGAACTTTGATTAATGGATGAAGACAGAATAACACTACAGAAAAAGTGTCATGATTGGCTAAAAGGATCAGATATATCTCTAGGTTTATATGTAGTACAGCAAGCCAATTCAGAATCAAATTGCTGACATTTCAGTTACAGTGAGTCAGTTGCCGTTGGTTCTTCATTCTCAAAGAGGACTGGTGACATCACAAGGGTGATGTCTTGACTTGCATTAATTGGACATAAGTGAGGCAGAGCTACACAAAGTTGTCAGTCTCACTCACTCCTCTAGGTCATCAAAGTCCACTGGCAAGACAAATGTCAAGATGGCTGGAAATGGCCCAGGATGAAGTAGATGACCTTAGCCTTTCTAAATTAAGATTTTTCTCAGGTTAAAGTTTGCCTGAGATCAAATCTACTTAATGACTAAGGGGTAGTTGGGAGTTGAGACAAAAAAAATAGTTCAATTTATCATCACAAAGTTGAATTTAGAAAGACTCCAGGGAGGAAACTGCCTTTGAGGTGGAAGATAAAAATTCTTTCCATTGGAACTACAAAAGATTAGAAAATCTATAGCCCTTTGGATCAGGTAGCAGCATCCCTGAGCTGTCATGACACTGTCTGCACTGGGAACTGAGAAACACAGAACAAACTACACATAATGAGGAAAGGCAGCTCCAAGATTCCATAAGGCCACTGACTCTCAGAGTCCAGAATGGAGCTATACCTAAAGAGGAACTTCATGAGGAAGAAAAAGAATTCTAACCAGGAGCTGTGAATTTATTCTTTGGTCACAGGAAGTTTTAAAGTTTGAGTTCATTCTTCCTGGGGAGTCTGTGTGAACAAAGGGAAAACATGCTTCTATTTGAACTGGGTGGGGGGAAAGCATCTATTTGTATTGTCTGTCCTTGCTGTACTTTCTCAGTATATCCCTACTCTAAAAGCTAATTAAAGCTGGCTAATTATCATCATGAAACACACTGGGTGGGGGACCACCAGTGATAGTACTAGAAACTTTATCCTGCAAACTTCACTCTAGCATCCTAAGGGGGGAAATAGCTGCTCTCTGGAGACCACAGACTATCATTGCAAGCACAAGCTGGGTACTTAGCCCCAGATCAAATGCTTCATATATAAAGTGTTTTGAAAACTTTACAGTATTCTATAAATGCAAAATATTTTAAGTAACAGGAATTGTCACTGCTTATATAAGTTCATCTCCGAGGAGAAAACAAATCCCTGCTTCCATGGGGCAGATTTTTCTCTACTCTCTGAACAATTCTGAAGAACTTATGGCATAAAGCTAAGAGTGACCCAGGGTAGAGCAAAACTAAACAGAAAATGACTCCCATAATTCTCTAGAGGTACACTGATCAGCCCTATAGGTTTTCCTTTGTGAGAAGAGTGTATACCACTTAACAGGTCCTTTAAGAATCACAAGACTCCTAGAAAAAAAAAATCATCTGATTCCCCTCTAAAGCAGAAAACTGAGAAGGCCCTTTTTTCCCTCCCATCCCCCTTAAATAGAGAATGTGTATTTGTCAGAGAAAAGAAGAAAAGACAGTTCACCCCATATCTGAGTTGTGATTTTGTTTTGTACTTTTTGGTTATCAATATAGGTTTTAAAATAGGTTTCCTAGCTTCACATCTTGTGTTAGTCATTTGCACTTTGCAGAGCAATACTTGGACATATACAAATGTAGCAGTATGTCACATAATATTCTATGGAAGCAAATTCAGCTGTCAAATGCATGAACATGGCTCTTGATTAATTTAATGGGAGCTATGATCATGCATTATAGGGCAGCATTTGGCCCCTTGCATCTGTATATGAGAGAAAATAAGATAGGAAAAAATAAAATGCTGTGAAATCCAATAAATAGGAAGTTTAGTAGCAGATTAAAAACAAAATGAACTTTTTTCTTCTTACAGGTAGGTAAACACTGACTGCTAATGAAGGATTCTTATTAATACTTTCCTTTCTTGATCATGATGGTAATAGTTCCCTGGCCTGAAAGAAGGGATGACCCTAGCTAAATCTTCCACTGTCAAAAAGTAACCTAGACTCCAGAGCTGGGACAATTTAATCCAATCAAATTGAATACAATCAAAATGAGTCCATCCAATACTTATTAAGCACCTACTATGTGCAAGGCACCTTTCTAGGTCCTGGATATCTAAAGACAAAACAAAATCAGAACTAGTCCTTGACCTCAAGGAGTTTCTGTGCTGGAGATAGTGAGTAAGTACATATATACCAGTTTAAGGTGAGAGAGAAGATTAACCAATAGGAAGATCAGGAAAGTCTCCCTGGCATATAAGCTGATCCTTGAATGAAGACTCAGGGATTCTTGGAGGGAAACAAGGCATTTGTCATCTCTAGCCAAGGTCTGAAAAGTGTTATCTCCATTTATTGTTGTCTACTAGAGGCTAAAAGCTTTCCTAATAAATGCCTTTGGCTTTATTTCTTTCAAAATAAAGACATACATGTGATGAGAAGCAATATTTTCTGGCATAAAAATGCAAATGCAATTCCCTGGGTTTCTGCCTGCTACCTTATGCAGGAATCCTGAGGGTCTTCTTCTCCCAGTTTGACTTTTTTTTTTTTTACTAGGTTAAAGAGGACTTTTTTTTTTTGCTTCATTTTTTAGCCTAGCCTTAATCACTGAATGGGTGTTGCCTCAGTCAAATTAAGACCTACTAAAGATCTTAGCTTGGAAAGGTCAACATCTTCCACTGCATCTAGGGCCATCTCCAATTATCCTGATTTGTATTTGACCACTGGACCCAGATGGCTCCAGCAGAGAAAGTGAGGCTAATGACTTTGCACAGCCCTCCCTCACTTAAATCCAATTCATTTGCATGTCATGGCATCACCTCCATGATGTCATGGTCCTCTTGGAGAACAAAGGAAAAACAATAACAATATTAGTCCCTGGTTCTGTCCCTTCCTGAATCTGAGGAGAAATTAGGTCTTTAGCCTTCCAGTTAGGCAGGTAGGTGGGGTGGAGGTAGAGTTGGAGAGAACTATATAAACATGCTCTTAAATGCATAGTGGGTGTTCATGAAGATAGAGAATTGCTTCTTCATATTTAGTAATTCCAAGGAGCCAAAAGAGATCACAGTACTTCTCTGTGTGTCTTTTCAACTTTATGCAGGGTGTCCCAAAATCTTGTGCAGTTTTTAAAGCTATTTTGGGAACGTTGTCTTGGAAAAGACAGGAAAAGGGCGGTGCTGATAAAACTGGAACAGAAGCATTGATGTACCAATTTAATCAATTAGTAGATTTTTTTGAGCATCTATTTTGTTCCAGGCGCTTTACAATTGACACATAGGAGATAAAAGGGCCAATGGTTTATTTAGAAAGATAAGGCACATAGACTATATACAGAAGAGTAAAAAAAAAAATCAAGGCAATGTAATGGCAAGCAAAGAAGTACTTAGCACCTTGTCTCAGCTACTTAAGTATTTAGTACCTTGTTTCAGTTCAAGTTTCTTTTGAGTCTTGCTTCAAGTCTTTGTTAAGAAATAGAACTTGTGAAACCTACAGTGGGAGGAACTTGCTGATGCAACAGGAAGGGATGGAACAGGGAGGAGCTAATGACCATATATAAGAAGAAGCCCAAGCTGGGAGAGAGCAGAACTGAGAATGGGAATGGTTGTGGAGACTAGCATCCTGTTTTATCTGTTCTATCTGTGTTGATTTTTGTTTGTGATACTTTGTACAGAAGCCCTGGGACCTTACTGGAAGCCCTGAAAAAGGATTTTCTTGTTGTCTGTTTACAGAAGTCCTGGAGGAGGGTTTCAGAGGTCCTGAGGCCAAACTGATGATGTGTGTTGAGTTCTCAGACCTTGTTGGTGGGTCTATGTTGATTTCACAGGCAGATAGTGAATTGATGATGGTTGCCAGCAATGTTTATGAATGTTATTGTGGCTCTGTTAAGCTTTGTCTTCCCAGAAACAGAAACTGTGAAGGACTTGAGGTGGACTGGACACTGTGACCTTCAGTACAGAACTAGATAAGGAACTGGAGAAGGAGCTGGCCAAGGAGCTGAGAGCTGCCTACCTTTGAATGCAGGTGACAGTTGGGTAAATTCAGACAAAAGCTGGGACCATGGAAGAGGAACCATGGAATCTGAGAGTCAGCCTTGAGTCAAGATGAAAAGACCTCTTCTTGGGTACTTAGTACTGACTGAAAAGATCATGATTTACTGTGGCTTAGGGGTGGGAGAATTCTGTACTTTGTACCTTGTACCTCTTAAGGATGATTGAGTTAAGAATAATTGGAAACTAATCTCCAATCAAGAAGAAAGAAGGTTTTTTTTTCTTTTGCTTTTTGGAGGGCAATTGGGGTTAAGTGAGTTGCCCAAGGTCACACAGCTAGTTTTTGTGTTAAGTGTCTGAAGCCAGATTTGTACTCAGGTCCTTCTGACTCCAGGGCCGGTGCTTTATTCACTATGCCACCTAGCTGCACCAGAAAGAAGACTTTTTGACTGAGAGATTAAGACAATGTGACCTAGGGGTGGAGAACTTTGACTTTTGTACTTTGTGTCTGTAAGAAGGCTTGCTCCTTAAGGATGATTGAGTTAAGGACTTAGTGATTGATATCTTTTGTTAAAAAGTATGTGGCCATTTTAGTGAAAACTTTGTGGCCACTTTAGTGATAAGTTGTTATGTTATAACATTGTGAAAGCTGCACTTTGGTTTCTGTGAATGTTTTGCTTTAATTTACTGCTGAATAAAGATAGAGTTCACTATACTGTGTGATCAGAACCTTAAAGCTGTTCACAGCAGCAGTCCTCTAGACATTATATTACAACTGGGGAGAGGTAGAAAATGTTTAACTGTTCAACAACTATCCAGCAAAGAAATAGATTGGGGGAAAGATTGTGATAAATACTTTCAATTTCTGACTTTCAAAGTCTATAAGAAAATGACAACGAATTATAAAATTAAAATCTATTTCCAGTAAATAAATGGTCAAAGAATATGAATCCCCAGTTTTTAAAAGGAGCCACATAAATGAACAATAACCATATGAGAAAGTATTCAACCTCAAATAGAGAAATGCAAATCAAACTATTTTGGGATACCTCCATATACTTAAGTTGAGAAAGATTGTTAAAAAATGATAAAGTACAAAGACTGTTATTGAAAATTATGGAGGCTATATCATGTAGAGTTGAGAATTTGTATAGTCTTTTTTGAAAGGAATGTGGAATTACATAATAAAATTGGAGACCTGTTTATGCCTTTTAGGCTAATAATCCTGTTAGTGGAACTATACTAAGGTTTTATTGCTAGGGGAAAATGATTTCTTTCTACAAAAATAATTTTAGTAGTATTATTTGAAAGAACAAAAAATAAAAAAAGAAATAGAAGAAAAAATTACTTTCCAATAATTGGGGAATAGCTAAACAAACTCTGATGCAGCTATTATTTCTGCACAGGAAAATCATTGTGCCATAACAAATGACAAATATGAAAAGTATAAATAAATATGGAGAGACAGGTAAAGATATGAAAAATGAAGAAAGTAGAATCAAAATGACAATGTATAGACTAATTACACTAATAATATTAGAAATAGTTATAATGAAATCTATAAAATATGGAAAAATGAATAAAAAGGAGAATATGTAAACAAATGGGATAAATATGATATTATTTATGATTAATTTACATATTTTACTAAGTCCTAAATCATGGTATATTATTATTTTATGTATTCTCTTTTTTCCAGTTTGGGAGGAATATGAAAAAGAATGGAATGTTTGACTGTCACATATAAGATACAGCACAGAATCTTTCCACAAGCAAGAGGGATTCCTTGTGGATGGTGAGGGGTCTTCCCAGTGATGTTGATGATAACATGGAGATCAGATTACATTGTGCTGAATATGCTAGTCCCTGACACATTGCAGAGTCCCCTGGATGAGATCCATAACCAAACAATAAAATTTGTCCCTAGCTGGAAAAGGAAGATGAGTGAGGAAGAACTACTGTCCTATGCAATTGGATAGAGAATTGTAGAGCTCATCCATCAGTACACATGCACTAAATTTGTGTGGTTAACAGATAGCAAGTTGAGCTCACAAGCAGGAAGGGTATCATGGGCTTGATTACCTTAAGAAAATTGCAAAGTTCTTTAGGCTACACTATTAAATGAACCCCATGTTTTTAATATAAATATTCTGGTGCTGGTATTTAGCTGTGAGATATAGTTTATCTACAGTCTCTGACAAGTATATAGGATATAAAGGATTATCAAGCAAATGTATGAGCAAGAAAAAAAAATAAGACAAGGTGGTCATGTTGTAAGAACAAATGGTAATCAAGGGATGTCTTCTGTGTTCCATCTTTATAAGAAAATAAAGTGAAGCAGACTCCTAGCACATTGGAAAGACCCCTTGTGACAAACTTGTAGAATGATTTGGATGAGGGTCATGTAGGTTTAGTAGGCATCAATAAGTTTTCACCTGCATCATCAGAAATAATACCCACAATCATGATAATACAGTTTAGGGTATTTGAATGCAAAAGAATTGAGCAAAGATGAATAGAAGGATTGCTTCAGTGAAAGGTCAATTGAGTTTTGATAGAATACATTTTAGTAGACAGAGGCAACAGGATTTCATGATTTCCTTCTTGGGTTTTTGTAAAAGTGTTTTTGTTTTAAGTTAGCAATGTTTGGAAATAGATGGTAGTGAAGTTGAACCCACTGAAGAAAAATGCCCAGTTGATATGATGTTGATTGGACTGCCAATGATCTGAAGGTGTTCTAGTTTGTAAGGATCACTGCAGAAAATCGTGGGTATCCCTCAAAATGGTGGTCACCTAGTGCATCTCTGAGTGCAAGCTGCTCCTTCCCCCATTTGCATAGCTCTTTTCTGTAGTAGTTAACTTCTATTTATCCTTCCGGGATATGGAAGCAGCTAGTGTGGCCTGTGAAAGAATGACCTCCATGATGAAACTGTGTACATTGATCTTGTTTGTATGACCTACATGGTGACTTCTTCCTGGATATATCAAGATAGGGACTTAAATGAATTGGTTCTTTTGGGTAATTAATACATCTTGCAGCTCTGGTATTCACTCAGCATTTAGGAACCAATAAAGCAAATAATGTGAAAATAAAGAGATAGTAAACTCCAAGTCAAGAAATGGACTTGGAGTTTACTATCATTTTATCTTTTTTTGCTTTTGGAAAGTCTACTTACAAGGAAATTTTTCATTATATTAAGACTAAATTTTTTTCTTTGTTAGCTATTGTTTTTAGTTCTATTACCTTAAGCTAAGCATTCTTTTTCTACTCTCAGGTACCTACTTAACCATCCTGGGATTGGATATCATCAGAGGCTAATTCATATGACAAGACTAATACAATTTGTAACCCCAAACCACTCCCACTATTCACAAAGACTAGTGGAATCTCTATTTACTCTGCATATAGTAGAATGTTGAATTGTTGAATCAGACTTTTTCCTCTGAGAACTGTCCTTTCCTATAAACACAAAAAGGAACAACCTCCTTGGTCCAAAATCCTGTGGGAGGAAGCATAAGGGTGATATGCAAACATACAAAAGTAAATTCAGAACGGGGAAACCTAAAACAACACGGGTACAGGAGTGTTATAGGAATGTAAACTTTTAAGATCTTTCCTGCCCCTAGGTTAAGTGCACCTGGAACTTGTGGTGGGAGGCTTGTTTTTCAGGAATGCCCACACCCTCAAGAGGGTGGTTATAGTCTCTGACCCAAGAGAAGGCCAAATAATCCCTGATGTGAGACTTTGTTTTGGGGCTCACTTTTGAGAAGTGTTGTGTGATTTGACCAGATGAGACTCTGGTCAGCTGTTGAGAGCCACCCCCCCCCCTTTGAAAACCCAGATGTTAATGCTTCCCTCTCTGTTAACTGACTAGGTAGGGATGTAATGGTCAAGACAGTTGGAGGCCTATATGCTTGATATGTTTTTCTGTTTGCTTGTAATCTCTGTATACTCTGAAGTTTTAGTGCTTTCAAGCATAGCACATATTAAGCAAGATTAAAGCAAAATTAAAGATTAAAGATTCACTAATAAGTGAAATGAGGTAAATTAATGAATAAATTATAGTCCACCTTAAGGCTCTATGTGATATAGTGTTATGTCTTATGTACAGGTCCTTTGTCAAATTTTGACTTACAAGTTTGGAATCCACTGATGAACTCTTGAAAGGAATATGGAAAGAGGTGTTTTTTTCCCTTTCTATGCATTCTGGGATATTACACACATGGTTGGGGGTGGGGAAGGGTTGAATATATGAGCAAACTAATTAAAATTTTTATTATTGCTTTTCTCTACCATTGCCCCCTTCCCTTGGAAATTCCCTTATTTAAATGGAAAATTTTTGATAATATCAGACAGCTGTCCCTTTCTGAGGAACGCTGACAAACCAGTTTGGTTGTGGGTTTTTTTTTTTTTATTTTGTTTTTTAGCAAGCTGAGATCCACAAAGCACAGTATGATTCATGTTCATAGTGACCTTTATCTTTTGATGTTTGTGATTGAAAACAATTAAAATTACCAGAGTCAACAGTCTGCAAACAATGTAGTATAATTTGGTTTGGTTTATCTCTTGCCCTTCTCTTCATTTCATGTTTCATTATTTAGCTTTTCTGGTACACAGAATCCACTCAACCATTCATGCATGTGCTTCGCAAGAAGTGTATTTGACAGCTCAGGGAATATGATAAAGCAGTGTTGTCAAACAGCTGTGCCAAAAGTACAAGGCGCCCTGACTGAGCTGTCAATAAGCAATGATAGGACAATATCAATGCAAATTACCAAATCAAAATATTCTCATATTGTAAAACCTTGATTAACCAGAACCTCTCCACCTACAGCTTTAAGTTAATCAGAATTTGTTGTTTGGAACTGTTAAGAGAAAATGGCAAACCACAATGAAACAAACTCATAAAAATATGTATTTTTGTATTTTGGAGGGGGGAATGAGAGGCATTGACACTAGTAAGTATGTCAAGTGTCTGAGGCCAAATTTGAATTCAGGTCCTCCTGACTCCAGGGCTGGTGCTGTACTCACTGCACCACCTAGCTGCCCCCAAAATATGTATTTTTAAAAAGCAGCTTCTAAGAGATTTTCTGGAGTCTGTTACACATTCAGTCCCCAAACCTAAATCTTTTGTTATCTACAATGTGAAGAAGCATAATGCCACATATAGGGCACTATACACAGAATAAGAAAGATCTGTATTCAAATTTAGTCCCAGATACAGAATGCTATTGCACCCTTGAAAAGTAACAATTTCTCTGTCTTAGTTTTTTTTCCTTGTATGTATATGACTTTATTTCATTGAATGAACAAAAGCCTAAAGGTTAACATAGGAAATCTTTGTATTCTTTCTTCTATTGTCAAATGCCCAAATTTACAGCCAGCCTGATGTTTCACATTATGCATAATCCTAAAGTAAATCCTGTTAATGATGTCCGTGAGTAGGAGCAGCTGAACCTGAACCTTTCAAAGCTTTGCTTTTCTTATCAGCACTTCTGATTTTGTAAACAATGTACCCCATCACACCCATTCCTATCCAGATCTCCTGGTAAACCTGGGTATAGTAGGGCTTCAGTGGTATCCAAACATTTTTTATTAAGTTCTGTAACATCGTGGCTGGCTTCTACAAGAACGGCCACGCGCGGGAGTCTGGGCCGGCAGCAGGGAACAGCGGAAGGCCAAAGGTTCGGAAAGGTGACCCCAATAGCCGGGGCCTCGCGGGGAGTGCTGGGAAAAGCGGCCCAGGGAACGCCGGAAGCTGTCTTAGTTTTTTTATCTGTAAAATGAGGGTGTTGTATTATTTGATAATCTCCAAGGTCCATTCAGCTCGAAATCTATCATCCTGTGAGTGATTGCTCTGTAACACTACAAAATTCTTAATAATAAAAAAAGACAATTTAAAATATTATTCATACTAAGGAAAGTGGATTAACATATTTTGTAATGATTTTAAAAATTAAAATTTTTTTTCAATTTACTCTAGAAAATTCAATTAACTTATATGTTCCCTTCCTTTAGCTTGTGGTCTATAATTGGTTTATAGGTCTAGAGTTGACTATGATTGAGTAAGGTTCTTTTTCTCTTATAAGTTTCATTGAATAGTAATATACACATACAAATTCCTCATCAGAGAAGCTAAAAGAACACTAGTGTGTCTTAAAATTTTTTTCATTTTCTTCTTCTAAAGTCCCTTGCACAATAGATAGCACTGAAATAATTTCTAGAGAAACATTTGTTAACCTGTATTGGTTTTTTACATTATTTACATTTATATTATCTGTCAATGACCTTGAAGGAATTTAGATATATTTATGTACATCAAGCCATATTGAGGGTAAAGCAATCAAGATTATGCTTCAAGATGCCAGATTTAGAGGGTGCCAAATGTAGAGGGTACTGACAACACTTTCAATCCTTTCAGCAGCACAGAAACAATATAGTTTAGTAGTTAGTGAGAATAATTACTTTAAATGGGAAGTTATGGATACAGGCTGAGGCAACTCTCCTTCTTGCCTCTCCCATCCAACTCTAAGGCGTGAATGTTTCATTCTACTTTCCCTAGGTATAGTTTACCATGCTTGCTCAAGATCCAACAATTCCTATTTACAAGATCTATAATTACACATGTGTTTGGGGAACCTTCTTCTTTCAAGCAGAAATACAGACTCATATCATAGTAAGTTTTTCTGAATGAACAATTTTTCTTCTCTCCTTTCTCTGTCTCTCTGCCTCTGTCACTGTGTCTGTATCTTTCTCTTGATATAAGGACTTCTTTTCAAATTAAGTTAATCCTTCAAAAACTGTCAGTGGTTCCATTTTGGCCTTGCTGCATTTAAGTTTTGGCTTGAGCATTATTTTGTGATCTCTGAGCCTTATTTCATAGCAGTATTTATTCTCTAATTGATAATATCATTGAGGCACATGAATCCAGCTTGTATAGTGGTCTGTAATTTAGCTCATTCACTGCCATTCCCTTTTGTATATTCCTCTTTTAGGGACATCAACATCTGTAAGCTCAGGAATCCTCTCTAAGCTTCAGGTCATTATTTAAAAGTAGGAGTGACTCAGTTAGAATAGCACAATTATTAAAGCCAAGGCACTGAGATTGGGTTTTTTTCTCCCTCTTCCAAATCTTCCTACTAGATGGTAGAGGCATTCTGCAACTATTTTCAAACTATTGATAGGATTTTCAACCATGAAAGGGCAGCTGTATATTCATTAGTTCTATCTGTGAATATATGCAATGCAGGCTGATTCTATTTCATGGCTTCAGCCTTGAATTTGTGCAGGCTCTTTCAAATGATGAGGTGTCTGATTATAGTGAAATCCACTTATAACATCCCTCTGTAAGCTTGCAGCTAGGTTCTTTGCTCAAGAAGTCCCCTCTATTCTGTTTGCCTGGATTACAGGGACCATAATGAAACCAAAGGGAAAGGTCAATACAAAATGCATGGCTATGGGACTCCAACTTTTCAGACCATGTTTTTTTTAGTTAAATCAAAGGACTGGATAAATTACAGTTCCTTAACAATTCATAGGCATGGCATGTAAACATTTTTTTGTAGCCAACCTTAGGTAAATAGCTTTTAAATCAAATATTAGGAATTTACCATGCAGGATAAATAGAGTGAACCTTATGAGCTGGGCACAACAAAGCACCAGAGACCCAATGCCAAGTTTGACTTGTCACTAAAGCCTCCTGTAATGGAAATGCAAATTTAAAGATCTTCCCTGCCCCTAGGTCCTTTGATGGGCTTAAGAGACTCTGAGAACCTTCCTTGATTTGAAAATATACTCTGCCTCCTAATAGGCTGAATGTGGTCACATGGAGCTGTGGTAGGAGGCTTGGTTTTCAGGAATGACCACACCTTGATTGCTGTGTGATTGGGCAGTGGGTCAAGAGGGTGGTTACATTCTCTGAGCCAGGAAAAGGCTATATAATCCCTGATGTGAGGCTTTGCTTTGGGGCTCACTTTGAGAAGTGTTGTGTGATTTGACCAGATGAGACTCTGGGAAGCTGTTGAGAGCCCCCAAGCTTTGAAAACCCAGATGTTGATGCTTCCCTCTCTGGTAACTGTGATTTGGTATTGATGTGTAATGGTTGGACAGTTTGGAAGCCTGTCTGCTTGATCTGTTTGTTTCTCTGTCTTGTAAGTTCTGTCTGTATACTTTGAAGTTCGGGGTGCTGACCTTTTTGATTAAAGTAAGCTTGTTAACCCATTTTGAGTTGCTTTCCTTTAGCAAAGCAGATCTAAGAACCTGTGTTGGCAGCCACCCTTACAGATGTTGGGGTGCTTGTTGCTACATCTGCTCCAGTGCTTCTTAGTTCTCTCTTTATTCCCTTCTTTGTTCGTACTTTTCAGGTTTTTTTTCCCCTATACTTTTGCTCCTTGACAGCTTTCTTTTCAGAGGTAGCCACACATTCCTGGAAAATGCAAAGTGAAAATTTTGAAAAGCTGTTGTTTTTGTCCACACAACAACAAATTATCAGCTAAATTTCACTTTTTGACTGTTATCCAGAGGGTATAAAAATAGTAGTAATTCTAATATAGAATTGAAACCAACTCTGGGGGTACAGGGAGGTTCAGTCACCATAACTTGTGCTTATTTGCAAATAGGAAAGTATAATCATTCTCCTGACTTCGGGTATTGTCATTATTTAAATGAGAACAGTCAAATACATCTATTGACAAACTTTCTTAAATATGGAAGAGCAGAATGATTCAAACAGAACATTTCCAGGACATGTCTCCCTGTGACTAACTGAGTCTCTTAAGTAAAGTATTGCTTACTTCTCTACATGCCTGCTCCTTTCTCTTGCAACATATTGTCAGCATATATAAACAGAGACATATGTTATCACTTATAGAATACTGCACATAGTATGCCTTTAATAAATGTTTTTGTTTTCTACTTGAAATAAAATTACACATATTCACTTGTAAAATTTTCCCACTTGCAGGAATTTGCTTTTGGAATCTAGGGGGATTTTTTTTTTATTTAAACAAATGCTTTATTAACTTCTGTTTTACATCATTCATTTCCGCCAGATTTTGAGTTACAATCATTTCCCCCCCCTGTTTTTCCCCTACCCACCCTCCCAGAATAGCAGTCCCACAAGATATCGCTTCCTCCAATCTGCTCTCTCCCATACCTTCTCCCATACCCCCTTAGACTTTTCCATTAGAGGAAGGTGAATCTTTGTGTCCCAATGCCTTCACTTCTTATCTCCCAATTACAAGCAAAAGAGTATTAATAATAGTATTTATATATATGTGAAACATTTAATGTTAAGACCTCGAATTTCAGATCCATTTCCTTCCTCCCTTGTCACCCATTCCCTCTGGGAAAATAAGTAATTCAGTATATGTTGTACATGTCTAGCTATGCAAAACATTATCATAGTAGATATATTGTACAAGGCTGCTTATAATTCCCTCCCACTCACCCCCTCCCCCACCTGGTCCATTCCCTACATGATCCTGTCCCTCTTCTATATTGGGTACTTCCAACCTCCCCTCCCCCCATGGATGCCCTCCCATCCATCATCCTTCCTCTCATCCCCCTTCCCCCTATTCTGCTGTAGGTTGAGATATCCCATTTAGTATGTATGTCATTCTCTCCCTGAACCAAATTCAATGAGAATGTGGTTTTGCCTTTTTAGCCTTCCCACTCTCCCCCTCCCTTGCAACCACTTCCCCCCACTTCCTCTACACGGGATAGTCCACCCTACCCTGTCTCTCCCCATCTCTTCCTGCCACCTTCCTCTCCCACCTCATAATTTCATCCCTCGAGTATTCTCCCTTCCCAACAAATTCAACCTATGCCCCCATCCATGTATAACTGTAACCATATACACACACATTCACATATGTATTCATATGACCACACACCCTTCTTCCATTATTTTCATAGTGAGATAGATTTCATCAGTCACCGTTATTATTTTTCCATATAGGAATGTAAATAGTTCAACTTTGATAAGTTCCTTTTGATTTCTTTTCCTTGATTACCTTCTCAGGCATCTCTTGCTTCTTGAGTCTGGATGTCAAATTTTCTATTCAATTCTGGTTTTTTCCTCAAGAATGCTTGAAAGTCCTCTATTCCACTGAATGACCATATTTTCCCCTGAAACAAAATACTCAGTTTTGCTGGGTAGGTGACCCTTGGGTTCATTCCCAGATCTTTTGCCCTCTGGAATATCATATTCCATGCCCTTCGATCCCTCAGTGTAGAAGCTGCCAGGTCCTGTGCTATTCTGATTGTGTTTCCACAATATTGAAATTGTTTCTTCCTGGCAGCTTGTAGTATTTTCTCCTTGATCTGGGGATTCTGGAACCTGGCTATAATATTCCTGGGAGTTTTCTTTTTGGGATCTTTTTCAGGAGGTGATTGGTGGATTCTTTCAACCTCTATTTTGCCCTCTGGATCTAAAACATCAGGGCAATTTTCCTTGAGAATTTCTTGAAGGGTGATTTCTAGGTTCTTTCTTTGATCATGGCTTTCAGGTAGTCCAATAATTTTTAAATTGTCTCTCCTGGATCTATTTTCCAGGTCAGTGGTTTTTCCCATGAGATATTTCACATTGCCTTCTAATCTTTCATTTATTTGGATCTGCTTAACAGCATCTTGATTTCTCATAAAGTCATTAGCTTCCATTTGCTCCAGTCTAACTCTGAAGGAATGAATCTCCTCAGTGAACTTTTGAGATTCTTTTTCCATCTGGCAAATTCGACTTTTTAAGGCATTCTTCTCCTCATTGCCCTTTTGGGCCTCCTTTGCCATTTGAGTTAGTCTATTTTTTAGGGTGTTGTTTTCCTCAGTCAGGCTGTTGACCCTCATTTCATATTTTTCCGGCATCCTTCCCATTTCTCTTTCCAATTTTTCCTCCACTTCTCTTATTTGATTTTTAAAGTCCTTCTTAAGGTCCTCTATGGCCTGAAACCTACTCATGTTTTCCCCTCGGGCTTTTGGAGCAGGATTTCTGACCTCACAGTCCTTTTCCCGCTCTATGCCCCCAAAATAGGAGTCTAGGGTTGCATTTTTCTGTTTCCTTTGCCTTGGCATGTTGCCACTCAATTACTTGACTTTTGGGCTTGTTGCCACACTATGGCTTTGTGGACAGATAGGTGAATTTTTGTCCCAAACGTGTGGGAGGGCAACTTCCGTTTCTGGCAAGCTGTAAACCCACCCACGACTTCCACCCTAGTTCACAATCCAGATCCAGGGAGGTTAAAGCAAGAGCGATTACCCCCCAAGACTGATCGCTGGATCTCCCTACAGTTCGCAGGCCAGGAGCTGGAGCTGCCTCTGAGAACTACAAAATGGCATGTCTCCTCAGCGGCTTCTAGCCCCCAGGGGAGGAAGCTGATGCATTCCCCAAATACTGGTCCCAAAGTCCATAGGGCACTAACCTCTTACTTTGTCCTAGGCATGTCTATGTTGATAATTCTGGAGTCGCCACAGCTGCTGGTGTTCTGGGGTCTCTCCAGCCAGTTGCTGGCCCTGCCGCCCTGGGGCTAAAACCTCGGCTCACCCGGACCTGGGCTCCGCTCAGCTGGGCTGGGCTGGGCTCCGCTCCCATGTGTGCTGCGCTGGTCCTTCCTGCAGGGCTGCTGGGCTGTCCTCAGCGGGAGGTTAGCTTCTCTGTGTTGTTCTGTGGGTGCTGGGGCTCCAGAGTCCCCTTTTACATAGTTTGGGGGGAATCTGGGGGCAGAGTGGCTTGGATGAGCTGTTTCTACTCCACCGGGGTTTTTTTTTTCCCAAGGGCAGAATCATCATTCACCTCTCTTTAGTCTTACTCATGTCTGTCAATGTCATGATGTTCCTTTCTTGGTTGTCCAGGATAACTGATAGCTGCAACAAGAGGGCTCAAGGCCAAAGACAGAAGCTCTTGACCTACTTTTTACTTGGCTTTGGAGGACATGTTTACCTGCAATGTCAATAATTACTCAAGGAGTAGTCATTTATCCTTTAAATCTGGCATTGCTCCTTTTTATTTTAAATGTTTCTTAGCAGCTTTTTAAATGAAGAAGATGTCCTTGTTAGCTGAAAATTGGTTTAATGGCCATACTGTATCAACCAACCTAAGGAATAGAAGTTATTTAAAGGCAATCATAGCTATGCTCACTACTCTCTATTGACTTACTTAGAGGCAAGTCCAATCTGCTCATGAGAGCATAGGGACCAATCTGTTCAAAGTTCTTATTTGTTGATTGATTTTAGGCCATTTAAGTTCTTTAAGCTCCCCAAAAGTCTTCATTATTGTCAATTAAGTCATCTTCTAGAATCATGATTCATCCTGAAATAGTTCCAAATTCATCCTTAGGTCAGTAACCTAATTGAGACTAATCAGTCACTTAGACTTTATTAAACATCTCTGTGCCAAGCACTGTGCTAAGCATGGAGATACAAAGGAAGGCAAATTACCAAATATTCCTGCTTTCAGGGAGCTTACATTTTAAGGGAAGGATGTGGAAACAAGATAGATATGAGAACAATTAGGAGTCTCAGGGACCATTGTTTGGAAAAAATGTTGGCCTTGTTGATGGTTAAGAGATCAAACTGTCATTACTTCCTTCCATTTTATGCAAATTGTGATTGAGAAAATGCCTAGGTATCTAGCCGGAGTAAACAAAATGTTGGGGTTAAGTAACTTGCTCAAGGTTACACGGCTAGTCATTATTTATGCGTGGTGCTCATTTTCTGAGGCCGGATCTGATCTCGGGTCATCCCAACTCCGAGGCTGGCGCTCTTACTCACTGCACCACCTAGCCGCCCCTTTAGGGCAATTGGGGTTAAGTAACCTGCCCAAGGTCACACAGCTAGGTTTTTTGTTTGTGTGGATTAAGTGTCTGAGGCCGGCTCCGAACTCAGGTCCTTCTGATTCCAGGGCCGGCGCTCTATTCACTGTGCCACCTAGCCGCCCCGATTTTTTTTAAGGTGTTGTTTTCTTCAGCATTTTTTGGATCTCCTTTACCAAGCTGTTGACTCATTTTTCATGATTTTCTTTCATCACTTTCATTTCTCTTCCCAATTTTTCCTCTACTTCTTACTTGATTTTCAAAATCCTTTTTGAGCTCTTCATTCATATTTTTCTTGGAGGCCTTTGATGTAGGAGCTTTGACTTTGTTGTCTTCTTCTGATTATGTTTTAATCTTCTCTGTCACCAAAGTATGATTCTATAGTCTAAGGTATTTTTTACACTGTTTGCTCATCTTCCCAGTCAATGCTTGACTTTCTAACTCTTTGTCAAAGTAGGACTATGCTTCCAGTGGTTGTACTGTCCCAGGCTTCAGGGATTTTGTATTAGCTACTCAATCCCCCAGAGCTCTGGAAGCAGCCACTGATGCTGCTGCTGCTGCTGCCACCACTGCCACCTCCACCACCCCAGGGCTGGGGCTGGACCCCAGCCAGACCACATTCCTCTCTCACCCAGGTCCAATAGAGTTTTTCCACTGAACGTCTATGCTCTCTTTGGTATTTGTCATCCAAAAAGTCTGGAAACCATCACAGCTTGCAGTGATTTAGTCCCCTGCATCCTGCTCTGGCCCCATCTGTGCCAGTGCAGGTTGCACCAGACTGTGCTCTGCTCCCAACCCAGTGTGACAGACCTTTCTTGTCAACCTTCCAGGCTTTCTTGGGCTGGAGATTTCATCACTCCATCATTTTGTGGCTTCTGCAGCTCCAGAATTTGTTTAGAGTCATTTTTTACAGGTACTTGGAGGGGTTTGAGGGAGAGCTCAAGCAAGTCCCTACTTTTACTTCACCATCTTGGCTCAGTCCCCAACCTGTTGATTAAAGAATCTGGCTCATTCATAATCCAGTTAGGAGATTTGCTTTTGCTTACTTTGAAGGTTTCATCTTCAGATTTACCAAACCACTTGCATATAAAGTCTCCTGAGTCATCTGGCCTTAGAATTTCCATGTGAAGCAGACCTTTCTGGACTGACACATAGCACATGGATGTCCAGTTTCCACATATATCAAACGCCTCAGAAAACAGGAAGTAGACCCAAGTTGATTTGTGAATCTACCCTGTTCCATCATAAAACAAACATTTATTAAGCACTTGCTATGTCGTAGGTGGAGTCAGCTTGGTGGCTCAGTGGATAGAGTGCTAGGATTAGAGTCAGGAAGACCTGAGGTCAAATCTGACCTCAGATAATAGTTGTGTGACCCTGGGCAAGTCACTTAGCCTCTCTTTGCTTTAATCCACTGGAGAAGGAAATGGCAAATGACTTTAGTATTTCTGCCAGGAAAATTCCATGAACAGCACTGGGACACTATGGTTCATAGGGTCACAACGAGTGGGATAGAATGAAACAACTAAATGACACATCCCAGGTACTCTGCCAAGTGCTAAGATCCAAAGAAAGGCTGAAGAAATATGGTCCATGTCCTCAAAAAATTGCATTCTAATGGAGATAAGGATGTGCTGATAAATTCTTGACAACCAGCTTTCTGAAAAGAAAAAAAGATGCATTCCCAACACACATTTATTCTAAATTATTAACATTTTCTCCATTAATTTCTTAAATCTAGACAATAAAACAATAAATCAAGCTGTGATTTGTAGCATTTGCTAATTTCTGAAGTGTAGAGATGTTTACATTAAAAACCTTAACAATTGACTCTGGAGAAGAAAGGAGTTAGCTCTGACATAACCCTGAAAAAAATGAGAAAGTATGTAACTGTTTCCACACAAGATTATATGGGAAGTGATCTCAGAGGGAAGATACTGATAGTATATGTAGGTATGGGGCCTCTTGCATAAGGTGAGATTGGAGCTGAATTTTGCAGGAAGCCAGGTATTACGGTCAACCCTTTCAATAAAAAGAAGAAAAATTCAACTTTTCTTATATCATTGTAGTTTTCTTTTTGGGGGGGGGTTGTAGATAGTCAACTTGCTAGAAGTTAGAAAACTAGAAAGACTGAGAAAGAGCAGGAAAGGTGTCACCCAAATTCAAATCCACCTTCATAGCTTGAACTCACTCTTGATATGACCTTGTACACATCACTTAATCTCTTGAGGGATTAGACTTTTTCCTAAGATTCCTAAGTGACTAAATAATGCTTCCAGTAACTCGTTGAAAGTTCAGATGCAATTTCTGAATCAACTGAATATTCCATGCACTTTTTTCTTTTGCACGAATGCTTGCAGGCTCTTCAGATATTCAGTGAAGCTCATGTTTTCCCAGACCACATTCTTCCAAAGCTGGTAATGCTGCTTCTGTTGCTCTTTCCTTCAAACTGGACAGTGGATGTCTCTGGCACTTCAAATTCAAAATGCCTAAATTTAAACTTATCATACTCTCTTCCCTTATCAAATTCCCATCTTGATATTCATGTTTCTGTGAATGACATCATTACTCTCCTTGGCATCCAAAGTGTGAAGTAAAATCCTCAAAGTCAGGGATCCTTAACCTTTTCATGCATGTTGTGGAACATTTTTAACAATCCAGTGAAGCTCATGGATTCAGAATAGTGTTTTTGAATACTTAAAATGCATAGGATTACAAAAGAAACCAAACACATTGATTTTTTTTTTTAAAGTCCATAGAGACCCACTTAAAAACCTCTGCTTTAAGTTATCCGCTTTAAGTTATCTTTGAATCTTTTAACTCCTCCCTCTCTTTTGGTTCCTAAGCATAAAGTCCTACTTCCAAATGTCTCTCTCATTGAAAAATTTCTTTCCATTTCTCTTTCCCCCATTCTGTGTCCTCCTAGACTATTTCCATGGTTTTCTGACCTCCTTCTTTCTTGACACAATTCAGTACTGAATACTATTTCCTAATGAACAGCATTAATAATGTTACCTATTTAAAAAAACATTATCAACATTTGTATCATTTGGATTTGGATCAGTTGGATTCTAGACTTGACACATGTACACATAAGCTAATACTCATGGGGAGCTTACATTGTTAAATATATTTTTAGTGGAGAAGAAGGGCAACTGGTGAATGGTGCTCTTACAGCTCTTTGAGCCTGCACAATATTCTCTACATACTATAATATAGTCTCATAGAAGCTTGGCAGTCTGTTTCTGGAAATGTGAGATGGAGGGTGCCCTTCTAGAATCAGAGCAAAGGCAGATATTCCATGAATCTTTTCTCTAGGTTTACTATGTGACTAATGATAAGTCTTTTGATTCGCTTTTGGTCTACAACTGCTGCTGTTGTTTGTCCTTCATTTTCCAAGAGGACCATGAAATCAGGGAGGTGATGCCATGACATGCAAGTGAATTGGTTTTAAGTGAGGGAGGGCTGTGCAAAAAGTCCCCAGCTTCACTTTCTCCTCCGGAGTCATCTGAGTCTAGTGGCCTGTAGTAGCAAGTACCCCAGTATCCCCAGGGTGGCTGCCAACACAGGTTCTTAGATCTGTTTTTCTAAAGGAAAGCAACTCAAAATGGGTTAACAATCTTGCTTTAATCAATCAAACATATCATTTACCTAGTTCAGGAGAAAAAGTTAGCACCCGGAACTTCAGAGTATACAGAGGTTACAAGCAGAAGTTACAAGAAGACAGAGAAACAAACAGATCAAGCATACAGGCCTCCAACTGTCTTGACCATTACATCCATACCTAGTGAGTTACCAGAGAAGGAAGCATCAACATCTGGGTTTTTCAAAGCCAGGGGGCTCTCAACGGCTGCCCAGAGTTTTGTCTGGTCAAATCACACAACACTTCTCAAAGTAAGCCCCAAAACAAAGCCTCTCCTCAGGGTTTATATAGCCTTTTCCAGGCTCAGAGAATGTAACAACCATCTTGACCTACTGCCCAATCACAAAGTATCTCCTGAAAAATAAGTCTCCCAGCACAGGCTCCAGGTACACTTAAGCCTATCAAATGGTCTAGGGGCAGGGAAAATCTTAAATTTTCATTCCATTCTTATAACATGGCCAGATATAGATAAGGAAAACTGGAGATGGCCCAGGATGCAGGAGGGATCTTGGACTTTTCAAGTTAAGGGCTTTAGTAGGTCTCAGTTTGACTGAGGCAATGCCCATTCATTAAGGCAGAATAAGAAATGAAGCAGACAATGACCTCTTAAAAAAAAAAAAAACAACTGATCTGGCAGGGGAAGACCCTTAGGGTTTCTGATCAACTCTTCATTGACTCAGAATGAATGTAAAAATAGCTGTTGGATCACAGCTGAATGTGTAAGCAAAAGGCTTGAATGACTGGAATACATCTCTTTTCCCAAGAAACTTTAGAGTGAGGAGGAAGAAGAGCTACTATAAGCCTCTAGGCAGGGAAATATTATATTGTCTCTCTTTGATTTGCTCTCCAGATCAGTTGTTTTTCTAATGAGATATTTCAGATTCTCCCTCCCCTTGCCCAGTTTTATTATTTAATGGCATTTTCTAATGTCATTTGATTCCTCTTGTCCAATTCTAACTTTCAGGGAGTTGCTTTCTTCCATAAGATTTTGGACTTCTTTTTTCTTTCATAATTTTCTTGGATTAATTTTATTTTTCCTAATTTTTCCTTAGTCTTTCTTATTTAGTTTTTTAATTCCTTTTAAAGTTCTTACTCTTTGGAGTTAGAGTGACTTTTTTTTAACCTCACTGTCTTTCTCTGAATATTAACCCAGATCTGGTTTTACACCATATCTATGGTCAGGTTCTTTGACCTTTCCTTACTCATTTTAATTTTAATTTTGTTTTGTTTTATTTTATTCTTAGCAGTTTTTAATTTTTATAATCAGATTTTAATCTCTAGTTGTGAGTCATGTTGACCCAGATCTCAGGTCCTCCTTGCTGTTATTTTTTAAATTCTGTCCAGGGGCACAACCTCAGGGACCCTTCCCATCAACCACAGTTAGGGACCCTAGCCACACTGTCCAGAAAATGTTCTTGCTCCCTGCAGTGCAGGTACCACACTCACCAGGCCTGTGTTCACTTCTCTTTGCCCACAAACCTCAGCCAGGGATCAAGACTGGTCAGCAACCCCTAGCCTTGGCATCCTGAAATAGCTTGAGGGAGGAGGGAGGAGTGGGAGGTGACAGAAGGGAGAGGGAGAGGGGAGAGGGACAAGGGTGGGGGGAAGAGAGATAGGGAAGGGGGGGAAAAGAGAGAGGAGGGAGGGGAGGGAGAAGAGGGGAGGGGGAAGATGGGAAAAGGAAGAGAGGAGGGGAGAGGTTGTCTTTACACAGTTGTCTGCAATTCAGAAAGTTTGTGAGGTAAAAGTTCCTGAAGCCTTGAGGAGGTTAAAGCAGTGAGACAAAATTTCTTGAAGCCTAGTCTCTTTCTTGAAGGGGTTGCCCTGAAGGTCTGCTGTTTGTTGATTCAGTGGAGTCATCCTGGAGGTGTTTATGCTTCACTTTGGTCAAACCTCAGTCCCTGGCATTACCCCTTTATTTTTGCTGCTCTATGTTTATTTCATTATGATGTTCTGTCTTTTTGTGGGGGAAATATGGAGAGCCTGGACTTTTTTTTTTTGTTTTTTTGCTTTTTGGAGGGCAATTGGGGTTAAGTGACTTGCCCAAGGTCACACTGCTAGTAAGTATTAAGTGTCTGAGGCCGAATTTGAACTTAGATCTTCCTGACTCCAGGGCTGATGCTCTATTCACAGCACCACCTAGCCACTCCAAACCTGGAAATTTCTAATCTACTCTGCCATCTTCCCGGAATATTCTGTGGAAAACTGGAAATTGTGAGTATGCCTGTCAATTGGGGAATGGCTGACCAAGTTGTGGTATATGATCATGATGAAATGCTATTGTGTAATAAGAAATGCTGAACTCGATCTTAGAAAAACATGGATAGGCTTGCACAAAATAATGAAGAGTGAAATGAGCAGAACCAAGAGAACACTGTATACAGTCACAGCAATTTTGTTTTAAGAACAACTCGGAGTGACTAAGTTATTTTGACTATTAGAAATACCCAAATTAACTACAAAGGACATATGAAGGGAGACGCTATCTGCATCCAGAGAAAGAACTGATAAATAGAAGTATGGATAGAAGAATTTTACATGTATATACATATTTGTATCCAATGGTAGCCATCTCTAGGATGGGAGGAGGGGAAAAAAGAAATTTACATAACTATTGTTTATTTAAAAGGAATACTAAGTTTTACATAATAAATGTGCTCTTTCATGAGCAATCATCTTTTAAAAAATTATACTGTGTCATGAAAATGCTTGATCCATTTAATCCACATTTGGTCTAAACATATGATTTCATTGGTTAGGGAATTCTTGGTTAGGTAACTCTCTATACTAGTGCTATTTAGAAATTTTTCTCTATGTAACTCATCATCTTAGAGACTTGTGGAGGGGTCTGGGGTGTAGAGGTAGGGATGGGCACTAAGATGTTAAGTGACTTGTCCACAGTCATGAGATAGTTGTTTGGAGGCAGGCCCTGAACCCAGGTCTTTCAAATTCTAAGCTAGCTGAGCTTAACATTCTAGAATAAAGGAAGTAAGCTGGTCTCCTTTCCAAGTTCTCTAATCTAGGATGATCAAACCTCTGGCACCTTAGAATAATCTAATCAGAAATAAACCATATTAGTATGTACATTTTTTTTAGTTTGTTTTGTGTGCACGTGTGTGTGCTTAGAATCAATATACAATTGTCATGTCTATTGGAATAATATATCATTGAATCAATAGACATTTTCACTATTTCTCAAAATTCGCCTCCCCTACCCTCTTGTCTCTGCCTCAAATTATTGTACTGCATCAGTGATCTGCAATACCTCTTACTAAATAAAGTCTAAGCTATTTAAATTGGCATTCCAAGCTTTCTGCACTCTAGACCCACTTCAAATTGGCAGTCGGTTGGGTGTTTTAGTTTACAGAAAGCTGAACATAACTCGAGTGTAAAGCACCTGCTAAAGAAACAGAAATTATCTCAAACAAGTTGAAATATATCCAGAGAAGGGGAAAAAAAGTTTGGGGAAGTTTTCTCTATGTAACTCATCATCTTAGAGACTTGTGGAAGGGTCTAGGGTGCATATCAAGCATATGGGGTATATGAAGAAGCAGAAAAGTATAGCATAAAAACACTAGACTAGGAGTTAGGTGAAACCAGTTCAAGTCAAGGCTCCAGTGGCAGGCAAATTACTCTCTGGGGTCATGTTAGCAATAAACCTTTGTTCAAAGGTTGTTATGCTAAGCAAACATCTAATGGTATCATGCTAAAAAACTTTAAAAATGGAAAATGGGCTTATTGTTCAACCATTTTATTTATAAGTTGCTTTTTTTAACAACATAATTTTAATTTCAAGGTTAAAATACAAAAAATATACCATTAATATTGCTCGATTTTTATTTTTAGAATGTCACAAAGACTTGTAAAATTACAAAAGAAAAATGACTTTTAGAAAATGAAAAAATTGATTGGAAATGTAATGAACTATAAAAATATAAAATCTAAAGAATAGCATTTGAGAAAAATGAAGGATCATTAAATGAATAAAATTTTTGATAAAATGTTTTTCATAAATTAAATGAGAATTTAGTTTTACATTTGTTGCAATAGCATAAGAAAGAAGAAAGAAAAGAAAAATAAATGAAAGGGAAGGGAAAATAAAATAAAAATTTAGCATATGATATAATTACTTTATTGGACCAGTTATATAGGAATAATAATCCTTTCCTTCCTCATCTCTGCCTTTATAATACCTGGGTTCCTTTTGGATCTTAAATGCTACCTTCTTCAAGATTTTTCAGACCTTCTCCAAATGATAGTCTCCTTCCAACTGCTATGTTTGTATCTTGTTAGGCACCTATGTATTCAGATGCAATCTCCTTGTCTAGAATGTGAGCTCCCTGGGGCTGTTTTGTTTTCTTTTGTAACCTCAACTTTCAGTACAGCGCCTTGTATAAATAAGCATTTAATAAATATTTGTTGAGTAATTGACATATTGATGACCTCAGTGTTGTATCAGTATTCATAAAATACTAAAAAAACCAGAAGGAAAACATTAAGCTTGTTGGGTTAGAAACTCTGTAGGGGATTTGTGGAAGGACATAAACATGAATTATATAGAATGAGAAGACAGAAATCATCCCTGATTTACTATGTGGCTGAAGGAACACTCACATCAAGAAGATCTCTAGTATGATTCATGTCAGTAAAACAACTAAAATTTATTAAGCACCTATTATGTGCCAGGCACTTTGCTAAGTGTTAGGGATCCACCAATTCCCCCAGAGTATCTACCCACAAACTGAGGATCTTCCCTTTGGTCTTTTTACTATTTCATGGGTACTAGTGTAACATTAAGACAGTTCATTGGTTATCCTTCCCTCTTTTTACATGACTGCCTCATATTCTTTTTCTAGTTATAGATGTCCTCACTTTTTGTATGCTCCTCATTATTAGTAATATAGTGTAGCTTATATCCAACTCTATCTCTCTATTATCACTTTCAGGGTCAATCTATAATTTTGAATCTATAGAGGTTATTATGCTCCATGATTCATAGCTATATAGTATAACTATAAGAATATTGACATTAAAATCAATCAATTAACATTTATTAGGTACCTACTATGTGCCAGCCACTGTGCTAAATTCTGGAAAGACTTTTTCTATCAGGGAACCATTACTCATCACTGAAAGCACTATTTGTTGTTGTTTGGTCATTTCGGTCCTATCTGATTCTTTGTAACCCTATTTGGGATTTTCCTTGCAGAGATTCTGGAGTGGTTTACTATTTCTTTCTCTGGTTCATTTTACAAATGAGAAAACGGAGGTAAACAGGGTTAAGTGACTTGCCTAGGATCACACACTGAGTGTCTGAGGCTGGAATTGAATTCAGGTCTTCCTGACTCCAGACTCAATACTCTACCCACTGCACCATCTATCTGCCCTGAAACATTATATATTTTCCCAAATATAATCTAATCTACTCTACATTCAAGAAAATATGATGATAGCTTTCAAGTAGTCCAATAAGTTTTAAATGATCTTTTCTGGATCTATTTTCTACGTCAGCATCTTTTCTGATGAGATATTTCACATTGTCTTCTATTTTTTTTATTCTTTTGGTATATTCTATAATTTCTTGATTTCTCATGAAGTCATTAACTTCTATTTGCTCCATTCTAATTTTTAAGGAATTATTTTCTTCAATGAACTCTTGGACCTCTTTTTCCATTTAGCCAAATCTGCTTTTTAAGGCATTCTTCTCATTGACTTTTTGGGCCTCTTTTGCCATTTGGATTAGTCTATTTTTAAGGTGTTATTTTCTTCAGTATTTTGGGGAGGGGAGGTCACCTTCAAGCAAACTGTTGACTTGTTTTCCATTATTTTTTTTTTTTTTTGCATTACTGTCATTTATCTACCCAATTTTTCTCTACTTCTCTTACTTGATTTTCAAAATCCTTTTTGAGGTCTTCCATAGCCTGAGACAAATTCCTATTTTTTTTAGAGGCTTTTGATGTAGGAGCTTTGACTTTGTTGTCTTCTTCTGATTGTATGTTTTGATCTTCTTTGTCACCAAAGTAAGATTCTATAGTCTGAATTCTTTTACGCTGTCTGCTCATTTTCCCAACCAAATGCTTAGCTAACTCTTTGCGAAGGTATAACTCTGTTTCCAGTGTGGGAGGGGCAATGTATTGCCCCAAATGTCAGGGGTTTTGTGAAACTGTTTTAAGAGAAACTTTTAGGGCCCTGTAAATTTTCAGTCTCTCCAAGTTGGTATGATCAAAGGAGAGGTGCTCACTTCTTTCCTGGCCTGTGCTCTGGCCTGCGAGTGACCACAAGTACTTTTTTCTATCTTGGCACTATGAGGAGGATTTCCTCTCCACTGCACCACAAGCTCCATCACACCAGCACTCCTCCCCACCCTAGCACCACCACCCAGGACTGTGACACAGATTCAAGCAGGACAATGCAAAAGAATCCTGTCTCAGCACCAGCAAAGATTTCCCTGAAATGCCCTCTGATCAGTAGCTCAATCCCCACACTGTCTATGGACTGGGAGTTCCAGAAGCATCCACCACTGCCACTGCTGCTGCTGCCTGTGCTGACATCTCTGCTTACCTGGGGTTGGGGTTAGACCACACCCCTCTCTTACCCAGGTCTGACTGGGTTTTCCCACTGACCTTCTTTGCTGTCTTTGGTATTTGTGGGTTGAAAAGTCTGGAAACTGGGGTGGCTAAGTGGCACAGTGAATAGAGAACCAGCCCTGAAGTAAGGAGGACCTGAGTTCAAATCTGGCCTCAGACACTTAACACTTACTAGCTGTGTGACCAGCAAGTCACTTAACCCTGATTGCTATGCCCTCCCCGCTCTAAAAAGCATAAAAAAAGTCTGGAAACTACCACAGAGGCCAGCTATTCAGTCCACAGTGGCCTGCTCTGGCCCTGTCTGTGCTGGTAAGATCCACACTGGATTGCAGTCTGTTTCCAGTCTGGTTCAACAGATCCTTCCTGTGGCCTTCTAGGCTGTCTTGGGCTAGATTTGCTTTACTCTGTCATTTTGTGGGTTCTGTAGCAATAGAATTTGTTTAGAATTATTTTTTATAGGTATTTGGGTGGGTTTGGGGGATATCTCAAGCAAGTACCTGCTTTTACTCTGCCATCTTGGCTCCACCCTTGTCTTTTTCTTTTCAGAGATAGTTAGATTGTTCTCTTTTAAGTCACTTCAGATCACTTTGAAGAGGCCCTATAGTGTTTCAGGAATCAATACAACTGACACAATGTCATCTGCATTCAAGAGCTCTTGGAGAATAAGAGAGGGAATCCCATTTTCAATTTCATTTTGCCTACGACAGCCCTTCATGACACTGGAAAATTGAGCATGTCTCTTCATTTTATGCCTCAGTAGCCATTGCTAATCAGAGGATTTTTGTAAAAAAGTCATATCTATGACTGCATATATGAAGGAAACTTGTATAATCTTTAAATATGTATGAAAGGCATTTTCTTGTAAGAGACTAAAGGCTTTACTTTGCTCTGCTAAGTCAAATGTGTGTTTGTATGTATGTATGTGTGTGTATAAGTGTACATATATAATTATGAGAAATTGATAATCATTGAAGGATCCTATAAATCAAAATATATTTGACTCATGTTATTTGTTACAAAATGGTGGTTGGTTCACAACTGAAGTTCTGTAAAATTCTGATTTAAATCCACATAAGTATGGCTTACATTTTCTATTTATATTTGAAATATGGGAGACCCTTTAAAAAATTACAAATATTTCATTTGTCTCTTTTGGATCATTTAAGACCTCCTTAAGTGTCAGGGCCTTCAGTGATTTCTGGATTAATATCAAAGTGCATAAACATTAAACCATCACCACAGTCAAAGCTTTCTAGTTATTCACAATCAGGTCAAATAAAATAGAGGCATAAAATTATCTTAAGGGAAGTGACATTCTGTCATTCAAAAATAAATAAAAGTGTTGATGCAGAAGAAAAAGTTTATATACTATGAGGTTTATATCCCAAGGAAATCATGGGCAAGAAGGATATAAATCAATATTTTATATCTATCTCTCAATTATCAACCTACCAAAATATTCACATTAATATTTTTTGTAGTAGTGACAATAACAACAAAGTGAGTGCACATTAATTGAGCAATGGTTGAACAAACTGTGGCATGTAAGTGGAATGGAATATTATTGTACTGAAAAGTATGAGGAATTCATTAAAATATCAGACTTCTATGGACTGTGATAGTGAAGCAAGCAGAACCAGGAAAATAGTATGAATGATGACTATAATACTATGAGCAAAAAGAACACTATAAGGAAACATCTCCAGCTGTCTTGATCTATACCGGTCACTGAATCCAAATGGCTCTGAAAGAGAAAGTGAGGCTGGTGACTTTGTGCAGCCCTTCCTCACTTAAATCCAATTCAGTTTTGCAAGTCATGTCATCATCTTCCTGATGTCATGGTCCTCTTTGAGAATGAAGGACAAACCACAACCATAAGGAAACCAGACTCTTTGTAATTATATTTGGTCACAGAGACTATGAAATACAAATCCTTGTCAGTAGAAAGGTACAAAGCTACAGGTACAGAATATTATATATAGAATCACACAATCACTATGTTAGTTTTAATTATGTGTTTTCTAGTTACAAGGGAGGGTTTGACGTGCATTGGGGCATATATGGAATTGATAGTGATGTGTAAAACATTGTAAAACAAAAACAAAACAAAGCAAGTACCAATTGGTCAGTTGGTTGTTGCCCTTAGTTCTTAAAGAGGACCAAAATGACATCACTATGCTAGAGTCAAGTTACATTGCCTCCTACTGTCGCTGATCAGACCATTATGAGCTCACAATGCTCTACCATAGGATGGGCACAAGCAGTTCATTTGAACATTTAGTGAGAATCCTCTCAGGTTATGCATCTTGCATTTCTTTTGAACTACTTCAATTCTGCTTTGCTGATAGAGCACAGCATCTTCTTTGATGAGGGCACACCATGATGAGTGGTCCTGTACCAGTGTCTCTCATGACATGTAATCAATTCCAAGGTTCTTAAGAAAGACCTTGAGAGTGTCCTTTTATCACTTCTTCTGACTACCATGTGAGTGCTTGCCCTGTGTGAGTTCTTCATAAAATAGTCTTTTTGGCAATTTTGAATGTTTTGTATGTGAACAAAGTGGCCAGCCCATCAGAGCTGCTCTCTAAAGTAGACTTTGAATGCATGGCAGTTTAGTTTGAGAAAGGATCTCAGTGCCTGGTATCTTATCCTGACAGGTGATCTTAGATGTCCATCTAGAGTTTCTTTAGGGGATTTTTGAGGTAGGGTGGCCTGGGGACAAAAATTTGCATGTATCTGAAAGACTGGTAGTGCGAGTGACAGATTTTCTCTAGTTCTTTGTTCAATTCCAGCCTTCTTTGTTGTCCTGGAGTCTGAAACTTCAGCCTGACCTTAAACTGTGTCTTTTTGTCTTCTCACTGAATTCTCTGGATACTGTGGTATCATCTCACATCTGATCTTCACTGTGGTAGAAGTGGCTTCTCTTTTATTTAGGCTGGCCTGGTTTTCCTTTAGGGTAGTGGGAAGCATGTTCCATGAATTATTATTGGTTTGGATTCCTTGCCCTCCAAGTCATCAAAGACCCAACCTATGGGGAGTTTGGTATCTGAAGTTTTATTGAAATTCTCAAAGTCCTGCAGAGATGCATTTCTGATCTTTCATGGTACTTGCTTATGATGAAGGAGGAAGTGGAGGAGGAGAAGTGTTTTATCTCAATGGTGTCTTTTAAATCTTAAATAAAGTTGTTTTTATTGAATTTATTGTTTATTGTTCAGTAATATTTCATTACACTCTAATCCAGTGGTAGGGAAACTATGTCTTGCCTCTCATCCATACCTATATTTGTACAGCCAATGAACTAAGAATGACTTCTACATTTTAAAATAAAGTTTTACTGAATCTCTAGCCTGAATCACAAGCTTAAGCTGAGTTAGCTTTAACCTAGGATGTGGACTTTGTCAATAGCCTCTAGCTCTTGGCTTGTACCCCTAAATTCTGGTAACTAAGCCTTGCACTACTCAACAGATCCAGTGATTCATATTTCTGGTAGAGTGGGAATTTTCCTGCTGTGATTATGCCTTGACTTATTAAGGCACATTCTGCATCATGGGGGACCAGCCAGTGGCTTGGGTTGGGAGATAAACCAGCATCAGGAAAAGAGTCATTAACAAAAATCATGATATTAGTGTGCATATTTAAAGTAAATTAGTGACTACAGAGTAAGGATTATATAAGAAATTGTTTCATGTGGTTAGAGACAGAAATAATAAATAATAAAAGATTTATCAAGTGCTTAATATATTCCAGGCACATCAGTTTACATTGTAGAATTAAAATGATTCCCTGACTTGGAGGCGGGGTTTAAATCTAATGCCATATTTTATCCTCAAGTTCCACACTCTTTTGGACACTGAGCACATAGTTGCTCAAAAAATCTTTGGTGGATCTCTATTGTCTCAAAGACAAAATACAGTTCAGTATGGTATTTCAAATCTCCCACAAGCTGCCTTCCACTCAGCTTTCTAGTCTTATTTCATTAATGCCCCTTCAGCAACTCTATGTTCAGTTGCTAGGTGCTCTCTGTATAGGACATTACCATCTCCTCCTGCTAAATCTTTACACAGATGGGTCCTCAAGCCTACAGTGTAACCCCTCTCCCCTATTTCCAAAAATCCTTAGTTTCTTTCAAGATTCAATAAGGTATAACCTCCAAAACAAAATCTTCCTTAATCCCTCCAATTGTTAGTTTTCTCTCCTTCCTGGAAATAATTTTTCTTATTTATTTAGGGAGTACTGTGAATTTCTTAGTACATGTTGTATTCTCCATCCAATAAAATGGAAGTTCCTTGGGAACAAAGACTTTTGTTTCCTTTTGTGTCTATGTTACCTGTGTATAGTACATGCTTAATAAATCCCTTGCATATAGTACTTGCTTAGTAAGCATTAGCTGAATTATATTGTAGAGGGGGAAAAAGCCCTATCTTGGAGCCAGAATTGATTTAGTAATATTTGCAAGTTCTGTAATCTTGGCAAGTCATCACAATTCTCTGAACTTTACTTCCTAATCTGTGAGATAATAATTATTTTCTTCCATTGATCCTTATATACATATCCTTGTGATCTAGCCAAATTGGACTATGTACTGTTTTCCAAGTACAATTTATACTTTTGGTAGTCTTTTTTTTTTTTTTTTAGAAATTCACTCTTTTCTCCTATTGGCCAGTTGAAATTCCATCCATCTTTGTAATTTTGTTCGAATGCCATCTATTCCATGGAGATTTCCCCTGACTTACACAGCAGAGAGTGAGTTATCTCTCATCTGAATTTCTGTATTATTTTGTGTATTCCCTTCTAATGGCATTCAATGGTAGTTTTTTTAGTTTCTATTTATTTTATTTTTAATTTGTGGAATAAAACGGGAATTTCTATAACGGTACAAAAAGGATGATTGCATATGAAACTGCAAGTCTATTATGCCCAACTTGCTATTCATTTTAAATAGACAACAAAATTATGTAAATTTCATTTCCCCCACTTTTTTCTTCCCTAGAGAGGGCTACCATTAAATACAAATAGGTATGTATACCTTAAAATTCTTCTGTATACATTTCTATTTACCAGTTCTTTCTCTGGATGCAGATAGCATCTTTCTTCATATATTCTTGATAGTTAATCTGGGTATTTATAGTAGAAAAAATAACTTATTTGCTTAAAACTGTTCTTAAAACAGTATTGTTGCAGCTGTATACAATGTTCTCTTGATTCTGCTCATTTTACTCTTCCTTATTTCATGTACGTCTTTCCATGTTTTACTAAAATCATTGAGCTAATCATCTCTTATAGCACAGTAGTTTTCCATCCCAAACATATAGCATCTTGTTCAATTAATGAACATCCCTGCAATTTCCGGGTTTGTTTTTTTTTTTTGCCACCACAAAGAGAGCTGCTATAAACATTCTAGAACATATAAGTTCTTCTCCTTTTTCCTTAATCATCTTTGGAAATAGACCAAGTTGTGGTACTCCTGGATGAAAGAGTAGAGATAGTTAATAATTCTTTGGGCATAATTCCAGATTGCTCTCCAAAATGGTTGGATCAGTTCATAATTCCCCCAACAATGAATCAGTGTCCTAATTTTTTCCAAAATTTGTCATTTTTCCCTTTTATCATTTTAGTCAATCTGGTAAGTGTAAAATGATATCTCAAGTTCATTTTAATTTATATTTCTCTAAATCAATAATGATTAGTTTTATATTTTAAAAGTATATGTGTCTTTTTTCCTTATTAGTTTCAGTGTCCTTAAACCAATGAACATCAAAGTTCCATAACACCTGGAATAAGCATATCTGTGAGAAGAGAGAATAACTCATAAGTTTTAACCAGAGATGTAGCTCATTAATTGTGTGGTCCTTTGTTGTATCTAAGAATTCAAGGAGCTTATAATATATCTAATACACACAGGACTTTTTGCAGGGACTCACATACCACAGGAGAACACAATAGAGAAGGCTCCCCAGATAACCAGATTCTCAAGAGCAGATTTCCCAAGAAACCTCTGCCCCAAAGAGATTTTACTTAGTTCTTTTGTCTCTTTCCTTCCAATGTACTCTACAGCCAGCCACAGTATAAGGGCCAGCAGAACACCAGCTCATAAAATTGGACTCTCTTTTATGTGCAAAGAGGGAGGAAGGCTATCATACTCTTTAAAAATTTTGTTAAAGCCTTGTTGCCTTCATATTCATGCCCTGTCACCCTGATTATTGAAATGATTATTATTTGTCAGTTCCCTAAAGTTAGGAACTACATTTGCATCTTGTTTCTATTCCTGACAATCACATGATATCATGTACATGTTAAATGTTGTATGATTTACACTAGGGCAACAAGAGGGTCAAAATGTGCCGATGATTGAGGGCAATAATCAGAGTCCTTCTAGGAAGAAGAGTATGCTATGATCTAAGCCATTGTCTAAGAGAATAAATAAGATACCAGGAGAATAGGAGAAGAGGAGAGGAGAGGAGAGGAGAGGAGAGGAGAGGAGAGGAGAGGAGAGGAGAGGAGAGGAGAGGAGAGGAGAGGAGAGGAGAGGACCTGAGTAATACTATAAGTCTTAAAGCTTTTATTGGTTCTTGGGGAAGGGTTAGGTTGTCTGATGAAGGAGAGAATAAGGTTTTATGGTTTTAGAAAAGAATCCTTTGTGTTACCTGTTAGGGAAATAAACTATTTTATGTTTGATGTTTTGCTAGTCTGATAACTTGTATGAGAACTATAGGTACTTTTCATTTAGTGGGAAGACCTAGATACAAACCACATTTTTATATTTCCATAGTGAAAATTTGGATGACAGCAAAAGTGAACCAACTCTGATGTTATCTGGGGAAACTCTGGGTGAGGCTATGAACCCCCCAAAGTGTTTATTGAAAGGTTTATTTTTTCACCCTATATACCCAAAGTCACAACAATAACAATAATTGGGCCTGGCTACAGTGAGTTCAGAACTTCAGCTCTGAATGGCTCTGAGTTATGGGTTTCATTTAGGTATTTAATGAAAGTAAATATCATAGTTTTCTTCTTCTTCTTCTTCTTCTTCTTCTTCTTCTTCTTCTTCTTCTTCTTCTTCTTCTTCTTCTCCTCCTCCTCCTCCTCCTCCTCCTCCTCCTCTTCCTTCACTTCCTCCTCCTTCTTCTCCTTCTCCTTTCCCTGCTGCTGTTTTATCTTCCAACACAACACAATATTAACAATTGCTAGTCTTTTAGGGCTTTATATTGTCTCAATCCCAAACTGTAGTGTCAAATATGCCTTCCACTACTATGTAGTTTTTCAGTGTTTAGTCATAGATGCCTAAACTTGTTTACTAGCTTTGGAGGACATAATTCTTTCTATTGTTATTATTTTCCTTATTAATTTATTTGCTTATTTTCAAGGTCTTTGGGTTTTCTTCTTGAGACCTTTGGTAATTTCAGTTTTCCCCCTTATTTTATCCCATTGTGCAGTGTCTGACCTTTCTCTCCGATAGTGGTTTCTCAGGGGACTGGGTCTCAAAATGCCTCCTCCCATGCTAGGCAATTCACCATTCATCAGCCTAGGTCTATGCCCCAAGTAAATTTTGGGTTGACAGAATTGGCTCCAACTGAATATTCTTTCCCCCAGGCTTAATGGAGTAAACCATGACTTTGCCTTCCTCTCTGCTCCCACCCCCACCCCCCACAACAACATGCAATGTTCCATTCCAGTGTCCTGTCTTCCTCTCTCTGTTTCTTAGTTTATTGGCCCCACACTGGCAGGTCAGAAAGCTGCTGCACTGGTACTGCTGGATTAATTTCTGTGGTTTGGATCTCTGAGGTTCTGAGAGGAGAGTTGGCATGAGGATGGGGTGATAAGATATATTCTAAGCCCAGACAGATGTCCTGCCCTTTCCCTGTTCCTAACTGTCCTGCAGAGCTCTTTTACAACATAGTGTCCCTCCCACTCCCCTTCCACTTTGATTCCCCAGCAAGTTTTTGACCCTGGAGCACTTCCATGGAGCTGATGATGTTGGCTGGCTGTTGGTCCCCAGCAGGCTTCCACAATGCCTCAGTACTGACTGTCCAAGCAAATTTGTGCAACCTGGATCCTGGATCTCCACGGCATTGGAGAGAGGTGAGGGGAGCCAGTGTATGGGGCTGAGTTTTCTTGTGAGACCACATGTTGGATCTCTGAGTTAGCTAAATGCTACATGTAGTGTGGGAAGTAGGAAAGAGGTGCTGACTGAGCTCAGTGTAGAGGTCAATTCATATATTTTTTAAACTTTTTGAATTCCTGAGTGTCCTAAATCATGTAGACAGGGCATATAGGTTTCACAGTGGATAGAGTACCCAGCCTGGAGTCAAGAAGACATCTTCTTGAGCTCAACTCTGGCCTCAGACACCCCCTCCCAAATAAAACCCAACCCAAACCCCTCTTTTGGAGGGTTAAACACAATTTTTCTGTACTTTTGGTGGTCATTTAGATAACCTTTTAAAAACTGTTAGGCATCTAAATGTGATTTAATTCATGAAGCTATTCATGGAGGAAAAATATCTTTATTTAAAGGATTATCCTTTTTCTTTTTTATTCTCTACTTTTCTAGCTCTTGGATTATTTCTTTTGTTTCTATGGGGCTTTTTTCCTCCCTAAGGTTCAAGTTATAGAAAATCAAGTAGGCACTTTCTCTTCCAAGTTCTGTCCTCATCTAGTCTAATATTTTCCTTACCCCGAGATTCTTGATCTTGTCTTGTACCCCAGGTATAATATCCTATACTGTGGCAGTCCATTTTCATTGCCTTCTTTTTATTCTAAACCTAATTCTCCCAGCCAGAATCAAAGTCATGGGATGTGCCATGGATAAAAGATGAAGCTTAAATTGGCCTCTGAGAGGTAGTTTTTAGACTAAGTTGAAAAAGGATGATCTTTTAAAAGCTGACGATTTTTCAGTGTAAATTTCTACAGCAATTTTGCAAGCACTTTACAGCGGGGGAAAAAGAATTACTGTTTTTTTTTGACTAATGGCTCCAAACTTCCTTCAGACAATATGGTTTTTGGTCCCTTTATCCAGCTCTGTAGTCATGGTTGTTCAGCTCTTACGTTACTGGAGCAGAGCTGAGTTTTCTACAAATGACAAATCACTCCTTTTCGAGAGCAGATAAGATGTAGCTCATGCCCTTTGCCTCTCCCTTTTACAAAGCTTCCAGCTATTGTTGTAGGGACCCCATGGCGTGGGTTAGGAATAGACAAGGCAGACTCTGAAAATGTTGACAAACTAGTTGGCAGGCTGCACCCTCACAGATCAGTATATGTGCCAAGAAAGACAACTGTTTCATCCACCTTTCACTTAATAACCTGCTGCTGCAGAAAGATAGGATCTGTGACTTTCAGTAGGAGAATGTTTTTAGCCCCAGCACTGAATAAAGAATCTGTATTATTTAGGTCTCAGTGGTTCTAATGTGTTTGCTGAAAAATTAGGCTGTAGAGGCATGCTGGGTTGCAATGCATTCAGGAAGTTCTGTGAATGGTCATCTGAGGATAATAACCCAGTCTATTGGGTAAGAACAAAATGCTGGACAGCCACAATTCCTCTACCTGGCTGCGTTGACAATAGAGAATGAAAATAAATCAATTCCATAAGTAGAGAACTAAAAACACAAATTCCATTAGTAGATGTCACTGCAGCCATACAAACTAGACAAATCAACTTTTGGCATCTTGTGTCTAACAACAAAGGTGGTATGGTAAAGTGGCTAGAATACTGTTCTACAGTTAGAAAGACCTAGGTTCAGATTCCACCTTTTCCACTTACTACTATTTGTGTGGTCCTGGGTAAGTAACTCAAACTTTATGGACTTTAGAAAACTTCCTAGGATATAAGGTCTCAACTTAAAGCTGGGAAAAACCTTAGAAGCCAGATTGTCCAACCCCCTCATTTTATGCATAGTCCATGGAATGTAAGTGACTTGCCTTTCATCACACAATTTATGAACATTTATTAAACACCTGCTGTGGTCTAGTTATTGTGATAAATGCTGAAAATACAAATACAAAAGTAAAATATTCCCAATTTTTAAGGGTCTTGGGGGAACTAAGTGAAAATGGTGGGATATAAAAGTACATCTTCTGCCTTCAAATCTACTGCACTGCACTGCATTGCCCTGCTCTACTAAATCATTGCTGAGTTATTCGTCTGTCTTAATGGAAAGAGTTCCTTTCCTAGGAATTCCCCATACTGATGAAATCTCAGATCCTTGCTAATCCTGTTATGGAGGAAAATCATGGCCACCCATGAACTGTCTAGTAACACTATTGGCTATAGAATAGTGGTTTTCATGGATCCATAGAATTTGAGAGTTGGAAGGGACCTTACCAACCATTTAGTCCAGGGGTTTTTAACCTAGGGTCTGTGAACTTGTTTTAAAAAGGATTTTGATAATAGCATTTTGACATAAATCAATTTCCTTTGGAAACTTATGTATTTTATTTTATGCATTTAAAAATATTCTTCTGAAAAGGAGTCCATAGACTTCCCCATGACACTCAAAGAAAGTTAAGAAACCTGGCTGTAGTTTAACTCATGCCCTAAATGATTTCCTACCATAACAATACCCAACAAGTGGACACATAGCTTCTAAAGACCTCCAATAAAGGGAAATTGACCAAGTAGTCTGCTGATTGTTGTATTCTTATGCATATTCAGGTTTGATCTGGCCAGTTTTTAGTGTTTGGTTACAATGAAATAATGGCATGCATCAACTTAAAATGAAAACTATATTCCTACATTTTTATTGCTGTTGTCATTGTTGACAACTTCTGGCGGAAGCAACCACTGCTTCTTCATAAATCATATTCTATGATTGAACATCTAAACAAAAGGTTCTGTTCTGCCATCATAAATTCCAATTCTGTCTCTGGAATCCTTGGGAACTCCTCTGTGTACCAAACAGCTGCATCAGCTTTATTGGAAATGAGTTTGCTCCTCACTGGTATCTTTCACTGAAGGGCATGCTAAGCATGACAAGGCTAACTATGTCATCACTGCTGTAAGCAGTGCAAAAATGCATCTCAAAGTACACCTGTGTCCTTACATTCTTCCTGAAGCACATGGGGTGGACTTAGGTTTTTAAAGTTTTATAGCCATGAGAACTCTTATTTTTATTTTCCTCCTAATATTGCATAGCTATGCTACCATAATTGAGCACAACATTATTCCTTTCCACTCCTGTTAGGCCCCCTTTTCAGGTCTATAGGAGCTTCATACACAGAGCATTGACTATGGCCTGGAAATGAATAAGCTATTTCCTCTTAAAGAATTTTCCTATGCCCTTAATGGAGATTCATAAATTTCAATGCATAGTAAGTGTTTAATGAGTTGGGGAGTTACAGTCAGGCAATCTAAAAAATCTGGAAATGGCAGTGCTTTAAGTCACAAACGCATAAATAGTCTATTATAATATTTTTCCTTTCAATAGATTGGTTTTTAAGACATATGCAAATAATCTCTCAGGAGTGAGTCATGGTATTTATTAGCACTAACCAGTATTCTTAAATTTTATGTTCTTAGAATCCTTTTAGAAAATGTACCCCCTCCATACTTCAATCAGAATGTGCTTGTAGTTTTTAAAATATGAGTACTCAATTGCAACTGTTTTATTCTACCCAGCAATTGTACATTGCATGGATCATTGTTCTTAGGAGGATCATGTGATAATTTGTCACAAAATCCTAGTCAGAGAATGTAATATAATTCTTTTGCAAAGAAGATGCTGAGACTGTATGGTACAATGGAAAGAGTCCTGGCTCTAGAATCAAAGGGCTTGGGCTCAAATACCACCTCTGACCCATAATGTCTGGGTGACTTTGAGTAAGTCACTAACCTCCATAGGGTCATTTTCTCTTCTGTAAAATTAAGGGATTGGACTAGATGGTCTCTTCCAGCTCTAGAACTATGGTCCTATGATTACCAAATTATTACATAAATTTGATTCAGTGACTGGATTAGAACTCATGACCTCCTGATTTCTGGAATAATCTGAATTGGTTGTTCCACCAAATGTCAAGTCTTATTGGAAGCAAAGAGGAAGAGTCTATCATAAGGATTAAAGGATACTTCCTAGTCTCTTTACTGGACTTTCTGATATCACCTTCTCCCTAATGCTTAAAATGTATATATGATTTTAATACAAAAGTTAGAGGATCACATATTTTAGAGAGGGACGGGATGATAGAGATGATCTGATCCAACACTTTTATTTTAAAGGTGAGAAAAATGAAGTTAAGTGATTTGCCTAAAGTCATGATGTGACAGAATTGGGATTCCAACATAGTCCTTCAGATGTCATATCCACTGTTCTTTCTTCTGCCTCTTGTTATCAGACAATTTCCACAGTTCATTCTCTTTGGACTCTGGAATTACAGTCTTCTTGAAACTATTTTGCAGGTTGCCTGCCTCCACATCATCAGTCTGTGGTGTAATGGGTATGTTTCAGTTATCAGTGTTCAGTTTTATAGCCTGGTAAAGGCTAGACTTGGTCATCTATCAGTGATGTATCAATAATCATCTATGATTTAGTCATGAGATCACAAAAGTAGGCTGTAATCTGTGGGAAACATTAAGGAAAGGGAAAAAAGATTTCCTATCATGTGCAATATTATACTAATATTATAGTGGATAGAATGCTTAGCCTGAAGTCTGGGAGACCTGAGTTCAAATCTGTTATCAGTTATTTATTAGCTGTACAATCCTGGACAAGTCACTTAACTCCTGTATGACTCAGTTTCATCCTATATAAAATGGTAATAATAATAATGCCTATCTCTCTCAGTTGTTGTGAGGATCAAAAGATCCTCAAAAGATCAATATTTTTAAAGTGTTTTGAAAACATTGAAGCATTTTATGAATTCTAACTATTATTAACAGGGGGCTACCCACAATCCTCATGAACATACTATATATGGCATTATTCAAAATATCAACGAAAATAATAAACTCAACTGGGCCCATTGGAAAGTCAATATACTCAAGTAACACACATAAAAGTGTTAGCAATCCAGAGGGTTATTTGGGTAATAAATCTACCTAGAAAAATTGAAAGTTACAAGTACTTTTAGCATAAATACTTTACTCTCTTTGTAAAATGTTCATTTCAATTTTTGGAATAGCAAATCACTCGAGTTGCTCTATCCTTCCTTTCACTTTTTCCTTCCTGTGTCTATCTCCTTATCTGGGGGACTCTAGAAAACTGAATAGTAAGGATTAGAATAATGGAAGAATCATGCACAGATCATGGAAAAACAATCATCCTACTTTACCCTGTGCCATGTAGGTCTCCTTTTGGAGTATCATTTTCAATTCTAGGAACCACATTCTCTAAGAGATACATTGACAAATAGTATGAAGAAGGTGACTGATATGATGAGAAATATGGATTCCTGCCATATAAGCAACACTTAACAGAGAGAGTTTATCCTAGAGAAGGAAAGACTAAGGGAGTCATAATAGCTGCCTTTGTATATTTGAAGGACTATTATGTAGAATAGGAAATACAACTTTTATTTATTGCTCCAAAAGGAAAAATAAATGATACCAATGGGTAGACCCACAGGCAGGTGGTTTAACATAATAATTTGAGCCAACCAAAATGGCATGATATCATGAACTCCCTATCCTTGGAAATATTCAAGAAGTTGTTGAATGCCCAGCTGTTAACAGATGTTGCAATGGGAATTCCTGTACTGTTTAAATTTTGCTAAGTCTGAAGTCAGAAGATATGGGTTCAAATACTGTCCCTGTTACTTATATGTGATGTCAGATAATCAAGATGCATTTATTAAATACCTACTATGTTCCAGGCATCATACTAAATTCTCTGGGTACAAAGAAAAAAAAATGCAACATGACTGTTTCAAGGGATTTCATTCTGTGATAGACACATGATTTAAACCCTCTGGGGGTCAGTTTCCTTGCTTATAAAATGATGGGATTGAACATGATTTCTAAGGTCCTTTCTAATTTTAAATTCTATAAATTAAGGTTGGAGTAAATAATCTCTAGGGGACTTTGAAATCTAAATTCTCTGCCTCTCTAAGTGGAAATTAGCTTATCATTCAACAACCTTATTGTCCTTCTCCCTCTAGTAGATTTGAAACTGGAAAACAGTCATTTGGTTAGTGGTCGATCAAACACAGCTGTTGGAGGTGTGATGTCACAAAAAGGCAGCAGCATCAAATAAAGAAAGAATAATTAGCCAATAATGATTGAGACATAGGGCATTTCCTGGGGGATTGATAACCAGCTGGGAGGAGTTAATGGACCAAGCTGTGCTGCAGGTCATTAACTACAGCAGTCATTATTCCCCAGGAAATGTCCTATGCTAAGGTTATTACTTGAATTTGAATATGTATATTTAAAAAGAATTACTTGACATTTCTCACATTTGATAGAAGTGAAGGAAAGAATCTGGAATGCCATTAGAAAAAGAAAATATTTTCTTCAGCATCTTAGAGCAAGGTGTAAACAGGCATATGTAAGCATGTGTTTACACAGCTCAGTCTCTGAAAGGGAAGATTTTATTTGGACTCATTCCTTTTCTCTTTCATTGGCTCCTCTTCCTCACCCCACAAAGCAGATGCTCCCCAAGGTTTTCTCATTGACTCTTTATTCTGTCTATACTTCCTTCCTTGGTAGTCGATTCAGTTCAACAAACATTAGCACCTACAGGGTGGAAACTCATCTATTATTATTATCTTAGATTAAGAGGTAGGAGGTACTTTAGAGACCAGCTAGTTTCTTACAGTGGAAAATAAGGTACCAAATGACTTGCTCAAGCTTGGGCAGATTGTAAATATCATAGGTGGGATTAGAATCCTGGTTCATCTTCCTCCAAAATCTATGTTCTTTTCACTGTTGTAGTACACTGCCTCATCTCAGGGGCTTCAACCATCACCCAAATATAGATGATTCCAAATCTTTATTACTACCCATGACATCACTTTTGTGCTATCAATTCCACATCTTCAACTGTCCATAGAATGTTTTAAGATGAATGCACTACTAGCACCAAGGCAGCTAGGTGGTACAATAGATATAATGCCAGGCTTGGAGTCAGGAGGACCTGAGTTCAAATTCAGCACCAGACACTTCCTAGCTGTGTGACCCTGAACAAATCACTTAACCCTGTTTGCCTCAGTTTCCTCATCTGTAAAATGAGCTGGAGAAGGAAATGGCAAACTAATTCAGTATCTTTGCCAAGAAAACTCCTAATGTGGTCCCAGAGAGCCAGTCAAACATGACTGAAAAGCAATTAAAACACAATACTACTATCACTTGAAATTCCACATATCCATTCAGATCTTTTCATTTCCATAAATATTATTTATTCTTAGAAGCATAGTCAGTGACAGAAGAGACTTTAGAAGCCATCTAACCTAGCCATCTCATTTTACATATAAGAAAACAGGGACCCAGGGAAGTTAAATGACTTGTCTAAAGTTGTTATGCAGGCTTTAAATGGCAGAGACAATATTTCAACCTATGATCTCTAACTCCAAATATTTCTGTCAGTAGTATCAATTATTAATAATCCCCAATCTCCAAACAATCTTTGATGCTTCCCTATCTATCACCTTTATCCAATAAATTATGAAGTCTTATTGATTTGACCTCCATTATAGCTTTTAAATTCATTCCCTTTTTATTTCTACTGATATCAGTCTGTATGGGTCCTCATCACGACCCTTTCAGGTTGTTGCTGTTGCCTCCAGTTTCTTTCTTCTCCAATCTATTCTTCTTACCAAACTATTTTTTCTGTAATGAAGACAGAGATATGACAATGGAAGAGATGATCCTTAAATTGAGCTTTAGAAGGTAGATAGCAGGTCAGCTGGTAGGCATACAAAGGAAGCCATATCAAATATAGATTAAATGGCATAACAGTGGAAAGACATGGGAATTATTCAGTAGACAGGGAATAGTAGAGTTTGGCCATAATATAAAAATATTAAAAGGAATTTCAGAGATCTAATTATAAATTTTTACACTTGAAGCAAGTGACAGTGGGGGAGGGAGGGACATGGAAAGGTAGGCTTATATGAGGTCTGATCACCACATGAAGATTGCCTTGGGATGACCCAAGGTTTCTAAGCTACTCAAAGGAAAGGAGAACATCTTGAGACTTGGCTATGTCAAAGTTCCAGGGATTGAGCTTTGCAGCATAGGAATTACAATGCAGGATGGTACCATTGGTATCTACTAAATTTTTTCCTTTGGACAATGTTCCAATTGTCCTGCTGTAGTTATGGTTCTGGGAAGTAGTGTGAGATAAGACTAGAAAAAGGCTAATTCCTTGACATTTTATTTGTGTTTCCACATTTTTCTCCTGCATCCAGGTTCTAGCTTCAGTGTTCCCTTATTATGGCAGAAATTTCACCTTTATCTTCTTTCATATTTCAGAAGTCAGCATGAGGTATTACTTGTGAGACAGAGAGCACTGTATCTTGTGTACCCAGTGGCACACAAAGTCATTAGGCATAAAGAGCGTCCAGACAGTCCCCAAGAAAAGCCACTTTATTAATTTCTCAGTACAGAAAATGTGAAGAACTATGGAGCACAGCAGAAAGCTTGAAATGTCATAGGCAAATGTAAGCAACACATTAGAGTCTGTCTTGTTCCAGTCTCCAATCACTTGACCATGTACAAAAGCTCTTTTTGTTATCATGGGAAACAAGATTATAAAAATACTGTATTCTGTTTTATAGGCAGAGGGGGTCTGCGTAATGACATTTTTCTCTCAGCTGTCAAATATATTCTTCTCATATAACATTGATCCATAATAACTGCCTAAAAGACTGTGGGTTGACAGTTCTATTGATAGACTAGAGCAACACTCCTCAGTCTGTCAAGTCTTACATTTACATCTTGGGCTCTCGTCTGTTTTCCTTTTTTCTCCAGGAGATCAATTCTGTAGCAATTAAATAAGCAGCCGACAAGGCTTTTTAAGCACCTGCACATTTGTCTCTAAAGAAAACTGGCCAGAGCAAAGGTAATTAGAAGTGACCTCTAGTAGCTGTTATTCTGGACTTCCTCATTAAACAAATGGGTACATGGTTATTTCTTTAAGGAGAAAACCACTGTACCTGTACCTGGTCTAGATTAATTCATTCTCTGTGATGTGTTATTCACACATGTTGTTGGATATCTAGAAGGCAGGAAATCTTAAATGGTTGGAGTTACCCAGGATTTAGTTCCATTTTCAGGACATTTAAGGAATCAAAGGGATCAACTACATTTTTAGCCTCAGTTGGGGGGGTGTGGTGAAGGCCTGAGACTTTAAAGGAGACATAGTATCAAATAAAGCAGGCTAGGATGGAGAAGAGCTCAAGGGTAATTACTGTCAGGGCAGTCACTCAGTCCCCTGAACTTCGAGCCAGGTCAAGTGAGTTGGACAAACCCCTGATGATTTGTCAATAGTTCTGCCTTTCCAGAAAGAACTATATCCATGGTTGCATATCAATATATCAAGTGATCAACAATATTTATTAAATGCCTGCTATGGACCAGACCATTATATTAGTCACTGGGGATATAAATGATAAGAAAATAATCCCTTTCCTCAAGGAGTATGCATTTTGGTGAGGAAGGGGCAGTAAAAGGAGAGATAATGTGTATACATGCAAGTAAACACAAAATCCATACCTAGTAATAACTAGACTCAGAGGGAGACATCAGTAGCTGGGAGATTAGGAAAGGTTTCATGGAGGAGGTGCTGCCGGAGCTGAGTTTTAAAGAAAGTCAGAAATTCTATCTACTAGATGAAGAGAAGGAGCAAGTACATTTCACACACTGGGGAAACAGGCTGTACAAAGACATGGAGATAGGAGATGAAATATCGCTTATGAAGAAGAAATAATGTCTACAGTAACTTTAAATGGGATTTCTCTTTCTATCTATTGCTGTTGGATTTCATTAGAAATATATAGGAATGCTGAGGAATTTTGTGAGTTTATTTTATATCCTGCAACTTTGCCAAATTTATTTATTGTCTCAAGTAGTTTTTACTTGATTCTATAGGATTCTCTAAGTATATCATCACATCATATTGTCTGTAAAAAGTGATAGCTTAGTTTCTTCTTTGCCTAATTTGATTCCTTTGATTTCTTTTTCTTCTCTAATTGCTACTGCTATCATTTCTAGTACCAGATTGAATAAGGGGGTGATAGTGGACATCCTTGTTTTGTCCCTGATCTTATTGGAAATGCTTTTAGCTTATCCCTATTACATATAATACTTGCTGATGGCTTTAAATAGATGCTACCTATCTTTTTTTTTTGCCTTTTTTTTTTGGTGGGCAATTGGGGTTAAGTAACTTGCCCAAGGTCACATGGCTAGGTTTTTGTTTGTGTGTGCTCTACTCACTGAGCCACCTAGCCGCCCCATAGATGCTACCTATTATTTTAAAGAAGACTCCATTTGTTCCTATATTTTTTAGTGTTTTTAATAGGAATGGATGTTGTATTTTGTCAAAAGCCTTTTATTCATCTATTTCTTCATCTAATCATATGGTTTCTGCTAATTTTATTGCTGATATGATCAATTATATTGATGGTTTTCCTAATATTAAACCATCCTTGCATTCCTGGAATAAATCCTACCTGATCAAAGTGTAGTATTCTTGTGATAAGTTGCTGTAGTCTTTTTGCTAATATTTTATTTAAATTTTTACATCTATATTTATGAGGGAAGTTGGTCTATAATTTTCTTTCTTCATTTTGTCTCTTCCTGATTTTGGCATCGGTACCATATTTGTGTCATAAAAAGAATTTGGTAGGACTCTTTCTTCACTAGTTTTCCCAAATAGTTTGTAGAGTATTGGAATCAATTGTTCTTTAAATGTTTGATAGAATTCACTAGTAATTCCATCTGGCCCTGGAGACTTTTTCCTAGGGAGTTCACTGACGGCTTGATTTCTTTTTCTGAGATGGGGTTATTTAAGTAATTTACTTCCTTTTCAGTTAATTGGGGCAACTTATATTTTTGTAAATATTCATCCATTTCACGAAGATTATCAAATTTATGTGCAAATAATTTGGAAAAATAATTCCTAATCATTGTTTTAATTTCCTCTTCAATGGAGGTAGATTCACCCTTTTCATTTTTGATACTCATAATTTGGTTTTCTTTGTATGCCTTATTTATGTGAGATAATTTTCACCATTCTTTCTCTCCTTTTTCCTTTCTCCCAATGCATTCTTCTTTCTTTTTAATTTCTTTTTGAGATCACTCCAACATAATTGACTAATACCCCCATGCCCTCTGTCTATATAGACTCCTTCTAATTGCCCTGGTCATAATAAAGTTCTTAGGAGTTACATATATCATCTTCTCATATAGAAATGTAAACAGTTTAACATTATTAAGTCCCTTATGATCTCTTTCATGTTTACATTTTTTATTCTTTTGTTGAGTCTTATGTTTGAATGTGAAATTTTCTACTGTGCTCTGGTCTTTTAATCAAGAATACTTAAAGGTCCTCATTAAATGTCCATTATTTTCCCCTGAATGATTATATTGTTTTGCTGGATAGGTTATTTTTGGTTGTAAACCTAGGTCCTTAGCTTTCTGTAATATTATCTTCCAGTCCCTCTACTCTTTAAGGTGAAAACTGCTGAATCTTATGTGATTCTGAATGGTATTAAAATTATATTAAATTAAATTAAAATGATATTTAAAAAAATTCTGGTTGCTTGAAATATTTTCTCCTTGACACAAGAGATTTGAAATTCGGCTGTTATGTTATCCTGGGAGTTTTGATTTTGGGATCTCTTTTAAATGGTGGTCAATGGATTCTTTCAATTTATATTTTACTCTGGTTCTAGAATATTATGATAGTTTTTCTTTTATAAGTTTTTGAAATATGATGTCTTGGCTTTTTTCTTACCATTACTTTATTTTATTTTTTTATTTTTTGCTTTTTTGAGGGCAATTGGGGTTAAGTGACTTGCCCAAGGTCACAAGGCTAGTTTTTGTGCTGTGTCTGATGCTGGATTTGAACTCAGGGCCAGTGCTCTATTCACTATGCCACCTAGCTGCCCTTATAAATATTTTTTGCAGATATAGATCCTTTTCTGTTTCCTTTGATAACTTCTATTTTTTTTTAAAAGGCTGCTCAAAGTTTATTAGTTTCAGTTGAGTACAAAGTCAACAGGTTACTGAGGCTGCCGAAAAGCACATAGGTGATTCAGATAGTAAAAAAACAAAATAGCAGTGTGGTTTCCTTTACTTGGTTTTTTTTTTTTTTGGTGTTTTGCTTTTGTTTTCCTTTAAACACACACACACACACACACACACACACACACACACACACACACACACACACACACCCCACAACTACTTCTATACTTATGCAGCCTATCTATTCTAAAGGAATAAGTGGGAGAAGGAAGGGAAGGGAAGGGAGGGGAGGGGAGGGGGAAATGGGCTCTGATGCCTAGCACACTTCAGAAGTGGGGGGAGCAGCAAGGAGGGTGCTGCTGCTCATGCAGAAGGCCCAGTGCTGGTCTTGCTGGGCTCGCTGACATGCTGCTTCCTCATGGCCTCCTGAGCCAGGTCACAGGTGATTGTGCCATGAGCAACCTAGAAAGTTCCTGAGTGCTCTGGGGATTCCAATACAGTTGTCATGAATGGATGACTCAACTTGCCAAAGAAGAAGCTTGCCCACCAGTGGCTTGGGTCTGATTTAGGAAGACCAGGATGGTGGGGGATCACTTCCCCAGAATACTCAGCACTTCCACAGGAGCTGGTGGAACCCAGATGCCTTCCATAGTAGTCATGGGTTGCTCAAGTGAACCGCTGGATGGGATTGCTGCCATATTGCTTGTTCTTCTTATGATGATGTAAACCATAGTGGCGGCTCCTGAGCAGCCCCTGTCAGGCAGTGGGCTGTGGCGGACGATCACTGGTGACCTGGCTCGGGGGAAGGGGGCACTAGGCCACAGAGTCCATTTGTAAAGGAGATTACGGGAGGATACTCCACGGCAACGAAAATGCAAGAGTTCTTTGGGTTTTGATAACTTCTATTTTTAAGGTATTATTTTCTTCAGTATTTGAAGACCTCTTTGACCAAATTTTTAATTCTTTTTGCATAATTATTTTGCATCACTCTCATTGCATTTCCCAATTTTCCTTTATAACTTTTATCTTTTTCTTTACTCCTTCCAAGAATTCTTTCTGGGCTTGTGTCCTAGTCACATTTTTTTTGGAGGCTTTGGTTGTACATGTTTTCACGTTATTGTCTTCTTTTGCATTAGTGTCTTGCTCTTCCCTGCTACCATAGTAGCTTTTTGTGGTTAGGTTATTTTAATTTTTTTTTTGCTCTTATTTCCTCATTTTTCCAGCCTGTATTTTGATTTTGACCTTTATATTGAGATTGAGTTTTGCTTACCTGGGCATGGGGAAGCATTGTCTCAAGCTTTGGGCTTTTTCATGCTGCTGTTTTCAGAGCTAGTTCTGGGGGACTGCAAATTTTGGGTACTTCCAAGGTGGTGTGATCCAGGAAAAAATGTGGTTACTGCTCTCCTGATATACATTTTTTATTTTTACCCAGGAAGAACCTCTGGTCCCCTACAACCTCAAGTACTAGAACTCTTGTTGGTCCTAGAACTATGACCAGGTTCCCTGTTCCTCTGCAGTGGCAAGTGCTAGTGTCCCTCTCTGTCCTGGAACTGTGACCAAGAACTAACTGTATATTGGCAATAAAGTTGCCAAACAGTGCAAGTTCCTGCACTCATTGATAGCAAAGGGTTCCCTCTAATCTCTTTATAAACAGTTATCTGACCCCCTTATTGTCTCTAGGCTGAGAGCTCCTAAAGGTACTACTGCTCCCACAGTTGCAGCCACCTCTAAGATCCAAAGCTGATGTTGCCACTGATGTCACAGACCTTTCCTGCTGACCTCCTAAATTGTCTTGGGCTAGAAAAATATCCAAGGCCAACTTTTTGTTGACTGTGTCACTCCAGAATTTGATTTGAGGTTATTTTAAAGTTGTTTGTAAGGAACTGTTGGTTGAGGTAGTTCAGGTTGCTGCCTCTACTCCACCATCTTGGCTCTGCTTCCTCCCCTGCCTCTCCCCACCCCCAATCAGCTCTCTTTCTTTAAGTAGATGTCTTTTTTTTTTTGCTTTTTGGAGGGCTATTGGGGTTAAGTAACTTGGTCACAAGGCTAGGTTTTTGTTTGTGTGTGTTAAGTGTCTGAGGCTGGATCCGCACTCAGGTCCTTCTGACTCCAGGGCTGGCACTCTACTCACTGCACCACCTAGTTGCCCCTAGATGGCATATTTCATCATGAGTCATTTGAAATTGTTTTGTCATTGTGTTGATCAGAGTTACTAAGTCTTTCAAAGTTTATTATTTTTATAATCTTGTTATTTTTTTATAAGTTATTCTCCTGGTTCTGCTCATTTCACTTTGCATCAGTTTGTGCAAGTCTTTAAAGGTTTTTTTCTAAAATTATCTCCTTTATCATTTCTTATAAGACAATAGTATTCACTCATGTTAATATACCATAACTTGTTCATCCTCCAATTGATGGGTGTCCCCTCACTTCCCATTTTTTTTTTTTGCTACTACAAAAAAGCAGCTATAAATATTTTTGTACAGATGTATGCATAGGTCCTTTTTCTCTTTCTTTGTTCTTTTTGAGGGTATAGATCTAAGATCAGTAAGTGTCTCTGAGTCAAAAGACATATTCAGGTTAATAGCTTTTTGGGCATAGTTAGTTCCAAATTGCTTTCTAGAATGTTTAGATTAGTTTACAATTTCATCAATGATGTATTTATTTTCACACATACCTTCCAGCATTCATTGTTTTCCCTTTTTATCATCTTAGCCAATCAATCTGATGGGTATGATGTGGAACCTCAGAGTTGTTTTAATTTGCATTTTTCTAATTAGTGATTTAGAGCATTTTTTTTAAAGTGTGGCTATGATAGTTTTGATTTATTTTTATGAAAACTGCCTGTTCATGTCCTTTGATGATTTATCAGTTGGGAATGGCAAAAGACAACAATTTGAAAAAGCAGGTTAAAATTATATCTATTTTGTTGTTGTTGTTGTTGTTGTTGTTGAGTTGTTTTTCAGTCACATCTGACTTTCTGTGACCCCATTTGTGTTTTCTTGGCAAAGATACTGGAGTGGTTTGACATAGCCTTCTCCAGCTCATTTTACAGATGAAGAAACTGAGGTCTACTGGGTTAAGTGACTTACCTAGGGTCACACAGCTAGTAAGTATCTGAGGCCAGATTTGAACTCAGAAATATGTCTTTCTGTCTCCAGGCCCAGCCCTCTATTCATTGTGCTACCTAGCTGCTCAGGCTGTATTTTTCCCTGGAGGTAATAGAGAACACTGGGGCTTTTTAATCTAGGGGAGTGATATGACAAGACCTATGCTTTAGGAATATCACTTTGGCAGCCAGATGGAGGATAGACAGTAGAGTGTAGAGAGTTGAGGATATGATGGCCTGACTTCATGTTGTAGGCTCATGTATAGAGAAAAGGGGATGGATGAGAGAGATGCAAATTTGCTTCCCCATTTCTCATAATAGGTAGATTAGATATAGAGCTACTATGTAGAATTTGGGGCAGGATATGAGCAGGAATTACAAAGAATAAAAAGCATAGGTGGGTAGCAGTTTGCCTTAATGGAAGGAAATGAAAACCTGAATCTACTGAAGTGCTGAAGTATCCTATCATGCCCCACACATATTATGTATGAAAAGCAGTGTGAATAATGCTCTAGACTTGGAGTCAGGAAGACATGGATTTGAGTGCAGCCTCAGATCTACTGACTGTGTTGGTCAAGTACTTTAACTTCCCACCATTCTACGCTAGGCAACTCTTTAAATTGCAAAGAAGGGAATAATGACTTGCATTGGAAAAGGAAATTTCCTTATTTAAACATTATGTCAATGAATTTTTTCTATCAATGAATCAGACATCCATTCCATGTCTTTATATCCATGACAGTTGTTACTATTTTTCCTTTCTAGCCCTAAGAAAAATAAAGTTGGAATTCAAGCAAAAATGTTAGTCTGGTGCTTTGAATTCTTATGACCAATACCAAGAGCTCATATTTCCATGGCACATTGAGGTCTATAAAGTGTTTTCGCAATAGCAATCACATATGGTACAAGTATTCCCATTATACAGATGAGAAGACTGAAGCTCAGAGAGATTTAATCCCATAACCACACAGTCAGCATTATAGTCAAGATATGAAACCAGGTTTCCTAATACTAGGGCCAGCAGGGGTTCTGTCAAAAATTACTATGTGAATAACTGGAAGTGACCTATGTTTGATGTCCTTTTGCTAAATCTTTGTTGCATCTGTGATATGAAAATCAGAAAAAGGCACTATGGTCTACTGATAGGCTTTTATCTTGGGGGATATTCATACTGGGTGTATTGATGGAGTTTCATTAAAATAATTTTTATTTGAAGGCATACATTTTTAATATTCTGACAAATGTTGTATACAATGTTTTGTAAGTGAATCAATGAAACATATAGCCAATGATTTCATGAATGGTAGGAGCTAGCAGGATGTGGGATAATGTTAGGATTTTTACTCCTTGGTGAAGGAATTCCATCTTCCAATGCAGGTCAAATATTGAAAACAAAACAAAACAAAACAACAAAAAAAACCTCCTTGCCCACAATTTGTATCTGTTAAAATACAAAAGACAAACATCCCCGCTGTGCAGGTTGTACTAATGTAAAACTAATTGGGTTTGTCTTTGTATCAAAGTATCTTGTGACTTTTCATGGTCCCATTTGGGATTTTCTTGGCAGAGAAACTGGAGTGGTTTGCAATTTTCTTCTCCAGTTCATTTTACAGATGAGGAAACTGAGGCAAAGAGAGTTAAGTGACTTGTCTGAGGTCACACAGCTAGGAAGCGTGTGAGGCCAGATTTGAACTCAGCAGATCTCCCTGATGCCAGACTATGCACTCTATCCATATTCCATCTACCTGTGCCTCAAAATAGTGTTCTATTCTGACATTTGGGACTGTATAACCTCATTAATACATAGTGCCAGGGATCTTCTTTGCCTTAGAGAAGATGTGGGAATAAATGAAATGAAGTTTTCTCTATCCTTGCTCAAATTTCTCATACCATATTGCCTGGGTCTCTCCTTTGCAATCATTACCTTTTCCTTGTATCACATTTTATTTGTGTGCGTCTTTCCCAACTCCACTTCCTGAAATAAAATTGTTACCTTGTTGAGTTCAAAGTCTGTTTTATATCTATCTTTATAACTATGGTATAAAACCCAGGGCTTTGCACATAGTAGGCCCTTCAAAAATGTTCCTTTAGCAGTCTGTTGTCTTCCTGGTTACAGTTCAGAACTTCCACCTATCATTGAAGAATAATGACACAGAGAGGTCTGTCAGTTTTTGTGATTTGTAACAATAACAACAAAAGCCACAGATGTTGCACATGGCTGCCCATCAGTCCTGACACAGTTATTTCCTCTCCTAATATGAATGAGTGACTCAGCAGATGAGACACATGTCCTTTGAGATGGACCAATTTTATTTCACAAAAGCAATAAACCAATGAGCTGAATGGCTACTTCTAGCACTGGCAATTTTGCCTTGAGGTTGTCATTCTCCCTTCTGCAAACTGAATAAACATGGCAATAGCAGATGCTTTCCTCATTTGGCTGTTTGATTTTTTTTATAGTAGAGATGAATAACATAAAAATCATGCCTGATAATGAGTATCTATTAAGTATTATTATTTTTATCATTGTAAGAACCTAATTTTCAGCACTTTGGAGTTTAGAAATTGCTAAAAAAATTAAGGAGAAATTTAAACTTTTGGTTACTTGTGAAGAAGGGCTAGAGGGTTTGTTTTTTTTTAGGTAAATAAAAAAGTAGGCCATTTGCAATCTGGAAAAATAAGATTTAATTAATGAAAGCTGCAATAGACCAAAGAGGTCATTTTCCATAGTGAGTAGGGAGCTGACCTTGGAGCTTGTGAGATCAGGGTTCAAGTCCCACCTCTGACACATGACCCTGGACAAGTTACTTTACCTCTCAATGCTCTAGGCAACTTTTTAAGACTATATGTTGCAGAGGAGTTTCCAACCTGCACTGGTAGAGGGAGTTTCCTCATCTGGAAGTTCCCAAGAGCAATGGAATCTTAGGTCCAGGTCTCTTCTCCTATGGTGGAACAAAGGATTTTCCTATCAGTGTGTGTGTGTGTGTGTGTGTGTGTGTGTGTGTGTGTGTGTGTGTGTGTGTGTAAAATGAGATTATAGAAAATTTTGAAAGTTAATCAGCAGAATTTAGAAAAAGTGGTACATTAAGGGGTCATTGAGGCTGGGTAATCACAGGGTCTGAGTTCATAGCCTATCTCTGACTCAAATATTTCTGGGCCTTCATTCCTTTTAACCATAAAATTAGAAGATCTAACTCAGGGCTGGGGACCCTGTGACCTGGAAGCCACACATGGTCTTCTAGGTTCTCAAGTGAGGCCCTTTGACTGAATCAAAATTTCACAGAACAAAGCCACTTAATTCTGTAAAACGTGGACTCATTCTAAAGGCTGCACCCAAAGACCTAGAAGGCCACATGTGGCTTTGAGGCCACAGGTTCCCCACCCTGGGATCTAGATGTCCTCTGAAGTCCTTTCAAGACAAATCTATAATCCCATGGTTCCCTCAGTTACCAGCTCTGTATTAATTTTATTTAAATCCTACATTTATGTAATATGACTTTGGTGTCATTGAAAGAAAATTCATTTTGGAGCAAAAGGACCTGAAGTTTAAATTCCAGCTTTGTCACTATGTATGTGGTTTGGGGCAAGTCACTTTATAACTGTGGGTCACACTTTCCCACTCTGTAAAATGGAGGAGGCATTGTACTCAACAACCTCCAGGCTCCCTTTCAGCTCTTCATGACTTCTTGATTCTAACTTCCTCAGAAACATGCATCACGAAGCTGTGTGGGTGGCTCAGTGCAAGTAGCTGGGGTACTAGAAAATTATGCCTTTACTTATGCTCTACTTATCAGTCTCAATATCTTTAGGTACAAGGGGCAACAGACCCTGAAAAAGAATGAGGATATTATTGACTGAGAACCAGAAACCCAAATGTTTTCCTACAAACTAATCATCACTAGAAACACTCAGCAAAACAAATAACAATTAGCTGTTTGGTGAGCACAAGAATTCATTCTGGGTATTTCAGGGATCTGCTTGCTCATCCCTTTGAATGATGGCATATGTGAGTAGAACAGAATGGATGGAAGGAAGATGCTACTTGCAAGGTTGTTTTTTTTAAATCCAGTTTTATGATGTCCCTGCTGTAGGAAACTCCCACTGAAAACATTCCACTGAAGATCTATGATGATTCTACAGCCTCTTTTCTTGTACAGTAGCTTTGAACACTGAGATATGACTTGTCCAAGGTCATGCAGCCAGTGTGGGTTAGAGGCGAAACTTGAACCCAAGCCATCTGCCATTCTGATCCCAAGGCCAGACCTCTCTTTACTATACTTCATTCTCTCTCATTTGTAAAATATGACCCCAAGGCACGGCTAGGTGGCACAGTGAGTAGAGTGCCGGCCCTGGAGTCAGAAGGAGTTCAGATCCGACCTCAGACTCTTAATAACACACACAAACAACAACAAAAAACCTAGCTGTGTGACCTTGGGCAAGTTACTTAACCCCAATAGCCCTCCAAAAAAGAAGCAAAAAAAAAAATATGACCCCAATAGTGACTACTTAAGATACCAGAGCTCCTCAAATAAATATGTTGGTAACAATTTCAATGCTGCTTTTTGATCCTGTGAAAATGCCCTTTAGTGTATCTGTATTATTTATTTCCAGCAAGGTCTACAAATATACAGAAAGGAAAATATTAATATTATCAAAAAGTATTAAGGAGGTATCATTACTTGTATAATGTTTTTGGTTATAGGCAGGGAAACTGTAGCATCTCCTAATCTGAAAGAGAAGAAAGGAGAATGTGGGAGAAGGCATCCGTATACTTTTCTCCATCAATATGTAATTTCATTCACATATAGTAAGCAGGCACCACTATTTCTGGTTTCCAAATGATACCCAGCCAAATGACCTGGCTACTGTTCACCTTGTTTCATCCTTGCCTACATACTTGTCAGCAGTTAGAAACACCTACCACTGCCTTTGCTCAGAATAACACAATTATGAACAAATCTCCCCAAACAGAGAAAATAGATATGTGCAGTCAGGTGGTACAATTCCCTGCCCCCATTCTTTTTCCCCTTCTTCTTTCTCATGGCTGTGATCCAGTTGGCACAGAGCTTTACATTGTCCAGATGGTGGCCTCTTCTCTACTCCTGCTGTAGCTCTTTTTCTGCCAAGGCATCGAATGCCAGGTTTCCGGTGAGAATGTGCATATAGATAGCTGTGATAGGGTGAGGTCATCTGTCTTACATTCTATCCTCAAAGCTATGAGAGAAACTAGAGTCTGGGTCAGATAGAGAGATGGAAAAAGTCAAAGCTCACATCCCCTCTTAGTTTCTACATTCCCTACACTCTCCTGAGGAACTATCTTGGAACACACCCTTTGCTTTTGTTGTTGTTCAGTTATTTTTCAGTCATATCCAACTCCTTATGACTCTGGGGTTTTCTTGGCATTGATATTGAAGTGGTTTGCTATTTCCTTCTTCAGCTCATCTAATAGTGGAGGAGTGGAAGAAAACAGGGTTAAGTGACTTGCTCAGGGTCACACAGCTAGTTAGTGTCTGGGGCCAGATTTGGACTCTGGAAGATGAGTCTTTCAGATTTCAGGCCTGGTACTCTATCCACTGCACCACCTAGCTGCCCATGCCCTTTTCTCTGACTCCTAAAAAGAGAGAGAGAGAGAGAGAGAGAGAGAGAGAGAGAGAGAGAGAGAGAGAGAGAAGAAAATTGAGATTTAATTGAGATATAGTACACTAGAAAAAGTCTTGATTTGACATCAGAGGGCCTGGGTTCAAATTCTGACTGAGCTAATACCCATTTAATTCTGGGAAAGTCATTAACTTTTCTAGGTCTCAGTCCCCTCATTTATGAAGTGAAGACGTTGAATTAGTTGTTCTTAAAGTTCTCTTCCATTTCTAAATCTACAATCCCAGGATCTTTTCTACATTATGACTAGGAAAACAAATTTGGGTGAGATTCCGTGTATTAGATATATTACACTAAGCCCAAGTCTAAATTATGGCAGACTAACATTTTGGGAAGGAATAAACAGATGCAGATGAGCGTGGGAGGTAACTTCTTCACAGTGAAACTAGGTCTGCCTGATGAAATATTTCAGTGAAATACTAATTTCAGACTGGTGTGTTCAGCTCATTTGAGGGGAGGTTATCAGTAAAGTTACAGATTTGCTGTTTTGCAGACAATCAAATAATGGTCTATTACTGGCTGGAGCTCTTGGCTCAGGGTAAAACTAAGTGTCACAATGCTGGGTAGGCCAATTCCCAATATGTCAAGCATTAGTTAGATTTTCCCAGTGTGCCACCTCTGTCCACTAATGTCAAGCTGCAGGTTGTCCTATGAGCCACTGGGGAAAATGCCCTATTGATCTCTGGGGTAGTCCCACCATACCTTGGCCTTCCTACATGGGCTGGCTGGATAGTCATGGCAGTACTGTCTAATAGCACCAACAGCAACCTGTGCAAGTTGACTCCCAGCCAAGCTCAGAGTGAAATCCCTCAGTAGGAAGTCTGCTTCATGGAATATGGGACAGCCCTACAAGCTGCTTTTTAGATGTTGCTCCAAATCCCATTTTGACATGATTTTGATAATTTTGTCCACGGTTTCTTACTATGATTCCTCATTGCAGCACTAGGCTCTAAAAAGTGGTGTCACTAGGGCATGAACTCTGGCAGGCTCAGGAGGATGCTGGGAAGGCACTGAATATAACCCTGTTAAGATAGAGTCAACGTTCTGGGAACTACTGTAGTTAAATGCAGGAGGCTCATAGACTGGTCACTTGATATGACTTTTTGCTTATGGCAACCCAAGAATGTAAATGCCTTAGGAGCAGGAAATGTTTCATTTTTGTTTCTATATTCCCAGTCCCTAGAACAGTGCCTGAAGCATAGTGGGCATCTAATAAATGCTCATTAACCGATTGATCAAGCAAAGAAAAATTAAAAATTCCCCTCAGATTTATAAAGTCAACTTTTACTTCTATAGTGACAATGGCAGAATTGCAGAAAAAGGGCTGGGCTTTTGGATTAGCTTTGGTTGTAGAGGAAAAGGAGGTAGAGGAATTCTAAAAGCCTTTCCAAATGCAATTTAATTAAATAAACATTTATTAAATATCTATTATGTGATGGGCACTGTGCCAAGTGCTAAAGATAAATATGAGAAAAAGAAAGACAGTCCCTGCCCTCAAGAAACTTATAAACTAATGGGGGAAGACAATACAGAAAAGGAAATTGAAAAGTCAAAGTTGGGGGTAGGGGAGAGGGAGAACTGTCAGGGGGTATGATATTCCTTGGAGTCAAAACCAAACAGTCACTGAGGGAAAACAGAGAATTACCAGAAAAGGTGGGAGCCCTCTATAAAGGATGGTTTTGGGAGGAGTTTGTTGCTCTACACCCCAGCCCTCCAATCAAAGAGAAAGAATTGAGATTTGGGGGGATCAGTTTATCCCGGGGAGACAGGCTGTTCTTTGGAGTTGAAGCCAAGCAGAGCTGCTGATAAAAAATTAATATGCTTTGACTGACTTTGGTGTAAAAGTGAGGAATGTATGGGAAAGCACCATTCAGGCTAAAGGAATAAAGCTTTCCTGACTTATGGACTACACAGAAGCCTCATGCCAACATATCACGAATACTTTCTTTGAAAAAGAATTGGTAAGTATTAGATATAGTGAGCATGAAGTAATATCACAAAAATCAAAATACTTTTTTCAACTGATAGGGAATAAATTGTGATTGATATGAGATCAAAATTAGCATGGAGTTAGAAGAAATAATTTTTTTTTAAATTTTTTTTTTAAAGCAATTGGGGTTAAGTAACTTGCTCAAGGTTACACGGCTAGTCATTTGATTTATGCGTGGGCGCTCATTTTCTGAGGCCGGATCTGATCTCGGGTCATCCCTACTCCGAGGCCGGCGCTCTTACTCACTGCGCCACCTAGCCGCCCCTTTAGGGCAATTGGGGTTAAGTAACTTGCCCAAGGTTACACGGCTAGGTTTTTGTTTGTATGGATTAAGTGTCGGAGGCCGGCTCCGAACTCAGGTCCTTCTGATTCCAGGGCCGGCGCTCTATTCACTGCGCCACCTAGCCGCCCCGAAATAATTTTTTTTAAAGCAATTGGGGTTAGGTAACTTGCTCAAGGTTACACGGCTAGTCATTATTTATGCGTGGGTGCTCATTTTCTGAGGCCGGATTTGATCTCGGGTCATCCCAACTCTGAGGCCAGCGCTCTTACTCACTGCGCCACCTAGCCGCCCCTTTAGGGCAATTGGGGTTAAGTAACTTGCCCAAGGTTACACGGCTAGGTTTTTGTTTGTGTGGATTAAGTGTCTGAGGCTGGCTCTGAACTCAGGTCCTTCTGACTCCAGGGCCGGCGCTCTATTCACTGCGCCACCTAGCCGCCCCTAGAAAAAATAATTTTAATGAGAAAAAAAGATATGGCATTCAATTAAAACAATTCAATCCTGTCCTATTTAAACAAGTTATTGATGTTGAAAATGGTTACTTATTGATATTGAAAAATGGGTAGCCAAAGAAGAAAGTATATACACACAGAAGAGAACGATATCATCTAAAAGTATAGCTGATTTGAATCAGTTGCTATAATGACACCAAAAGAGCCTTAAAAATACAAGCAATCAACTTACTTGCCAACCAGAGAGAGACAGCAGCCTAAGGCAACTTTGGTTTGGAATATGAACTCATTTGAAAAATCTTATGAAAGAAAATGATGGAAGGTTGAGAGCAGTATTGCTTCATAAAAGAGAAAATCAGTAAAGGGTAAATCAGTTTTTTAAAAAAAGGTTGACAAGAGACTCAACAAAGCAAAGTCATTCAGAGGGCATTTAAGGATGAAAATGGAATGAACAAAAGAAGAAAAATGGAAAACGTCTGCAAAGATTTTTATAACAAACTTTTTTGATCATCAAAGATAGCAGTGCTTTCACAGTTGGACTCTAACCTCATAGTCACAGATGTGTTTACTGGGAAGGTTGAGAAGGCATAAAAGAGAACAAAAGTAGGAGAAACAGCCATATTAGGTCATTTTAGTTTTGATTGTTTGCTCACAAATAATTTCCTTTTATATTTTGATATTTGCTGTGTCTAAGTGTTGGTAAAGGAAGTCTGGTTAACTTGATGAAGTTAAAAGAACCAAGCCATCATCTGAGTTGGAATGTATAATATTGCTATAATGCCTTTGGCATTTGGATCTCTGCTACTTGGGTTGTGGCTGCTGTATCATAGAATTGCAAACAGAATCACAGAATTTTGATGCTGGGTGGGACATTAGAGTTTGTCCAATCTAACCCATACCTGAACAAGAGTATGGATCCAACCTCAATCCTTTGCTTGAAAATATCCAGTGATGGGGGGAACCTACTACCTCCCCAAACAGCCAATTATCCTTTTGGATAGCTCTAGCTGTTCAGAGTTTTTCCCAACATGAAATCTAAATTGGACTTTTCTCAACTTTGTCATTGCTCCTATTTCTATGTGCTTTGGCCCTGTGAATCTAGTTCAATCCCTCTTCCATGTGACAGCTCTTTTTGTACTTATAGAGAACTACCATGTCCCACCTGTCTTCTCTAGTTTTTATACATCCCTATTTTCTTCAGCTATCCTTAGCATGAATATGAATTTGAAGCTCTTCATCATCTTGGTTATCTCTGTAGGACACCTGCTCAGGCAGGTCCAAAGGCCTATTTTGGTCAGATCCAGCCTCATGTTCTGTATCTGAATTGTACTGAGCTCAAGGACATATAATAAGCAGTACATCTGCTTTGTGGGTGTTGTTCTAGGGCAGTAGGGAAGCCTTTCCTGTTCCCTTTAGGATGTAACATTTCCCTTTGCCTGTCCTCAAAAATTATTTTGTATTTGTTTAGTGAATAATGTGCATTTTCTCAACCATATACATATTGTTTCTCCCACATAGAATGCAAACCTCTTGAAGGGGGGACCCTTTTTTCATTTTAGTCTTTATATCTCTAGTACCTTGGGCAGCTAGAGAGTACAGTGGATAGAATGCCAGCCTTAGAGTCAAAAGGACCTGAGTTCAAATCCTGATTCAGATACTTATTAGTTGTATGACTCTGGGCAAGTCATTTAACCCTGTTTGCCTCAGTTCCTCATATGCAAAATAATTTGGAGAACAAAATGGCAAACCACTCCATTATTTTTGCCAAGAAAACCCCAAATGGGGTCACAGAGAGTCAGACATGACTGAAATGACTCAACAAATTCCCCAGCACCTAGTTATAGTGCCCAACAAATATTAGGCCCTTAATGAATACTTATTGAATTGAACTTTATGCAACAAAATTACATTGATCATAACAATCTTCTCATTAAAAGAAAAAATCTTATAAGCACATTTTATGTTAAGAAAAGGTTGCAAAATCCTTATTTTTTATTCTAAGAGGGGAAAAACATTTCAATAATTTGGACTTTCCTTTTCAGTCTCTGCTATTAATATATTCTAAAAGATATCTTCTGGAATCGCTAACAATGCCCTCAAATGCAATCAATGAAGATGAATGTTTTCCATCATTTGGGGTTTTCCCAATCACTAAACTGATTCTAAGATGCGTAGAAACTTTGTACAGTCATTCAACCAGCTAATGGCATCTGCAATGTGCTCAGCCGTCTGCTAGATACTTTGAAGGTGATGAAAGATTTTGAGACATGGCTTCTATCCTGGAAAAGCTTTCAGAAATAATATGTACTAAATTATCAGAGGACAATTATGTACTGAACTTTGTGGAATTCTGCAATAAATAAAGATTCAGAGGAGAAGACTCAGCATAGTCTGGAATAGTCAAGGAAGACTTCATGAAGGAGACAAGCTGAGTTTTTAACAGTGGGTCAGGTTTATATGGGGAGAGGAGGAGAATAAATTTGTTATGTATAGCTTAGTGGATAGAGAACTGAACTTGGAGTCAGAAAAAGCTAGTTTCAAATCCTTCCTGCCTCAGATACCTACCAGATGTGTTATCATGGACAAATGACAACCTCTCTGTGCTTCAGGTATCATCTGTAAAAGAGGGATTTAGACTTGATGCCATCTAAGGTTGCTTCTAGCTCTAAATCTGTTGTTCTATGATCCAATGAAAGGGGCCAGTAAGGAGACCAATATGAAGAAAGGCGATGCTTCATGCTAAAGAATAGTGGGAATTAAGGTTGGATGTATAATATGGCACCAGATCATGATGAACACTAGAAAACAAGTTGAGGAGTTTGACTTTGTAATGGCAAGCAAACAAGTACTTAGCACCTTGTTTCAGCTACTTAAATATTTAGCACCTTGTTTGAGTTCAAGTGTCTTTGAGCCTTGCCCTGATTATATTAACTCTTTGTTAAGAAGCAGAACTTGTGAGCCCCACAGTGGGAGGGACTAGCTGATGCAACAGGAAGGGTCAGAACATGGAGGAGCTTAATGACCATATGGAAGGAGAAGCCCAAGCTGGGAAGGAGCAGAACTAAGAAGAGAGCATTTGTGGTGGGGAAATTGAGAGGGGGAACTTTGTGGTGGCCAGGCACTCTATTTGTCTGTTCTATTTGTGTTGGTTTTTCTTTGTGATACTTTGTACAGAAGCCCTGGACTTTATGGGAAGCCCTGAAAGAGGATTTTCTTGTTGTCTGTTTACAGAAGTCCTAGAGGAGGGTTTCAAAGGCCCTGAAACTATACTGACAATTTGTATTGAGTTCTCAGACCTTGTGTGTGGGTCTATGTTTATTTCACAGGCAGATAGTGAATTGATTATGGTGCCAGCAATGTGTAGGAATGTTGTTTTGGCTCTGTTAAGCTTTGTCTTCCCAGAAACAGAAACTGTGAAGGACTTGAGGTAGACTGGACACTATGAGCTTCAATATAGAACAGGAACAGGATGAGGAGCTGGACAAGGAGCTGGATGAGGAATCAAGAGCTGCCTACCTTTGAACTCAAGTGACATTTGGGTAGATTCAGGTAGGAGCTGGACCCATGGAAGAGGAACCATGGAATTTGGGAGCCAGACTCAAGTGAAGAGGAAAAAGACTTCGCATTGGCTATTTGATGCTGACTGAGAAGATCATGATTTACTATGACCTAGGGGCAGAGAACCTTGACCTTTGTATTTTGTGTCCCAGGAGGCTTGCTTCTTAAGGGTGATTGAGTTAGGGACTTATTGAATGATATCTTTTGTTTAAAACTATGTGGCCACTTTAGTGTTAAGTTGTTTTGTCATAACATTGTGACTGCTGTACTTCGGTTTCTGTGAATGTTTTGCTTTAGTTTACTGCTGAATAAATAGAAAATTCACTATACTATGTAATCAGAAGCTTAAAGCTATTCATAGTAGCAGTCCTCTGGAAAGCTGCTCATGATTGGCTTTACAGACTTGAACATAATATAGAACTAGGAGCTATGAAGGTTCTTTTTAAGAAAGAAAATTTGAGGAAAATGGTTATTTGAAAGAATTAAGGATGGTGTTTGGAGGGAGGAGAAAGACTACCACCACCATCTAGTAATCTCTGATCACCCTTTAAAAATGGTGATCTCTATTTGACCCAGCAATATCATTACTAGGTTTATATCCTAAAGAGGTTTTCTTTAAAAAAGGGAATGACCTCTATGCAAAAAAAATATTTATGGCAGTTCTTTGTGTGGCAGCAAAGAATTAGAAATTGAAGAGATGCTGATCAATTGGGAAATAGCCGGATAAGTTGTGGTATATGATTATGATGAAATACTATTATATCACTATTGTGCCATGAGAAATGATGAGCAGGATGGTTTCAGAAAAATCTGGAAAGATTTCCATGACGTGATGCAAAATGAGTCACCAGAACCAGAACATTGTATATAGTAACAATATTGTGTCATGATCAACTGTGAGTGACTTAGCTATTCTGAGCAATATAATGATCCAAGACAAATCTGAAGGATTTGTAATGAAAAATGCTTTTCATCTCCAGTGAAAGAACTGTTAAGAGTCTGAATGCAGATCAAAACATACTTTTTCCCTACTTCTTAATTTTTCTTTTTTTTTAATCTGTGTTTTCTTTTATAGCATGACTAATATGGAAATATGTTTTGAATGACTGCATGTTTACAACCTTTATCAAATTATTTGCCTTCTCAGTGGGAGGAGAGAGATACTTTAAAACTCAAAAATTTTTCAAATGAATGTTAAAAATTGTTTTCACATATAACTAGGGGGAAAATAAAATAATAAATAAAATTTTTTAGGGCAATTGGGGCTAAGTAACTTGCCCAAGGTCACATGGCTAGGTTTTTGTTTGTGTGTGTTAAGTGTCTGAGGCCGAGATCCGAACTCAGGTCCTTCTGACTCCAGAGCCAGCAGTCTACTCACTGTGCCACCTAGCTGCCCAAAATATAGATTTTTAAATGGTGGTCTCTATCTTCTGCAATCTCACTTTCACCCTCTTTATACCTTTTCTATTCATTTTTTATAAATTTATTTAAAATATATTTTCTGTATATATTCTTTATTCTCCCCACCCCCACCTCAGCAGATTTTTGAGCTCCTTGAAGGCAAGATCTATGTTTTGTTTCATCTTTCCCTAGCACTTACCATGGTAATTTATACAAGATTGTGCTTAATACATACTTGTTGAGTGGAATTTAAATCTTACATCTAATAATTGCTAGCTGTGTAATTATGGATATTGTGGAACTGAATGTTGTAAACTAAAAATAAATACATTTAAAAGGAAAAAAGAGAAAAAAAGTTTTCTGTACTTGTTGCCTTCACTTCCTCTCTCAGTCTCCTCCTTTGCAGTCTGGTTTATGACCTTATCATTGAACTGAAATGCTCTTCTGAAAGTTAGCAGTGATCTGTTAATTATCAAATCTTATAGTATCTTCTCAGTTTTCATCCTTCTCAACCTATATATTGTATTTGACACTGCTGATCTCCTTGTCTTCTTAAATGATTTCTCCTTGTCTTCTTAAATGATTTCTCCTCTCTGGGTTTTAATAATACTATTATCTCCTAGTTATCCTCTTCCCTGTCTGACTGCCCCTTTATCATCTACTTTGATGACTCATCATCCATATTTTGCTCTCTAACTGTGGGTTTTCCTTAAGCTTCTGTCCTGTTTTCTTTTCTGCTTCCCTCTAAACTTTTTCCTGTTAACCTCATGAGCTCCTGTGAGTTTAATTATCATTCCTATGCAAATGACTCCTAAATCAATGTATTTATGACCAGATTCTCCCCTAAGCTTTATTCCCACATCACAAATATCTATTGGATATTTCAAAATGGAGGCATTTTAAACTCAACATGTCTAAAACTTCAGTCATTATCACCCACCCACCCCATGCTACTGTCTTGCAAACTTTCCTATTTCTGTTGAAGGCAACATTGTTCTTCCAGTTTCTCAGATCTTAGCATTATCTTGGAATCCTCACCATCACCCCACATATCCAATTAGTTGCCAAATCTTGCTGTTTCTACCTTCACACATCTTGCATCCAACCCCTTCTCTTCAATTATACAACTACCACTATAATTCAGGCCATAAGCACTTCTCACCTAGATTTTTACAACCTCCAAATTGGTTTCCCTGCCTCATTTCTTCTCACTCTAGTCCATCCACTGGTGCCAAAGTAATTTTCCTTAAGTACATATCTATCTGACTCCTCTACTCAGCTGACTCCAATGGGTTTCTTTTGCTCCTAGGATAAAATGCAAACTACTTCTTTAGTTTTAAAAATCCCATGTAGCCTAGTTCCAAATTATCTTTTCATCAGTGTCAGCCTTTAGCAGATGTCCTGCTCTCTTGGGATCCAACAAATCTATCCTTCTTTCTGTTACACATGACACTCCATCTTGGGTCTTTGTGACTTTGTACTGACCATATCCCACTGCTAGAATCCATTCCCTACTTAGCTCAGTCTCTTAGAGTCCTTCCTCAATGTGCAGCATAGGCATTATTTTCTACATGAAGCCCCTCCTGAAGGATCCCCACCAAGGGCTAGGGTCTTCCTTTCCATACTACCTTATATATTTAATTATTTTGTTCACATTTGTATTTATTATATTTCTGTTATACATATTTTATATGTGCTTGTTTTCTTACCCATAAGAATGGATGCCCATTAATGCAGGGATTGTTTCATTCTTTGTGACTATAGCACCAAAGTTGAACACCATGCCTGGTACAATACACCTTTAATAAATGCCTGTGGAGTGATTGGTTGAAATCTTTTAGCTTTCCAGAACCTTAGTTTTGTTATTGGTAAAATAGAAAATAATGTAGCACCTCTCTCTTAGGCTTCTTGTGAGGGTTACATGAAAAAATAATGTAAATTATTTGGCAAACCTTAAAGCAGCAGACATATTTACACACATACACATGGAGGGTGCATGTGCATGTATACAATACATTATATACATGTATATATGCATATATATGTATGCACATATAAAATTATATGTGTATGTGCTCACACACACACATACACATACATTCCAGAAACTAGAATGATGGTGCCTTCAATAGAAATAGGGAATTTTGGAAGAGGGTAATATATGTGTGTGTGTATATACACACACACACACACACACACACACATATATATGCCTACATCCATTTATACACATGCATTTTACATATATGTAAGTACCATACCTATATTAGGATGATGTATATATGTACTATGCATGTATATAAATATCATACACATATATAAAAGCACTATGTGTCAGTTATGATCCTTAAAATTTAGAAAGTCAAATTTATTAAAGACAAATATAGCACAATTTTGAATCCTCTGTGACTCGTTCATAATTATGTGTGTATATATCTAAATCTATTTAATATGCTTTCATTCATTTAAATCACCTTGCTTTTTCAATCTAAAAATTATTTGCCAATTTAACAGGAAGAAAAATTGATTCAGTAACTTAAATTCCAAAAAATGTTGGTGGATTTTTGTAAAAACTTGTTTCCTAGTTAACATCACTTACCAAGCACCTTGTATGCTGTATATGCTGAGCAATGCACTTGGTGATATGAGGTAGACCAAAAACAATTTGTTTTCTTACCCTTAAGAGTGAACTACTATGTCTGTTGCTTTAGGGATGTTTTGATTCTTTTATTCTAGTGAGAACGTTAGGAAGGTGTGATCAAGGTTAGGACAAAGTAGGAACCAGACTGCAAAAGGAACCAAAGTAATGATGCTATTTTTCTACATTTATAAAAATATTTGTGGTCCTTAAAAGTAATTTTCCATTGATGTGCAAAGTTATTTTAACCATTGAATCGGAAATGAGAGGTGATGAATCCTTTTCATTTAATAATATGTGAATTCAGGCTTCATAATATGAGCTTCAATTTCCTCAAATGTAAAACAAGGGGGTTTTATATGCTCATATATGTAATTACATGTGTATATATATTTAAATACATGTATGTCTGTATATATAAACACATATAAATGTATTTATGTGCATATGCACATATATCATATATGCTGTGATTCATTTAAATCACCTTACTTTTTCAATCTAAAAGTCCATTATCAATTTCAGAGAAAAATTGATCTAGTAACTTAAATTCTAGAGAAATTTGGTGGATTTTTGTAAGAATTTGTGTTATACACAAACATATGACTAAACAGTTGGATGAACCTTTGCATTTGTTTTTTGAGCAGCAACTGAAGTTGTAAAACTAGAATATATGCTGGTTTATGGAAATTATCTCAAGAGTAAAAAGCTCCCGATATGTGAAACAAGGACATGTATTCCTTCAGAAATGCATCTTAAGGTCTATGGACCTCAGCTCTATTGTGTATCTCTTGAGCTAGTTTCTTTCTTTCTTTCTTTCTTTCTTTCTTTCTTTCTTTCTTTCTTTCTTTCTTTCTTTCTTTCTTTCTTTGATCTTTCTTAAGTGGTTAAAGACATTTCTCCCCTTTCATATAAATTAAAAAAAAATCAACTCAAACCAGACAGCACTGAGTCTGGGCATGATTCAGCACCATTATCATATGACCTCTGATTTCACTATTGGTTATTAAATTTATCCTGAATTCTTTGGGGGTTTTTTTGTTATTTTTCTTTTTTTGTTTGTTTTTTTGTTATTTTTCTTTTTTTGTTTGTTTTTTTGTTATTTTTCTTTTTTTTTTTGTTTTTTTGTTATTTTTCTTTTTTTTTTTTGTTTTTTGTTATTTTTCTTTTTTTTTTTGTTTTTTTTTTTTGCTTTTCGGAGGGCAATTGGTGTTAAGTAACTTGCCCAAGGTCACACGGCTAGGTTTTTGTTTGTGTGTGTGTTAAGTGTCGGAGGCCGGATCTGAACTCAGGTCCTTCTGACTCCAGGGCCGACGCTTTACTCACTGCGCCACCTAGCCGCCCCCGTTATTTTTCTTTATATTGATACAGTCATTGTGTATATTTCTCTCCTGGTTATACTTACTTTATTTTATATCAGCTCATGTGTCATGTCATATGTCTGTGAGCTCCTTATATTCATTATTTTAAAAAACCCAAATATATTCCATAACATTCATATACTACAGTTTGTCCAACCATTCCGTAATCAGTGAGCTTTGCTTAAAATTTGCTATCACAAAAGTACATCTGAGAAAATTTTGGTTTATATGAGATGTTTCTTTTTTGTATTTGACTTGCTTGGGGTGCCTTTCTACTATTGAGATTATTATGTCAAAGGATTTAATAACTTTTTGTCATAATTTCCATTTATTTTCCAGAAGTTAGACCAATTCACAGTTCCAACAATAGTGAATTCATATGTCAGACTTCCCATAGTCTTTCTAATACTGATGATTGCCATCTTTTCTCTTTGCCAATTTGATGGGAATAAGATGACATTTCAGAGTTGTTTTAGTTTGGATTTCTCTTATTATTAGTGATTTGGAGCATTTTTCATATAATTATATTTTGTATATATTTGTATACATTTTGTATTTTTCTTTTGAAAATCGTCTGCATATCTCTTTTGCCTACTTAATGATTGGTCTTGATCTTCATGTGTGGGTGTCACTATGTAGTGTGTAGTTTGTCCAAAGATTAGACCCATTATATATGCATCTTGTGTTCAAATTGTATATTATTTGCACCCCCTGGCCAAACTTCTTTCTAGTAAGTATACTAAGTATTGCTAAGTAGTCAGAAAAATATAACAATAACAGGAAATAGGGTCACAAAGGGGACCCTAGAAGTTACTTATTGACTATTCCAAAGATTAAAGGAAGCTAATTTATAAACTTATCATATATTAACTAAAAAGCACATCCTGAGATTATGTGCTAAATCAGGGAAATACACCAAGGCTCTGTTATCTGGAGATCTTTTGGTCCTCTGATCTCAGATAAACTTCATAGTAATACCAGGAGAACAACATTGTTTTTGATAACTTTGAGATGATGTGAATATGTTAATGAATTAACCCCAAGGGGGCAAAGATAATAATCAGTCTGTGCCCCCATGAAACTATATAAAAATCAGACTCCAAACTCTTGCCCACTAAGTACTCTTCCATGTCCATCTGGGTCCATTCTGCCAAGTGCTCCCAATGCCAATCCATGGTTATGTAAATGATTCTCTGTGCCTCTCTCCCTCCCCATCCTCATCCTCAAACTACCTAACTTTCCTCCACCCCCCATCTCTGTCTTCATGCTGTCTGCCTCTCTCTGTACTCTCCTTCATGTCACTTGTCTCTGTACTTCCTAGGCTTTTGTTTTGCCTCTGTATCCTCTGTGCTTTATTAAAGTGTGATTGAAGCATTACTTCCTGCAGACATCATGGTCTTTCTTGGTGATTACTGAAAAAAATAGGCATATGTGCTTCCATTTCATATTCCATAAATTAATTAGAAATTCACATCTTACTCATACTTTTCTGAGTGTAGTTTCCTAATCTGTTGAAGATGAGAATTAGATGAAATATCTTTTAAATTTCTAACTCCAACTTCCTATGATTTAATGAGATAAAAACAAAACAAAATTAAAAAAAAGCCTATTATCAATAGAATCGTGGAACCATAGAATGTTGAAAGGGACTTACTTCTTGTTATCTGTATGACTTTAGACAAGTAACTTCAACTTTCTTGGACCCTATATCTCTGTTTATAGATATCTAAAATCTCTTTCAGCTCTCACTTATGCTTCCAAAATTCTGTGACTTCAAAGGTAACACTACAACCTATCTCTCTAAACATGAATTTCTTCCACAACATTGCTGACAATTGATTCATCTAGATGCTGCTTGATGACTGACAGTGATAGAGACACCATGCTGCTTTGGGAGAATAATCATTATAGTATAGGTTACTATGAGCTTCTAAACATTTAGGAATTTAACAGCACTTTCCTAAGGGATGTGCAACACTATAAACAATCTTGGACAGCTCCAAATGTTTTTTTTTTAATTCATGATTTAATATTTTATTTTCCTCTAATTACATGTAAAAACAGTTTTAAAATTTTTTTATTTTGAGTTTCAAATTCTCTCCCTCCTTCACTCCTTATCCCTCCCCCTCCCCCACTAAGAAGGCAAGCATGGCAGCTCCAAGTGTTAAGAAGTTTTCCTTTATCTTGAGTTGAAATTTATTTATCTGTAATTTGCCCTGCTTCTTACTGTCCTCTGGGACCAAACAAAAGCAAACTAATTTCTCTTCCAAATGGTGGTCCGTATATTTTAAGATAGCAAAATTATTCCTCTGATTCTTCTCTAAGCCAAATGCTCGGTTCTTTTAATAGTTCTGTCACCATCATGATCAGTCTTTTCTGGATGTTTTTTAGCTTGTTATTTTTTTTAAAGTGTGACCCAGAACAGAATATGGTCTGAAGTAGACTGACCAGGGCAAAGTACACTAGGATTTTCACATATTTCATTCTGGACATCATATTAATATTAATATGACCTATGATTGCATTAGCTTTTCAGGTTGCCATGTTAATACTAACTGAGCTCACACCTTACTGAACCTCCCTCTTCCCCCTGTATTTTTCATATGAACTGTTGCGTACACACTTTCCTATTCTTTCTCTATGAAAGTGATTTTTTGAAACCAATGCACAATGTACACATGCCTCTATTAAATTTCATCTTACTCATCTTTTTCATTTGTTATACCCTTTCCAGATTATTTGGATTTCATTTCTGTCATCTGATACATTAGTTATCATCCTCAGTTTTAGGTTCTGCAAACTCTATAGAAATGCCAACTATGGTTTCATCCAAGTTATTAATAAAGATGTTGTATAATTCTACGCTAAGGAGAGAACCTTATGGCAAACACTACAATGGCCTCCCCTCTAAGCTGATATTTACCTATTAATAAACACTCATTATATCACCTCATTCAGGCAATTATGTCTACATTCAATTAATTATACTGTCATTTACTGCACTTTTCTCTGTCCTCTTAATAGGAATATTGCAAGGAAGTTTGTTAAATGCCTTGCTGAAATCCATCTGTAGTATGAAATACTAGTGTAGGATTCCCATAGAAAAGGAAATGAAGTTAGGCTAGCAAGATTTGTTCTTAATGAACTCATGTTAGTTCATAATGACTACTTCCATTTTAAAATGGCTGCTACTAGTGCCTTTCCCCTGAAGCTACTTCCCATGCATACTGGATATATCATGTATGTGGTAATTGATTGCATGTTGTCTCCTCCATTAGAATGTGACTTCCTTGAAGGAAGGCCTATATTTTCTTTTTCTTTTATACTGGGCACTTAGCAATAGTCAATCAACAAGCATTTATTAAATGTTTACTGTATTCCAGATATTGTATTAAGTGCTGGAGACATAAAAAATGTAAATACTTAGGCCCTACTCTCACATTATAATAGAGAAGATAACATGCAAAAATTATGGACATATACCATACAAACAGTAGAAATGGAAGGTAAACTTAGAGAGAAAGCACTACCAGTGAGGGGGTGGGGTGGACCAAAAAAGATTTCTTGTAAAAAGTGAGATTTCAGCTCAATCTTCAGTTAAAGAAATTAGGGGAGCCAAGAGGTAGAGGTGAGAAATCCAGACATAGAAGACAACTACTGAAAAGACATAGGGTTGGGAAATGAAGCATCTTGTTTGAGAAATAGCAAAGAAGTCAGTCTTGCTAGGTTGTAGAGTACAAATAAAATATAAGGGTACTGGAAAGTAGGAATGGGCTAGTTTGGGAAGAGCTTTGAATGCCAAGTAGAATTTTCTGTGTGATTCTGGAGGTTATAGAAAGCCAATGGAATTTATTGAGTGAGTGAGTATGTGCATGTCTGTATTGCCATGATGAGACCTGTACTTTAGGAGATCACTCAAATAGCTAATTCAAGGATAGATTGGTGAGGTGAAAGATTTGAGTCAGGAAGACCAACCAGCAGGCTATTGCAAGTGTGAGGTGCTAAAAGTCTGCCACAGGATAATGGCTATGTATGTGGGCAGAAGGGGACATATATAGGAGCTGTTTTGAAGGTAGAAAAGACAAGACTTGATAACGGTTTGGATATATTTGAGTGAGGAGTTGAGGTAGGCACCTCAGTTGTAAGACTGGGTGACAGGGGGGTGGTAGGGCCCTTCATAGTTGAAAAGAAGGGATGGCTTGGAAGGAAAAATATTGAGTTCCTTTTTGGACAAGTTGAGGAGTTTGAGATGTCTCTAAGACAATAAGCATTTGGTTATGTGAAACTACCACTCAGAAGAGAGGATAGGGCTGAATCTTGAAATACATGAAGATGATATTTAAACCCAAAGGGCCTGGCACATAGTGTTTAATACATACTTGTTGACCAACTTACTTGTCACAGACTACAACTTTAATCACTCTAGAATCCCAGGAATTGAGCTCAAATTCATTAACCTGTGGTTTCACACACACACACACACACACACACACACACACACACACACACACACACACACACATTCTCTTATTTGAAAATATGGCACCTTTCCCAATTACTGTGATTTTTCAAACTCACTGGCAGCAATTCAACAATCCTATTCACAACTATTTTTGTTTCCCTAAGATATAAATGGTTCAGCTCAGGTGTCTTGTTCTTATTGAGAGTGATTGGGTGTTACCTTAACATCTCCTCATTTTTCCTGGGTGAAGTTGTACAAAAGAAGCAGAAGAAACAGAATTTTTTTAGTGTATGTAGCACTTTCTTTTGGTCAAATAATGGTAAACTAACATGTAAATAATATTTGGAAGACTTATGATAAGATTCAGTCAAATTTTAATTTCTGGTTCAGCCAGAGACTTGATTTTAATAATTTAATTCAATGAGTACTTATTAAGTTTGTATCATGTGCCAATCACTGTGGTATATGCTGGGGAGTCAAAGACAAAAAAGAAAATTGTCCCTGCTCTCAGAAAGCTTTTATTTCATTAAAGGGAAACAACGTATATCCACATAAGCTAATACAGATCATATACAACAAAGCACATAAAATATGGAATAATTTGGTGGGTGGAGGAGTACTAATGAATGTGTGTATTGGGAAAGGCCTCACATAAGATGTCATATTAGAAGTGATTGAGGCTTGAATGGATCTAGGGATTCTAAGAGATAGAGATGAGAAGGACATTTCCAGATATGGGGAACAACCAGGATTAAGATTTAGAAGCCTGAGATAGAAGATTATATATAGGGAAGGGCAAATAGGCCAGCTTGACTGGAATGCACAGGAGACAAGGGAGAGCAATGGGGCAGTTTGGAAAGACAGGGATGGGCTTTAAATGCCAAAAACAGGAATTCTTTGCTGTTTAGGTATTGATGGCCTAGAATTAGTGCAAATAGCAATTATTTTCTGTTCTGGTCAGAAACTCTGAGAGTGTTCCTTCCCATATTGTTATCTTTGGGATGGTAAACTGGGCCATCTTTTGCTCCATTCTTACTTAGCCCTTGTCATTGAATTGGCATGGTCTCAGAAAACTGAGACCTGGGAAAGACCTTAGTTTAGAAAGGCCAAGGCCACCCACTATATCCTGGGCCATTTCCAGTCTTGCCTTTTTTCTTGCCTTTGGACTTCAATGACTCTGGAGGAGAGAGTGAGGTTGTCAACTTTATTTAGCTCTGCCTCACTCAAACTCAATTCATGCTCATGTCATGACATCAAATTTGTCATGTAATTGGTCCTCTTCCAGAATTAAGGAATAACAACAAGAACAACAATTCACATTTTCATTCTAGAGGCAATAGGGAGCCACTGAATTTCTTAAAGAAGGAAGAGATTTAGCTATGTCTGTGCTTTAATACTATCAATTTAATATCTGCAAAGAAGATGCAGAGGGGAAGGAGCAATGAAGTGGGAAGGTGAATTAGGAAGCTATTGCCATAGTCCAGGCAAGAGACAATGAGGACCTGAATTAGGATGGAGGCTGTATGAGTAGAAATAAGGGGATAGATCGAAGACAAACTGTGGAAATAGAACCCACAAGATTTTGCAGCTGATCAGTTATGGGAGTAATTTGTTAGTTTTAAAATTTACTTAATCAATTTGCCTATCTCCAATCCATCTGACTTAAACCAAAATAGAATAAAAGCTCACCCAATTTCTCACATGCTTTACATCTTAATATGAAGTAGACAGAGGGCTTGCTTTGGAAGGAAGATGTGTGTTCAGGTCTGGCCTCTGACACATCCTAGCTATGTGACCAGTAGTAAATCACTTAACCTTTCAGTACCTTAGGCAGCTCTTTAATAGTGTAAATAAGAGATCATTTGCCCATCTGAATGGACTGTTGTTTAAGTCATGTCCAACTCTTCATAACTCCATTTAGGGTTTTCTTGGTAAAGATACTGGAATGATTTGCCATTTTCTTCTCCAGCTCATTTTACAGATGAGGAAACTGAGGCAAACAAGGTTAACTAACTTGCCCAGGATCACACAATTTGTAGGTTTGAACTCAGGTCTTCCTGTCTTCAGGGCCAGCACCCTATCCACTGTACTACCTAACTACACCTAATATGTCTGCTAAATTGACTTAAATCAAAATGATTTGCTTAGATTCATTTCTCTAAATATTTAGCAAGCCATTTAGCATGGACAATGCATGATACAAGGAGTTTGGGATAAAAAGATGCAATATTTAGGTATGATTCCTGCTCTCAAGAAGTTTCTAAGATCCTAGGGTAGGTAGGATAAATGATATAGTTATATCATTGCAGGGATGGCAAGTTTGAACTTCCCAAGCAGATTTATGTGTTGAGACTTTGAGAGGGGGGATAGTGGGAAGAAAGGAAAACTAAGGTTAATCTTAGTTGTATAAGATTCTGATTGAGTTTTTTATGCCCCAGGGCGATGAAGGACTCTATTTTTTGCTTTTACTTATATTTTCTCTCATTATTTTGTTTGTTTTATTTTCCTGGAAAATAAATGGAAAACACACAGAAACTCTTACAGTTGCATAAGTACACATATACATACATACGCATATGCACATACACCAGTTCTTTATGGTGTTGGCCAAATGCAAAATAAAATTACTAATTGACAGGAAGATATATCCCCTGACATGTATAGAAATTAAGCAGTCTTGAATTCTATAATAAATTTTAAACCCACAGGAGGACAGACAATTAAGGCTATCTGGACTAGAGTCAACTGACTCCAAGATGTCTGGAGACTTCCCTGGAGGTAGAGAAACACCTCTCCTCAGGAAGTGAAGGCTGGGGCCACATATTTGTAATTCTCTCTTAGGAAACTGAAATTTTCCCTGTTGAAGTAGGGAAACTAATTTTTCTCCATTATCAGTGAGTTCAGATAATAGATGATAAGGCCATTGGTAAAATGCTTGCTTAAATTTTTCAGACCTTTCCTCCAAAAAAATGATACAATTTTGACATCTCTGAATACTGTTCAGCTTATAGTCAATAAAAACTGTATTTTCTGCCATCTTTTCTTAAGATTGTGTAGGATGACATTAAAATACTCTAAAGTTTTTTTTTATTTTTATCTTTTGTTTTTATATCACCTTCACTTCAAAATATAACCATTCCCTTCCTTCTCTATCAGAACAATCATGTATTAAAAAGAAAAGAAAAGAATAAAATGGGAAATAAAAAAGCAGTTCATTAAAACTAACCAACACATCAACTAGGTCTGACCATATGTGCACTCTGCCTCATCCACAGTCCTGCACCTCTGCAAAGAAGGGAGAAAGGTCCACTTTTTTTTAAACTACTAAAAGCCAAAATGCTACCATGCATCTTTGCAAATGGGTGCTATTTGAATGCAGCAGATGATTTTGGGGGAAAAATGTATATTCAAGAAGTCCGGTTGGAAACTAGGTTACTGGGACTTTTTTAGTACTTAAATAACATTTTCCTAAGGCAGGTGATGAACTATAAAATTACTTCAGGTCAGTGTAAATACCCATTAAAATTAGAGGGAGAATAATACATTTTTAAAATTTTTTAATTTTATTTTTAGCTATTGATTTTCATTTCCATGTCTATTGTATATGCAATCACATATTGTGACACACAATGAAGTTAGATTTCATGTGAATTCCATCTTTACATTAACTCTCTTTGGGTCTCTAAAGGGAAAGCTGGGGGGCCTGGGCTTACTATCACCCAAGGAAGCGTGGTTTTACATCCAAGGACTATATTATCAACCAATCTAAGGGTGAGAAGATAAGTCAAATCCTACTCTTCCTGGCATATCCAGTCTGTGGGTTTATCTCTAATACAACCAAGCCTATGACTCATCCTGTCTCTGTCTCTGTCTCTCTGTGTCTTTGCATCTGTGTCTGTCTCTCTATCTCTCTGTCCCTCTGTCTCTCTTTGTCTTTCTCTGTCTCTCTGTCTCTCTTTCTCTTTGTCTCTCTCTCTCTCTCTGTCTCTGTCTCTCTCTCCTATACAAATTCCCAAACTTTCCTTTTCTTTATTGGTTGTAGTCTTTTTAAAGCAGTTACTTACCATCCCATTTTTTTTTTTTACCAACTACAACCCACAGCAGCTGCACAGGTGTCACTGGGAAAATTATGTCCCCATTTCCCACTCCCTAGATCATTGCCTGTCTATGGAAGGCTCTCTGCAGAATATGGACTCTGTACCTCAGGGCACTGATCAAATGAGTAAGTTTGCCCTCCCATGGTAGGTTTGGGAAGAGCAGAGTGGGACACATAGCATAAGCAGACATGGATGGATGGTAATCAGGATCCGTATAATTGCTTTATCTTTCCATTCAAACCAACCTGTCATTCCAAGTTCCCTTTTATGGCTGTGTAAAGCCAAGCACAAGCAGCTTTCCAGAACTACTGCTATGAACAGCTTTCAAGGTTCTGATTGCACAGTATAGTGAACTCTCTATTCAGTAACAAACTATGACAAAACATTCACAGAAAACAAAGTACAGCATTCACAATGTTATAACTTAACAACTTATCACTAAAATGGCCACATAGTTTTCACCAAAGTAGTCACTAGTTTTAAGTAAAAGATAACGTTCATTTATCAAGTCCTTCATTTAGTAAGTGCTTAATTCAATCACCCTTAAGAAGGCAAGCCTCCTTAAGGGACAGAGTACAAAGGTCAAAGTCTTCCACCTCTAGGTCACATTGTCTTAATCTCAATAAAAAAAGTCTTCTTTCTTTTTAATTGGAGATTAGTTTCCAATCATCCTTAATTAGTAAATCCTTAACTCAATCATCTAAATATAAAGGTCGAAGTTCTCCACCCCTAGTAAATCATGATCTTCTCAGTTTGCATTAAATACCAAAGGAGAGGTCTTTTCATCTTAACTTGAGGTGGGCTCTCCACTTCCATGGTTCCCCTTCCCACAGTTTCTGTCCCTGGGAAGATAAAGCTTAACAAAGCCACAATAACATTCATTCACATTGCCGGTGTCCTCATCAATTTACTTTCTGCCTGTGAAATCAAGATAGACCCAGTAACAAGATCTGAGGCCTCTATCAACAAATGAATCTGAAAAAATAAAATCAAAACAGACAAAGTACCAGCACCACTTCTCAGTTTGCATTCCTGGCATTTCCAGCTGGCCCTCAGAAGTCCTAGAAACTCCAGCCGGCCCTCAGAAGTTCTTGACAGCTTTCAGAAGAAATTCTGCCACCATAAATTCTGTTCTCAAAATCTCTATTCTCTTTTCTTAGCTCCTCAGCCTCCATGCTGCTTGCTCTCAGAAATTCTGGCTCTCTAGCTTGGGCTTTTCTTTATATAAGGTATTAGTTCCTCCCTGTTTGCCCCTTCCAGTTACAATAGGAAGTTCCTCCCACTGTGGAATTCACAAGTTCTGGATCTTAATACTTCACATAATCATGAATTTGGAAGTGCTAAATACCTGTTAGCTTGCCAATACAAGGGGTTCTTCAAATTCCATTATTATTACAGGTTGAGGGCATCACCATCTTTCCAGTCATGTTAATGTTTCAATTCTCAACTCTCTTTCACTCTCCATATGAAATGAGTTGCAAAGTCTTGTGCAGTCTATCTTCATATTTCTGACATTTGTCTCCTTTCTACTCACAGGTTCAGAACATCATCATCTCCTGTCTGTATTATTACAATAATCTCCTGATTAATCTCCTCACCTCCAGTCTCTATCCACTCTCCAATCCTTTCTTTATGCAGCTGCAAAACTGATTTTCCTAAAGCACAGGTCAGATAATGTCATCCCCTACTTAGAAAATTTCAGTAGCTCCTTAGACTTTAGCATAAAACTCTGTTTTGTCTTTAACTCACCCATTTTTCTTTTATGTATAAATTATAAAACTTATGTTATACACTATTATTAATAGTTATACATGTATAAAATTTATAATAAACGTAAAGGTGAGTACATGTTTTTTCAACTTTTGTTGTAGAGGTCTGTAATATAAAGTCTAGGGCTTCTTAAACTTTTTCTACTCAAGACCCCTTTTCCTGTTTCAGCAGCTTTGGTTGATATTGCATGACCTGAGGGCATGCACAGGGCAGAGTGGGCATGCCTTGTGTTCATAACCAAGGCTGAAGCGAAGTGCTCAATGCAACATGGGCAAGTGCTACCAGAGACACCTTGGATTCATTACAGGTTTGATTTTGAATCAATTTTTGGCCATTGCACATTCAAAAACCTTTTACTGTTGCCAAATTTTTCACGTATGAGATTGTGACCCACAGTTTCAGAAGTGCTGACTCTACCAATCCAGTTCATTGCCTCATTACCTCTGTGCTGGAATATAAAAGCCTGTTTATTACCTGAGCTATCCTTCATACAAGTCACCAAAATTATCTTCTTACTGCACAGGCCTGACCATATTACTCCCCTCTTCCAAAACCTTCAGTGAATCCCTATTGTCTATGATAAAGAAATGAAAATATGAAGGCTGTAAACCTTCCATAATTTGACTTCCATTTACCTTTCCATCCTATATTCATACTATTCCCCTTCATGTACTTTAAATTGAATTACTTGGTCTTTATACATCTTGCCCTAGTTTTTTCTGCCTCTGTCCATTTATAACCATCTCTCCGAATGTTACATAGATTGAAATGTCCTCCCTCAAACTCTATGTTCTCTTTAAGGTTCAGTTTGAGTTACCTTCCTTCTGAAGTTGTATATGATTCCCTACAGTTCAAAGTGAATTCTCCTTCCTTGTTTTCTGACATTTTTTCTAGATCTCTCTTTCACTGTCATCCTATACTACTTTGTAGCATTCTTATTTGTGTATGTATCATCACTCCCCTTAGAGTATAAGCACTTTGAAAGGATTGAAATGGTTTCTCCCCTTTCTATTGCCAGCATCTCAGACAATTCCTTGCACAAGGTAAATAGGTAGGGATATTTTCATTCACTGTACTCAAATCACTGGCCTGGCACTATGCTTGGCACAAAGTTAGTTCTAAATAAATATATGTTAATTGATGAATTGATCATGATAGTTGTCTTCAAGGATTTGAAAGATTGACACTTGGAAGAGGAGCTAGACTTGTTCCACTTGGTCTGTGGAGGCAGAAATAGGAAGCAATGGGCCAAAGATGCATAAAAGAAAATTTAGGTGTGAGTTAAGGGCAATACTCCTGACAATTAGCACTACCCAAAAGTGTAATGAGCTGTCTTGGGAGGTGGTTGGTTCCCTTTCACCGGAGATCCTCAAGCATTGGCTGGAAGAGCACTTTGGCTGTGTGTTATAAAGAGGACTCTTGCTCAGGTATGGATTGGGGTTGAACTAGTTTGCCTTTTAAGTCCCTTTTTACTCTGAGAATCTATAATTCTGTGACTGTGGTCTAGATTTCTATAGGTGAAGCTAGTCTAAGAAGAATGGGAAACTCTCAAAAAAGAAATGCTGATGAAACAAACAAACAAAAAGAAAGAAATAGTTCCAACAAGGAGAGAAAGAATTTTCTAAAGAACCCATTGTGGCTGCATAAAAATTCATTGACCAATTTAGGTTTTAAATACAGGTAAATGGGAGAGATCCTATAAGAATAGTGTTACGGATTCTAAAGGACAATATAAGCTAAAGCTGACTAGGAATGCTAATAACCAAAGAATAATTTTTTAAAAATCCGTTTTGGGGAAAAGTGGAAGATCAAAGAAGGAATAAGACCACTGCTTAGAGACAGACTGTGGTGACAAAAGGGCAACTTTGCTTCTGTTTTTAATTTTTTTTCTTGTGCCAAAAGGAAATTACTTTTAAACTGGATGAAAATGGTAAATAGGGAGTTTAATTGAAAGATAGGAAGCTGCTGAGACCATCTAGCTGCCCTCTATGCAATCAAGTCACTTTGTCCAGAAAAAAATGTATTGTATAGAACTGAAAGAGTGTATAAATGGGATTGCTGAGTTTCCATAAATGATCTTTAAACTATCGTTGGAAATGGGGATATACTATGTGACTGAAGGAGGGGAAATGTCTTGATTGTTTTCATATTTTTTTAATGGAAGAGAATGGAATCTGAAAATTATACCCCAGTGAATTTTACGTGGCTCCTAGGAAACTTCTAGAAGGTGTAAAGGGATTCTTAAATTACAGTTAAAAAAGAAAGTGGTTATCATAAAGTGCCAGTGTTGCTTTATCAAGGACAGGTCCTATCAGACTAATCTCATTTCCTTTATTGATGGGGTTACTAGGTTGGTTGATGAAAAGAATGCTGTAGATATAGTTTATCTAGATTTTTGCAGAGTATTTGTCAAAGTCTCATGCTTTTTCTGTGGACAGGATGAAGAGGTTTAAACTAGACAATGGCACAGTTATATAGATTGGGAGGTTGTTGAATGATTGAACTTAACAGTCATGAATGATTTGATATTAATTTGGAAGTAAGTCTTTAATGAAGTGTGTCAGGGATCTTCTGTAAAATCCTGCTTCAATGACTTATCATGGTGTAGCGATGATCTTGACTTCTTGAAGGTTGTTGCATCTGAACATAACCTTTGGCAGGTTTTCTCATGCTGGAGAAAGGCTTTAAGTATGACTCTGGAAACCAAATGAGATTAGTTTCTCAGCTATGGATAGAGCAGAGGATAGAGCCCTGAACCTGGAGTCAGGAAGACCTGACTTCAGATCTGGCTTCAAACACTTACTAGTTCTGTGACCCTGGGCAAATAACTACATTTCTGTTTGCCTTAGTTTCCTTATCTGTAAAAGTGGAGATAATAATAGCACCTATTTTCCAGGGTCATTGTGAGGATCAAATGAGATAGTAATTATAAAATACTCAGTGCTGTTCTTAGCACATAGAAAGTGCTATATAAATATTAGCTGTAATTATTACTATTATTATTATTTCTGTTCGAGGAACAATCTAGATAATTATTTGGAAATCAATTTGAGAAGACTGTCTGAGAACCAACCAAAATATTTAGAAGCAAATTACCAATAGACTGTCACCTGGTAATGGTTTTTTGGGTGCAGTCATGGCAACCAATGAAACAAAGATAAAGAAAAATAGCTCTTAGACCTTTATGGATGTCTTCTCTTTCGACAGTGACAGAGACTGAGTGGTAGGAAAGGAGGCAGAAGGTGCTAAGAATCACACAGGTTTTAGACTCTCTGTAAACATCAGTGCTCTAAATGTGAGATCCTTGTCCAATGACTAACAAGCATATATAGTGCTGGAGGAACTGAATCATATCAATGTTGACATTCTTGCTATAAATAAAACCAGAAGAAAGAAGGAAGAGACAGCTAAATGGAAAGATGTTTTATAGTTACTCCCTCCAAAGGCAAAGAAAAGAATTCATGGAGTAGAGTTTATTGTATACACTAGGGCAAAAGGAGATATTATTTTGTGATTATCACATATTGTAGCACTGATAAGTATTTGCATTAAGACAGATTTTGAAAATAATTGCAGCTCTTGCACCAACATTGGTTGCTGAGGACAAAATGATAAAGACTTTCTATTAAGAATTTGCTAAGATGTCCAAATTAAATAAAAAGATAGTTTGGGGGGGGGGCGGCCAGGTGGCGCAGTGAGTAAGAGCGCCGGCCTCAGAGTTGGGATGACCCGAGATCAGATCCGGCCTCAGAAAATGAGCACCCACGCATAAATAATGACTAGCCGTGTAACCTTGAGCAAGTTACTTAACCCCAATTGCTTTTAAAAAAAAATAGTTTGGAACATGATAACTTCAAAGCAAATGTGGGAAAGGAGGAGAATATTGAGACATCTATAAGAAAGAATGCTTCAGGAAGAAGGAATTAGAGGCCAAAGACTTGTAGAATGCTCAGAAGCGTCAGGGACTTGGTGGGAGCTGGACACACAGAACACCAAATAACATGAGGCAGTGTTATAGATTATATTGTAATAGATCAGAAAGACTTGTTCCAGATGCAGGAGTTATCCCTGAGGAAGCACTTCTGGTATCCTCATCTGTTTACAGTGAAGTCGGCTTCTCAGAGCTAAAATAAAGATTGAGAGGGAGGAAGAGGGGGAAGGACAGGGGGCGTGAGGAGAGACGGAGACAGAGAGAGAGAGAGAGAGAGGCAAAGAGAGAGACAGAGAGACAGACAGAGGGAGAGAATAATGAGAAAAATGATATGTCACACAAGTGAAACAATTTAACCCTGGAAAATTAATTGGAAATAAAAAATGGGAAGTGGAAAACAGAAGGGATGTGAACACTGAATATAATAATTTTATCCAGAAGTTTATCCAGTGTAAATTAACTGCTACAACAAGGAGATCCAAAGAGCCCAGAGGAAGCAAGCACCATAGGACACATCTGAATCACTTGCCAGATGGAGAGAGATGGCTGCCAAAGGCAACACTGCCTTAGAATATACACTTTTTTTGAAAATCTTGTTAAGGAGAATGATGGAGTTATGAGCAATATTGTCTCATAAGGCAGAGGAAGTTGTGGAGGTAAAACCGTTTATGGAAAACTTTTTGAGATATTCAATTAAGCAAAGTCATGCTAAGGACATTGAAGGATAAAAGCTGAAGGATTGTAAGTGGAAGGAAAATGCAAAAGAATTGTAAAAAAACAAAACAAAAAAAAAACCAAAACAAAAAACATAAAAAGCTGTTTTCTCCATGAAGGGCGGTAGAAACACTACACTTGGACCCCAACCTCACAGTCCTGACTAGCAACAACTTGAGCAGAATTTAGTAAAATGAACTTTAATAGGGAAAATGTAAAGTTATAAGCTATTGAGTTATAATGTGAATTATGAGCTCATATTAGATTGTGCTTGCTTGACACGGTACTAAGCACATAGTAGGGGCTTAATAAATGCTTATTGAGTTTTTTTAGTTTATGAGGTATTCAGGGAGGACTAGCACCTCTGGTGCAAGACCTTTCCAGGGCTGCTATCCACCTTTGATGTCTACTTCTCACCCAACTCTCACCTGTAGCTCCAAAAAACAGTAGCAGTGGTCAAGCCCTGATAAAACCATTTCAGCAGGCAGGCAAGGCTATATTGAAGGCAACTGACAGGCCTCAAACCCTTTGGTTTTAGGGGAATGTCTAACCCAACTATGAGAAGACTTTCCTCAAAAGAATGGGTATCTGAGAACAATCTGTTCTAATCAACGTGAAGGCACCTGAAGTAGGCTCTGTGAAGCACTTAGAGCTTGGTCAGTGAAGACAAGAAGGCCATTCACTACATCCTAGGTCATCGCCAGTTTTGTCTTGCCACTGGACTTTGATGACTCTGGAACAGAATGAGTCTGATGACTTCGTACAACTGTGTCTCCCTTAAATCCAATTTACCTGCAAGATATCATCCATAATGTCACTAGCCCTCTTCAAAAACAAAGGAAGAACAACTGAGTGACAGATTGACTTCATATTTTGTAAAATATTGTACATGTTATCTCATTTGAGCCTCACAGCAATCCTATGAGATAGGTAGTATTATTATCCCTGCTTATATAGCTAAGGAAACTGAGTCTGACAGAAGTTAAATGACTTGTCCCAAGTCACATAGCTGGTAAGTATCTAAGGCAGGGTTTGAATTCACGTCTTCCTGACTCCAAATCAGGAGTTTCCTCACTTTCCTCCAATGCATCACCTAGTGAAGGCAGCATTTATCCATGTCTTCTTACTCCAAACCCAACAATCTTTCCTCTGCAATCATGTTACTTAATATTCACAGATTTCAACTTTTCATTGGTAAACCTTGATGACATTAGTGATATTTCCTTTTGATATTCATTGAAATATAACTCCTTTTTATTTATATCTCCATGAAATTTGTTGGACCTTTCTTTGAAGATATTAGTGGCAGTTCTTTGCTAAGTGGGTAATGGACCAGTGAATTGGAGGGCAGTTGAAATATGCAACCTAGAAAATTGTGCTTCCAAATCCCATTTTCCCCTTAATTATCATGGTATTCAGGCAAATAGCTTTTTTAGCCCTTGAATTATCTATATAATTATAGTAGGAGAAAACCAGTCTCTAGGGCTCTTGAAACTTCATTTCCTTTTGGACCATAACAGTCTTTAAACAACTAGGTCAAATGTCCAAAATGATAATGCAGAAGACCAAAGCCTTCACAAATCCCAGTAGAGAAATTTACTAGAAATGTTTATATGAACTGAAGAATGGAAAACTTGCTGTGATATTTTTGTTTATTGCATTAATTCGATTTACTTAAATACCTTAATGAATGAAAAAGAATTTATTATAAGCACAAATTCTCACAGAAGAAATTAAACACCTATGGGGCATGGTGATGAGGGAAAACTGTTTCTCACATGGAAGTCAGAAATGACTAGAGTGATGGGGAAGCTGATTGATGTGTTCTTGCCAGGAATGGTAGTGTTGGTATAATTATTGATTTCATACAATTGGAAATCAGGAGATAAAGTATAGATAGAATTCTATACCAAAGCAGAGGTTGAAATGCAAGTAGGATGGCATGAAGAGGATTGAGAAGCACCATAGTGGGCCTATGACCAGGTAAGAAATGTAGAAGTTTACTAGTCAGAGCTCAGAATCTCAGTGGTGAGAGCTATGGAGGCTGGAGCATGGGAAGTCATAAAGTATCCGTCTTTCATTAATTAGTACTCTTCGTTAAAGTAGTATACATATAGAAATAATTCAAGTTATAAATGGACCTAAGTATGCTTCTATATGTATATAAAACTGCAGTTACCTCAGATTTCAGGTAAATCTATGGCTGATGTGTGCATTATAGCTATAATATATGAGGGTATAATGGTTCATAGCTGAACCTATTGGTACCTGATAAGTCCTAAGTTATTTGTGCTTGACTTTGTTTTCGTAGATAATGTGTGCTTTATTTGTTCTTGATATCGATGCAAAAAATGACAGACATAAAGGTATATATTTGTAAGAATACAAATATATTACTTAATGCAGGTTTATTACTTTACAAGGAACATATATATATTTTTAAGCTTATTTATGTGCTCCAAATGTGTGTATGAGTTTACACATATGAGCCTGAACTAATTATTGCCATCAGATAAATATGTATCTGTAAATATCTATGCATGCATATAAAATATATGTATATATGTGTATATATGATTCCTTCAGTGAGGGACTTAATTTACTAACACAGATTGACACCTTCTCTGTAACTTACAGTCCTAGAAAGTTGACTAAAGGTAATGAGAAATTAAGTGGCTTGCTCAGAGTTAGTAGCCAGTAGGTAGCAAAGATTTGGATTTGAATGCAGGTTTTCTTGATTCCAAGGTCAGTTCTTTATCTACCATATCATGTTGCCTCTCACATATGAGTATATATCTATTATATATGCATACATATACACATACATATATATGTGTATATTCACACATATACATACCCACATATTATATATGTGAGAGGCAACATGGCATGGTACATATGTATATGTGGGGGTATATGTGTGTATATTGTATATGTATACATACATATACATGTGTAAACACACAAATATATGGATTGCCAATGGGGCATTGGAGTTTGTCAGGAAAATCTTGGCTCTAACGTCCAGATGTAGATCCTTGCAGGCTATGTATGTCCTTGAATGCAATGGGAGGCAGCTGGGTATATTTGCCTCCTCTGGCACTGACTTTCCAATTGCTTGCTGGCTGCTGGCTTGCTCTTTGTTTAGTTGTGAGTTGGAAAAGGTCACTTACTATATTTTCTCATTGGGTTTCTTAATCATGATTTGGTTTGGTGTGATTTGCAGGTTTTTGCTGGAATAGGTATATGGGAGCTGGGCTGAGTGCCCAGATGGTTCAGGCAACCATGTTTACCAGAAGGCTATTCTTATATATTTGAATCAATTCCTTGTATATCTTAAATATCAGACCTTTATCAGAGAAACTTGCTGTAAAGATTTTTTCCCAGTTAACTGTTTGCATTCTAATTTTAACTGTAATTTTTGTGTGCATAATTTTTTCAATTTTATGTAATCAAAGTTGTCTTTTATTTCCTATGAGCCACTTTCTCCCTTGTCTGGTCATGAATTCTTGTCCTAACTATAGTTACAAAAGGAGTTTTCGTCTTTGCTCTTGAAATTTGTTTATAATATGGCCTTTAATATCTAAGTACTGTATTTATTTGGAGTTTAATGTTTTATCTGGTGTATGATATGAGTATTTGGTCTGAACCCAAATTCTGCCAGATTACCTAAAAGTTTTTCTTGTATAGTGAATCCTTATCCCAGTAGTTGAAATTTGAGGTTTTATTGAACCTTATTCTACTTAGTAGGTTCATATGCTTTATTTATATATGCCTTTATTTCTGTTGTTGTATTTATATTGATCCTGCCTGTCTTATTAGGTGGCTCTTAAAATAGTTTTAAAACTCCATAGTTTGTTTCCATGGAATTTCTCTATCTCTTCTTGTTCAATTCTGTTAGTAATAAATAGGAACCAAGATGATTTTTGTTAATGTATATCCTACCATTTTGTTGAAGTTATTGCTCTAATTAATTTTTTTCTTTATAGGGTTCTCTGTATATCATAATTTGCAAAAAGGAAAACATTTATTTACTCTTTGTTTCTTATTTCCTTTCTTTTTTGTCTTATTGCTATAGCTAGCATTTTAAATACTATGTTTAAAAGTGTTGCTTTATATCTGATTTGACTGTAAAGGCCCATAGTTTATTTCAGTTATTATATAATAATGACTTTGGGGTTTTTTTGGTAAGTATTGTTACCATATTCTTTTAAAAAGAGCCATGTATTATATATTTTACTTTTTTTCCTCACAGCAATAAATGTTATATTTCATCAAAAGTTTTTGTGGCATTTACTGGTATAAATATATGATTGGTTATTAATATGTTCCGTTAAATTTATAAATTTTTAATTTTCTTAATATTGAACAGTTTTGTATTTCTGGTGTAAATCCTATCTGATTGTGTTTTAAATTTGTTTATGCAACCTCTTTGATAAAACTTCAAAATCTTTGCATTAATATTTATTAGGGATATTGCTTTTCTCCCTGTAATCTCAGTTTGGGTATCAAGACCATATTTCTAATATAAAATCTAGTAGGATCTTTTCCTTTTTTGTTTTTTTTACAAATAATTTAGGAAATATCAAAATTAATTCTTCCTTTAATGATTGATATAATCTACTTGCAAATCCATCTGGTAGTGGGTTTTTCTTTTATTTTGGGAATTTATAATTTTTTCAATTTCTTTTTCTGTGTTTTGGCTGTTTAAATTCTCTGTTACTAGTTCTGTTTGACATTTATATTTTTATAGACATTCACTCATATAATTTAGATGATCAGTTTTATAGGAATGTAATTGAACAAAATAGTTTTACTTATTTCATTGATTTCTTTATTTTTATTTCTTCTTTTTTATTTTATACTGAAAAAAATTTTTAATTAGACTAGCAAATCTGTTCTGTATTTTTTTTTAAATCAGCTTCTGTTTTTATTGATCACTTCAATGGCATTTTTACTTTCAGTTTTGTTCATTTCTTCAACTTGTGAATTTCTATTTTGGTGTTTAAGTGAGGGCTGTTAAGTGGTTGGTTTTCTGTTTTTTCTTTCAGTTGCATGCCCAATTCTTTGATATGTTATTTACTTTTTTCTGATGAAAGTGTATAGAGATATACATTTTCCCGTTTCCCCCTAAACACTGCTTTCCCTGTATCCCAAAAGGTGTTAATTGCATATTTTTCTTCTTTCTATCATTAATATCATTATTACTCTTTGTTCCCCTCCATAATACAGAAAAGGTGTTAAGAGTCAAGGAATATGCTCACCAATCATGGTCTCTGTGCAATATGCTTCCATTCTACTACTCCTTTTCTTCATCCTAACTCAGTCCCTGGGTACAGGTTCTTACTTTTTTCTTCCCTTTTATTCTCCCTTTCATCTTCTGTTCTCTGAAGATTGTCTTTCTTATACCTAAGCCTTCTTCAAGTCTACCCTCTTTCTTAATTCTTCTCCCTCTTCCTGTCCCTACCTGATTTAGTGTTGATTTTTAAAATCAATCTACACCAGACTCTGTCTGCCTATCTCTTTGAATTCATATTTTCAAACCATCTACGTTTCAGATGAAAGTGAGATTCATGGGGGGCAGAGCCAAGATGGCGGAGTAGAAACAGCATTTCCAATGTGCTCTGCCCCACACAAATTTCAAACAATGTGAAAGGGAGCTCCAAACAACTTCTAGAGCCACAGCACCTACAGAACGGCACAGAGAAGCTAACCTCCTGCTGAGGACAGCACAGCAGCCCTGCAGGGAGGGGCCAGCGCAGTGCTCTGAGAGCAGGCAACACAGCACGCTGGGAACCCGAAGCACAGCCACAGAGCAGAGCCTAGGTCCACGTTTTTTAGCCCCAGGGTGGCCGGGCCTTCAGCTGGCTGGTGGAACCCCAGAACACCAGCAGTTGTGGCGATTCCAGAATTATCAGCACAGATATGCCTAGGACAAAGTGAGAGGTTAGTGCCCTATGGACTTTGGGACCAGTATTTCGGGAACACGTGGCTTCCTCCCCTGGGGGCAAAAAGCTGCTGAAGAAACAGCTGCACAGAAGCCATTTTGCAGTGTCAGTAGTGGCTCTAGCTCCTGGTCTGCAAACTGTAGGAAGATCCAGCAATCAGTCTGGGGGTTAATTGCTTTTGCTTTAAACTGCCTGGATCTGGATTGTGGTCTGGGGGGGGAAGTTTGGGGTGGGTATCCAACTTTCCAGAGTGGGTGGAGGCTTTACAGAGGCCACCCAACTGGCGGAAGTTGTGAAGACCTCATGTTTGGGCAGAAGCTCCCCTGTCTGGTGGCAGAGTCCTACTGTGGCAACAAGCCCCCAAATCAAGTAATTAAGTGGCAATATGCCTAGGCAAACGAAACAAAATAAACAGAAAAGTTCAACATTGGACTCCTATTTTAGGGGCAAAGAGGCTCAAAGCATGGAGGAGGACTGTGAGGTCAGAACTCCTGCACCAAAAGCCCCAAATGAAAAGACAAGCTGGCTACAGGCCATAGAGGACCTTAAGAAGCAGATAAGAGAAGTGGGGGAAAATTTGGGAAGAGAAATGAAAAAGATGCAAGAAAAGTATGAAATGACAGTCAACAGCCTGACTGAGGAAAATAACACCTTGAAAAATAGACTAACTCAAATGGCAAAAGAGGCTCAGAAAGGCAATGAGGAGAAGAATGCCTTAAAAAGTCGAATTTGCCAGATGGAAAAAGAATCTCAAAAGCTCACTGAGGAGATTCATTCCTTCAGAGTTAGACTGGAGCAAATGGAAGCTAGTGACTTTATGAGAAATCAAGATACTATTAAACAGATCCAAACAAATGAAAGAGTAGAAGGCAATGTGCAATATCTCATGGGAAAAACCACTGACCTGGAAAATAGATCCAGTAGAGATAATTTAAAAATTATTGAACTACCTGAAAGCCATAATCAAAGAAAGAACCTAGAAATCATCCTTAAAGAAATTCTCAAGGAAAACTGCCCCGATGTTTTAGACCCAGAAGGCAAAATAGAAGTTGAAAGAATCCACCGATCACCTCCTGAAAAAGATCCCAAAAAGAAAACTCCCAGGAATATTATAGCCAGGTTCCAGAATCCCCAGATCAAGGAGAAAATACTACAAGCAGGCAGGAAGAAACAATTTCAATATTGTGGAAACACAATCATAATGTGGCACAGGACCTGGCAGCTTCTACACTGAGGTATCGAAGGGCATGGAATATGATATTCCAGAGGGCAAAAGAGCTGGGAATGAACCCAAGGGTCACCTACCCAGCAAAACTGAGTATCTTGTTTCAGGGGAAAATATGGTCATTCAGTGGAATAGAGGACTTTCAAGCATTCTTGATGAAAAAACCAGAGTTGAATAGAAAATTTGACATTCAGACACAAGAAGCAAGAGATGCTTGAGAAGGTAATCAAGGAAAAGAAATCAAAAGGAACTTATCAAAGGTGGACTATTTATAGTCCTACATGGAAAAACAATAACTGTGTTTGATGAAACCTTTCTCATTATGAAAATAATTGAAGTAGGGTACATGGCATATGTTCACAGGTATACATGGATAGAGGGCACAGGTTGAATTTGATGGGAAGGGATGATTATTTTTTTTTCTGGAGGGCAATTGGGGTTGTGTGACTTGCCCAGGTTCATGTGGCTGGGTTTTTGTTTGTGTGTTGGGTGTCTGGGGCCAAATCCGAGCTCGGGTCCTTCTGGCTCTGGGGCTGGCTCTCTGCTTGCTTCACCACCTAGCCACCCCAAGGAAGGGATGATTCTTAAGGGGTGAAGTCAAGAGGTGAGAGAGGAAAGTGGCAAGAGGAGATGGAGAGAGACAGGGTAGGGCAAACTATCTCATGTAGAAGAGGCAAGGGGAAGTAGTTGCAGGGGAGGGGAAGAACAGGAAGGCAAAAAGGCAAAAGCATATTCTCATTGAAGTTGGCTCAAGGAGAGAATCACATACATACTAAATGGAATATCTTACCCTCACTCACTCTCCTGAGTAGGGGAAAGGGGGATGAGAGGGGGGATGATGGAGGGGAGGGCATTCTGGGGAGAGGGGAGGTTAGAAGTACCCACTATCAAAGAGGGACAGGATCAAAGTAGGGAATGGACCAGGTGGGAGGTGAGACAGGTGGGAGGGAAATATAAGCAGTCTTTTACAATATATCTACTATGGTAATGTTTTGCATAGATATACATGTACAACACATACTGAATTGCTTATCTTCTCAGAGGGAGTGGGTGACAAGGGAGAAAGGGAATGGATCTGAAAATTGAAGTTTTAAAATTAAATGTTTCATAAGATGTCCAGGCAGTGGGGCTCAGAGAGTCACCTTGCCCTAATGGCAAAGTCGAAGGGGGTATGGGAGAAGATATGGGAGAGAGCAGATTGGATGAGGGGATATCTAGTGGGACTGCTATTCTGGGGTGGTAGGTAGGGAAAAAATGGGGGAAAAATGTAACTCATAATCTGGTGGAAATGAATGATGTAAACCAGAAGTTAATAAAGCATTTGTTTAATTAAAAAAGAAAGAAAGAAAACAAAAAAACAAACAAACAAACAAAAAAAAGAAAATGCAGAAAAAAAGAAAGTGAGATTCATATGCACACAATTCCTTCCCTATATCTCTGTACATGTTCATATGGTTTTCTTGTGTGTGCTGATTATATGAGAGGACATGTTCCGCTCCCTTCCTCCCACTTTCTTATCCAGTGTATTTTTCCCTTACTTTAAAAAAATTTTTTTCTCTTAAGAGTATTAAATAGAACAAAATTCTTTTAGGTTCTCTATCTTTTTTTTTACTCCTATGATCCTTAAAGATATTAGAGTCCTTAAGGAACACGTTTATTCTATTATAATATTAAAAAATAGATTACTGTGTAATCTCTTCTAATTGCTTAAATGCCTTTACTTATCTCTATCTCTCTTGACTTGTATTGACTTTTCAATGTTTCTATTCAACTCTGTTTTCTTCATCAGGAATACTTGGAAGTCTTCTATTTCATTAAAATTATGAGATTTTACTCAGCTTTTCTGAGTAAGATTTTATAACTTGTAAGCTTTTTACCTTTTGCTTTCTGTAATATTGCATTCTGAGTTCTTTTCTTTGAAATGGTAACTGTTAGGTTCTCTGTAATATCAACTTTGACTTGTTGGTACTTGAAATTTTTCTTTCTGGCTTCTTACGGTATTTTTTCTTTAATATGGGAATGCTGGATTTTGGCTGTGACATTCCTGGGTGTTTTTATTTGGGGGTTTCTTTTAGGAGGTGATTGGTGGGTTCTATTTTAACTTTGATATCTGGTTCTAATAGATTCATGGTTTTTTTTATTAAAACTTTCTGATGATTCTTAGGTTACATATCTTTTACTTTTTTTTTTCCAGGTTAGTTATTTTTGGTAGGAGATAACATATTCTGACATTTTGGATCTTATTATCATATTTCTTGTCTCATGGAGTCACTAATCTCTTTCTGGCCCATTCTAATTTTCAGAGATTATATTACTTATATAGGATTTTGTACCTTCTTTATCATCTTTTATTTTGTACTTCCTTTATTATGTACTTTTTTATTATCCTTCTGATTTATTCTTCTAGAGCAAGGGATAGCATTCACAGTCAAGGACCATACAAAAACAGGTAGGAGAGAGGGGACAGACAGATTTAATTCCTGGGCCATAATTGACTGGCCTTTTCTCTAGAGCTTTCATTTAATTTATATGGTTATTTTAAAAAGCTTTTCCTTCATTTCTTTCAGCAATTTCAGTAGCAGTTGGGAAAAATCTGTTTGTTTTTTCATTGAAGCTTTGCATGGAGATGATGTACATTTGGGTTAGTTTTAAGTGTCTAGCTCCATAATATTTCTTTATCATTGGCATTTTCTTGTGTTTTCTAATTTTTCCAACCTTACTTCTTGAATTATTACTTAGTGGTAGGACCAGGCTCTACCCTCTCACAAACTTTTGGACGGGATAAATAAGTTCTGTCTGGTCCTAACTTCATTTTTCTTGGTTTCTTCTACTTTTTACTTCCTTTATTGTGTCAGTGCTTTGATTTCTGGTAGGCTTAAGTATCCTGTTGTAGGGCTAGGGCACTGAGTGGTCTTCTTTCCTCCTAGAGGTTTCATTAATCAAGGGCCTGGGAAGTGTTCTGTTTTGCCCTGGGGCTTCCTCAGTCAGGGGAGTGGGTAGTCTCTACTCTACTGGGCTTCATTGGTTAGAGTTTTCATATGTTCTGGAGTTTTCCCTATTAGGGGCCTAAGTGGTCTTCAATCCTCTAATTGTACTTCCCTAGTCAGTGTCCTTAGTGCTTTTCTGTTCCATCTTGGGACTTCCATGATTGGAATGCTGTCTCTTTTGTATTCTTTGGTCTTCCCTATATAGACTGGTGCTACTTTGATTCCTAACCACTTATGATTTTTCTAATCATGGTGCCAGGTGGTCTCTTTACTCTAGGGGGCTTCCCAGACTAAGGAACTATCAAAGGTTTCCAATCTGTTTACCTGCTTTAATGGTGACCTTTCTGATCGGATTCTTCTTCCATGATTCATGGCTTCTGGTTATATTTTTGTACAGTTCTGAGCTGGAGGAGGTAGCTTAGTGAAGTTTCTCTCTTTTTTGTCATTATTCATTTTAGTACTCTTTTTAGATCATTGTTGAAGTGTAATTTACCAGGTTTCCATATTAACTAGAAGTCTGCTTCAGCATTTTGAATGGAAAGACATATCTTGCAAAAAGGAAAGGAAAATGAAAAGGCCCTATATTTTACCTGTTCATTTCATTCCTTACCTTATGTAGTGATATTGCTGATAATGAGAATAAATTGTGGATAATATGACTTTCACAGAGAGAAATTTACCCTAGCACCTAAACTTCTTGCTTATAATATAGTAAATTAAGTACTTGGGGGGATGCTCTTTATTATGCATCAACACCAAAAGTCAATATTCATTTAGAAACAATTTCATATTCACCAAAAGGCATGAAAAGATTATTGATTTGCCTTAAACACAGAGAGTAATCAAATTCAAATCTCTATGTGTTACCTGAAAGAACATGCATGACTTACAAAACTTATTCAGCCATCTTTATTCTTGTGGATCAGAGCCATAACTAGGGCAGGACAGCTGGTGCTTTGCCCCAGGGCACTAGAATTTAGAGGTCACTGACCATATTTGTGCTCCTTCTGCAGCACAGAAAAAAAAAAACTTAGCTAGAGACCTAGTTAGCAAGAATAATTACTTAAATAGGGAGAGAAAGCTACCAGATGGTAAGATTCTCCTCCCTGCTGAGATGGTCACACTCAAGACACATTCCTCTGTGACTGGTCTACTCTGCTCAGAAGACATCTCCAAGCAGTGTCTTTGTAGTGCCTTGGTCTGACTGTCCATAACTACCACCTCTCTATCCCCTCAAATAGTCTACCCTGGACACTAAATTTGTTAGTTGTGATTTTGGAATAGCTTGTCATTAAAGTGAGTCAACTATGTTGTCAAGTACTGATTAAGAAGTAAACCAAACCAATCAGACTAACTGGAATACAATAGACATTTATAGGTGATTACAAAGTAAGTCAATCACTCAATAAGTATTTTAAGTGCCTACTAGGTGCCGCCACTGTTCTAAGTACTGGGGATAAAAAGAAAGGCAAAAGACAATGCCTCTACTCAAAAGAAGACTAGTCTTATGGAGGAGAAACCATGCAAACAAATATGTACAAGTTATATACAAGATAAATTAAAGATAAACAAAAGAAGGGAGGAGCTAGAATTAAGGGGATTTGGAAAAGGTTTCCTATAGCAGATAAGATTTTAGCTAAGACTTGAGGTTAGGGAAGTCAAAAGACAGAGATAAGGATGGAGGATATCCCAGTCATGGGGAAGAGGCAATGAGAATGATTGGAAATAGGGGATGGAGTGTCTTATTCAAGGAACGGCAAAGGAGACTAGTATTATTATATCTCAGTGTTATGTTGGGGGGGTAGGGTTCAAGGTGTAAGAATACTAGAAAAGTGAGGGAGACATGTTATAAAGTTCTTTGAATGTCAAATGGAGGATTTCATTATTTCTGAGGTGAAAAGGAGCCACTGGAGTGGGAGTGGGGGTGGTAATATGACCAAACCTGTACTTCTGGAAAATTACTTTGGCATTCAAATAGAGGACACACAGAAATGATGAGAGACTTGTGGCAGGCCAATCACAATACTATTGTAATAACAGGTGTGAAGTGATAAGGTTCTGCACTAAGTTGGCTAGTATCAGAGTAGAGAAGAAGAGATATATAAAAGACGTCACAAAGGTAGAGAAATAGGATTTGGCCAGAAATTGGGGAAATATGGGAGTAAGAGAGGGTGAAGCATCCATAATGACAGCTAGATTGTTGGTCTGGTTCACTGGGAGGATGGTCATATCCTTGATAGCAATAAGAAAGTTAGGAAGAGTGGAAGGTTTGAGGGGAAAGATAATGAGTTCAATTTTTTACTTTTGAGCTGAAGATATTTATAGAACATTCAGTTTGAAATGTGAGACTAGAGGTCAGCAAAGAGGGTAGAGCTAGATAAGTATATTAGATTATCAGCATAGAGCTGATAATTTAACTCATGGGAACTGATGAGATCACTAAGTGAATGTTATAGGAATGGGAATTTAAGATCTTCCCTGCCCCCACCATTTGATAGGCTTAAGTGCACCTGGAGCCTGTGGTGGGAGGCTTGGTTTTCAGGAATGCCCACACCTTGGTGCTCTGTGATTGGGCAGTGGGTCAAGAGGGTTGTGACATTCTCTGAGCTAGGAGAAGGCTATATAATCCCTGATGTGAGGCTTTGCTTTGGGGCTCACTTTGAGAAATGTGTGATTTGACCAGATGAGACTCTGGGCAGCTATCAAGTTCCCCTGGCTTTGAAAACCCAGATGTGGATGGTTCCCTCTCTGGTAACTGACTAGGTATGGATATAATAGTCAGACAGTTGAAGGCCTGTCTGTTGATATTTTTCTCTGTATTTGTTGTCTGCTTGTAACCTCTGTATTCTCTGAAGTTTGGAGTGCTGACCTTTTTCCCCTGAACTAGGTAAATGACATATGTTTAATTAAAGCAAGATTTTTAACCCATTTTGAGTTTCTTTCCTTTAGAAAAGCAGATCTGGGGTGCTTGCTGTTACAGTGAAAAAGTAAGAAAATATAGGTTAAAAAAGAGGACCCAGGATGGAGCCCTTTAGAGTATTTACATTAGCGGCTGTGACCTAGGTGAAGATCCAGCAAAGGAGACTGAAAGGGAGGGGTCAGATAGGTAGGAGGAAAACTAGGAGAAATCAAATTTATGAAAACATGGTGAGAAGAGAATATAAAAGAAAGGAGGGTGATGGAGAGGTCAAGAAGGATGAAAACTGAGAAAAAGCCATTAGATTTGGCAATTAAATGACCATTAGTAACTTTGGAGAGAGAAGTTTGAGTTGAATGATGAGAGTAGAAGTCAGACTGTAGAGAGTTAAGAAGAAAGTTAGAGGAACAGAAGTGTAGACATCTAGTGTAGATTGCCTTCTCCAGGAGGTTAGTCCCAAAAGGGAGGAAAAATAAGGGACAAATAAGGGACAATGGCTATCAGAGATGGATGAATGAAGTGAGAGTTTTTTAAGGATGGGAGAGATAGAAGTATGTTTGTAGGTAGTAGGGAAGCAGCTAGTAGACAAGGAGAGATTGAAGATAATAGAGCGTGGATGATAGAGGAATTTTCTGGAAGAGGTAAGATGGAATAAGATTGCTTGTACATGTAGAAGGATGTGCTTTGGCAAGAAGGGAATCCTCAATGTATGCCATGAGTAAAGGTAGAGACAGTTGCAGAAGGCATCTGGGAGATTTGAGTTAAGGAGGAGGGGAGAAAAGTAATCTGTTGGTGAATGATCTCAATTTAATTCCATGGAATATAAGGCAAGGTTCTTAGGAAAGGTCTTCTCAGAGTATTAAGTAGTTCAAGCAAGTAGACTAGTAAGGGGAAAAGAATCTGGTTGGCCAGGCCAGGCCAGAAGATATGGGAATGGAGAAGCAATGAATGGCATCTCTCTGTCCCCTACGAGCAGGAAGGGTTACCTCCAAATGGGAAGAGGTCAGATCAGGGAATTGACTCAAGAGGCACTTTGAAGGTACCTGAGGAGAAACAAACCCCAGTGTCCCAGGAATAGGACTATAGGCAGAACTAATAAAACGCTTGGAAAGAAAATCAGGGTAGGAATCATTGATTTAAAACAAATCCCAGTTTATTATTCTACACACACAAATAGGTGCATCATCCTCCTTAGAGGAGCCCACATCTATGATGCTTTTTCCCCCTTTTTCAAAAAAAAAATTAGGATTTGTGTCTTTCTTGCAAAAAGATTTTTTTTTATTTTTTGGGCAAATGCCTGACTAAACAGATGGATTTTGCTTCATGCCCTAGCTGCTAACTGATTTGTGCAGTATTGAACTTGAAGGGAAGAGAATCTCTGAATTCCAGGCCCTTTATGGATGGAGCTCTGCCTTTTAGTGTCCACTGAATCTAAATCTGGGTGTCTTCCAACAGCTTTCAAGTGTCCTGAGTCCCTTCCTTCCTTCCTTCCTTCCTTCCTTCCTTCCTTCCTTCCTTCCTTCCTTCCTTCCTTCCTTCCTTCCTTCCTTCCTTCCTTCCCTCCCTCCCTCCCTCTCTATTGAGTTAAAGGAAGTATGAATACAAAGAGAGGCAATCAGTAAGGTTAGCTGACTTCAGAACTCACAGAAGACTACAGACTAGCAATCAACACCTTGAACTGCACCTGGAGGCAAACTGATAGCTAGGGTAGTCTATGAGGCATAGGTGTGAGCAGATAAACCATTGCCTTCTTCATTAGCAGTAGCTTCCAGGTGCTTCTCAAGGGGAGCTGCCAATGTTGTGTAGAAGAATAAGCTTGTTACTTTAAAAAATCAAATGATAAAATAGGTGTGAAAGTACTTTGTGAAGCATAAAGTCTTATATGAATGTAAGGCATAATTATTTCATCCTACTGAAAATCCTAAATTTTTAATAATACTGTAGTTTATATTTTTTGTTATCATATCACAGTATCATGTGACAGTACAGGTGGGATAATAGAAAAACTCAACGTATTTGGAGTCTAGAGGACATGAATTCAAATCCCAGCTCTGTTGTTTACTATTCCTGCAACCGTAGGCAAGAAATCATTTAATTATCCCTTCCAAATGGTGCTGAGCCAGTCCCCTCCTGAATCCTTTTCCTACTGGGAATATAACCTGATATAACAAAAACTGCTGGGCCTTGCTATCTGTATTCCTTAAGATCTCTTAGGATCTCTGGGCTGAATCCCGTAAGTATTACATCTCTCTAATAGAATGAGATCAGGAGTTGTCTTTTTCTTTTAAATCATATCTCCAGAATTTAGCAGACAGTAAATACTTGATAAATTTTTTTTCATTTATTTGCTCCATCCATATTTCCTTCCCCCCACCTTCCCTTCCTGCCTCCATTCCTCCCTCCATCCTTTCCTTTCTCTCTCCCTCCCTTTGACCCTTCCATTCTTCCTTCCTAAGAACCTTACCTCTCTATTGAGTTAAAGGAAGTATGTATTTTATCATTTGTTTTCTGGAATTGAACATGTTTATTGCAATGAATCTGAGTTTGGTTGCTTTCTCACACTCTTTTCATCTACATTATTGCAACCATTAAATCTACAGGGTGTCCAAAAAGTCTTAGAGCAAATTTTAAGTTATCTCATTTATTTACAAAAATAGAATAATAATGTGCATGCTATTTGACTGATAATGCTATTATGAAGATCAAAGAAGATAGTGCATGTAAAGTTCTTCATAACTGTAAAATACTATTGAAACAAATTACTATTAAACCTGAATATTAAATGTCCACTTCCTTCCTCATTTCACTTAACTGCAATGAAATCCATTATATCTTAAAACTGCACTAAGACTTTTGGGGTGTCAAATTGTTCTGGTTCTGCTCACCTCACTCTGCATCAGTTTATACAAGCCTTCTTCCTGGTAAAGTAGCTGCAGCTAAGGACCAGCTTTCTTTCTCTCTTTTTTAAATATTTTTTAGTTTACATCATTCATTTCCACAAGATTTTGAGTTACAAATTTTCTCCCCATTTTTCCCTACCCACCACCCAAAAACTGAATATTCCCTCCCCCATCTGCTCTCTCCCATATCTTCCCCCATCTTCCTCCAACTTTCTAATAGGGCACAGTGGATCTCTATGCCTCAGTGCCTATATATCTCATTTTCCAGTTACATGTAAAATAATAATAATGATGTGTATAAATATTTTTAAACATTTGATTTAAAAAATTTAAATTCCAGATTCTTTCCTTTCCTCCCTCATCACCCACCTTCACTGGGAAGATAAGTAATTCAATATAGGTTGTACATGTGTAGCTATGCAAAACATTTCCATAGTGGATATATTATGAAAGACTGACTGTATTTCCCTCTATCCCATCCCACACCCCACTTGTTCTGTTCTCCATTTTGATGCTGTCTCTTTTCAAAAGTGGGTGCTTCCAACTTCCCTCCCCCTGCAGCCTATACTACCTTCCATTATCCCCCCTCTCTTCCCCTTCCCCTCTACTCTCCTGTATGGTGAGATACCCTATTTAGTGAGTATGTCATTCCCTCCCTGAGCCAGATTCAATGAGAATAAGGTTGACTCATTCCCTTTTGCCTTCCTGTTCTTCCCCTCCACTGTAACAGTTTTCCCTTGCTTCTTCTGTATGAGATAATTTACCCCATTCTGTCTCTCCCTATCTCCTCTCATTGTATTCCTCTCTCACCTCTTAATTTCACCTTTTAAGTATCATCCCTTCCTATTAAATTGGTCCCATGCCCTCTGTCTATGTATACCTGTACACACACACACACACACACACACACACATATATATACACACATATTTACATATGTATATATATATGTATAGGTTCATATACCCTCCTATATAGACATATGTGTATGTATACATACATATATATTTATATACACACACATTTCTATTCCCTTCAAATATTCTTATATTGAGAAAAGTTTCATAAGTTACAATTATCATTTTCCCATGTAGGAATATAAATAGTTCAACTTTGATAAATTCCTTATGATTTCTTTTCCCTGTTTACCTTCTCATGCTTCTCTTCCTTCTTGTATCTGAATGTCAAATTTTCTATTCAACTCTGGTTTTTCATCAAGAATGCTTGAAAGTCCTCTATTCCACTGAATGACTATATTTTCCCCTGAAACATGATACTCACTTTTGCTGTGTAGGTGATTCTTGGTTTTAATCCTAGTTCCTTTGACCTCTGGAATATCATATTCCAAGCCCTTTGATCCCTCAATGTAGAAGCTGCCAGATCCTGTGTTATCCTGATTGTGTTGCCACAATATTCACATTGTTTCTTCTTGGCTGCTTGTAATATTTTCTCCTTGATCTGGGAATTCCAGAACCTGGCTATAATATTCCTAGGAGTTTACTTTTGGGGATCTTTTTCAGGAGGTGATTGGTGGATTCTTTCAACCTCTATTTTGCCCTCTGGTTCTAAAACGTCAGGGAAATTTTTCCTTGAGAATTTCTTGAAGGATGATTTCTAGGTTCTTTTTTTGATCATGGCTTTCAGGTAGTCCAATAATTTAAATTATCTCTCCTGGATCTATTTTCCAAGTCATGGTTTTCCCAGTAGGATATTTCACCTTGCCTTCTATTTTTTTATTTGCTTGTATCTGTTTAATAGTATCTTGATTTCTCATAAAATCACTGGCTTATATTTGCTGCAATCTAATTCTGAAGGAATGATTCTCTTCAGTGAGCTTTTGAGATTCTTTTTCCATCAGGCAAATTTGGCTCCTTAAGGTATTCTTCTCTTCATTGCCTATTTCAGCCTCTTTTGCCATCTGTTAGTCTATTTTTTAAGGTGTTATTTTCTTCAGTCAGGTTGTTGACTCTCATTTCTTAATTTTCTTACATTATCCTTATTTCTCTTCCCAATTTTTCCTCTACTTATCTTATTTGGTTTTCAAAATCTTTTTTAAACTCCTCTATGTCCTGTAACCAGTTCATATTTTTCTTGGAAGCTTTTGGTGCAAGAGTTCTGACTTCCTCCTCTCCCATGCTTTGATCCTTTTTGTCCCCAAATAGGAATCTAATGTTGGAATGCTCTGTTTGCTTCGCTTCCTTTGCTTGCTCATGTTGCCACTCAGTTATTTGACTTTTGAGCCTTTTGCCACAGTAGTACTCTGCTACCAGAAAGGCGAGTTTTATTCCAAATTTCTGGGGCTTTCACAGCTGCTGGAGCTATTAGTTGGGTGCCCTCTCTAAAGCCTCTGCATGCTCTGGCAGACTGTTCACACACCCCAGGACTTCCACCCTAGACAGCAATCCAGATCCAAGCAGGTTATAGCAAGAGCAATTACCCCTCAGACTGGTTGCTTGGTCCCCCTACAATCTGCAGACCAGGAGCCCTGAAGCAGGCACGATGTGGGTGGCTGCACAGCTGTCTAGCCTCAGCTACTTCTCACCCTGGTGGCAAAGGCCAGACCACACTCCCGAATTTCCAGGTCCCATAGTCCACACTGTACTGACCTCTCACTTTGTCCTTAGCATCTATGGGTTGATAATTCTGGAAACCGCCACAGCTCCTGGTGATGTGAAGTCCATCTGGCCAGCGGCTGGTTGTGTCTGCCATGAGGCTAAAACCTCAGGGTCCTGCAGGGCTGGGCTTGGCTCCTGGAGCACTGTGCTGGCCTGGCTGCTTCCTGCTGGCCTGCTGGGCTGTCTTCAGTGGGAGGTTAGCTTCTCTCTGTCATTTTGTGGGTTCTGTAGCTCCAAAAATTTTTTAGAGTCATTTTTTACATGAATTGGAGGAGGTGGAAGCCAGAGGGGTGCAGAAGTCCTGTTTCTACTCTGCCATCTTGACTCCACCCTAAGGACTAGCTTTCTTTCCCACTTGTCAGTATTCCCAGAAATATAGCCAGAGCATTGCTTTGATATAGTATATTTCCAAGTTTAGAGTATTGTTTTTTGGTTTTGTTTTGTTTTGCTTTAATATTGAGGAGCTTATTTTTCCTTGCTTCAAATGGGATTGTTTTTCAACATCTGGGAAGGCCATGTAATTAAAATGGAGTAATCTCTCTCTTCTCCCATATACATTAGCAGCTTGTTGGTACTCTGCCCATAGAAATTAACCCATTCTGTTTTATTATATGTGTCCTTGTCTGACCTCCCCACCCAAATGGTGAGCTCTTAGAAGATAGAAATATTATGGACTGTGTACTAATCACTGTTTTGCATACTTGTACTCAGAAAGTATTTACTGATGGAATGGAAAGGAATGCTATCCTCACCTAGAATTTTTGTTCTGGTCTATTTTAATCCCCTTATTTGATCTCTTTTGGGAATAGAATGCTATGGAAGCATTTTTATTAGCACTGCCAGAGTTTTTCTCAGACACCCTCTACCTTGAAGAGACTAACATTAAAGAAGTGGGAGGAGGCATGGATGCCTTTTGTCTCCTACTTGTTGGAAGGTGCTTGTTGAGCCAGGGAATGTCCAGCATAGGCCTTGACAGGTGATAATTAGCCAGGCTGAAGACTGGGCTTTGGACAAAGAGTAATGAGTTTGCTGAGATGGGGAATTTTTAGCTGCCCAAGGAGCCAAAGCTGGCACTGTAGCAATGGGAACAATGCTTTGGTGTCTGATATAAATCCTTAGATGCTTATTAATGCATCCTTTTTCCAGGGCTCTTTCAAATCGATATTAGACTAAGTTCCCAGAGGGATAAATCAAAGTAGAGCTGGATTTCTCTAATGTCACAAAGTCAGTGGCACAGAGGAGTCTAAAAATGTGGTAATATGCTGATAAATTACTCTTTTGGGGAAGTTTGAGGTCATTTAGAAATGGCCATCTTGTATGTACATCACAATGTTGAAATTTCCTCCCCTTAAAAACACAGGGAGGGGGCGGAGCCAAGATGGCGGAGTAGAAACAGCTCATCCAAGCCACTCTGCCCCCACATTCCCCCCAAACGATGTAAAAGAGGACTCTGAACAACTTCTGGAGCCCCAGCACCCACAGAACGACACAGAGAAGCTAACCTCCCGCTGAAGACAGCCCAGCAGCCCTGCAGGAAGGACCAGCGCAGTGGTCTGGGACCTGGCAGCGTGCAGCATGCAGCGCGCAGGAGCCGAGCCTAGCCAAGCCCAGGTCCCCATGAGCCGAGGTTTTAGCCCCAGGGCAGCAGGGCCAGCAGCCAGCTGGAGGAACCCCAGAACACCAGGAGCTGTGGCGAATCCAGAATTATCAACATAGACTTGCCTGGGACAAAGTAAGAGGTTAGTGTCCTATGGACTTTGGGACTGGTATTAGGGAATGCGTCGGCTCCCTCCCCTGGGGGCTAGAAGCCACTGAGGAGACACCCCATTTTGTAGTTTTCAGAGGCAGCGCCCGCTCCCAGCCTGCAAATTTGTAGGGAGATCCAGCGATCAGTCTTGGGGGGTAATCGCTCTTGCTTTAACCTCCCTGGATCTGGATTGTGATCTAGGGTGGAAGTCGTGGGTGGGTTTACAGTTTGCCAGAAATGGAAGTTGCCCCCCACACGTTCGGGACGAAAATTCCTCTATCTGGCCTTAAAGCCATAGTGTGGCAACAAGCCCAAAAGTCAAGTAATTAAGTAGCAACATGCCAAGGCAAAGGAAACAGAAAAATGCAACCCTAGACTCGTATTTTGGGGGCATAGAGCAGGAAAAGGACTGTGAGGTCAGAAGTCCTGCTCCAAAAGCCCCAGGGGAAAACATGAGTGGGTTGCAGGCCATAGAGGACCTGAAGAAGGACTTTAAAAATCAAATAAGAGAAGTGGAGGAAAAATTAGAAAGAGAAATGAGAAGATGCAGGAAAAGTATGAAATGAGGGTCAACAGCCTGACTGAGGAAAACAACACCTTAAAAAAGAGACTAACTCAAATGGCAAAGGAGGCCCAAAAGGGCAATGAGGAGAAGAATGCCTTAAAAAGTCGAATTTGCCAGATGGAAAAAGAACCTCAGAAGTTCACTGAGGAGATTCATTCCTTCAGAGTTAGACTGGAGCAAATGGAAGCTAATGACTTTATGAGAAATCAAGATGCTGTTAAGCAGCTCCAAACAAATGAAAGATTAGAAGGCAATGTGAAATATCTCATGGGAAAAACCACTGACCTGGAAAATAGATCCAGGAGAGACAATTTAAAATTTATTGGACTACCTGAAAGTCATGATCAAAGAAAGAACCTAGAAATCACCCTTCAAGAAATTCTCAAGGAAAACTGCCCTGATGTTTTAGATCCAGAGGGCAAAATAGAGGTTGAAAGAATCCACCAATCACCTCCTGAAAAAGATCCCAAAAAGAAAACTCCCAGGAATATTATAGCCAGGTTCCAGAATCCCAGATCAAGGAGAAAATACTACAAGCAGCCAGGAAGAAACAATTTCAATATTGTGGAAACACAATCAGAATAGCCCAGGACCTGGCAGCTTCTACACTGAGGGATCAAGGGCATGGAATATGATATTTCAGAGGGCAAAAGAACTGGGAATGAACCCAAGGGTCACCTACCCAGCAAAACTGAGTATTTTGTTTCAGGGGAAAATATGGTCATTCAGTGGAATAGAGGACTTTCAAGCATTCTTGAGGAAAAAACCAGAATTGAATAGAAAATTTGACACCCAGACACAAGAAGGAAGAGATGCCTGAGAAGTTAATCAGGGAAAAGAAATCAAAAGGATCTTATCAAAGTTGAACTATTTACATTCCTATATGGAAAAGCAATAATTGTGACTGATGATAGCTTTCTCACTATGAAAATAAAGGAAGAAGGGGGTGTGGTCATATGAATACATATGTGAATGTGTGTGTATATGGTTACAGTTATATATGGATAGAGGGCATAAGTTGAATTTGTTGGGAAGGGAGAATACTCAAGGGATGAAATTATGAGGTGAGAGAGGAGGGTGGCAGGAGGAGATTGAGAGAGACAGGGTAGTGTAAACTGTCCCATGCGGAGGAAGCAAGGGGAAGTGGTTGAAAAAGAGGGGGAGAATAAGGAAGGCTAAAAAGGCAAAACCACATTCAAACTGAATTTGGTTCAGGGAGAGAATGGCATACATAGTAAATGGGATATCTCAACCTGCAGCAGGATAGGGGGAAGGGGGATGGGAGGAGGGATGATGGATGGGAGGGCATCCTTGGGGTGAGGGGAGGTTGGAAGTACCCACTATAGAAGAGGGACAGGATCATGTAGGGAATGGACCAGGGGGGGGGTGGGATGAGAGGGAGGGAATTATAAGCAGCCTTGTACAATATATCTACTATGATAATGTTTTGCATAGCTAGACATGTACAACATATACTGAATTACTTATCTCCCAAGAGGGAATGGGTGACAAGGGAGGAAGGAAATGGATCTGAAATTTGAGGTCATAACATTAAATGTTTCAAATATATATATAAATACTATTATTAATACTCGTTTGCTTGTAATAGGGAGATAAGATGTGCAGGCATTGTGATGCAAAGACTCACCTTCCTCTAATGGAAAAGTCGATGGGGGTATGGGAGAAGGTATGGGAGAGAGCAGATTGGAGGAGGCGATGTCTTGTGGGATTACTGTTCTGGGAGGTTGGGTAGGGGAATAATGGGGGGAAAATGATTGTAACTCAAAATCTGGCAGAAATGAGTGATGTAAAACAGAAGTTAATAAAGCATTTGTTTAAAAAAAACACAGGGAGTCAAAATAGTAATGAAAACATGTTAGTGCTAAAAATCATACCATTAACAAGTTACCACTAAAATGAAATAGTTTGGGTAGTCCATTTTTTATCCTTCCATGGAAATTATCTTGCTTGATAGGAAATAGTATACTCTTCTTATTTTGATTATTTCATATTCACCATGTATATATTTTGTATATACATGTATATATATATATATTGTACATATATATATATTTCGTGTATATATATATATATATATATATATATATATATATATATATATATTTGCGAACATAGGTGTTTGCAGGTTGTCTCTATACCATTAGTTAATGAACTTTCAGTTCAAGTACTGTCTTTTATATTTTTATTTCCTCGATACTCAGTACAGTGCCTTGCACATACTAGGTACTTAATAATGCCTTATTGATTGATAGTCAACATTTCTCTTCAGTATTTAGCTCAAACCTTTTAGCAGGCTTTGGGGAGATTTATCATTTTCCTGTTCCTTTACTCCCCATCCCCATCCCTTTCTATTTTCTAGATAATTAAGGGGATTCTGGACAAATGAAAGAAGGGAGGAAGTGCACATTTAATCTAAAAATTTAATAAGTTTCTATTTCTATAGCATTTTACAATTACAAAGAACTTTATATGCACTATTTACTTTGATCCTCATTATAGTCTGATTAGTTAAATAGCATATATATTACTACACTATTTTTTGTTAATATATGGTATAAAGAAGTTGCTGGGTCTGAAAAGGGTTAAATGACTTGCTCAAGGTCACATAAGTAGTAAATGGTAGAGTTAATACTTCAAATCTAGGTCTTTTGGATCTAATTTGAGTGCTCTTTCCCTATATCAGCTATTCATTCAATGACTCATTGACTTTTTAGCTTCCTGTTGTCACTGGACAAAAAAATAGAGTCATTCCTCATGAAAAACATAAATCTTTGCTTGGTCCCAAAAATGAAATTTTAAAAAATTAATTCAAGAAGAGCAAATGGTTGATAAATCTGTTCCTGTTTTATAGCTCTATGGATAGAAAGATCTTTATGATATTTAGTCCCTAAAAATCTACATACAGGCTAGAACTATGTCTATATAACTATACCACATCAACCTATGAAAATATGTTCCATAAAAAATTTAGAAGTCCTCCAAATTATAAATAATTATTCACATAAATCTAAAATATTATGTATATACATATATTTATATATCTGGTATTCCATTTTCTTCTGTTTATACATCTATATGTGTGTATATATGTACACAATACATATATATGTGTATGCATGTATATATATATATAGACAGAGAGAAGAGAGTGTTCTTAGTCTAGCAATAAACTCAATTCAGTGCTCAGCTAATCAGGCAAATAGTGGGGAACTTAAGGCAGAGAATCCCCTGGAGGAGGCAGATCCATGTACCTATATCAGAGACAAGTGGGGATAAAGAGGGGATGGTGAACCCTGATGGAGAATTAAACTTCCTGCCATGTGCTCTGCCAACTTTACATTTCACTTTCCCAATCCCTGCCAAAAGTTAATTGTGTTATTGGAGAGACCCAAACAGGAGACAGTATATTATTCAGGAGACAACATGTCTAACCAGCACCAGAGTCACAAAAATATAGATAAACATAAACATACAGTAGTGTAACCTAGGGAAGAAGCATCCTTAGGGTGTGTGGTTCCTTATGTTATAGAGAATGACAGCTATATATTCTAGAAATCCCTGACCCCAGGAACCCAGAAGAAAATTTTACTCAAAGGAAAATATCACAAGGAATCTGCAAGGGCTGAAAAAGACCTCCAGAGCCAGAACCTGGGAGGTACCCACTTTGCCACAAATGAGCCTTGCTACATTTTTATATTAAGTTTTATCCCACTTTCATGAGGGGTCTTGTATACATGGAGGGGAAATGTATCTTAATTTGAGGATAAACCAGGGGCTTCTTGACTTCAAGACAAGTTCTCTCTCCTTGTATTACATTGCTTTTCTAAAGGTTATATATAGTCTTAAAACTATGTAATTTCTAGCATCCTCTGCCCCTTTTTCTGCCACCATCCCTGCAGATAGAGAAGAGAACTACCCAGGAACAATGGCCATTTCTATTCTTCTTTGATTCAGGCATTGTTATGGTCAAAGATTTCATCATCAAGTGACCATCCTACTGGTAGTGATCCTCGTCATACATAGCTTGGTTTGTGCTCTAGGCACAGTCGGTCATTTTACCAGGACCATACTCAAAACTGTTCCAGCTTGATAGAACCTATCAGAAGAAGAGTGTCTTTGACATAGCCTTTAAGAACAAAATCATCTCTATACCACAAAGAGGTATCAAAGTAGCCCTTCTTTGGAGATTAAGTATTCTTAGTAGCAATATTAAAAAAAAACCTTCATAATATTTATAGCTGTACAAAATGGTATGAGCTTGATTGTTAATGGTTGATGGCCTGTTGGGTATATTGTAAAAGGAATTATGATTGAAGTTATGGTCGAACTCAATAGCATCAAACATCCCTTTTTTTTTCTTGAGACTATCTTTCTTTATTAACTTCTGTTTTACATCATTCATTTCCGCCAGATTTTGAGTTACAATCATTTTCCCCCCCATTATTCCCCTACCCAACCTCCCAGAATAGTAGTCCCACAAGATATCGCTTCCTCCAATCTGCTCTCTCCCATACCCCCTTCAACTTTTCCATTAGAGGAAGGTGAATCTTTGTGTCCCAATGCCTGGCCATCTTATCTCCCAATTATAAGCAAAAGAGTATTAATAATAGTATGTATATATATTTGAAACATTTAATGTTAGGACCTCAAATTTCAAATCCATTTCCTTCCTCCCTTGTCACCCATTCCCTCTGGGAAGATAAGTAATTCAGTATATGTTGTACATGTCTAGCTATGCAAAACATTATCATAGTAGATATATTGTACAAGGCTGCTTATAATTCCCTCCCACTCATCCCACCCCCCACCTGGTCCATTCCCTATATGATCCTGTCCCTCTTCTATAGTGGGTACTTCCAACTTCCCCTCCCCCCAAGGATGCCCTCCCATCCATCATCCCTCCTCTCATCCGCCTTCCCCCTATCCTGCTGCAGGTTGAGATATCCCATTTAGTATGTATGTCATTCTCTCCCTGAACCAAATTCAATGAGAATGTGGTTTTGTCTTTTTTGCCTTCCTATTCTCTCCCTCCCTTGTAACCACTTCCCCTTGCTTCTTCTACATGAGATAGTTTACCCTACCCTGTCTCTCCCCATCTCCTCTTGCCACTTTCCTCTCTCACCTCATAATTTCATCCCTTGAGTATTCTCCCTTCCCAACAAATTCAACCTATGCCTTCTATCCATATATAACTGTAACCATATACACACACATTCACATATGTATTCATATGACCACACACCCTTCTTCCATTATTTTCATAGTGAGAAAGATATCATCAGTCACAGTTATTGCTTTTCCATATAGGAATGTAAATAGTTCAACTTTGATAAGTTCCTTTTGATTTCTTTTCCCTGATTACCTTCTCAGGCATCTCTTGCTTCTTGTGTCTGGATGTCAAATTTTCTATTCAATTCTGGTTTTTTCCTCAAGAATGCTTGAAAGTCCTCTATTCCACTGAATGACCATATTTTCCCCTGAAACAAAATACTCAGTTTTGCTGGGTAGGTGACCCTTGGGTTCATTCCCAGTTCTTTTGCCCTCTGGAATATCATATTCCATGCCCTTCGATCCCTCAGTGTAGAAGCTGCCAGGTCTTGGGCTATTCTGATTGTGTTTCCACAATATTGAAATTGTTTCTTCCTGGCTGCTTGTAGTATTTTCTCCTTGATCTGGGGATTCTGGAACCTGGCTATAATATTTCTGGGAGTTTTCTTTTTGGGATCTTTTTCAGGAGGTGATCTGTGGATTCTTTCAACCTCTATTTTGCCCTCTGGATCTAAAACATCAGGGCAATTTCCCTTGAGAATTTCTTGAAGGGTGGTTTCTAGGTTCTTTCTTTGATCATGGCTTTCAGGTAGTCCAATAATTTTTAAATTGTCTCTCCTGGATCTATTTTCCAGTCAGTGGTTTTTCCCATGAGATATTTCACATTGCCTTCTATTCTTTCATTTGTTTGGATCTGCTTAACAGCATCTTGATTTCTCATAAAGTCACTAGCTTCCATTTGCTCCAGTCTAACTCTGAAGGAATGAATCTCCTCAGTGAACTTTTGAGATTCTTTTCCATCTGGCAAATTCGACTTTTTAAGGCATTCTTCTCCTCATTGCCCTTTTGGGCCTCCTTTGCCATTTGAGTCAGTCTATTTTTTAAGGTGTTGTTTTCCTCAGTCAGGCTGTTGACCCTCATTTCATACTTTTCCTGCATCCTTCTCATTTCTCTTTCCAATTTTTCCTCCACTTCTCTTATTTGATTTTTAAAGTCCTTCTTAAGGTCCTCTATGGCCTGCAACCCGCTCATGGTTTCCCCTGGGCTTTTGGAGCAGGACTTCTGACCTCACAGTCCTTTTCCCGCTCTATGTCCCCAAAATAGGAGTCTGGGGTTGCATTTTTCTGTTTCCTTTGCCTTGGCATGTTGCCACTTAATTACTTGACTTTTGGGCTTGTTGCCACACTATGGCTTTAAGGCCAGATAGAGGAATTTTCGTCCCGAACGTGTGGGGGGCAACTTCCGTTTCTGGCAAGCTGTAAACCCACCCACGACTTCCACCCTAGTTCACAATCCAGATCCAGGGAGGTTAAAGCAAGAGCGATTACCCCCACAAGACTGATCGCTGGATCTCCCTACAGTTCGCAGGCCAGGAGCTGGAGCTGCCTCTGAAAACTACAAAATGGTGTTTCTCCTCAGTGGCTTCTAGCCCCCAGGGGAGGGAGCCGACGCATTCCCCACATACTGGTCCCAAAGTCCATAGGACACTAACCTCTTACTTTGTCCTAGGCATGTCTATGTTGATAATTCTGGATTCGCCACAGCTGCTGGTGTTCTGGGGTCTCTCCAGCCGGCTGCTGGCCCTGCCGCCCTGGGGCTAAAACCTTGGCTCACACGGACCTGGGCTCCACTCGGCTCGGCTCCCTGTGTTGTGCACACTGTGCGCTGCCGGCTCCTAGACCACTGTGCTGGTCCTTCCTGCAGGGCTGCTGGGCTGTCCTCAGCAGGAGGTTAGCTTTTCTGTGTCGTTCTGTGGGTGCTGGGGCTCCAGAAGTTGTTCAGAGTCCCCTTTTACATAGTTTGGGGGGAATCTGGGGGCAGAGTGGCTTGGATGAGCTGTTTCTACTCTGCCATCTTGGCTCCTCCCCCCCAAACATCCCTTCTGAGATTCTATGATTCCATGATGCCATTTTGGCCCCTAAAATATATGTCCCAAACTGTATTTACCATTTCTTTCCTTCTTTTCCAAAACTTCTTTTTCCTCCTGGTTTCTCTATTTTTGTTTGTAGTGCTACCATTATTCCTCACTCAAAATCTTGGAGTAACTTTCAATTCATCCCTCTTCCTGGCACATCACTCCCAATCACTCATCAAATGCTGGGAATTTTGCTTTCCCATCAGCTCTAATATCCTTTCTATTCCACTCTAGGACATTAGTTTAGATTCATGTTATCACTTACCTACATAGTTACAATATACTTTACCCATGTTCAATATCTCTTCATTTTAATCTGTCCTGCTTATCACACCAGATTAATCTTATCTATCAGTGATCATTTAATTCACTTGTATTTACACATTAGATTGTAAGCTCCTTGAGGGCAGGCACTGTCTTTGACCTCTTTTTTTATCTCCAGAACTTAGCACAACATCTGGGACATAAGAAGTATTTAATAAATATTGATTGATTAATTGGTTACTAAATACAACATATTGTATTTAGATAACAACTACCCACCACTACTACTACCAAAACCAACAACCAACCACATGACAACACCTTAGACTATTATTAAAGACCCTTCAAAATTTATCACCAATATCTTTTGCAACATTGTCTCCCTTTACTTGGCTAAATGTTTTCTAGACTCCAGTCATTTAAGACTATTACTTCCTAGGGTTTTTTTAGGCTTTCCTGTCTCCATACCTTTGCTTATGACATTGCCTTCCTGTGCAATCCTGCCTATTCTTCAATACTCGCTGTAACACCACCACTACCATAAACTTTTTCTGATAGCCCCCAACTTAAAGTGATATCTCCCTCCCTAGCTCCCCAGGGCTTTGCTTGTACACCATTTATGGTACTTATCTCACCGCCTTGTAGTTATTTCTGGACATGTCATTCCTCCTATTAGATTATTAGCACAATGAGGACTGTCGCCCATAGCACCTAGATTGAATATGACAATTAATCTATCATCTCACTGAAGTATTTATTCCCCCATCACCCATACTATCACCCCTACCAGTGGAAGGGGAAGGAGAAGAGAATAAGTATTTCTAGAGTACCCATTATTTGCCAGCATTATGTTAAGCACTTTTTACAAGATCTCATTTAATCCTCACAGAAATCCTGCAAAGTAGGTGCTGTCATTATCCCTTATTTTACAATTAGGGAAAATAAGGCAAACAGAAGCTAGGTAACTTGCCCAGGATCATATAACTAGTAAGTGTCAAGGGTCAGCTTTGAACTCAGGACTTTGTGACTCTGGACCAGTGCTTTATCTGTTAAGCTACCAACTGTCTCAGTGATATAAATGACAACCCATCCATGCCTACTAGTCTTGAGTAATCCTATCCTATGTCTTTCCAGATGTGCTAGGAGCATTCTTTCTTTTACTCTCATCATTGATGGATACCAATGGAGTATGTAGGATAGCCTTTAGTTATCCCTCCCTCCTACTATAGCACTGTCCCATCTCCTTTTTCTGATCTTTAATATCTCTGGTGATTTCTTTACTCCACCTCTCCTGCATAAGCCCTCATTGTAATGTGTTACACTCATGTGCATCATGCAACTTTATAGCTCTTTCATTGGTCCTCAGCTTCAGTTCTCTGGAAACTATAATATTACATGTGTAATGCATGATCCAGGCTTGGAAATTGGATTATGTACAATCTGCAGCCAAGTAATATCACTGGATTAACATCTGTATTATAAAAGATGGACCTCTATTCCAGGGAGATTTCCAAAAGGCAAACCAGTCTCTTGCTCTTTTCCTGTTCATTCTCTGTTCATTTTTCATTTGAAAGGTCTGAATGATTACATGTAAAAAAGACAACCCTCCCCCCCAAAATCTCAAACCCACACCTATGTAAATATATTCACATACAAGTTTCCATACAACTATATGCACAAGCAGGTACCCTGTGATAAGGCAGACACAGATATAACACCAAAACAAATGTGTGTAAAGTGTATATACACCTACATATACTCAAAAGAGTACATGGATGTATACATGAGAGATAAAATGCCTTACCTATGTGAAAGAAAATCGACTAGGAGGAAAGCAGAGCAGAGAGGGGCTAGATGAGAGAGTGAGTAATTTGTGAAACAACCACAGGATACTGGAATATCTTATTTGACTGTGAGAAGCAAAAATAATTGAGGAGAGAAAATGCTAGTGATTTTTATTAAAGAAAATGAGAGAAAAGGCAGATGAGATTTTACTTTTGTGGCCCAGCCTCAAAATTAACGCTTAATGGGAAGTAATTGGATGACTTTGCCAAAAGCAGTAGCAATTTATCCTGACCTGTACCCAAGTAAGTCCATTTCAGTGGTGGTTCATAAAATGATGAATTCTCACTTCCCACATTTTCTGTACCTGCTGCTGTTGGCTGGAAAATGTCATTGTTAGAGAATAATAGCTCCCATTTATATAGCGCTTTAGAAGACTTTTATTCCACAGAGGATTAAAGATTGACTGAATCAGGTCTGGAACATTATTGAAATGGTAAGATCAAGTCAACTGTGTTCTGGTAAAAAAAAATAAAAAAGCAAAAAACTTCTTCTTTGTAAAAATCTGATCCCTTCTGAATTGTAAGAAAATGTCACGGAATCAGTTTCAATGAAATTTCATCTATTAGCAGAGAGATGATGTGACAAAAGTGGCAAGCTGAATGTAGGAGCCATAATGTTGAGGCCCCCCTCCCTTGAGACTCAGGGATAATGGAAAACCAACTAAAGCTGGAGGTTGTTAACATTCCAAGAACATTGCCAACTCCAAGTCTGGGTGGGATGACATTTCATCTGAAGACATTTAATCTCTTTTAATCAGTGTTTATGTTGCCTGGGCTTCATAGTTATTTGCTTTCATGTAAAAAATGGAATACATCTGGCACATCATTAACAAAAGACATTTACCTATTGCCTATGACAATTACTTGTTGAATAAAATTATTTGTTTATTATTTAGAGTATTCTTAAATGTACACCCTCTTCTTGTCTTCTGTCATATTCCAGAGGGATCATTGGTTTGGGTGCTTTATGTACCTGTCACCCTCTTGGTAAATATACTGTAGGATATGAAAGGAAAGAGAGTGCCTTTTTCTAAATCCTAAAATGGTTGCTCACAGCTCTTGATTGACATTAGATCTAAGCTTCTTACCTTCCATTCTACCTCTGCCCTCCTTTTCTCCCTCCTACCTCTTAATATCCTAGCCCTGGAATGAGCACTTATATTGGAGTTGGAGTCAATAGACCTATATTTGAATCTGTGCTTAGATATTTATCTGTGTGATCTTGGGAAGTTCTGTATAAAGGGAGAAAAAATGCTAGACCTATATTCAGAGAATATGGGTTCAAATTTCAGACCTATTATTTAATACCCATTACTATTTCTCCTCTCTAGGCTTCAGGTTCCTCATCTGTAAAATGAAAAATCTGGACCCAAAGGACCTGTATTCAAATCTCACTATAGTCACTCACTGTCTATGTGACCTTATACAAGTCACCTAACTTTTTCTGGGCTTCAGTGTCTTCATCTGTGAAATGAAGGGGTTGGATTAGATGGTCTCTAAAGATCTCTTTAATGTGAAATCTACAATACTATGATCTTTGTGCCCATATTTCCTCATCTATAAAATGTGCAAGTTACATAAGAAGATCTTCCTACTCAAAGTCCTGTGACTCTTTGATTTTATGTTTCCTCTTATTCCCCCACTCCCTTCCTATGCTCTGGTTGATGATAGCGTTCTATAAACTTCCTTGTTCTATATTTTCCATTGCTGAATTTGTGCCTTTATTCTTTCTTCCTCATCATGCATAGGATGCCAAGGTAATGGTCCCCTCACCTCTAAAGGGTTTTATAAATCTTTCCTCCCTTTCAACATGTTTTATCACTAGATAGAAAAAAAGGTGACAATTCTCTACCCAGCCAAATGACGCATCTATTGGCACCAAAAATCTATGTATTATAACTCTGTTGTGGTTTGCATATTACACACATAGTTATTAATTTATTTGGGGGCGGTTAGGTAGTACAGTGCATAGAGTGCCAGGTCTGGAGTCAGGAAGACTAGTCTTCATGAGTTCAAATCTGGCCTCAGACACTAACGGTGGGACCCTGGGCAAGTAATTTAATCTTGCTTGCCTCAGTTTCCTCACCTGTAAAATAAGATAGAAAAGGAAATGACAAACCACTCCAGCATCTTTGCCAAGAAAACAAATAGTCATAAAGAGTTGGGCATGAATGAAAAGGGACTAACAATTAAACAACAATCAATTTATTCAGGAGCTTGACTAATTTCATGATCTTTTATCAATATCTGCAGCTATTGTTTGTACATATGTCCTATGTATTTTTACATGTAGGTCTTGTAAATTTTGCCAGTATGAAAGCTGGTAGAAGCAGCATCTGATATGATATGTTGAAATTCTTCCCATAATACTCAGCACAGGAATGTGAACATACCAAAATACCAAATAATTTGTTATCTTTGTCAAAGAATTTCTGATTTTTGAACTCCAGGTGTAAAAGCTCTCTCCTCCAGCATACAAAGGATTGAGAGGTTAAGTGACCTGCTCAGGGTCTTACAAATAGTAGATATCAAAGGAAATAGTTGACCCTAGGTCTTCCTGACTCCAGTTTCCTCACTCTAGTCACTATTCTATGTTTCCTTTTATATGTGAACATGAGTGTGCACAAACATTTGACAATGGTAGTAGGAGACATCGTATTGAATGGAAAGGTCACTAATCTTAGAGTCAGAATATCTGAGTTCACATCTTAGCTCTGATTCTATGTGACTTTGGGTAATTCATTAGCCTTCATGGGGAATACAACATTTGAACATGCTACTTCACTAGGCTCTTCATAAGAATAGTGCCTTGTCGCGGTTTTAGCCCCAGGGTGGCCGGGCCTTCAGCTGGCTGGAGGAACCCCAGAACACCAGCAATTGTGGCAATTCCAGAATTATCAGCACAGATATGCCTAGGACAAAGTGAGAGGTTAGTGCCCTATGGACTTTGGGACCAGTATTTGGGGAATGCGTGGCTTCCTCCCCTGGGGGCAAAAAGCTCCTGAAGAAACAGCTGCACAGAAGCCATTTTGCAGCATCAGTAGTGGCTCTAGCTCCTGGTCTGCGAACTGTAAGGAGATTCCAGCAATCAGTCTGGGGGTTAATCGCTCTTGCTTTAAACTGCCTGGATCTGGATTGTGGTCTGGGGCGGGGGGAAGTTTGGGGTAGGTATCCAACTTGCCAGGGTGGGTGGAGGCTTTACAGAGGCCACCCAACTGGCAGAAGTTGTGAAGACCCCACGTTTGGGCGGAAGCTCCCCTGTCTGGTGGCAGAGTCCTACTGTGGCAACAAGCCCAAAAATCAAGTAATTAAGTGGCAATATGCCTAGGCAAATGAAACAAAATAAACAGAAAAGTTCAACATTGGACTCCTATTTTAGGGACAAAGAGACTCAAAGCATGGAGGAGGACTGTGAGGTCAGAACTCCTGCACCAAAAGCCCCAAATGAAAATACAAGCTGGCTACAGGCCATAGAGGACCTTAAGAAGCAGATAAGAGAAGTGGGGGAAAATTTGGGAAGAGAAATGAAAAAGATGCAAGAAAAGTATGAAATGACAGTCAACAGCCTGACTGAGGAAAATAACACCTTAAAAAATAGACTAACTCAAATGGCAAAAGAGGCTCAGAAAGGCAATGAGGAGAAGAATGCCTTAAAAAGTCGAATTTGCCAGATGGAAAAAGAATCTCAAAAGCTCACTGAGGAGATTCATTCCTTCAGAGTTAGACTGGAGCAAATGGAAGCTAGTGACTTTATGAGAAATCAAGATACTATTAAACAGATCCAAACAAATGAAAGAATAGAAGGCAATGTGAAATATCTCATGGGAAAAACCACTGACCTGGAAAATAGATCCAGGAGAGATAATTTAAAAATTATTGGACTACCTGAAAGCCATGATCAAAGAAAGAACCTAGAAATCATCCTTAAAGAAATTCTCAAGGAAAACTGCCCTGATGTTTTAGACCCAGAGGGCAAAATAGAGGTTGAAAGAATCCACAGATCACCTCCTGAAAAAGATCCCAAAAAGAAAACACCTAGGAATATTATAGCCAGGCTCCAGAACTCCCAGATCAAGTAGAAAATACTACAAGCAGCCAGGAAGAAACAATTTCAATATTGTGGAAACACAATCAGAATAGCACAGGACCTGGCAGCTTCTACACTGAGGGATAGAAGGGCATGGAATATGATATTCCAGAGGGCAAAAGAGCTGGGATTGAAGCCAAGGGTCACCTACCCAGCAAAACTGAGTATCTTGTTTCAGGGGAAAATATGGTCATTCAGTGGAATAGAGGATTTTCAAGCATTCTTGATGAAAAAACCAGAGTTGAATAGAAAATTTGACATTCAGATGCAAGAAGCAAGAGATGCTTGAGAAGAGATGCTTGAGAAGGTAACCAGGGAAAAGAAATCAAAAGGAACTTATCAAAGTTGGACTATTTACATTCCTACATGGAAAGACAATAAATGTGTTTGATGAAACCTTTCTCATTATGAAAATAATCGAAGAAGGGTACATGGCATATGTTCACAGGTATACATGGATTGAGGGCACAGGTTGAATTTGATGGGAAGGGATGATTCTTTTTTTTTTTTTTTTGGAGGGCAGTTGGGGTTGGGTGACTTGCCCAGGGTCACTCTGCTGGGTTTTTGTTTGTGTGTTGGGTGTCTGGGGCCAGATCCGAGCTCGGGTCCTTCTGGCTCTGGGGCCGGCGCTCTGCTCACTGCTCCACCTAGCTGCCCCAAGGTAGGGATGATTCTTAAGGGGTGAAGTCAAGAGGAGAGAGAGGAAAGTGGCAAGAGGAGATGGAGAGAGGGTAGGGTAAACTATCTCATGTAGAAGAGGCAAGGGGAAGTAGTTGCAGGGGAGGGGAAGAACAGGAAGGCAAAAAGGCAAAAGCATATTCTCATTGAAGTTGGCTCAAGGAGAGAATCACATACATACTAAATGGAATATCTTACCCTCACTCACTCTCCTGAGTAGGGGAAAGGGGGATGAGAGGGGGATGATGGAGGGGAGGGCATTCTGGGGAGAGGGGAGGTTAGAAGTACCCACTATCAAAGAGGGACAGGATCAAAGTAGGGAATGGACCAGGTGGGAGGTGAGATGGGTGGGAGGGAAATATAAGTAGTCTCTTACAATATATCTACTATGGCAATGTTTTGCATAGCTATACATGTACAACACATACTGAATTGCTTATCTCCCCAGAGGGAATGGGTGACAAGGGAGGAAGGGAATGGATCTGAAAATCGAAGTTTTAAAATTAAATGTTTCATAAGATGTCCAGGCAGTGGGGCTCAGAGATTCACTTTGCCCTAATGGCAAAGTTGAAGGGGGTATGGGAGAAGATATGGGAGAGAGCAGATTGGATGAGGGGATATCTAGTGGGCCTGCTATTCTGGGGTGGTGGGTAGGGAAAAAATGGGGGAAAATGTAACTCATAATCTGGTGGAAATGAATGATGTAAACCAGAAGTTAATAAAGCTTAAAAAAAAAAGAATAGTGCCTTGTAAACCTTTAAGTGTTATAGAACTATATATGATTGTGATCAAATTTATTTTTGTGGTGTTCATGTTTTTTAAGCAAGGTAAAATAAAAACTCAAATCCCACTCATTCATTCAGATAGAAACACGATTATTTGTGTAAATATATCCCTGGGAGTTGATACCAGGCAGTCACTGACTTATTTGAAAAATTTGCTGAAGAGAAAAATCGTAAATGAAAAAATGATAGCCTTATTTGTCCTCAATACTGATGGTCAAATTTCATTAGGAACCTGGTCTAAAACCTGCACAAAGATTTTGGAAATCCTTTCATTGTAGAAGGTAGCTAGGGAAATGTTATGGCTAAATGAAGCATAGCCCATGTCCCATAGCCCTTACTCTGTGGAAACATAGACTTTCCTTAAAGTGTATATATTGCACCAGACACTAAATTCTCTATGTCACTGAACCATTGGAAGAAGGTGGGTAGAGAAATAGGTTTACTCTATTTTTGTTTGCAAGCACAGGTGATACTGGTAGCATCAAGGATCAATTTATGTGAAACTGAATGATGACTGGCCTAATATGTTTTCTCCTTCTAAAGCTATAAAGAGCTTGATTATCCCCATAATCTGAATAATCTGATATCTGGATAATCTGAATCCTTATTGGGAAGTAAGGAAGGAAGACACAACTTTCAGCCATCCAGGGGTAGTGTGCTATCATGGCAAGAACCATGTGTGCTATCATGGCAAGAGCATTGTAGATTGTATGTAAAAGCAATGAAGAAGGTGAATAGCTACAAGTTTATGACATGTGAAGATCAGTTGGGGGACTAGCATCATTTAATTATAAGGAACTGGGTTTGGTTAGCCTGGAGAAGAGAAGGCACAAGGGGAGACATGACAGCTATGGAAGTATTTGAAAGGATGACATGTGGAGACTCATTTGACTAGATTTAATTTAATTGGCTCCAGAGGGCAGAACTAGGAACAATGCAAAGAAGTTGCAAAGAAGCAAAATTAGGGTCAATTTTAGGAAAAATTTTCTCAAAATTAGAGCTGCCCCAAAATGGAGTGGGCTGCCAACAGAAGTAATGAGTCTCCCCTCCTTGGAGGCTTCCAATTAATGGCTGAAAAACAAGTTGTTGGGTATGTTATTATTCCTTTCATATATAAGTTGGCTACATGGCCACTGAGATACATTCTAGTTCTCAAATTCTGTGATTCTGGTTACTAGTCTAGAGAAAAGAAAATTTGGCAACAGACATGATAGCCATTTCCAAGTGTTTAAAGGGCCATTATGTGGAAAAAAAGGTTTAGATTTATTCTGCTTGGACCTAAATGGTAGAACTATGAACATGAGTAGGCAGAAAAAAAGCAAATTTAGATGCAATATCAAGAAAAACTTTCTAAGAATTAGAGCTATCCAACAGTGAAATGGATTGCCTTAAGTGACTTGCCTAGAGTCACACAGCTAGTAAGTGTCTGAGGCCAGATTTTAATTCATAAAATAAGTCTTCCTGACTCTATGTTGGACAGTCTATCCACTGTGCCATCTAGCTGTGCATGCACAATAGAGAAGAATTATTTTTTAAGTAGAGACTATATTGCCACAGGTGTCTCTTCCCAGCTCCAAAAATATATGATGTCAAACCTTTAAAGATTCCTGTTTGGTCCTACTCCTTCAGTCAGTTCTGAATTCACCTAATTCGCCAAATCTCTCTACACTTTCCACATAGAGAGCAAGAGAATGAGAACTCCTTTGGGAGCAGGTACTATCTTGCTTTTCTATTTGTATTTCCAGTACTTGCCCGTAGTAAGTCTCTACTAAATAGTTTTAAATTTAATTTATTTATTAAATCTTTTGCTAAAATTTAGGTAAACTTTTAATGCCATTCCCTTAATCTAATTTTATTAACACTGATAAAAATGGAAATGAGATATATCTGGCAAGGCCTTTCTTAGGAATCTCTGCCGGCTATTTGTGATCACAGCTTACTATTCTAGTTGTTCACTACCCTTTTCTTAAAAATGTTCTAGAATGTTTTTTTTCCACAATCAAAATCAAGCTCATGGCATTCCTTTTTCTCCTTCTTCTTCTTCTTCTTCTTCTTCTTCTTCTTCTTCTTCTTCTTCTTCTTCTTCTTCTTCTTCTTCTTCTTCTTCTTCTTCTTCTTCTTCTTCTTCAGATTAAGCCTGGGAAGAAGTAGAAGAAATCAACTTTCTCTGACCAAACTAGGTATAATGATGGAAGATTGCTAGTATTTATATAGTAGTTTAATGTTTACAAGACATTTTACATATATTATATAATCTGACCCTTACTCTGTGATGTAGGTGCTATTATTATTATTATTTTTTTTACATTTTATAGATGAGGAAATTGAGGCATACAGTAGTTCACTGACTTGACTGGGAATACATGGCTAATAAGTGTCTGAAGCAGGATTTGTTCCAAGGTTTTGCTGACTCCAAGTCCAGCATTCTATTGGCAACCCTTTGTAAAAAGGGAAGACCAAGTTGGAAAGGTTTTGATAGCTACCAAAAAAGTCCTTCTATTTGCCATTAGGATCTGATTATAGGCTGTACTAAGGGCTGTCTGTTTTGGTATAGCTCCTGAGTTAATAATGGTTATGTAAATAAAGTTTTACATTTTACAATAAAACACTTTAAACATTATAAAAATAAAATAAAACTTTATTTACAAATGTAAAATCATGGTGGAGGGGGGGTGAGGCAGGCAGTATAAAAACAGGAGGAGGGCCTTAGACTGAAGGTCATTGTTTGCCAACCCTTTGGTTGTCTGAAAACAGTTAAAAATGCATTGATTTCAGTCCCTTATATTTCCAATCCTCAGTAAACTAGTAACACATGAATATAGAGTTTCAGGAGTAACAGCATGTCAAGAAAACAAATGTCAGGAGAATAAAGTCATAATATACATTCCTAGAAGAGAGTGAAAGCATGAGTAGTAGCACTGTTGAAGGTTTATGAAGAACATGCCACAGAGAAATATATCCTTTTTGAATCAAGCCATGAAGGTGGTGATTAGTATGAGAGGAATGTAGGCAATGTCATTTATCTCAGTTGTCCTAAAGCCCTTGACAGAATATTTTCTGAAGTCTCACTTGCAAAAATGAACTCAGATTGCTTTGGAAATTGGCTGATGGGTTCAAAATAAAGGAAGATGATAAACAGTAGAAGCATCTCATTCTAAGGAGACTCATGAAAAATGCCAAAGTGATTACTCTACTTGAGCCTCATTTTTTATATCTTCAAAAATGATCTGGGAAAAAAATATGCCTTAAACCAACAGTGCGCTCTCATATATAGTCAGAAAAAGAAATTCTCAGGGCACAGGAAAGAAAAAAGTCAAATTTGAAAAATCAGTGATGGATGATGAGCTATTTTAGGTTAGTGATCCTAGACACATCATTCATATTTGATCCTCTGAAACTTTGATGTGTCCAAGATCTCATCAATGTGGTCACTCTCTTTAATAGAGTAGGCCTTAGTCTGTCCATACCTTCTCATTTACTCAACAGTTATATGTTGACTAGCTTCTATGTACATTACGTTCTGCTGTGTGCTTGGTCATTGGGAGCTGAAGGAGATATGTATATGTTGATAGGCAGAAGGGAAGCAATCTATAGGGACACAGATAGGGACATACAGAGAGGTAGAAAATAAGTGACAAAAAGAGGATGACAAGGGGAGAAATCTACTGGAGAAGACATGAAAGAACGAGATAATTGTTCATGGAAAGGGATTTGCTTGGCAAGGAGAACAGCCACTTTTTCATGGGAAAAAGGGATGAAGGAGATAGTAACAGTTGGCATCTGAGTAATGTGAGATGAGGAGGAAAGGATAAGAGGGAGCATATGTGGAGGAGAATGGCCTCATTATTTTTAGTCAAATATGAGGCAAGATTTTCATCTGTGAAGGTAGAGAGAGGGAGCACCATGGGAGCTCGATGAGGAATGAAAGCTGCTTCGGTGAGTGGGATAGTAAATCAATTAGTCAGGTAATAAAAGGACTGCTTCACCACAGTTGATACCATAAAACAGAAGTTTGTAGTGAACTCAGTGAACGTGATTTCATGATCTTCTCTGACTTTGTTCAGCAGCATGTGAATATAAGTGAAGTCATGAGCAACCAAAGGCTGAGACTTGGTGGGACAAGATCTTTAACAGGATATGTGAACAAGAGCCTTGAGAAAATAAGATAGTGTAGAGGTGAACTAGATCACCAAAGGGTCAAGATGTGGAAGAGAGGAGAGTGGGCCTCTCTGCAGGAGTGATGGCCTGGGAAGGAAGTGAAGAGCAGAGCAAGCAGAGGTCCTAGTGAGAATTAAAAAATAAATTTAGGGGATTCAAAGCAGAGGGAGAGAGGGAATGAGAATACATTGTAATCAGATAAATGAATTTCAGAGTTCACTAATAGTTATGGAACACTTGTGGGTAATAGCAAAATCAACAGTGTTACCATCTGTGTAACTGAGGCAGGGTGGAGGAGTAGGTCATGGGAGAGGAGCAAGTTGAAAAACTGGAAAGTTATGTTGTTTAAGGAAGTACCAATATGTCTATTGAAATCCTTTAGTTAGGGCAGGAGTTGGGGGAAAGAGAAAGACTGTGCTATTCACTGAATTCATTGAGAAAAGGAAATTGTCTTGGTAGGTCATAGCTCTAGGATACTATGAGGGAACATAGCTGCTGGATTCTTGATTCAGTGGTAAATATGGATCAAATGAACCTCAAAGGAGGATAGGTAACTGAGTGGTGACAGAGAGAAAACCTGTGAGTGTAGGGAATAAGGAGTATTCCAACTCCTCCACCACTGCTGGTGAACTGGGGGCATGAGTGAAAGTGTAACCAGTGTTGGAAAGGGTAGCCAGAGAAGCTATAGGAGGGAGCCACATTTCTATGAGTGAGAGAAGTGGGGAAGACAGGGAAAGGAAAAAGTTTAGGATAAAAGAACATATGAGGCAGGTAAGGCAGAGAGCACCATGGAAGGGGTAGGATAGCTTTAGAAGTGGGAAGTTTGTGGATGTAGTGTAAGGGGATAGGAATAAGGAAATGGTCAATGGGGAACAGAGAACAGAGTTTGAACAATGGCAGTTGGGGGTTCAGAATCAAAGGAATGAGAAGGCTATAATGGGGTGAGAAGAACATTAATCACTGAGGGATGAGTTCAGGTCGGGAACATGTTAATCACTGAGGAATGAGTTCAACATTTTTCAACCATAGCAATTCTTGAAGACCATGTACTAAGTTACAGAGGGGTCATTGTTGTTTAGTCATTTTGAATTGTGTCCAACTCCTCATGACTGTAATAGGAGGTTTTCTTGGCAAAGATACTAATTTGTCATTTTCTTCTCCATCTCGTGTTACAGATAAGGAAACTGAAGCAAACAGGGCTAAATGACTTGCCCAAAGTCACACATAGTGTAAATATATGAGGTCAGATTTTAACTCATGACTTCCTGACTTCAGACCTGGCACTCTAGCCAATGCATCATCTAGCTGCCTCTATAGAGGAATCATAGTATAATAAAGTATCTTAGAGACCATTAAGTCCAACAGGAAATGGGGTGTAAAGGGATTAAGTGACTTATTCAGGGTCACATAGCTAATAAGGCGAAATTCAAATCCAGATCTTCCTGACTTCAAAGTCCAGTTCCCTATCTTCTCCAGCACAATGCTTTCTTTATAATTTATGTTAGTAGAAAGAGTACGTACAGTGACAAAATCAAAGACCCTTTAATATTGAAATAAAACTATTTTTCTCATTATTTAGAATGAGATTCAGATGCTCACTGAAAGTGATCACCACTAGCAAAGAAATCCAAGGTGAATAGGGTTTCCCCATAGAGGGTAAAGTCCTTCAGATGGTCCAATTTATGGATGACATTAGGATTATTATATCAAGACCTGGGAAAGCCTTCCAGGATCCTGTTGTTGCTGTTCAATTGTTTCACTCATATCCAATTCTTTATGACCACATTTGGGATTTTTTGGCAAAGCTATTGTAGTACCTTGACATTTCCTTCTCTAGTTCACTTTACAGATGAGGCAAATAGCGTTAAGTGACTTGCCCAGGGTGATACAGCTAATAAGTATCTGAGAGCAAATTTGAACTTAGGGCCTCCTGACTCAGGGCCAGCACTCTATCCTCTGCACCACCTCGCTGTCCTACCAGGCTCCTATAGGACAAGTATATAATATAAGTCTCAGAAATTCCTCTTGTTAAATAGACATATTCAAGAGTATTTCCTTGAGTTTGTGTTTGCTTGTATATATTTATTTTTATCTTAAGTATATGCAAAACATGAAGAGTGTACTGATCCCAGAATTAAACAGGAGAGAAGAATAGACTGATTTGTTTCTGAGGAATTTCAAAGTTCTTTTATTGACCCCCAAATTTTCCCTGAAACAGATACATCAGTTTAGGTCCACTATTCTGCTAGTGACATTGCATGCCTGCGAGTCATGGAACTCTTCAGTCTCCAAAAGATGAAAATTGAGGATTAAAATACAATTTAGAGGTTCACAACAAGTGTGAACAGACTGTAATACAATGCAAATAAGTAATCATGCAAGAAAAGGATCATTTAAAATGTCTATAGGAAATTTCTAGTTGGATTCCTATACACATCTCAGGCTCAATACGTCTAAAACAGAACACATATCCTTCTCCCCAATTTTTTTCTTTTCTTTTCCTAATTCCACTATTTCTATTGATACCATCCTTAGTCACTCAAATTCACAAACCACTCACCCTCCCCCACCTCACATCCAATTGTTGATAAGTCTCATTGATTCTACCTGCATGTTATATCTAATATCCATCCCCTTATATCCATTCCATCAGGTAACTATCCTATTTTAGAGTCTCATCAACCACTTGCATGCACCGTCTTAATAGCCTCCTAATTCATCTCCCTGCCTTCCAGTCACTGATCAAGAAATCATCCAATGGCTCCCTTTGCCTATAAGATAAAATGCAAACTCTTCTGTTTCACCTTTAATGCCCATCACAAATTGATTCCAAACTGTAATTTCTAGGTTTTTACACATTACTCCCCTTGATAGACTCCTTGGATTAGCCAAACTGTCCCATTTGCTGTTCCCTATATATAACATCCCCTCTACCATCTTTGTGCTTTTGCACAGGCTGTCCTTCATTCCTAGACCACAATGTTTCCTCAACTCCATCTCAAGTAATCTCTAACTTCCATCAAAGTTCAGGCCAGAACTTAATAGAAGATATAACATATAAGAGCCAAGAGAAACATAATTTATGTACCAAAGACCAATTACAAGGGACTAAATAAAGACAGATGGTTTACCTTTCATATATGAAAAAATGTAAAATGTATGTCTAAGATTTTTATTAGTAATTGGGCATATAAGAGAGATTGGGGTAGACCTGAGCATGATATGACTTCAAAAATTAAAACCATTTAGGAATAGCTAAAAGAGTAGTTATCTTATACAAAAGAAGTGCAAAAGAGCCAATAACAGAGGAATTAGATGGTGAAAGAGAGCTGTTAGTTCTGGAAAACTACTTTCATCAGGAATGAGTTTAAGAGGGAAACAATACATTTTCATCTAGAAGAGTATAAAAGTCTTCTAAATTTAGAAAGAAATAAAATACTAAGGGAATTGGGGCATGGGCAAGAATCAGTGAGGGATCCTTGGAAAGTGGGTAGGTCAAGTAATAGGAGAGAAAGATAGCAAGTAGAAATAAAGTAGAGGAGCCAGGGGGGCTAGGAAATAAGAGATATGCACAAACATAAAAACAAAGATTAGGAGAGAATTTCTTATGGAAAACATATATTAAAATGTGTGTGTGTGTATACATATACATGTACGTATATATCTATATCTTTATTATAAATATAACCACACTTAATTGTAGCCTGGGGGGAAAGAGGGGCAGAAGGGGATGAAAAGAAAGAGTAAAGAGTGTATGGTATAGAACAAAAAAAAACCTTCAAGGAAGCAAAGAAAAGATGGACAACTCTCAACACAATATAAAGTAATATATAGACTTTCTTGAAATGGAAATTTATTGCTATATTTTGAATCCTCTCTTATGTTCCACTGCGTACATGACAATTTTTCTTTTCTTATTTCATATGTTTTAATATATAAGTTTATAATATAGTTTCCTTTTCTTATTAAGTATTTAAATTTTTATAAAAAAAATAAAAACAAAAAACAAAATTTAGGTTAGGTGAGACTTCTTATAGGAATTCCTCCCAGTTGTTAAACTAGAAATTATTTTATATGTACTTTGTATATGTTTTGTTCATTTTTACTAATCGGAGTGTATGCTGTTTCCCTAATAGAAAAAAGCTTCTTGGGGCAGCTAGGTGGCACAGTGAATAGAGCACTGGCCCTGGAGTCAGGAGAACCTGAGTTCAAATCTGGCTTCAGACACTTAACATAAAACTAGCCATGTGACCTTGCTTGGGTAAGTCACTTAACCCAAATTGCCCTCCAAAAAGCAAAAAAAGGCTGTTTGAGGAAAAAGACTATTTTGTGTGTCTTTGTGATTGACACAAGGCCCATCATATAGCAGGATTACAACAATTGTTATATTGGATTAGATTAGAATATATAATTGAAGAAATGATATAAAAATAAGTCATGCACATAACAAGAGCAAGGGATAAGCAACGAACATCCCAAGTACTCCATTGGTATCATAGTGAAAGCAAGAGAACTAAAGGAAACCCAAATGTACTAGACTGATCCAATATGGTCAATTTATAGGAGGTCAAAGACAAGAGTCATCCAGAATATTTAGGCATAGATAGGTTGTGTCTTCCTAAATGGAAGGAATACTAACAGTGATGCATTTGTAGCTACATTCAAGTATTAGAGCATTTGGAAAATGCACTATGAACTTTGTAGTAATAATAGAGTCAGAGATGTTTCATAATGGAGGAGTGCAGTAAGGATGACTTAAGTCCAAATATTTCCTCTGATGCTTACTGCAATGGTGACCATAGCTGCATCTTTTAATCTATTTGAACCTGTTTCCTTATCTGTAAAATGGTAATAATACTGATAGTGTTGATTTTTTCCTTTTTTTAAAGTAAATTTTATGTTTATTTTTAGTTTACATCATTCATTTCCACAAGATTTTGAGTTGCAAATTTTCTCCCCATCTTTCCCCTATCCACCACCAGAAAACAGCAATCCCACTGCACACCCCCTCCCCCAATCTGCTCTCTCCTATATCCTCTCCCACCCCTCCTCCAATTTTCTAATAGGGGAAGATGGATCTCTATACCCCAGTGCCTGTATATCTTATGTTCCAGTTGCATGTAATAATAATAATAATAATATATATTTTAAACATTGGATTTTAAAACTTTGAATTCTAGATTCTTTCTCTTCCTTCCTCAACACCCACCCTTACTGGGAAGATAAGCAATTCCACATAGGTTGTACATGTGTAGCTACACAAAACATTTCCATAGTGGATATATTGTGAAAGACTATATTTCCCTCAATGCTACCCCACCCCCACTTGTTCTATTCTCTACTTTGACCCTGTCCCTTAAGTGTGTGCTTCTAACTTCCCTCCCTCCCAATCTGTCCTCCCCTCCATCATCCCTCCTCTGATCCCCCTTCCCTCCTACTCTCCTGTAGGGTAAGATACCCTATTTAGTGTGTATGTGATTCCCTCCCTAAGCCAAATTCAATGAGAATAAGGTCGACCCATTTCCTTTTGCCTTCCTTCTTCCCCTCCATTGTAACAGTTTTCCCTTGCCTCTTCTATATGAGATAATTTACCCTATTCTGTCTCTCCTCATCTCCTCTCATTATATTCCTCTCTAACCTCTTAATTTCACCTTTTAAGTATCATCCCTTCCTATTAAATTGGTCCTGTGCCCTCTGTCTATGTATACCTGTACACATACATATACACATATGTATTCATATGCCAATAAACCCTCCTACATAGACATATATGTATGTAAACACACACATATGTATATATATATTCCCTTCAACTATTCTCATATTGAGAAAAGTTTCATAAGTTACAGTTATTGTTTTTCCATGTAGGAATGTAAATAGTTCAACTTTGATAAATTCCTTATGATTTCTTTTCCCTGTCTACCTTCTCATGCTTCTCTTGCCTCTTGTATCTGAATGTCAAATTTTCCATTCAACTCTGGTTTTTTCATCAAGAATGCTTGAAAGTCCTCTATTTCATTGAATGACCATATTTTCTCCTGAAACATTGATACTCAGTTTTGCTGGGTAGGTGATTCTTGGTTTTAATCTCAGCTCTTTTGACCTCTGGAATATTATATTCCAAGCCCTTCAATCCTTCAGTGTAAAAGCTGCCAGATCTTGAGTTATCCTGGCTGTGTTTCCACTATATCCAAAGTGTTTCTTCTTGGCTGCTTGTCATATTTTCTCCTTGATCTGGGAACTCTGAAACCTGGCTATACTATTCCTAGGAGTTTTCTTTTTGGGATCTTTTCAGGAGGTAATCTCTGGATTCTGTCAACTTCTATTTTGCCCTCTGGTTCTAAAACATCAGGGCAATTTTCCTTGAGAATTTCTTGAAGGATGATTTCTAGATTCTTTTTTGATCATGGCTTTCAGGTAGTCCAATAATTTTAAAATCCTCTCTCCTGGATCTATTTTCCAGGTAGTGGTTTTTCCAATGAGATATTTTACATTGCCTTCTATTTTTTTCATTTGTTTGGATTTATTTAATAGTATCTTGATTTCTCATAAAGTCACTAGCTTCCATTTGCTCCAATCTAATTCTGAAGGAATGATTCTCTTCAGTGAGCTTTTGAGATTCTTTTTCCATCAAGCAAATTTGGCTTTTTAAGGCATTCTTCTCCTCATTGGCTTTTTGAACATCTTTTGCCATTTGAGTTAGTCTATTTTTAAGGTGTTATTTTCTTCAGTCAGGTCATTGCCTCCCTTTTCATGATTTTCTTGAATCATTCCCATTTCTCTTCCCAATTTTTCCTCCACTTCTCTTATTTGGTTTTCAAAATCCTTCTTAAGATCCTCTATGGTCTGTAACCAGTTCATATTTTTCTTGGAAGCTTTTGGTGCAGGAGTTCTGACTAGGCTGTCTTCCTCCTGTTCCATGCTTTGATCCTTTTTGTCCCCAAAATAGGAATCTAAAGTTTGATTGCTGAGTTTGCTTTGCTTCCTTTGCTTGCTCATGTTGCCACTCAATTATTTGACTTTTGCGCTTTTTGCCACAGTAGAACTCTGCTTCCAGAGGGGAGAGCTCTGTCCCAAATCACTGGAGTTTTCACAGCCACTGGACCTATTAATTGGATGCCCTTTCTGAAGCCTCCACTGTCTCTGGCACCTGGTCACACACCCCAGTACCTCTACCTTAAACAGTTATCCAGATCCAAGCAGGTTAAAGCAAGAGAGATTACCCCTCAAAATGGTTGGTCCCCCTACAATCTGCAGGCCTGTAGCTCTGAAGCAGCCATGTGTCAGTGGCTGCCAAACCTCAGTCACTTCTCCCTGCCGGGGCAGAGGCCAGACCACACTCCCAGACCCCTTGTGTTCCCAAAGTCCACACTGACCTCTCACTTTGTCTTTGGCATTTATGGGTTGATAATTCTGGAAACCACCACAGCTTCTGGTGATCCACTCTCCCAAAGTCCCTCCAGCTGCAGCTCATTGGGCCACCCTGGGGCTAAAACCACAGGCTCACATGGGGCTGGGCTCTTCTCCCACTGTGTTGGGCTCTGCTCCTTTTGTGTTGTGACGGACCCTTCCTGCCAGCCTGCTGGGCTGCCTTCAGCAGGAAATTTGTTTCTCTCTGTCACTTTGTGGGTTTTGTAGCCCAAAAGTTTGTTCAGAGTCACTTTTATAGGTATTTGAAGTGGTTATGGGAGGAGCATATGGAGTTTTCCTGTTTCTATGCTGCCATCTTGGCTGTGCCCTCTGATAGTGTCAATTTCTTTTTTTTTTTTTTTTTTGCTTTTTGGAGGGCAATTGGGCTTAAGTAACTTGCCCAAGGTCACACGGCTAGGCTTTTGTTTGTGTGTGCGTTAAGTGTCTGAGGCCGGATCTGAACTCAGGTCCTTCTGACTCCAGGGCCAGCACTCTACTCACTGCGCCACCTAGCCACGTGTCAATTTCTTAAAGCTATTTTTTATCTTAAAGGAGATAATGTATATGAAGCATTTAAAAAAAACTTTGAAGCACTTAAATATTCAAGTGAATTTATGGTCCCATTGATTTTAATGTGCCCTGCAATGATGCTGATCATAACCCATCCATACCTGTCCATACTGCATGACCCTTGTCAATGTTCTCTCATAAGTCCTTGACAGTGAGTTGTATTGAACACACTAAAGGTCTTCTTCATGATGTCCTTGCAAGGATACTAGTGGAGCTCTTGAATTTTCTATCTGTCATCCCTCAGCCTTATACTCAAAAAGACCTAGTTCAATCTTTTTTTCTATTGTAAATTCTTTATCCTCTTTAGTGATATTTCTATCTTCTCTTTAAGCACATCTGGAACTGTAATATTACTGTTTAAGAGTGGTGATTCTATTGTCTTTGAAAGTAGAAATAGTTTGTTATGAATATCTTTACAGATCTTTTCCAATTCTATTCCATTTGATGTTTTTCCATAAGTGTCCTCAGGATGACTTTGGGTCACTCATCAAGTTTCCTTCAAAAATTCTTTACCTTTCCCCATCCTCAATACTTTTCTCTGGTCATAACCTTTCATCATCCATTTTCATGAGATTTTACAATTGTTATTACCTTTGGCTGCTATTTCTCTTACTTTATCAAGTAAAATTTTCTGACTAGTGAAACTTTTAAAGTTCTTTTGGTTTCTTTGCAATGGAATTGATTTGTTAGTTAAATTTCAGAACAAAATTATTATAATTGATGTCAATATAATTTCTACCATCCATTATTCATTATTTATTATCTATAATTTGTTTAAATAAATCAGCATCGAGTTATTTCAAATGAATGTCAATGAATCAATAGATTTTAATGAAATTTGATACTTTTCTAATTATAATTATTTCTTCTATTTTTATACAGTCCTATCTTTGTTCTATCAAGTTGCTGGTCTGACTGTACACAAATACCTGATTCAGGGATGACTCCCATATTGACAATGAATCTTTTTGTCTGTTGAAGTATAGTCTATTTTATTTTTTGGTTGTGTCATTTGATATTTTGGTTCTTACCATATTCAGTGTCTATGGAACATTTTCACAAAGAAAATATTCATGACATAGAGACATGAGATTTTGTGCACTCCACTAGTTTTTGTCTTCTTTCGTTCCTTATTTCTGACCCAAGTTTTTTCTAATATATTTCTCATAATCCTCACCTAGCTCACTTTTGCTTTGCAGCCTCTGAATATCAAAGTGTATCTTGATTCCATTTCAAAGGTGTTATTGAATTCTTAATAGAATTTCTTTACCTCTCCATCTTCTGCAAACTGTTCTGGTGCATAAGCTGCTCTTATTTTCATGGTGGTCATTTTACAAATCTTATTATGAATAAATATTGCAATAAAAGATGGCCAAATGTCCCATGAAATTATGTTTCTTGTTTGCTTTTAAGTACACAATAAAAACAACTCCACCAATGATTTTCTTTGCCTTTCCAATAAGTATCTATGAGTCCTTCTTTCATTTAGCCAGTTTTTCTGGTATTGTTCATAACAAAAATGTCAAGACTGATATGATTCAGCTCCCCAGTAGTATGTCCACTCACTGGTGATTGGGCAATAATTTTATATTTACAGTAAGAAGTCAACTTAAAGGTTATAAAAAATGTAAAATCTTTGTGATTCTGGGTACCATATCTCTCTTTCCCCACCACTCCACCATCATTACTACAGAAGAAGGTGGGGCACGCCAGATTGAGGGCCATTTGGGGGTGGACAGGGTAGAGTGTTTGTTTCATGAGCTACCATAGAATTTATCTCCAGTCCTAACAAATTAGATAAATTGACAAGCATTGATTCAGTACTATGTGTCAGACACTGTGCTAAATTCTGGAGTTCCAAAGAAAAGCAAAAACAGTCCCTGTCCTCAAGCTCACATTCTAATGGGAAAGACAACATGAAAGCAGACTTGGTTTGTTGCTGGAACTCTAAGCATTCCCAGAATAGTACAACCTATCCAAGCTTTATCTCTGTTGTCACAGCTTTTAAAAATACAGGAACACCTCCCTGCCATGATGAAACATTGGAATAGGGCATTTCAGCAATTGTTAATAGTACGTGATAGACATTCATATTGCAGCATTAATAAAAGCAACTGTTCTTTTTCTTTTTTCAAGTATTTGGGTTTTAAAGGATACTCTTGATCATATATTCATTTCAGGTTCTCCATCTCTATAAATTAGAGTTCTTTTCTTTTTTTTAATTATGGGGAGGGGTGGTGCTAGTGGTTATGATGAGGGCAGGGCAGGGCAATGTGCTTCTGTCAGGTACATAGAGCATTTTGTCCTTTCATCTATTCACTCAGAGGTCAGCTGGAAGATTTTGAAGTTCAACATGACTGAGAAGGGTTTTGCTTTTTTTTTTTTTAAACTTTTGCCTTGACACCAGTATAAGTCAATTCAAGCTCCCTGTGCTTCCCAAGCAGTCAAGCTCTCCTTGGAGTATTAAAGGATTGATTTTTTTTATCAGGGCAAGTTGCCCAGTTGCAGCAGGCAGACTTAGTTGGATGGAAGCCCCAGTAACCAAGAATGGACAGTAGACTCATCTTTATTTCCTTCAGAAGGAATTTCAGCATTGAAAAATATTAACCCCCTCCCCATTTCTCACATTTCTGAGTACTATAAGCTTCCTTTCTGGCTAGGTCCACATCTTTCTAAAGTACCACCACTAATATATATACAAAGAAATGGAGGGAGAACATACTTTGTCTTTCATAATGACTCCCAAGAATACTAAATACAAAATGGAAACAAAACTCAGCTTAGGTTAATAAAATGTCAGAATTGGAAAGGATTCATGCCTAGAATTTCTCTCCAGACCCTTTCTCCTTCCCACCCTGGAGTATTCTGCCCTATGGACCTCCTTCCCCGATTAAGTAACTATGATTCCCTCTTGGAGACCACCATTTTAGAAAGGACCCAGCCATGCCTCACCTCACTTATTCCTGGACTCTTTCTAAAACTCCTCTTCCATCTTCTCATTTGTCACATTGCTTCCAAGATGGGTACCCTTCCCCTCCCCAACTTTCTATCTTCCTGTTTACACATTATCTTTCCTTGTTATTATGTAAACTTCTGTGAGAGATGACTCACAGTAAAGTTTCCTCATTTCTTTTAACTTCCTGTTACATTCCTATCTCTTTTCCATACTTTTTGTAAACCAGTTCAGTCTGACAAGTAATTAATGATTTCCCAGAAATTAGGTAATTTGAAAGAAAACCATACTAGTCCATTTCTGATTGGGCACTTCTGAATTTGGTGAAAGGAAATACACAATGAAGGACTGAAATTGCTTTGTGCCAATTAAGATTGTGAGTTTGCCTCGCCAGACAATGGTGAGGTAGGACAGGTGTTAGAGGTGGACTTAGGATTAGAACAAGAGAAGCCCATGAGCTTCCACATGTTATGCTCCCTGGCAGATGCCATTTCAGCGACAGGGGCAGTGCCCTTTATCATGAGAAAGAATAAAGACCTTTTATGATCTCAGATTCAGACTCTGAACTTTTTCATCTTATACATTGCTTTTTTGTATTTATATCTTTGTTGATTTACAGTTTCTAGAACATTCCCTTCCAAGTCAACTCTCTATCTCTCCCTCTCCCCTTTGTTTCTCAAAGTCTAGTCTGTAGATTAAATTCCCTGGGGGTCCCAGTACTATTTTCACAATAATACTTTATATATATATATGTATATATGTGTGTGTGTGTGTATATATTTAATAGGCATATATATATATATATATATATATAGGAGGACGGTTTTAATAGGCATATATATATGTGTATATATATATATATATATATATGCCTATTAAAACTGTCCACCTTTTTTCCAGCTAGGTATTTGTGTAAAGCTAGATTTTCTTCATATACCTCAAACCAAAATAGCATATTGCAGAAACAGATATGAGAATCCAACTGTCTTCCATTAAGCTAAACAACAAAGAGATTTGCAAAAATATGTAAAACAACACTTTCTCATTTACATTTTTGTTTTGAAAAAGTTATTTTGCATAAATATGTTATTTATGTTAACATGTAGTGAGTTTATCATTACTTTAAATGAATAAATATTTCAATAAAATCACCAGTTTCAGTATCTACTGTGGTAAATATTGATAGTGTTCAGCCGCATAGCCATAAACTTTTAGAGCTGAATAATTTTTAAGAATGTAAAAGGGTCCTGAGAACAAAGAGTTCAGGAATTGCTGGATTGGTGGTCAGGTTGGGGCTAGCTGTCAGTTCGTTTCCTCCCTTTCTGTGTCCTTACGCCATGTGCCCACCCAGTCTTATTTCCTTTCATTTAGCCTGCACTGGTTGAGAACCTTATATATAATTATTCTCATGACTACCAATTAGCAGCTGTGGGAGAGCCAGTTTAGATTTTGGAATCAGGCAAATCAGTGTTTCCTGAGTAATTAATGAATCTGTCCCTGAATCTTAGAAACTGTTTCCTACTACTCCCCTGAACTACTACTACATTTTAAATTGTTTTAATTTATCCTATGTATCCTCATTTAATCCTTGTAATATTCTTAAGCTGTTTGTTTTTCTTATTAGACACTGCAGTTAACCTAAGACTATGTCCTTAAAACATGAAATGAAAGGAGGAATTAATCATTATCTCATTTAATTTGCTCAACACAGTCTACAAATCCAGACATTTCAAGGCCCTAAAGAAATTGTTTTTGGAAATGAAAGTGGGATGTATAGGACTGGTTTTATAGAGCTTGGGTCAAAAAGTCCAAGTATCATCCATAGGTTCAAATAGATAATGAATCAAATGGATAATAGAATCAGAAATGAACTTTGAGTCACCTTGGCCAACCAATTCCCTCATTTTACGGACAGGGAGACTGTGGCCAAGAGAGAGGAAAGGTACTGATACACAAACAAGTATTTTAAAAATTGGTTAGATCATGACTTCTTTTTTTGGATCTTCTTTATTTTCTTCCCCCAAGGACCCAAGAGAAAGCGTCTTTTTCAAAGTTTGATCAGTTTAGGGATAATCTGGTCATTCCTTTCTCTTATCTGCTTCCTCTTCTCCTGGTACGTGGTTTTACCCATTTTACCGCTGAATACTGGCATTGTTTACTAAGCAGGTCAAACATGCATTTATGAAATAGTTGTTAAACACCTACCTTCAAGGGAATAGAGATTTAAGAGCAAAATAGTTAAAAAAAAAACCAAAAAACAAACTTTTCCTGCCTTCTAGGAACTTACATTGTTTTGGGGTTATGCTAACTTTAAACATCAAAAGTGGAAAAGAATTTGAGATGGTACAGAGTTCCACCAATTGGCATCTACCTTCCAAGGTTGTGAGAATAAAAAAATGAGATAATATTTGTAAAGTGCTTTGTTAACCTTAAAGCACTATGTAAATGCTAGCTATTATTGCTGGATTTTTAACATACATTGTTAAATGCCTTATTCAAGTCATTACTCCAATTTACTATTCACAAGAGTAATTTGTATGTGTTTGCAAATACCAATACTCTTTAAAAATCTAAAATCAAGGTCTGGAAAGGTCCTTTCTCAGAGAAAAGGTTAATTTTCCCCATAGCTGAAAGTGCTAGTCCCTCAGAAATATTTAGAGCAATGAATTTATTACATAAAGGCCAGTCTCAGAAGTAGAGGGTAAATAACCCCATTTAGAATAGATACACTTCTAATCAACTAGGTTGAAAGGGGGTGAACAGGGTAAAAGAAGGCCATTAACAGAAAATAAAATTAACATTACTCATTTTAACCATACTTCTTGGTTTTTTCCCCCTGTCTACAAAAAGTTGGTTTAAGAGGGCTAACTTCTTGTCCCTTTAATGTAAAGAGAGAGGGAGGAGGGCAGAGAGAGAGAGAGAGAGAGAGAGAGTAAGAGAGAGAGAGACTGGGGTACTAACTGATGTGGTACAGGCTCTGGGAAACCCCTGGAACTCTGATTGAATCTTCCCATTTGATGAGGCATTTGCTTGATGCCATAAGCCTTTCATTAGAGCTAGGCTCAAATCTCTTACTCTTCCTAGCCTAGCCCTCCATTGTCCCTCTACATCCCACCCTTGATTCTATCAAAATATCTATACCCAAATCTGTTACCCTTAAACTAGCCTAGCCCTTCATTGTCTGCCATCTCCAGGTAGTCTTCAGCTATTTCCCACCTTTAAACTCATTAGTGGAGTCTGACCTCATTTGACTCCTCCTCAAGATCCTCCCCAAATCTCTCCTCTAGACCACCCCTAGATGTCTCCCACAATCTTTCTGTATATAAGACCCATCTTGCCTCCATGAAGGTGATGAGAATTATCTAGCACAGACTCACTCCATGTCAGATTATTCTGGCCTGCTTGTCAATACAAGTGTCACATATACTTAGGCTCCTTAAGAGTCCACCCATTAAGGCAAATCTTTAATAAACTTTGCTTTACTTTGGCTGAGAGAAGACATGAGTTGAATTCATTTGGTAGGACCCGGCGTGTCGATATTTTGGGGTTTTGAGCACCCCTAAACCTTAAACCTCAACTATAGGACATTGTATCAAAAGGGTTGACAGTATTGGGGCTCAGGACAGTAGGAGGAGTGGGTACAATGGCAGACTGTCCTGTGACTACAGTAACTAGAAGTGTGACACTTTAATAAAAATGGATCATTAACCCTCGATGACCTCTACTATGTATTGTTTGTTTAGAATCTGGTAGTAGAAGCAGTTGGAGAATTGAAGGCAGTCTTTTAGACCACTGGTATCATTTATTCTACAGCTAAATAAGAAACTGTGGCTTAAGGTAGGGGAATATTCATGAAAAAAAGATGCCTGGAGAAACTGGGGCATTTTCTATGGTGGAATAGACTATTAAAAAAAATCTTATATTGTTATCCTTTATTTTTACATCATTTGCATTTCCCAGTTTATCTGTCCTTTCTACTCCCACCCTCTTCACTGAGTTTTCTCTTATAATAAAGAACAAAAATGGAAAGAAGGGAAAAATTCAGCAAAAATAACCAATGCATTGAAAAATCTGATATACCTCATTTCTGGGAGATACCTTCTCATGTATCTACTTTGGGACAAATCAATATCTTTTCATATCTGTTCCTTTCTCTTATCTGCTTCCTCTTCTCCTGGTACCTGGTTTTACCCATTTTATAATGAACATGGATGAACATGGTTATAATTCCAAAGAATTCAATACCAATTGCTTTGCTGATCTTTCCATTTAAACTGTTGTAGTTGGGGTGGCTAGGTGGCACAGTGAATAGAATGTTGGCCCCGGAGTCTCCTAGAGTTAGGAGGACCTGGGTTCGGATCCAGCCTCAGGCACTTAACACACACACACACACACACACACACACACACAAACTAGCCATGTGACCTTGGACAAGTCACTTAACCCCAGTTGCCCTCCAAAAAGCAAAAATAAATAAATAAATAAATTTTTGTAGTCAGTATGTATATTGTTTTCCTGATTCTGCTTACTTCACTTCATAACAATACATATGTTTTTGCATATCTTTCTGTGTTCATCATATTAACTGCTTCTTAAAGCACAGTAATATTTCCTTTAATTCATGTACTATAACTGGTTTGGCCATTCCTCATTCAGTGATAGGCCAATTCTATATGCTTCCCCTCCACTCCCACCCTCATTGATGTTCTTTCTTATGGCTTGGCCATCATAAGGATTTCTAGTCTGTTTTTTTAAAGTAGATCAATTGTGGTGGGAAAAGGTTAACCAAGAAATTCAGAATTTTAGTACAGGAAGGACTTGGAAGACCATCTACTCTGATCTCCTGTCATTCTACACACGAGGAAACAGAAGCTCAGAGAAGAGATGTGACTTGCTCAGTCTTACACCAAGAACATTATCAGTAAAGTCAAGACTAAAGGCCAGTGTCATTTCCATTAGACTGTATGACATGCACAGTATCCACACAGTGTCAAAAAAGCATATGTTGATGAGAAAAAAGGAAAGCCAACATTATCTAGCTAATTCTATTATGTTGTGTCCAAGATAGATAATGTTTCCCTGAAATGGAAACATACATTAGTTTTCTCTTGAAAGTCAAAATGCTAAATCTCTAGCAACTTTGAAAATCATAAGAAAAAATAATTAAGAATACCTGAATTCATCGGGTCCTTCAACTTTGCTTCCAGAGTCACCCAACATGAAATTGGTCATTTATTCTTCCATTCTTGAATTTTTCTCTCAGATTCTATTTCGACTTGTCACTTTTCAAGGATGCTGTCCCTCTTTGATCTCCATTTTTTGGTCTCCAAGTTTTACCAACCTTTAATTATATATTATAATTTCTCAACCTAGCTCTATTCCTATTTCTTAGGACAACTATTCTTCATTCAGTTTATTCTTTCAGCCCCTATAAGCATTTTCTTAGTATTTTCTCATCACCTTTCTCTTAGGCAAGCTCATCCTTTCTACCAACCCTCCCCATCCCCAATCAATCACTTTTCCTAGAGAGAGCATCACTCTGGCCTCAAGTTTTAAAATCCCCATTCTTTTAGCTCATTCCAATTTCTGGCTATCCTAAAACGAGTATCACAATTCAGAAGATAACTTGTTTATAACTATTACGGTAAAATTACAATTCAGAAGGTGGGAAAGTAGTGATTATGGATCACAGAAGGACAATAAAGAGAAGGGGCTGGTGCTATCAAAACTAAGGCTGCCCTGAGGAAGTTCACTTTCCTGCCTTTTGATGTTGGATGGACCAGTTTGTTTATGCATCAAGCATAGTACTGGATCCTCATTGCCCCCACTGATGAGATTTTTTTTCCCTTGTCATTGTTGATTATTCATTGATAAAATAGGAATTTCTTTCCATGCTTGCCTATTAGACACTATTTGGTAGGCTCTTAAATGCTTGTTAATCGATTGATTTACAAGCAGCTTAAACATCTGTGATATGCCCTTAGAATTAGCCTTTGAGACAACAAGGGCTGGGTGCTTAAGTGGAGAGAATTGATTAGACATATACAATCAGTTTCCTGGAAGGAATCAATAAGTCAATTAACACCTATTTCTTAAGCACCTGTAATGTGTCAGGCACTGTGTTAGGCACTGGAAATATAGGTACAAAGAATGAAAATAATACATACAACAAGCTTACATCCTAATGAGGCAGCCAATTACACATAAAATAATAATTAAGGAATAAAGTGAATAAATGAAAACATATGTGAAATAGTTAAATTCAATAGTTAAATTCAATTTTGGAAAAGGGGACACGAGCCTGTGTAGCTCTTCCAGACCAAACAACCATGTATATCCAAGAACCATCCTCTGGGAAAGGAAAGACTTCGAGGAATGGTGTAACTCAAGGGATAGCTGTAGGTGAAAAACCAACTCATGGGGGGCAGCTAGGTGGCACAGTGAATAGAGTGCCGGCCCTGGAGTCAGAAGGACCTGAGTTCAGAGCCGGCCTCAGACACTTAATCCACACAAACAAAAACCTAGCCGTGTAACCTTGGGCAAGTTACTTAACCCCAATTGCCCTAAAGGGGCGGCTAGGTGCAGTGAGTAAGAGCGCTGGCCTCGGAGTTGGGATGACCCGAGATCAAATCCGGCCTCAGAAAATGAGCACCCACGCATAAATAATGACTAGCCGTGTAACCTTGAGCAAGTTACTTAACCCCAATTGCTTTAAAAAAAAAAACAAAAAAAACAACTCATGCTTCAAATTGCCCAAGCTTGAGACAGTAGCAAGAGAGTTGCAGTGGCAGAAATTCCTGGGTCAGTGGAGATGTTATAATAATAATAATAATAATAATAATAATAAGTGGCATTTATGTAGTACTTTGCAAAGTATTTTATGTATATTGAATTAATTGAGCCTCACAGTAACCCTCTCGGGTAGATAATAATTGTATTCCCAATTTATAGATGGGAAGCAGATGACTGAAGATGGAAAGTGACTTGTCTATGGTCAAATAACTAATCAGCTTCAGAGTTGCTATAATAGCATTTGCTAGATAGGAATTTACATCCAGATCTGCTCCAAGTCCAAGTCCAGGGCTCTATCTGTTCCATGCTGCCGGTCAAGTTCCTAGACCACACCTCATAGAGTACCTTCATTGCTTAGCTCAGTGCCTGATGCATAGTTAGTACTTAATTTTTTAAAAATTTAACAGAATTGGTGCAGCTAGTTGGCACAGTGAATAGAGCACTGGCCCTGGAATCAGGAGGACTTGAGTTCAAATCTGGTCTTAGACATTTATCACTTACTAATGGTGTGACTTTGGGCACGTCACTTAACCCCAATTGTCCTGCCTTCTCCCCTCCTAAAAGACCGAAAAAAAAATTAAAAGAATTGAACTTCTTGGACCAAGTCTCTGGACCAAATGGAAGCCAGGGCTGAGGAGGAGCATATTATGGGGCTAGTACTGATCCTTGTCCTTCCTTGTGAATTATACAGAATTTAGAAATTCAGGGAAGTAGGTTGCTTGACTCTCTGGTGAATCCAAGAGCTTTCTTATGTGGTGGGTTCTCAACCCCACAGTAATACTGTAAGTGTAGAGGTGTCCAAAACATTTCCAGGCAGCAATACTTCCTAGTTCTGTCCCAACCAGATTAAGATGTAATTAGAAAATATTGAACAAAATAAATAAAAATACAACAGAACATAGATAATGTTAATATGTGGTTTTCTAAGTCAGTGTGTTAACAAAAGGGATCCTTATGTATAGTTTAATGGTCCCCATTTCTATGTGAATTTGACACCATTGCTCTAACGGTAGAGGACTTTTTAGGTATAGGAAATGTGAGATTGATTCATTGGGAGAGATGGTTGTTCAGCTCTCTAGTAGTCTCACAGTCTAGTTGTAATGGAATGTTCCTCAACCTTTGACTATATAGTCCTTGAGGCGGTGGAGGCTCACTGGAGAGGGGAGGAGAAAGCCTTGATTGTGTGAGTCCTTTGCATTTTTCTGCCTCATTCTCAATGCTTTGTTAGCTTGAGTATTTGAATGGGAGCTGAGGGTACTTTTCTTTTGGCTGTACATATCTAGAAATGAGTCACATTTTGATGTGCTCCAAAGAATTCTGGGTGGAGCCATAAGCCAAACAATGATTTCTATGAGGAATGCCCCAGAAGTGATCCTTGCCCACCTCTACATCCAAAGCTTTGGTTCTGGATCACAGGTTACTGGATGCCTCTTGGTCTATGTATGGTTCTGCCAAGTAATAGCAGTGAAGTCAAAATTGAACAGGTGTGAGGATCATCCTCTTTGGTAGTATTACTAATGTTGCTACAGTTGTTAATTTTTTCTCCACAATTGCAATTGATTACATAAATATTCCTTTCATTCTAAAAGAACATATATTTCATTCCATCTCATTTTGCATGGAAATAAATTTTAAAATAGCACAGAAAAGTGAAGAGGATTTTGTGTTAATTACAGAGTGTGGCTATGGAACTTATTCCCAACCCTGATTTCAAACATTAAATTATGTTCCCTCCCAGAGAATTAAGGGCAGAGCACAGGGGAAAGCAATAAAAATGTAAAATATTAAACAATCTTTATGTGTCAACATCTAGAAAAAATGGGAAAGGATCCATGGAAGAGTTAGATTCAGGAAAATCATATAATAAGGTCTAAGCAATAGAGGAATAAGGCTATTTGGGGCTGTTATTTTGGGGTCAAATTTAAAGAATATGATGAAGTAATCATGGTCATTTAGTTAACATTACTTGTGGAAACTTTAAGGTTCTCTTAAAAATTATAGTGATTTATTTTGTTAAGTTGAGGGTAGGTATTCCACAGAAATAACTATATTGGAATCTCACTATTATGCTCTCCTTGAGTTTTGTGTTTCAAGATATTTTATAGATTTCAATTCATTGTATACTTCAATAATTAGATTGTCTTGGATAGAATTCAGCAGTCACCTGACTTGTACCAAAATACCTACTCTTGCCAGGTTGGTTTAATGACTTCAATGAAGGGAGAGACAGATTAACTCATCTTTAAACTAATTATAGAGTTTATGGATAATCTACAAACCACCAAGGGAATACTTAGTTACCCAATAAGAATACAAGGAGACGTGTGTTTCCACCTCTCTGCCACATTTAGATTCCAGACTTGGTCTGGATATCGGAAATGAGGCTGCATTGTTACCACAAGCCAGGTAATTGGTCCTTGCTAGACTATTAACCCATTTGGAGTGGCCTAAGAGAGTTAAGCGTTTTATGTAGACAAAGGGAGACTGGAAAACAGCCAAATGCATTCATGCCAGCAATAGAGTAAAGGAATGTTCATAATGATATAATCTCTTTGGTATTGTGCGGCTACACCTTATGTATGCACCAGTCATAGTCTGTTGCTGATGCTAACTCCTGGTGGGCTGGGGTTAAGGGTAAAGGGCTGAGGCTAACCAGCCTGAGTGAATTCTGCAGCAAATAGATCCATTGTAAGGTGTCAGTGAACCTAAAGTGCAGAAAATATTAGCCTATTCTTGCCAGTACATTCAGATTTGCCTTCTGATTATATAAGCTGTCCTTAGGCAGCTGAAATAATGGTGAATCTAAAAGAAAAAAAAAGCATGAGGGATTAATTTTTTAATTAAAGGTATAAAGAGGTGAACTTGATTAGGGAACTTCTTGATTAATTTGATGAGCTTTTGGGATGGTGAGTTTTTGCCTGGTGTTACAAAAGCACTTTCCCAGGAGAGGGTGGACATGACCATTAACAGTTGGGTAAGAGAACAAAAGACAGTTTGTCTTCAGAGACCAGGGCTGCCCTAAGGAAATTTGGCTGGCTAAGGCTTTGTGTTGACCTATAGTAGTAAAGTGACAGATCTACTCAACCTTTTTCTCTCTTCTTGCCTTTTCTATTGCACCTTTCCTCCCCAGAGGGCAGCATGGCAGAAAAGATTTCTCCTCTTTCTACCCCAGCCAACCCCAGTGGTCATTAATGCTGCCTGTGCTTTTGCAGATGGCCTCAGAGAAGAGTTCCTAGACTTTAAGTCCCTGTCTCCTTTCTTCCTTCCTCTGAACACAGGTCAGAGAACCAAGAATGAATGTTTCCATTTTAAGAGATGGCAACATTATCAGAGGAATGGTAGAGTGTTGAGAGTTCCTAGAGAAACACATGATAGAAGTAGACATATGTTTGCCCACATGGTCCAAGAGAGGAACACATGAACAATGTTCTTGAACCCCAATCTCATGCATAGCAGATTAAGGAATTTTCATTTCCTAGGAAACATAATATAGAATCTAGTTTTCTAGCACAGAAGAGAGAATTGCTGGGAAATTCTAGCTTTGCAGGTTGCCTCAGCAATAACACCAAGTTTGAGAGTCTAGGGGTTGGACTTTCCAGAAAATGAAGGGGAAGTCCTGAAAAGCTAGTCTCTTGATCAAAAAGGTGGAGTGGCAGTTTGTTTCTCCTCCTCTTGCCATCTCTGCCTCCCTAGCCAGGACAGCAGTAAAAGATTTATAGCCATGGTATAGAGAAGAAAGAGATCAGGGTCTTACCACTTCTTGCTATTAAAGGGAGTTCTTCAGACAGTGTAGGTCTCATGGTTTGGGGGTAGTACATTGTCTGTCCAGAAGCTTATATGTTTATTTGTATTCCTGGGGAAATTCAAACCACAGGGTGACACTACAAGTCTGAGAGAAATGGATAGGGATTCTAAAAGACCTAGGTTCAAATATTCTGATACTTGCTATGTGACCCTGGTTGTCGTTGTTGTTCAGTAATTTTTTGGTTATGTCCAACTCTTCATGAGCCCATTTGAGGTTTTCTTAGCAAACATACTGGAGTGCTTTGCCATTTCTTTCTCCATCTTATTTCACAGATAAGGAAACTGAGGCAAACAGGGTTAAGTGACTTGCCTAGGGTCACACAGCTAGTAAATGTCTGAGGTCAGATCTGAACTCATAAAGATGAGTCTTCCTGATTCCAGGCTTAGAACTCTAGATCTGATGCTCTATTCACTGTACCACCTAGCTATCCATGTGATCCTAGTCTCCATGAGCCTCAATTTATCTGGTGGTATGAAATAAAAGTTGTTTTCTAGCTAACATGCATTTTTAATTTTGAATGATTGAATAGGATCTAAGGACTCTGCTGCCAAATTTGTGGGAATCTGGACATCAAGTATAAACAAACCATATCCAAAGATTTTCCACAAAGAAAGTGGCCCTTCTGAGACCTGTCCAATAGGTTAGATCCAGTCCATGATAGCCCAGAATTTAGGGAGCCCTGAGTCACAAGTTACAAGGAATGAAGCTTAAACCCTTAAACATATTAGTTATAGCTAGTTACTTAAATGAATGCATCAAAATACTAGTTAAGCACCAAGTCTATAGCCTTGTGGGTTAGGAAATCTAATTTGAACATTTATCTCTGGAGGGCATTCTATATTAACATCTTAGTTATCAAACATACTTACCATATTTCAGTTTTTCATAGTGCATTACAGTTTACAAAATGCTTAAGGTATGGTAATACCAAAAGTAATTTCTTTCATCAACATACCTAAATACTATCCAGTATTCAAAGGACAAAAAAAGACCCACACCACATAAATATTTTAATATAATAACCTCTATTAAAGCATTTTATATCAAGTGTTATTAATATTATAGGAGAGCAGAGTGTTGGATGTGATTTAGAAAATGTACCTTATATCATGTGAAGAAAATTACATGACTTGGAGAAAATGCACTACTGGGTTTTCTAAACATGTGTTATAACTGTTTATAAATGGTTACTATATAGTTCTCTGTTTACTATATAGTTCATTGAGCCGTAGATGTCACTGGGGATTTGGACTTCCCTGTAGATGGGAGGAAGTGATGAAGCCCTGACTGAGAACCCTGGTAGCTGCAGTCTTCATAGCCCTGGAAGAAAATAGGGCTAGGGTAAATTTGGCACTAGAAGGTGGTATTGCCATGATGACAGGAGTTGTTGGTTTTTTTTTCAATATCCCTGAAACAGAACAATCAGTCTTCCTGTAGTCTGTCAGAGGATGGTTGGAGTCTGTTTTCAATGATGCTGTGTGAGAAGAAAGCAGACAGAAACTGCAGGGGTTATTTTGAGGGATAATCAGGGAAAGAAAGAGGAGACTGGAGCTGTGACAGAGAAGGGAATAGATAACAGCCAAGAGGGTGATTGTAAGAGGTCATTGGATCACTGCAGGTATCTTTGAACAAAGAATTTGAACCAAAACTGCTCATTAAAATTTCCACTTTAAAAACTAAGGGGAAAAATTTTTTTTCAAATATTCTTTCCTGTACCTGTTTACTAAAAGGTATTTATGTATGAACTTTCTGATTAATTACTTAAGTGGTTTCTGTATCTATATCTAGTCCCATGGTGTTCAAGCTTTTTGGTCTTGGGACCCCTTTAACACTCTAAAAGGACCCTGAAGAGTTTCTGTTCTTGTGTGGGTTACATCTATTGATATTTACGATACTAGGAATGAAAACTTTTTAGTATTATTATAAAAGCAGTTTTGATTTTGTGGACCCTCTAGAAGGGTCTCAGAGACCCTGAGGGGTCCCCAGACAACACTTTAAGAATGGATGATTTAGTTTAATGCTTTCATGTACCAAATAAAGAAACTATAGCTCAGAGAATTAACTGGTTTGTATCAGGCAATACAACAGGATTTCGACTCAGGTCTTCTCACTCTAAAACCAGTGCATTTTCTAACTCCAATTTTACAGAAAAGGAAACTGGGGCTTGTAGAAGTTACTTGACTTTTCTAGGATGATCTGGTAAGTTAAGTGGCAGAACCCAATCATAAATTTTTTTTATTCCCTCCAACACAGAAAATTATTGACTTGAAGGGATTGTTAAATCAGTTAATATGTTACAGAACACACACATTTCAAAAGTATTGCTTATTTTGTTTCTTACATTCTTTTTTAATTTTTGTAGTGGGAATTGGAATTTGAAGATCTTCCCTGCCTCTTAATAGGCTGAATGTAATCACATGGAGCCTGTGTTGGGAAGAGTTTACTAAAGGGGCAAGCAGAGCCCTCAGGAAGCTGGGAGTCAGAGCAGTTAAAATTGGAGGGAGAAGAGAATACATGCAAGGAGATAACTAGAATTATGAGCTCTTTTTGTGGGAAAGCTAAAGGATGGTGTGGTTTCCTGCTGTGCTATGCTGTATTAACTTCTTTGCTACTATGATGAATTTGACTTTCTGGTATCTGAATAAATGTTTTGCTTCTGTCTTCTATATGGAAAGTCTGTTATACTTTGCATTTGAGAAATATGCTGGCATATTCACAGCCCCCATTAGAGCTGTGAATATTGTGTTGGTGCTATAGTTTGCAACATTTATTTCCATAATATTTTGAATTTTACATTTTCTCCTCCTCTCTCCTCTCCCCCCTCCCCAAGATGGCATGCAATCTGATATAGGCTATACATATACATTCATATTAAACATATTTTCACATTAATCATGTTGTAAAGAAGAATTAGAACCAATGGTAAGAACCTTGAGAAAGAAGAAACAAAACAAAAGAAAACAAAAAAGGGAGAGGCCACAACAGAGGTGGAACAGTGAATAGAGCACCACCCCTAAAGTCAGGAGGGCCTGAGTTCAAATCCACTTGACACTTAACTAGCTATGTGACCTTGAGCAAGTCACTTAACTCTAATTGCCTTGCCTCCCCCCTTCATAGTTCTTCTGGATGTGGATAGCATATTCCATAATGAGTCTTTTGGAGTTGCTTTAGATCCTTGCATTCTGAAAAGAGCTAAATCTATCAATTAGTCATTGCACGATGTTGCTGTTACTATGTACAATGTTCTCCTGGTTTTGCTCACTTCAATCATATGCATCTTTACAGGTTTTTCTGATGTCCAATATAGCTTATTTTAAACAATTTGTTATTTGTACATTATTTTGTTCCCTTCAGTGAGGAAGTTTCCCAATCTGGGAGCAGAGTATGAATTTTGCTTTACCATTCACCAAGTATGGCACTAAAAGTATTTGCCTTTCCTAGAACACCTTTCAGTCATAAAGATTGTAAAGGACAAAAATGTTGGTCACTAAGTAAAACAGAGGGAGAGCGCCTCCAGTTTCCAATTGTCCTACCAAGAACTGCTTTGCTTTGGAATTTAGCTGGGTTGAGGGAGGGAGGATATTATCTTTTAATGAAATAGACCTCTCCCTGACCATAAAATACTTTGCACTGAAATTTCCTATGCAAAAGCCTTCAAGTGTGAAGTACCATGGGAGTTTGCAGGACCACATGCTGTGAGCACAAGGATTGAATCACAGACACTTAGAATTTAAGCATTGAGAAGGGCCTTTTCAGATCTCATCCAACCTCATTTTATAGGTGAGGAAACAGTGACCCAGAGAAGAGAATTGAATGACCCTAGGTCACAAAGCTTGTTTATGAAGAAGAGGACTGAAACTTTGAACTCCTGCCTACCAACCTATATCAATTCAATTTAATTCAATGGACTTTCTAAAAAGTGTCTACTACGGACAAAACATGAGGCTGGGCACTCGGGATACAGAGATGGAAAGCAACATAGCTCCTGCTTTCTTTTGAATTTATTTTGTTTTTAATTTATGGAATAAAACAAGCATTTTCATAATGTAGCATAAATAAAAAAAGATTGTTGCACACAAACCTGAAAATTTATTATGTACAACTTGCTATTCCATTTAAATATATAATAAAGTTATCATGTAAATTTCTTTTTTTTCCTTTTTTTCTTCCCTCTCCCTCCTCCCACCCCCTCCCAATCTGGGAAGATGTCAGAATAGGGCAGAAATTTCCAGCCTCTCCAAATTCAGCCTCCACAGACAAAACATTGCAACAGAATGAACAGAGATCAGCAAAAATAAAGGGGTTCCTGTTTTCAAAGAATATGCCATCTAGTAGAGGATTATAAATTATATGAGTGAATAGATTTAATACAATTTAATGTGTGGTAGGGACATTGCAGTGGGCAAGCAGAGAGGTATGAGGAATTCTGAGGTGGATAGGTCATTTCTACCTGAGATGCAAGGGAAGACATCATACTAGCACCTGAGCTGAGTTTTGAAAGAAGGGAGAGATGTTGAAAAGTGAAGATGTAGAAGGGATCTCTTCTAGGCATAGAGGACGGTATGTGAAAAGGCAGGGAGGCAGAAGAGGCCAGGGAGAGATCTGTGAATGATGAAGAATTCAGCTTGGCTGGAACCTAGGGCATGTGAAGGGAAATAGTGTGAAACATGAGTGGAAAGGTAGGTGGAGGAGCAGATTGTAGAATGCTTTGAATGCCAAACTAAGGAGGAAGAACATTGCAAAGGAGGGATAACCTGGAATTGGGAGTTAGAGAAACAAAGTCTTTAATCTCTACCACTTACTGTTTGGATGACTTTGGACAAGTCACTAAGCTTCTTGGAAAAATTTTTAAGTGTGGAATAAAAAGAGGTTCTCTTTCTGATTACTTCAGTTAGAACTGAAAAGGGAAAAAGGTCAGGTGGAATTTGGGACATGAAGAGAAAGAGAACAAGGTCTAGAATGATAAAAGTTTGTTAGGGAGTAAGTCAGAGATTTAAATGGGTCCTGTTTGTTGAAGTTAGCTAGCATACATTTCTAGTGGACCATGTCAAGCCAGTTTCTTTACATTTTTCAACAGTGTGAGGTGGTTTGATGGTAGGAGCAGATTAGGTAAACAAAGGAGGCTACTCAGGGTGGTGGAGTATTGGGAATTCAAAGATGCTGTGTTGAAATAGCTGGTTATAAGGGGAAAATTATAGAGGAAAAGAAGTAAAGCAATAATAGATAATTTTGGTTTGTCTTTTGTTGTTGAAGAGGACCACAACATCAGGAAGATGATAACATGACTTTCAATTGAATTTGATTTGATGGAGGGAGGGCTATGCAAAGAAACCAGCCTCACTTTCTCTTCCAGAGTTATCTGGGTCCAGTGGTTAGATAATCATCAGAACGACTGGAGATGCCCCACAATAATAGATAATAGATTGAGAGAGGAGGAAGAAAAAATGGTACAAGCGGTCATATAGAGGAGGAAGAGTGATTTCAGGAGGAGTGAGTCATGGTAAAAGGTGGAAGGACAGGAAAAAGATTGAAGAGGGGATTTCAAGGTTCAGAAACTTGGATCTTGAAGTTTCCAGTGAAAAGCGAGGTCTAAAGAAGTTATAGCCCTGGTATGAAACTGAGGTAGATTGGAGATAGGATTTTAGAGCTGACAGATACTACAGAGGTCTTCCAAGTCCAAATCTTCATTTTAGAGATGAGGATATGGAGACCCAAAGTGGTCCTGCAGTCACATAGGGAGTAAATATTTAAACCAGGATTCACATATAACCCTTTTCATTCCACATCCAGTATTTGTCCACTGCATTATGACATCTCCTAAATAAAAGTCATAAGAAGTTAGAAAGCAAAAAGCCCTAAGAATTCAGGTGCTAAATGGGTCATAAAAAAACAAGTTTCTAAGGAAGGAGGAAGAAATAAGACGGGGAGGAGTTTGATAATGCAGGTAACTATCATAATTAAATGGGGGAAGATATTTATTACAGGGATTGGGAGAGGATGGTTTAGTCGGATAGCCTAATTAGAGGACAGATTGTGGGATGATGGTGGTAAAGCAATGGCCTGTAAATGGAAGTGGGACTAATGAACAAGTCACCTCCTTCTCTTTCTTGGCTCTCTGAGTTAAAAGAATAATCAGGATAGGAAGTCAAGGAATGTGGGATCCTCAAAGAAAAACCAAGTTTCAGGTAGTGGCAGCAAGTAAAAGGAACATAAATGGCACTGGGCCTGGAATGTGGAGGGCACTTAATAAATACTGATTGAAAAAAAGAAATCATTAATGAAAAGATTATTTTCAATAGAGCAATGATTCAAAGGGACTAATGGAAGATAGAGGTAGCAGACAACAGGGACTGAGTAGGGGTGGAGCTGAACAAGATTTGGGCCACGGATATAAAAGCTAGCTTGCATTTATTTATATGCAGTGGACTGTTAGAACCAGGAGAACTGGTTGTTAAATTTTCAACCTGAGCCTTTATACCTCAGAAATCAACAACTGCTACAAATCTGGGTATGACTTATTGTTATGTTGATTGTCTGGACTCATTGTTCAGTTTTTCAGTCATGTCTGACTCTTCAGGAGCCCTTTTCAGGTTTTCTTGGCAAAGATACTGGAGTGGTTTACCTTTCCTTCTCAGTGACATAAGGCAAACAGGGAATAAGTGACTTGCTCAGAGTCACACAGCTATTATGTGTCTGATGCTGGATTTGAACTCAGGTCTTCTTAATTTCAGGCCCAGCACTCTATCCACTGAGCCATCGAGCAGCCATCAAGGCAAACAGGTTAAGTTTCTTTCCCAAGGTCACAGAGATAGTAGATGTCAGAGGTCACATTTGAACTCAAGTTTTAAGGTTTTCAAAGCACTTTACATCCATTATCTCATTTGTTCCTTACAGTAATCCTTTGAGGTAGGTACTATAATTATCCCTATTTTATAGATGAGGAAACTGAGTCTCAGAGAAGTTAAAATGCTTATCTAGGATCACATGCCTCTAAATATTTAGGGTGGAAGGATTCGAATCCTAAATCCTGTTCTCTATCCACCACATCATATTGCTTCTCTACAAGAAAAGGAATTTGCATCAGAAGGACTGAGGTTCTGGATGAGAGCACTTGGAAATTATGGAAATAGGGGCTTAGGAGGTAAAGTGGGCTTGAGCACCTTATAATGCCATTACTTTCCCACTCCTCTCCCCAAAAGTTCTCCACTTTATATTATAAATATACCATGGCTCATGAACATCTTTGACTCATACTCTACAGACGGTGAACGTGAGCTGTTTTATCATTGATGAAGTGTGAATGAGATGCTGTGTATTAATACAAACAGAGGCTCCCTCTGGGTATTATACATTTATCAGATAAAGCATCTGAATACGAAAATAGGAAAACAACTAATGAGCACAAAATGAATATTGTTAGCCAAATTAATGCTGTCATCTTCCCCCAGTGTAGCTCCCAAACAAAATGGTCCAATAGCTAAAATAGAACAAGCTGGGAACACTCTGTCCCACAGTGTTGAGGATTTGAAACACAGAGAGATTTTTTTTCTCAATGTGTGAAACTCATCAAGTGTCAGTGCTTAATGAATAGACCCATGAAGGGGTCTCAGAAGCAATCCAGCGTGTCCTTTTCCTGGGTTCCTCATAGAGTTAAAGCACTTATCATTTATTACTTTTTTTAATAACAAGAACAAAATGAGATTATATTTTAGAATCTGGCCTTCTTCCATTTTGTCTTTCTGCCCACCCGCTTCCACCATTTTTGTAGCCCCCACCTTCCCTTCCCTTAAAGAGCACCAAAATACTTCAACATTTGTTCTGTTTTATATGGCTGGACAAAACAAAGACATAAATTGCTTAGCATCTTTGTTTGTTGAAACCAAAAAGGGCCCAAGAGAGCAGTTGGGTGGTAAGTTGGAGAACACTCATTTTCTCTCTGTGTCTCTTTTTGAGTTGTCCATATTTTATATGCCCTATTTTGGATTAATCTTCCAAAATGAGCGGTCCCACCAACAATAGTTGGTGCATCTCAATTTGAGTCTGTTTTAGCTGTCACACTATCTTTGTTTAAAGCTAAATGCATTAATAATATTCATCTGTTATCAAATGGACACACTCACCAGGGACTGAAAACTTTGTGGGGAGGTCATTGAATCTGTCTTGGATCTGAAGGGAGAGTCACACTAAAACTTTTTCAGGTATACCTCCAAAGCAGAAGGTTACATGACTTCAGTGGGGTTTTTTGTTCAGTTGGTTCAGCTGTGTCCTACTGTTTATGACCCCATTTGAAGTTTTCTTTGGCAAAAATACTGAAGTGGTTTGCCATTTCCTTTTTCAGTTCATTTTTACAGGTAAGGAAACCAAGGCAAACAGGGTGAAGTGACTTACCCATGGTCACATAGCTAGTAAGTATTAAAGGCCAGATTTGAACTCAGGAAGGTGAGTCTTCCTGACTCCAGGCCCAGTACTCTATCCACTGTGCTATCTAGCTACCTCAGTGGGTAACCCTTTCCAAAATATAACAATCTTTAAAGTGTGAGGAAGAGAGGCAGTGGGGTGTAGTGGATAGAGACAAGCCTTGGACTCAGGAAGACCTGTCTTGAAGTCTGCCTCTGCCATATACTCCCTAGGTGATCCTGAGCATGTTAACCTCTCAATACCCCCACCCAACTCTTTAAAGGCATCAGATTTCAGGGATGCATGACCACAGTTTTCATAGTTTTCTACATTAGTGAAAATAAATATAGAGGACCAGACCAATTTATTTTTTAAGCAAGGAAATTATCCCTTAGATTTGTTAATTTCCTGTATATGATATTTTCCTGCATATTTCTTACTATAGGTCTATTTTCCCTTATTCAGATATATTTGAGAACCAAAATGGTTATCAGCCTCAGTATAGAAACCCTTCATATGGATGAAAAGCATCCCATTGCCCATTTGCTCTCAGGGTTTCAATAATCCCAGTTAATATTCTTCTTCCTGCTTCTTTTTAATTAAGTTCAATCTTACCAGCCTTTATTAAGCAATTTCCCTGTGCTGGATGCTATACTAAGCTATGGGGCTACAGTGAAAAGTGTTTAAAAAAATAGCCCCTGTCCTGAAGGAACTTCTATTGCATTGAGCAAGCTTACAGTCTACTAGAATGTTAACTCCTTTTAAGCAGATTTTTTCCAGTGACACTTTGATGGATGCTCTGAGGAGAGAACTAGTGGTGGGTGCTGGGATATTGCAGTGTAATGAGTGCTGCATGAATCACAGATGGAGACATGGCCCTGCCTAATAGCCACACAACCTCCACAGAAGATGAAAAGCTAGTGTGTGCACGCATGCGCACAAACACTCACACACACACACACACACACACACACACACACACACACAGAACTATGAAGGTAGAAAACCCCCAGAGGTGGAAAGTTACTAGCTGTCAATTTCACCTCTTTTTTCCCCCCTTTCATTCTTTGCCATCTGCTTCCCCTCTTCATTCCAAGAGGGCAGAGGAAGGCTCTGGAGGTGGTGGCACATCATTTTTAGTGCCCCTGAGTGAATAGACATCTGGTGATTTTCATTCTGGCTCATGTACCAATCTCAGAGCTCCTTCCTCCGTGCATAAGGGAATAAGACAGTGATAATTCATATTTATGTAGTGCTGGAAGGTTGGCAGCACATTTTTCCTCATGCAACCTGATGAGGGATCCCTGGAAGGACTGCTATGACAGACCTGCCTGAAAGGAGGCCTTGGAGCCACTCTATCTATGGAACCAGTCTGTGCTTAGGAACAAGCAGAGTAAGAAGAAAAAAAAATCTGCTCCCTTCCCCCTACCCTTGATAGGTGTGTGTGTGGGGTAGCTATTATAGCAATGACAGTGTGGTAGAATTGGAAGAAAACTTAGCCTGCAGTCCCATTTCTTCCTTTTACTTATGAGGAAACTGAAGACCAGAGAAGTTAAATGACTTCTTCAAGGTGTCACATGCATCCTAAATACCAAATCTAGCACCCAAACCCAGGTCTTCTGTCTCTAGTTTCAGGGTTCTCTGGATTATACCAAAGAATGACCATTGGGTTACCCTCCTTAACTTTAAAAAATTAAGTTTTTATTGATTTTTTATGTTTCTTATATCATTATACTTATCCCAAGTATCCTTCTTCCTCCCCTTCCCAGAGAGTTATCCATTATAACAAAAAGTATTTTTCAAAAGGAAAAAATACTAACATAACTGATCAATACATTGAAAAATTCTGGAACCATGTACAATGGTGTTACCCCTGTGACATTTTCTACATGCCAGTACTGCTTAATCTTTAACATTTTATTACATTTGCTTTTTATTTTTTTTTTTTTGGTGTGTATTTCTTTGGTATTCTTTCTATTTTTGTTATTGGTGTACAGTTGTTTCAGTCATGTCAGACTCTTCATGACCTCATTTGGGGTTTTCTAGGCAAAGATAATGGAATAGTTTGCAATTTCTTTCTCCAGCTCCTTTTACAAATGAGGAAACTGAGCAAACAGAGTTAAGTGACTTGCCCAGGGTCACACAGCTGGTAAGTTTCTGAGGCTGGATTTGAACTTAGATCTTCCTGCCTCTAGGCCCAGCTCTCTATCCACTGTGCCACCTAGTTGTCTCTATGCTTTCCATTTACAACGTTGTAAAGATTATGTATATTGTTTTCTTGGCTCTGCTTATTTCAGTCTGGACCAGTTCATAGAGATTTTTTCATGACTCTCTGTATTCATCACATATATTATTTCTTGCAAGCCAATAACATTCCATTATGTTCAAGTACCACAATTTGTTTAATCATTCCCCAATTAGCAGGTACCTATAGTTTCTAATTCTTTGCTGTCACAAAAAGTGCTGCTATAAATATTTTGGTATATATAAGGACTTCTTATCAATTACTTTCTTGGCATATAAACCCAGTAATGGATTCTCTGGTTCACATGGGCATTTATGTAACTTTATTTTTATAATTCCAAATTGCTTTAAAAAATGTTTGTACCATTTCATATCTCTACCAGAAATGTATGTGTACCTGATATTTCACAATTCCTCCATCACTGTTAATTTCCATTTATTTCATATTTGCTCATTTGTAGGGTGGGAGATGAAACTTAGGATTATTTTGATTTGCATTTGTGATTTAGAGCATTCTTTAATGTGGTTTTGAATGCTTTATAATTCTTTTGACAACTGTTGTTCATATCTTTTCACTGCTTACCTATTGAAGAATGTCTATTAATTTTATATATATATATAAATGTATGTATTTTTAAATACACATATGTATATATATATGTGTGTGTGTTTATATGTATGTATTTATCTTATTTGCATATCTTAGATGCCAAAGATCAGAGAAATTTGACTTTTTTCCTATTTGACCTTCCTGACTTTTAATGGAAATAACTCTCAGAGCTCTAACTAAGATCCCTGACACATGAGGTCCAATGCAGTTGAAGGGGTGACTATTTAATATATGACCATTTCTCCTGAGAATAATTAAAGTAGACCAGAGATAGAGGTCATGAGAATTAAAGAGGACGGAAAAGTAGAAAACTAATGTTTTTCAAAGAAGGGCTTGAGGCAGACAAGAATTCTACAAATCAAATATTATACTTATTTAAGGAGAAGAAAACATGACCTGGGAGTCCATAGATAACAGTAAAATCTATGGTCAGGATGGCACTCTCTTTACAGGATGAGAGCTATTGAATCAATCCATCAGAGGAAAATTTTGAAAGTCACTGTGGGAAGCAAATGGTAGGTCAACTCTTCTGCTTGGCTCTGAGGTTCAGGGATTTTAAGAGAAATCAGACTCAGAAAGGATATCTTTTTTTTTTAAACAAATACTTTATTAACTTCTGTTTTACATCATTCATTTCCGCCAGATTTTGAGTTACAATCATTTTCCCCCCATTATTCCCCTACCCAACCTCCCAGAATAGCAGTCCCACAAGATATCGCTTCCTCCAATCTGCTCTCTCCCATACCTTCTCCCATACCCCCATCGACTTTTCCATTAGGGGAAGATGAATCTTTGTGTCCCAATGCCTGCACATCTTATCTCCCAATTATAGGCAAAAGAGTATTAATAATAGTATTTATATATATATTTGAAACATTTAATGTTACGACCTCGAATTTCAGATCCATTTCCTTCCTCCCCTGTCACCCATTCCTTCTTGGGAGATAAGTAATTCAGTATATATTGTACATGTCTAGCTATGCAAAACATTATCATAGTAGATATATTGTACAAGGCTGCTTATAATTCCCTCCCACTCATCCCACCCCCCACCTGGTCCATTCCCTACATGATCTTGTCCCTCTTTTATAGTGGGTACTTCCAACCTCCCCTCACCCCAAGGATGCCCTCCCATCCATCATCCCTCCTCCCATCCCCCTTCCCCCTATCCGGCTGCAGGTTGAGATATCCCATTTACTATGTATGTCATTTTCTCCCTGAACCAAATTCAGTTTGAATGTGATTTTGCCTTTTTAGCCTTCCTTATTCTCCCCCTCTTTTGCTACCACTTCCCCTTGCTTCTTCTGCATGGGATAGTTTACACTACCCTGTCTCTCCCCATATCCTCTTGCCACTTTCCTCTCTCACCTCATAATTTCATCCCTTGAGTATTCTCCCTTCCCAGCAAATTCAACTTATGCCCTCTATCCATATATAACTGTAGCCATATACACACACACTCACATATGTATTCATATGACCACACCCCCTTCTTCCATTATTTTCATAGTGAAAAAGATATCATCAGTCACAGTTATTGCTTTTCCATATAGGAATGTAAATAGTTCAACTTTGATAAGTTCCTTTTGATTTCTTTTCCCTGATTACCTTCTTAGGCATCTCTTGCTTCTTCTGTCTGGATGTCAAATTTTCTATTCAATTCTGGTTTTTTCCTCAAGAATGCTTGAAGTCCTCTATTCCACTGAATGACCATATTTTCCCCTGAAACAAAATACTCAGTTTTGCTGGGTAGGTGACCCTTGGGTTCATTCCCAGTTCTTTTGCCCTCTGGAATATCATATTCCATGCCCTCCGATCCCTCAGTGTAGAAGCTGCCAGGTCCTGGGCTATTCTGATTGTGTTTCCACAATATTGAAATTGTTTCTTCCTGGCTGCTTGTAGTATTTTCTCCTTGATCTGGGGATTCTGGAACCTGGCTATAATATTCCTGGGAGTTTTCTTTTGGGATCTTTTTCAGGAGGTGATTGGTGGATTCTTTCAACCTCTATTTTGCCCTCTGGATCTAAAACATCAGGGCAGTTTTCCTTGAATTTCTTGAAGGGTGATTTCTAGGTTCTTTCCTTGATCATGGCTTTCAGGTAGTCCAATAATTTTTAAATTGTCTCTCCTGGATCTATTTTCCAGGTCAGTGCTTTTTCACATGAGATATTTCACATTGCCTTCTAATCTTTCATTTGTTTGGATCTGCTTAACAGCATCTTGATTTCCCATAAAGTCATTAGCTTCCATTTGCTCCAGTCTAACTCTGAAGGAATGAATCTCCTCAGTGAGCTTTTGAGATTCTTTTCCATCTGGCAAATTCGACTTTTTAAGGCATTCTTCTCCTCATTGCCCTTTTGGGCCTCCTTTGCCATTTGAGTTAGTCTATTTTTTAAGGTGTTGTTTTCCTCAGTCAGGCTGTTGACCCTCATTTCATACTTTTCCTGCATCCTTCTCATTTCTCTTTCTAATTTTCCTCCACTTCTCTTATTTGATTTTTAAAGTCCTTCTTAAGGTCCTCTATGGCCTGCAACCCGTTCATGTTTTCCCCTGGGGCTTTTGGAGCAGGACTTCTGACCTCAGTCCTTTTCCCGCTCTATGCCCCCAAAATAGGAGTCTAGGGTTGCATTTTTCTGTTTCCTTTGCCTTGGCATGTTGCCACTTAATTGCTTGACTTTTGGGCTTGTTGCCACACTATGGCTTTAAGGCCAGCTAGAGGAATTTTCGTCCCGACGTGTGGGGGGCAACTTCCGTTTCTGGCAAGCTGTAAACCCACCCACAACTTCCACCCTAGATCACAATCCAGATCCAGGGAGGTTAAAGCAAGAGCGATTACCCCCAAGACTGATCGCTGGATCTCTCTACGGTTTGTAGGCTGGTAGCTGGAGCTGCCTCTGAAAACTACAAAATGGCGTGTCTCCTCAGAGGCTTCTAGCCCCCAGGGGAGGGAGCTGATGCATTCCCCAAATACTGGTCCCAAAGTCCATAGGACACTAACCTCTTACTTTGTCCTAGGCAAGTCTATGTTGATAATTCTGGAATCTCCACAGTTCCTGGTGTTCTGGGGTTCCTCCAGCCGGCTGCTGGCCCTGCCGCCCTGGGGCTAAAACCTTGGCTCATGTGGACCTGGGCTCGGCTGGGCTCCTGCGCTCTGCGCGCTGCCGGCTCCCAGACCACTGCGCTGGTCCTTCCTGCAGGGTGCTGGGCTGTCCTCAGCGGGAGGTTAGCTTCTCTGTGTCGTTCTGTGGGTGCTGGGGCTCCAGAAATTTTTCAGAGTCCTTTTTTACATAGTTTGTGGAGAATCTGGGGGCAGAGAGGCTTGGAAGAGCTGTTTCTACTCCGCCATCTTGGCTCCGCCCCCCAAAAGGATATCTTTAAGGAGAAATCTGGGTGTCAGAGAACACCAAAAGATGAAATGAATGTGATTAAAAAGAGATTAAGGATGAAGGGGAGTTTGTTAACAGCATAGGAAGATTCAGAGGGCTCAGTAGAAAGGAAAGGCAAAGTAGGTCTCAGAGTAGAGAGGGCTAGGGCTCAGCAAGATAGGTCTAAGACTGAGGAGAGATAACAGGGGCTGAGATGGGGAGGAGGGAGGAGAAGAAGTTTTCTTCTATGCCAGAGTTTCTTAACTTGAGGATTTTGAAATAGATAGATAGATAGATAATAGATAGATTGATATAGAGATAAAATAGATATAGATATAGAAGATAAATATATTTCAATATAATTGATCGCTATTGTAATTCTTTGCACTACATAAATGCTATTATTACTCTTATTTCAATATATTTTATTTTAGTAATTTAAAAACATCATCCTGTGGTAGAGTCCCTGGGCTTCACCAGACTGTCACATGGTTCCATGACACAAAAGAGATTCAGAACCCCAGACTAGGCAGAAGGAGGACATTCTAAATCAAAGGAATCCGAGGCTCAGGAGACAGAAATTTGCTATCCATAGTGCATGGAGATACCAAGAAGAGACCACCTAAATTAGCTCCAAGGTTTTCATTAGAATAGTGTGCAAATGTCAGCACATTCCGGCTCTGAGGTGGAGCCCCTCAGTTGATTAGAGTGGTAGGTGGTATGATTGGATTCCTTGTTTGACAGGAAACATCAGCTACTCTCATAATCATAGATAAACATTCACTGAGTGCTTACCCTGTGCTGGGTGCCAGGCTTGCTGCTAGGCAGACTAAAGGAAGAGTTATGAGCCATAGTCTCTAACCTGAGAGAATTTACTATGGAGGAGGGGAGGGCCTGGTTCTTGGCACCTTGTTCAGTGGCCTCAGTTTCCAATCCAAGTCATAATAGAGAAAGCAGATATGACCCAATGGGAAGGGGTCTCTGAGAGAGGGGATTTAAAAGTGTGGGACTGTGATGGGATGGCAGCTAAAACTGAGTGCAGGTCTAGTCTGAAGATGTCTGTGGGAGGAGGGTGTAATGGAAATGCAGATTTAAAGATCTTCCCTGCCCCTAGGCCCTTTGATTGGCTTAAGAGACTTTGATTGGCTTTAAGAGACTCTGAAAACCTTCCTTGACTTGAAAATATGCTCTGCCTCCTAATAGGCTGAATGTGGTCACATGGAGCCTGTGGTGGGAGGCTTGGTTTTCAGGAATGACCACACCTTGATGCTGTATGATTGGGCAGTGGGTCAAGGAGGTTGTTACAATCTTTGAGCCAGGAGAAGGCTATATAAACTCTGATGAGGGGCTTTGCTTTGGGGCTCACTTTGAGAAGTGTTGTGTGATTTGACCAGATGAGACTCTGGGAAGCCGTTGTTGAGAGCCCCCCGGCTTTGAAAACCCAGATGTTGATGCTTCCCTCTCTGGTAACGGTGATTTGGTATTGATGTAATGGTTGGACAGTTTGGAAGCCTGTCTGTTTGATCTGTAAGTTCTGTAACTTTGAAGTTCGGGGTGCTGACCTTTTTCCCCTGAACTAGGTAATGTGTATTTGTTTGATTAAAGTAAGCTTGTTAACCCATTTTGAGTTGCTTTCCTTTTGAAAAGCAGATCTAAGAACCTGTGTTGGCAGTCACCCTAGGGATATTGGGGTATTTGCTGCTACAGAGGGACAGGAGATGAGTGCTCCCTCTCCCTAACTACTGTCCACTTGGTCCATTAGACCCTTAAGAATCTTTAACCATATACTGTTGACTTATGCCTGAGAGAAATTTTTGAGCAGGGGCCCTTTTTAGATAATCTTACCCACTCAGACCTAAAAGACCCATTCACCCAATACCTTCAGATTTCCAGGAAAGCTCAGAGTCAGACTCCTCTCCCTCCTGTACCTCATTTACAACCTGCCTAGGAAACGAACCTATGAAAAATGTGATGTATGCAATAGGAGACATATGATCCAGCCTCCTAATTTCACACTGATCCCAAAATGGCAGCAGCTGTGTGATTCAGTCTTCTCCATTGCACAGAAAACAGGACTGCTATTTCAATGTTTAGGCCATTCCAAATCGGTCCTGTGTCGACTGCAAACAGAATGTCTTTTTTTTCCCCATGCACTATTCCAGGTCTACCTTTTTATTGCATAAAACATTTACTTTTCCCCCAAAATATGTGCAAAAAGAAACAGGCCATGCCATAGCTAGGAGGCAAGGGCAATATGTTTAGAAATCATGTAGAGAAAAGGTTTGCTCCTGTTCCCACTCCCAGTTAAGTCAGGTAAGCATATTGTACTCATCCTTTCTGCATGGATCCTGTCCCTGATGCTAAGCAGTTTCCTTACTTTACCCCTGTCCTTTGCATTATCTGCATACTTTTTGATCTCTATGGTTACAGGCAATCTGCTATGGGTAGGATCTCCAGCCACTGTGAATGATGGGGCTTCTTTGGTGCTTAGGTAAATCGCTTTTTCTTCTGTAAGAGAGAACTGTCACCTCTAATGACCTGCAATGAAATCATGACCCAAATCAAACTATTGCTTCCTGAATTGGTGTCGATTTGTCTGGGCAGAAATTTATGTTTCCTCGTTTTCCAAGAGAAATCCTTTGCTTTTCTCTATGAAGTGAATGAGAGAAGGGAGGAAAATGATGCCCACATGATACTTCCAGGTAATTATCTTGGGTTTCCCTTAAATTACAATGATAAAGAGTTCCCTGATCCATAGCCAAGTTTCCCCTTTAGGATTTTCTGGGACACAGAGTGGCATTTGGGGCAAACCCCTGGACTCTAGGAGTCAGAAAACATGAATGATTAGCTTGGGATCCAGGATTAGATTTTTAATTAATTTGATGTGTATTTCTTTTTTATTGTTAATTTATTTATTTTTAGTTTTCAGAATTCATTTCCTTTTTTTTTTGGAGGGCAATTGGGGTTAAGTAACTTGCCCAAGGTCACACGGCTAGGTTTTTGTTTGTGTGTGCGTTAAGTGTCTGAGGTCAGATCCGAACTCAGGTCCCTCTGACTCCAGGGTTGACGCTCTACTCACTGCGCCACCTAGCTGCCCCATTTCAGCATTCATTTCCACAAGATTTTGAGTTTCAAAATTTTCTCCCCATCTCTCCTATCCCCCCACCCAAAGACGGCATGCATTCTGATTACCCCTTCCCCCAGTCTGCCCTCTTTTCTATTGCTCCCACTTCTCCCCTTTCCACTTACTTTCTTGTAGGGCAAGATAGATTTCTATACCCCATTACATGTATATCTTATTTCCCAGTTGCATGTAAAAACAATTTTTAACATTTGTTTTTAAAACTTTGAGTTCCAAATTCTCTCCCTTCTTCTCTCTCCACCCACCCTCATTGAGAAGGCAAGCAATTCAATATAGGTTATACTTATATAGTTATGCAAAACACTTCCATAATAGTCATGTTGTGAAAGACTATGTTTCCCTTCATCCTATCCCACCCCCATTTACTCTATTTTCTCCTTTGACCCTGTCCCTTTTCAAAAGTGTTTGCTTCTGACTACCCGCTCCCCCAACTGCCCTCCTTTCTATCATTTGCCTTCCCCTCTTATCCCCTTCCCCATTACTTTCCTGCAGGGAAAGATACCCAATTGAGTGTATATGTTATTCCCTCCTTTAAGCCAAATCCAATGAGAGTAAGGTTCACTCATTCCCTCTCACTTTCCCCTCTTCTCCTCCATTGTGAAACCTTTTTCTTCCCTCTTGTATGTGGGATAATTTACCCTATTCTCTCCATTTCTCCTTCTCCCAATAAATTTCTCTCTCCTTTTTTTTCGATATCATCCCTTCATATTCAATTCACCCTGTCCCCCCCATCCATCCATCTGTTCTCTCTAACTACCCTAAAAGTGTGAAAGGTCTCATGAGTTACAGGCTCTATTTTCCAGGTCAGTGGTTTTACCAATGAGACATTTCACATTGTCTTCTATTTTTTCATTCTTTTGGTTCTGTTTTAAAATTTCTTGATTTCTTATAAAGTCATTACATCTTTCCATATAGGAATATAAACAGTTGATCTGTTTATATATTATATATTTATATATTATTATATATTATATATTTAATTATTATATATTATATATTTAATAAGTCCCTTATGATTTCTCTTTCCTGTTTACCTTCTCATACTTCTCTTGATTCTTGTATTTGAAAGTCAAATTTTCTATTCAACTCTGGTCTTTCAATCAAGAAAGCTTGAAAGTCCCCTATATCATTGAATATCCATTTTTTCCCTGAAGTAGTATACTTAGCTTTGCTGGGTAAGTGATTCTTGGTTTTAGTCTTAGCTCCTTTGACATCTGGAATATCATATTCCAAGCCCTTAGATCCCTTAATATAGAAGTTGCTAGTTTATGCTGATTGTATTTCAACAATCAAATTATTTCTTCCTGGCAGCTTGTAATATTTTCTCCTTTACCTGGAACTCTGGAATTTGGCTATAATATTCCTAGGAGTTTTCCTTTAGGGATCTTTTTCAAGAGGCAGTCAGTGGATTCTTCCAATTTCTATTTTACTCTCTGGTTCTAGAATATCAGGGCAATTTTCCTTGATAATTTCTTGAAAGATAATGTCTAGATTCTTTTTTTGATCATGGCTTTCTGACAGTGCAATAATTTTTAAATTCTTTCTCCTGGATCTATTTTTCAGGTCAGTGGTTTTTCCAATGATATATTTCACATTGTTTTCTATTTTTTCATCCTTTTGGTTCTGTTTTATAATTTCTTGATTTCTCATAAAGTCATTAGCCTCCATTTGCTCCATTCTAATTTTTAAAGAATTATTTTCTCCAATGAACTTTTGAACCTCTGTTTCCATTTGGCCAATTCTGCTTTTTAAGGCATTCTTCTCCTCATTGGCTTTTTGGACCTCTTTTGCCATTTGGGTTAGTCTATTTTAAGGTGCTATTTTCTTCAGTATTTTTTGGATCTCCTTTAACAAGCTGTTTAATTGATTTTCATGATTTTCTTGCATCACTCGTTTATCTGCCCAGTTTTTTCTCTGCTTCTTTTATTTGATTTTCAGAATACTTTTTGAGTTCTTCCATGACCTGAGACCAATTCATATTTTTCTTGGAGGCCTTTGATGTAGGAGCTTTAACTTTGTTGTCTTCTTCTGGTTGTATATTTTGATCTTCTTTGTCACCAAAGTAAGATTCCATAGTCTTAAGGGTTTTTTTTTTATGCTGTTTGCTCATTTTCCCAGACAAACACCTGTCTTTCTAACTCTTTGTCAAGGTAGGACTCTGTTTCCTGTGGGGGTGGAGGGTGGTTATGGGTGTACTGTCCCAAGCTTCAGGGGGTTTGTGCAGCTGTTTTCAGAGATACTTCTAAGGACCTGTAAATTTTCAGTTCTTCCAAGGTGGTATGATCTAAGGAGAGGTGTTTAGTCCTCTCCTAGCCTGTGCTCTGGTCTGTGAGTGACCCCAGGCACAGTTTTCTGCCTTGGAACTCTGAGGAGGGTTCCCTCTCCAATGCACCACAAGCTTTACCACACCAGCACTCCTCCTCACCCCAGGACCTCCACCCAGGACTGTGCCTCATATCCAAGCAGGGAAAAGCAAGAGAATCCTGCCTCAGTGCCAGCAAAGAGATCCTTGCAATGCCCCTCGGATCAACAGCTCGATCCCCCACTGTCTGTGGGCCCAGAGCTCCAGCAGCAACCACTGTTGCGGCTACTGCTGCTGCTGGCCCCACTGCCACCTCTGCCACCCTGGGGCTGAAGTGGACCATGCTTCTCTCTCACCTAGGTCCCACAGAGTTTTCCCACTGACCTTCTATACTGTCTTTAGCATTTGTGGGTTGAGAAGTCTGGAAACTGCCACCGCTGCCAGTGTGATTCAGTTCCCTGAGGCCTGATCCAGTCCTATCTGTGCTGGTGCAACCCCATGCTGGACTGTCCTCTACTCCCAGTCTGGTATGATAGACCCTTACTGTTGACTTTCTGGGCTGTCTTGGGCTGGGTATTTTTTTCACTCTTTCATTTTGTGGGTTCTATATCTCTAGAATATTTTAGAATAATTTTTTACAGGTATTTGCAGGGGTTTGAGAGAGAGTTCAGGCAAGTCCCTGCTTTTATTCTGCCATCTTGCCCCCCCCCCCATAAGTGTATTTCAATGCAATTCATTTCCTTTGTAGTCCTATGTATTTCATTATGCACTTAAAAATATTCTGAGAACAAGCCCCTAGGCTAATTCAGCCAAAGGAATCCATGGAACAAGAGTTAACAATGCATAGATTAGAGTCTCAACTCTGTATCTTACTAGCCATTTGATGGGAGGCAAATCATCTAATTTCTTGGACCTTTATTTTTTTAAACTGTAAAATGGGAATAAATAATATTACTTTTAGGCAGTCAGGTAGTGTAGTATGTGGAGCAATGAACTTGGAAGATCTTGTGATACTGGGCAAATCATTGAACATCTCTGGGGCTCAGTTATCTCATCTGTAAAGTGGGGATAATAATGACTACAGCTAAATGGTTTGTTCAGTTGTATCTGATTCTTCATGACCCCATTTGTGGTTTTCTTAGTGAAGATAGGGGAGTCGTTTTCCATTTCCTCCTCCAGTTCAAGGAAACTGAGGGAAAGAGGGTTAAGTGACTTGCCTAGGGTCACACAGCTAGCAAATGTCTGAGACTGGATCTGAACTCGGGAAGATGAGTCTTCCTGACTCCAGACCCAGCACTCTATCCACTTCACCACCTAGCTGCCAGCTAAGTGAGAGCATTGTGTAGTGGACAGACTCCAGAAGACCTGGGTCCAAGTCTTGCCCCTGCCACACTGGCTATGTGGTCCTGGACAAGAGTTAATTTTTCTCAGTGATGTTCTTTGAGATTGTAATTTGTGGAGCAGGTACCAATCTTGATTGATAGAAGAATTCTTCATTGTGAGTTCCTTATATTAATGAAATCCAAATAATAATAATAATAACAATAATGTAGCTCTTGCCCCACAAGTTTATTAGAAGTATATGAGTAAGCCTGAAAACACTTTAGGCTTTGACTGGCCATGTATATATTAAAAAACACAAGACTGTAGTTAGGCAGAGAGAAAAAATGATGAACTTGTATCCTGGACTTAACTTTGTCTCTATACCTTTTTCTTTGACTACTCATCTACCCGGCCATGTAGAGGAGATTTAGAGTTGAAAAATGGGAAAATCTTGAACCTGAATTATTTGGTAGTGATTGGGCAAACACATATAAATGATTGACAGTTATAGTTTAATATCCAGAAAGGGAAATTAGGAGGTATTATGGGAAGCGTTCCCTAAACTAGAGTGAGATTATTCATGTAGACCCATGTTCAGGCACCAGGAAGTTGATTCCAAAGAAAAGTAAGCCTGAAGGTGTTAGTTATCTTGAAGCTTTATAGTATAATAATATTGTTGCTTGGGGAGAACAGTCTCCTGCTGTATATGAAGGATCTTCTACCTGAGACCCTGAAAAGGAAAAGATAGTCCTTAAAGCTTAAAAAGTGGTAGAAAAGTTTTTTTTTTCTTATTTGGGAGGTCTATTGCTTGTCCTATGGTTAAAGGAAGGGCAAATATTTTCCTAAAAGAGCTACACAAATTCATTTTTAAATAAAAGAGTCTAGCAAAACCCAGTCTTCTCACAAAAACAAGTTTAGACTAGAAGTAGAGAGAAGTTCCATAGCCATGTAGCCAGCAGGTCTATGTATGGTGGTGGCCAGCACAGACTATGTGGCTACAAAATAGCATCCAGTGGGATGGTATCAGGGAGTAGCATCCAGCAAAGGAGTTACTGATGGAGGCCATTGGGGAGCAGGCCTTTTGGGAGCAGTGCAATGATAGTTATAGAAGACATTAGTAGCTCTGTAGAACCAAAGGCCTTAGTTGTCCCTCCACTCATGCTCCCTGGTCATACATATGTGCATTACTCTAAACGTGTACCTTGGTCACTTGTGTCTCCTATACATGTGTCCTTCAATGTATGTGCCCTGGTCATGCATGTTCCCAAATGGATGTCTTTCTTTGTATATTTTCTACATGTGGCCACTATTTATGCTGATGACTGTCTTTAGAGAAGTTGCTTTAGGCCCACATGGGAGATGTTATATATTTAATCTTTTTTTAAATTTTTGTTAAATGACCTTGCTAAATGTCCATTTTGTTACATGTCCCTGTTTTAAACTATGTAAATTTTCTGGCTGACTATTGAAGGTAAACATATCAGTATGGGCTTATGAAGCATGGTTTTGATGGCTGTAGATGGAAGGAAAATCTTGAACCTATGATAACCTTCTCTGAGGTACCCATCCCATGAATTAGGAGATTCTTCTACCCAGCAATACATTAAGATCACATTTCATTATACCATACTGTCTCAGAGACTCAGATGGTACAGAGGTCTGGTGTATACATTTGAAACTCTTTTCTTCTCGATTGGTTTATATATTTCCATCCCAGAAATATGCAAAAGTTCTGAATGTTACTGCCACCCAACATCTTGAACCAGACTTCCACTCAAGAATGCAATTCACAGGGGCGACTAGGTGGTGCAGTGAGTAGAGTGTCGGCCCTGGAGTCAGAAGGACTCGAGTTCGGATCCGGCCTGGGACACTTAACTCACGCACAAACAAAAACCCAGCCATGTGACCTTGGGCAAGTTACTTAACCCCAATTTCCCTCCAAAAAGCAAAAAAAAAAAAAAAAAAGAGCAGAATTAGAGTAAAAGTATTAAACAAATATTTAAAAAAAAAAGAATTCAGTTCACAATACTACAGAGCAAAGAAAAACAAAAAGACTCTCAAATGAGTAAATTTTTCCCAAAGACTTTTATAAATCCTGGAGTCACGATTCTAATATGAGAACGGAAGATGCTCTTAGAATTCTGGTATAACTGGAAAAGTACTGTGGTTACTACTAGAAGAAGACTTAGTTTTGAATCTTGACTCTGCTACTTACAATCTGAACCACCTTGGTCAGTTTTCATCTGATAGAGATGAGGAAGGAAGAGGCATGTCAGATGAAGAATAGCAGAAACTAAGGTACAGAGATGGGAGATGGGCAAAGTATAGAGAGTACAGGGGTTCAATTTAATTGGAGTGTAGATGATAATGAGGGAAGTAGAGTGGGGTAAGGCTGGAAACATTGGAGTCAGATTGCAGATGACATGAAAAATGAATTAACTAATGAAAGCAGTAACCTGCCAACAACGACCAAATCAGATTTCAGCTCTCAAAGAATCCAGATGAAGAACTTTATTTCTTTGATATTGTTTAATGCAGAATACTTTAAAAAAGTTTGCCAAAAGTTTTACTTCACAATAGTGTTTTGCACATTGTTAGAGTCCCTTTTATATTGTACAATCTAAGGGGACACATACTTAACAGCCTGTAAGAGTTATAGACAGGCCATAAATGGATTTCTTCAAATTGTAGAGAAAAGGAAACAACCACGAGCCTACAAAAATGTTCTCCACCACTTTATTTCTTGGGAAATCTCAAGATGCCTCTGAATCCATAAACATCAATTGAAACTGATAATTCAGTGAAGCTGCCCACATACATTTATGTTAAAGTGTCTTCCTTAGATGGAGAAATCACTGAGATAATGTTTATTCCTGAAATAGAGAGCTAAAAAAATCCTTAAATTCCCTGCTACTCTTCAGTAGTGTTAGCTATACACTTACGAAAATAATGAAAACTCACATTTATATAGCACTTTAAGGTTTGGAAAGAACTTTATATATATATACATATATATATATAATTTCACAACAGTTCTCTATTATTGTTGTTCAGTCATTTCAGCTGTGTCTGAGTCTTTGTGACTTCATTTGGAGTTTTCTTGGCAAAGATCATGGAATAGTTTGCCATTTCATTCTCGAGCTCATTTTACAAATGAGGAAACTGAGGTCAACAGGGTAAAAGGATTTGCCCAGGGTTATGCAGTTAGTATCTCAGGTCAGATGTGAACTCAGGAAGAGGAGTTTTCCTGACTCTGTTCACTGGGTCACCTAACTGCCCCTAGGTAGGTGCTATTACCTTTACCAATTATCCTTTTACCATTAGGAAACCAATGTTCAGAGAGGCTAAGTAATTTTTCTAGGGTTGCACAGCCTGTAAAAGGGTTTGGACTCAAGGGTTTTTGTCTTTTTATCCAGCACTGTTCACTTAATTTGTGACCAATATCAGTGTGCCAGACACCAGATTAGATAAAACAAGGCACTGAACCAGACACTCAGAACTTCTGGATCCCAGGCTAATCAAACATTCAGTAAACATTGATCAAGTGTCTATTATGTGCCCAGCACAATGTCAAGCACTGAGGATCTAAAGGAAGATAAAAGACAGTTCCTTCTCTCAAAAAGCTTATAGTCTTTTGGGGGAGAAAAAGTGCAAACAGCTCTGTCCAAACAGACATAAATGGGAGATAACAGAGGAAGAATCGGGGAAAACTTTCTGTAGAGGGTGGGATTTTGGCTAGAACCTGATGTATGTGTGAAAAAATATTTCTCAAGAGGGAAAACTCTCAGAGAGCTCTTAAGCTCTTAAGGACCAGACCAGACAGACAAATTCTAGAACATCATGTTTCTAACACCAGCAATTTAAGTGCCAGCAAATGCAGGTCTAATCAGCTAGAGACAAGGAATACAAAACTCAGTACCCTAGATCCATTTAAATGTGTTATGGAATATGATGTTTATATGAATGTTGTTACAGAGTATAAACTATGATTTAGGTGACTAGTGCCTAAAAGTAGTGGGTTGAGGGGAAAGTGACTACCCTTAAGGAACCTGATAGTTCTCACTGCCAGTAACTTCCTGATCTCATATTACAAAGGAATAAAGGTTTAGAGTCTGTTATTCTAAAAAGAAAAATAAACATTCTATGCCACGATCCCTGAAGACGACAACAGGAAAAGAGCAGCAGTAAAATGAAGACATAAAAACACCAAAATTGATAATCATATCACAAATCGCAGACTGTTCTCAGTGAGAAACAATACAATGCAAGTAAGAAAGTAAATATTTTTACCAGTTCCTAATTATCAAGATCCCTTTTGACTACCATTGGTTTCCATTTTAGTATCTTAGTTTTCTGTAGTTGAGTGGGAAGAAAGATGCATTCTGGGATGTTTGGCAAAAGGGTGTAGGGAGTCATGAACTACCTTTTTTATGCTTCACTTTACTCATATGTCAAATGAAGAGGTGGGACCAGATGAGGTCTGAGGTGAATTTCTTCTAGCCCTAAAGCTCTATGAATCTCTATGTTCTTACATGGCAGCTAGCTGGAACATTAACTCTTGATAGAGTCAATAGAGCATTGACTTTAGAGTCAGGAAGATCTGAGTTCAAAATGGCCTCAGACAGTGGCTGTGTGACCCTGGACAAGTCACTTATCCTCCATCTGCCTCAGTCTTTACTCTAAAATGGGGATGATAACAGCATCTATCTCCTAGGTTTGTTGTGATGGTCAAATGAAATAGTATTTCTAAGGTCCTTAGGACAATAGCTGGTGCTTAGTAAATGTGTGTTCCTTTTCCTTATGCTTGGAGGTCAAGAACCAGTTTTGTCTATTGGTTCTAAAATAAATAATGTAATAAATAAATATTTACTGAATTGAATTTTAAACCACTACTCCAAAGTCCTCACAGGGTATTATGAATCTCAGAACTGGAATAAGTTTTGTCATTGCAGTGGTTCTGGATTCAAGTTTTATCTCTGACACTTACTAGATGTGTGACCTTGAATAAGTCATTTAACATCCCTGAGTCTAAATTTCCTCATCCATAAATGGAATGTTTTCACTAGGTCTTTGCTAAGACTCCTTCTGGTAGAGTGGAAAGTGTTCTAGATTTGGATTTGGAGTAAGAGGACCTGGGTTTGAATCCTGTCTCTGGCATTTGTTAGCTGTGTGACTTTTGGCAAGTCACTTAATCTCTCTATGCCTCTGGTTCTTATAAAATGAGAAAAATGGGCTAGAAAAACTCTAGGGTCCTTTCTAGCTCTAAATCTGTGCTCTATGTCCTTTGTGTTATCATTATTTTGCTTCAATCTGTTATTTCTCCAATTTAGGGATCTACTTAAATGAAAGGTCTTCCTTTCTATTGTTGAGGAGCTCTGCCCGCTAATGCAGAGTAGCATCTTCTCTGAACCTTACAATCTTAGTGAATTTTCTGGGGACACTGAGAAATTCAATGTTTTGCCCAGGATCACATGGCTAATATGTGTCAAAGGTAAGACCTGAACCCATCTCTGCCTGACTCTGAGACCAACCCTCTCACACCATACTGCCTCTCATAATCTTATGACTTATGATTTTTATCAAGGCCTGTTCAAAAAAAATCTAGAGGTAGGACATTGGGAGAAGTCAAGTAGATCCTCTATGGAGGGTTTATGAGAGGACAGAAACAAGAAATACACAGGTTTGGGAGGTTTGGCTGAGTGACAAGATGCAGGGATGGGGAAGGTATTTTCACGTTGATGATATCATGGATCCATTGGATGATACAAATGATGAAATGGAATTATGCCCAGCTTCCATTTTACCTAATATTCAAGCCCTTAACCCTCAGAGAAGACCCATCAACTCAGAAAATGTAAGAGAGTTACTTCATTTAAGGAACTAGCTAAACTACATTTTAAGTTTCTTTTTTTTTTTTTGAGGGGGGAAGGCAGAGTAATTGGGGTTAAGTGACTTGCCCAAGGTCACATGGCTACTAAGTGTTAAGTGTCTGAGGTCAAATTTGAACTCAGGTCCTCCTGACTCCAGGGCTGGTGCTCTATTCACTGTGCCACTTAGCTGCCCCCATTTTAAGTTTCTTTCTTTCTTTTTTTAAATTAAACAAATGCTTTATTAACTTCTGGTTTACATCATTCATTTCCACCAGATTATGAGTTACATTTTTCCCCCATTTTTTCCCTACCCGCCACCCCAGAATAACAGTCCCACTCTATATCCCCTCATCCAATCTGCTCTCTCCCATATCTTCTCCCATACCCCCTTTTTAAGTTTCTTATGGGCAGATATTATACCTTCTTTTATATCCCCTATAGCAGAGTTGTACCCATATGAAAGAAATAGGGAAAGAGAATGGACCTGCAATTTTACTGGTATAAGGAACTTTTGGATAAGGAAATTCCTTCTATCAATGCAGATGGCCACCTTCTCAGTGACTCATAGTCTTAGTTGCTTAAAGCACTGATGGATTAAGTGACATTCAGCCACACGTAGGCCTTGGCTCCTAGGTCAGTTCTCTATCAAGCATACCATCTACCAAGGACTCAATAACTACCTGGACACAACAGAAAATGAGGCCCTACAAGGTTTTTATTCCATATAGACCAGGATGGATTAGTGCTATAGGAATTCTGGTCGCATGTAGATCAATCCAAATGCTCATTGCAATTTACAATTCAACTTATGTACTTATTGTGGATTATTATGTATGATGGATGTGTATGTGTAGTGTTAATGGAATAGGAAGATCTCCCCACCCCACCCCCAATTAAGAGGCCTATGTGACCTAGTTTGAGCTCTGGCCCAGATCACATGGAGCCTGAGTCATATGGAGCTCAGAGTGGTAGAAGTTAACCCAACAGAGCAGAGAGAGAGAAGCAAGCATGAGTGGGCTGAGGGAGGGACTTTCCTAGGGGAACTTTTTTGTGGGGAAGCCTAACAGAAAGAAGGTTTAATATGTTGGCACTCCCTGGATTCATGATGAGTACCTTTTTAAATCTTACCTCCTGGTATCCTAATGATGTTCCAAATAAATATTTTAGTTTTTGCCTTTGAGGAAGAGAGTTTAATATATTTTGTAAATCTACTCTGGAAATACACAAGTATATTCATAGTGGCTACTATGGGTATCACATTGGCCTTACAATGTGTGTGCATATTTTCCAACTAGGTAGACATCATCTCTTATCTAAACTTCATGTATCCTTTGGTGGTCTGCATAAAGTGGATACTTTGAAAAGATTTTTTAAAAATTTATTTGAATCTAAAAGCCAGAAGAAATTATAAAGAACATTGAGTCCAACTCCTTCATTCTTCAGGTGAAACTTGGAAGATTTCACTGAGTCACTCGAGATCATTTAGTGACAACATCATTAGTGACAAAACCAGGAAAGGTTTCCTGAATTCCCCATGCTGTCTTATCCCTTGGTAAAATGCCCCTCTCCCCACCTACACCACTAATAGCTATTTTTCCCTTTAAGAATTGTTGTCATCTATTTCTTCTATCCCCTAGCTCTCTTTTCCTTCTGTAATAGACATCTAGGGAGGAAGAGTTGATTTTTCAATACCTATAGATATTTGTTAAGTAATCTTAGCAAGAGCTATACCTAAACTAGGGCCATTAAACCTCTGACCCAGGGTGACAAATTTATAGGGCACTAACTTCACCATCTAAGGGGTGTTTCTTCCTCCATTATTGCCGATACCTCTCAAGTGTCCCGGGGCACTCTTTTCTCCTCTAGTGGTGTGACTGATCTGGGAGTCTTCCTTAAATGGAGGTACTGAGAGGAGCCATCCAACTAGAAGTAAGGGCCTCCATCCAACTAGAAGTAAGACATTCATTCACACTTCTGGCTATGCCCTACACTGCTTGAGATCCAAGGCATGAAGTACATTGTCATTTAGGACAACCATTACTTTGTAACATTAACAACAAATTTGTCCTTGACAGTGCTTCTCTTTTTTTCTCAAATGGGTGTATGTCAGAGGTTGTGGGACCCTTGCTGTCACTGGTCACAGTACCATGACAGTACATTAATGGAAGCTTCTTAAAAGTTGTTTGAAAATGAAGTGATGAATAAATCAGCTCGTGTTTTGCATGATTCTTATATGGTACATCTCATAGGGCAGTATTTTTCAGTGCTACTGTGAACTCAATGCTTGGAAATTTGCCCTTTAATTAATTTTACATGAAATCATGCATTCTGTCATCATCCCCAGTGTCAATTTTAAGACTGTCAGACATTTAGAACCAAATTTTGTCCTCAGATGCTCATAGATTATTTCCATCTGGCCTTTAAAGTTTTATGACTGCAGGTGAACAGCCAGACAGAATTAGAAAGATATACATTTCCGTTAAAGGTTTTAAGTTTCTCACCAAACTTTGGGTTGGAAAAGAGAATGCTGGGAATGATGCTTTAGGATTTGTAAAAATTGTGTCTGATCTCTTGCTATCAAATTTCCCTTCCTGGGGGAGCTTAGACTTAAACTGAAATAGAGGGATCTATTCAACTAGAAAATTAGCACTTTGGGGAAAATGTCTCCCCTTGCTATTTTGCTTATAAATATACATTGCTCAGTGGGACATAACCATGAAGCTTCTGCTACTGAAGGCTCTTGATAGGAGTCTGTACTCTAGTCCTGTGAGTTACAGTGAAAGGTGGAGGTGATTGGTTTTCTTTCTGCCCAGTTTCAAAGCCTTTGATAACTCTAGAGTGAAAATGGTTGGCTAGTCTTACAAAGTCTTTCTTCCTCTCCTCAGCTCTATCCCCAAGTATATTCCCTGTCCCAACAATCTGATTCAACAACTTATTGTTGTGGGCTTATTATATGAAATATGAAAAATATATATGTAAAATATATGTAAATATACATATATATATATTAGAGGCTCTCTAGCATAGTCATTCTTAGCCTGTGCTACATTAACTTGTTTTTTAAAAATATTAATATGTTAATAAATGTATTTCAATGTAATTGGTTACCTTAATAATCTTTGGTATTTTATTTTGTAAAAATATAAAGAGAAGGGGTCTATAGGCTTCACTCATGATACAGAAAATTTTAAGAACCCCTGCTATCCACTAAATTACAGACAGATCATGACCTGTCTTCATGGAGGGAGTTACTGGATTGAGAATTAACTGCAAATGACATAGAAAGGAAGTCTCTATCTACATCAAGATACAGAATTGATAAAAATAATTAAATATAGAATATTTTACACATATATGTATGTACACATATTTGTGTCTAATAGTAACCATGGCACAGGGAGAAAGAAGAAGAAAAAGGGAAAAAATTTACAAGGTAACTTTATTATACATTTATTTTTTTTTCTTTTAAACAAATGTTTTATTAACTTCTGTTTTACATCATTCATTTCCGCCAGATTTTGAGTTACAATCATTTTCCCCCCATTATTCCCCTACCCAACCTCCCAGAATAGCAGTCCCACAAGATATCGTTTCCTCCAATCTGCTCTCTCCCATACCTTCTCCCATACCCCCATCGACTTTTCCATTAGAGGAAGATGAATCTTTGTGTCCCAAGGCCTGCACATCTTATCTCCCAATTATAGGCAAAAGAGTATTAATAATAGTATTTATATATATTTGAAACATCTAATGTTACGACCTCAAATTTCAGATCCATTTGCTTACTCCCTTGTCACCCATTCCTTCTTGGGAGATAAGTAATTCAGTATGTGTTGTACATGTCTAGCTATGCAAAACATTATCATAGTAGATATATTGTACAAGGCTGCTTATAATTCCTCCCACTCATCCCACCCCCCACCTGGTCCATTCCCTACATGATCCTGTCCCTCTTCTATAGTGGGTACTTCCAACCTCCCCTCACCCCAAGGATGCCCTCCCATCCATCATCCCTCCTCTCATCCCCCTTCCCCTATCCTGCTGCAGGTTGAGATATCCCATTTAGTATGTATGTCATTTTTCTCCCTGAACCAAATTCAATGTGAATGTGGTTTTGCCTTTTTAGCCTTCCTTATTCTCCCCCTCCTTTGCACCCACTTCCCCTACATGAGATAGTTTACCCTATCATGTCTCTCCCCATCTCCTCTGCCACTTTCCTCTCTCACCTCATAATTTCATCCCTTGAGTACTCTCCCTTCCCAACAAAATCAACCTATGCCCTCTATCCATATATAACTGTAACCATATACACACACATTCACATATGTATTCGTATGACCACACCCCTTCTTCCATTATTTTCATAGTGAGAAAGATATCATCAGTCACAGATATTGCTTTTCCATATAGGAATGTAAATAGTTCAAATTTGATAAGTTCCTTTGATTTCTTTTCCCTGATTACCTTCTCAGGCATCTCTTCCTTCTTGTATCTGGATGTCAAATTTTCTATTCAATTCTGGTTTTTTCCTCAAGAATGCTTGAAAGTCCTCTATTCCACTGAATGACCATATTTTCCCCTGAAACAAAATACTCAGTTTTGCTGGGTAGGTGACCCTTGGGCTCATTCCCAGTTCTTTTGCCCTCTGGAATATCATATTCCATGCCCTTCCATCCCTCAGTGTAGAAGCTGCCAGGTCCTGGGCTATTCTGATTGTGTTTCCACAATATTGAAATTGTTTCTTCCTGGCTGCTTGTAGTATTTTCTCCTTAATCTGGGGATTCTGGAACCTGGCTATAATATTCCTGGGAGTTTTCTTTTTGGGATCTTTTTTCAGGAGGTGATCTGTGGATTCTTTCAACCTCTATTTTGCCCTCTGGATCTAAAACATCAGGGCAATTTTCCTTGGGAATTTCTTGAAGGGTGATTTCTAGGTTCTTTCTTTGATCATGGCTTTCAGGTAGTCCAATAATTTTTAAATTGTCTCTCCTGGATCTATTTTCCAGGTCAGTGCTTTTTCACATGAGATATTTCACATTGCCTTCTAATCTTTCATTTGTTTGGATCTGCTTAACAGCATCTTGATTTCCCATAAAGTCATTAGCTTCCATTTGCTCCAGTCTAACTCTGAAGGAATGAATCTCCTCAGTGAACTTTGAGATTCTTTTTCCATCTGGCAAATTCGACTTTTTAAGGCATTCTTCTCCTCATTGCCCTTTTGGGCCTCCTTTGCCATTTGAGTTAGTCTATTTTTTAAGGTGTTGTTTTCCTCAGTCAGGCTGTTGACCCTCATTTCATACTTTTCCTGCATCCTTCTATTTCTCTTTCCAATTTTTCCTCCACTTCTCTTATTTGATTTTTAAAGTCCTTCTTAAGGTCTTCTATGGCCTGCAACCCGCTCATGTTTTTCCCTGGGGCTTTTGGAGCAGGACTTCTGACCTCACAGTCCTTTTCCCGCTCTATGCCCCCAAAATAGGAGTCTAGGGTTGCATTTTTCTGCTTCCTTTGCCTTGGCATGTTGCCACTTAATTGCTTGACTTTTGGGCTTGTTGCCACACTATGGCTTTAAGGCCAGATAGAGGAATTTTCGTCCCGAACGTGTGGGGGGCAACTTCCGTTTCTGGCAAGCTATAAACCCACCCACAACTTCCACCCTAGATCACAATCCAGATCCAGGAGGTTAAAGCAAGAGCGATTACCCCCCAAGACTGATCGCTGGATCTCCCCACGATTTGTAGGCTGGGAGCCGGAAATGCCTATGAAAACTACAAAATGGCGTGTCTCCTCAGCGGCTTCTAGCCCCCAGGGGAGGGAGCTGACGCATTCCCCGAATACTAGTCCCAAAGTCCATAGGACACTAACCTCTTACTTTGTCCTAGGCATGTCTATGTTGATAATTCTGGAGTCGCCACAGCTCCTGATGTTCTGGGGTTCCTCCAGCTGGCTGCTGGCCCTGCGGCTCTGGGGCTAAAACCTCGGCTCACGTGGACCTGGGCTCGGTTAGGCTCCTGCGCTCTGCGCTCTGCCGGCTCCCAGACCGCACTGGTCCTTCCTGCAGGGCTGCTGGGCTGTCCTCAGCGGGAGGTTAGCTTCTCTGTGTCGTTCTGTGGGTGCTGGGGCTCCAGAAGTTGTTCAGGGTCCTTTTTTACATAGTTTGTGGGGAATCTGGGGGCAGAGAGGCTTGGATGAGCTGTTTCTACTCCGCCATCTTGGCTCCGCCCCCTATTATACATTTAAAAGGAATAGCAAGTTGTACATAACAGATTTGTAGTTTCATATGCAATCAGCTTTTTAAAATTATACTATGGTATGGAAATGATTATTTTATTCCATAAATTAAAAAGAAAGTACTTGATGTATATGAAACAGTCCTGAAGAATGGGTTAGTTACTAGGGTCTCTCTGTAAGTCATCTTTGACCAAGGGAGAAGACTTAGGATAGTCTTCTATTGATTGCTACTGATGCATTTCTTCATGTCCCCTTCTCTTCAGAATCCTCCAGAGATTGCTACAACCTCTGAGCTTCCTTTCCTCCTAAAATCAAGTGCTCTATCTCAAAGAACTATGAAAAAGAAGACTCCACTTAATAACAGAGGCAGCATTGTCCTATGGAAAGAGTGTTGGATTCTGGTCAAGTTGCCTTCATTGAAATCTTAACTGCTTGGTACAACCTGTATGACCTTGGGCTAATTATTCTACAGTTTCTTTACCTCTAAAATGGGAAATAGGGGTGGTATACAGCTAGAACCACTTCAAGTATCTTTGCCAAGAAAACCCCAAAATAGGTCATGAAGAGTTGGACGTGACTGAAAATGACTAACCAGAGGGGTGGTATACACGATAACCTCTGAGGTCCCTTTCATTGTAAATCTCACTTCCCACTGCATTTTTATATAAAATAGTGATGTGAAGCAAACAACTACACAAAGTCCAGGTAATGTTTACATTCCATACGGATAAGCAGGAAGAAGCAATCAGTTTGCTCTGGAATCTTGCCAAGTCAATGCTGAGGCCTGAGGAAGAAGAAAGAGAGAGGCAATTACTCCATGAGCTCTTAGTAATAAAAAGCAGGTTAAAAATTAGTCTGATAAGACAATACCTATAGCCATTTCAGACAGTGTCCCAATTTGGATGTGCTATGATCATTTTATTAAATTGAAATGTATAAATATAATCTGGAAGTCCATATTCAGTATAAACTCCTTCCAGTAATTTTTTTTAGGATTTTAATGTCGAGAGTGACTTTTTTCATTCATCTGAAGCACAATGAAATAATTTCATTTACACAAAAATTAAATTAAAGTCAGTTATATATCAATTACTATTTAAAATAGAAAAAAATCATTTCCAGAGACTTTGGAAAGCCAATGCTCCAAAATGCACTTACTCTTAATTAGAGGTCAGTCAAGATCCTTTCTATAGTTGTTGAAGTTTCCAGGGATGGAGGCAACCAATTGCAGCAATTTCAGCTTTGGACTGTTTCATATATGAGCAGAAGTCTAGGCCTATAAACCTCATTTCTGGAACTGGGGATGCACAGGGATCCTCAGATCCCATTGTTGTATTAGAGGTGACAGGATGGTGCTGGTATGGTAGAACATCCCTCTCTTCCACTCCTATTCTCTTGTCTCAGCATGCTAAGCCCCTAGGTGAATCACCCTATTTAGAGACTATTGGAGTGGTACATTGTTGATATGGAGAGCAAACGCCAGGCTTGGAATCAGAACAACCTAGGTTCAAATGTCATATTTTCCATTTACTAATTGTATGATCACAGGAAAGAGTCAACCTCACTGAACCTATTTCCTCTTCTATAAAAGGGTGATAATCCTATGTGTAGACCTGGATGGTCTGTTGGGAAGTTTAAATAAGATAATGCATGTATGGTGTTTTGCAAAAAAACTTTAGGAGGGACGAAACTTAGGATATCATTGATATAAGGACCTCTGAGTTAGAAAGCTTTCCATACCAAAGCAAGTTATCACCTGCTCTGCCATTTATATCTCAGAGAGTTATCTGGGGACACTGCCCTCTGTCACACATCCTGTATGAATCAGAGGGGAAACTTGACCAAATCTTCTTGACTCCAAGGCCAGCCCTCTATTCACTAGGACATAATATATCTTTTGTAAACTTGAAGTTACACTATAAATTTCTATCATTGTCACTATTGTTGTTGTTGTTTTGTTAGCTATAGTTAGGAAAATGAATTCAAATCCTTCCTAAGAAATGTATTGGCTGTGTGTCCCTGGACAAGTAACTTAACCTTTCTCGGTCTTAGTTTTGTCATCTATAAAATGAAGTTGACAAGATAAATTCTAAGGGACCTTCCAGCTCTAAATCTGTGATCCCATTATCAAGTCTGAAATGGTAGGAAATCTATATCCTGTGCTGGTCAAGTCCAGCCTAGCCATTCACTATATTAGAAAGATGTACTTTTTGGTGAAGTATAAAAAGGACCTATTAAGAATGCCATGGAGAATAGTCCATAAACAATGCTTACAATAGCCATATTTTACATAAAACACCATATTTGGCACAGTTCTAGGTAGGGTGTAGGAGAGAGAATCACCGGCAAATATCCCTCAAAAAACCCCAAGATTGTATATAAAGATGCATACAACAAAAACCACAATAGCTACACAGATAAGTATTCTTTGTGGGCCTTCCTTTGCCTTCTCCTGCCCACCCTTGTTCTAATCTCTATGGGAAGGGACAAAAGACAAGTGCAGCTTTTTTGTCCTCTGCTAAATGAGATTGACTGTGTCTTCACCAGTTTACCAAGAGACAAAGAGGCACCTGCCTCCATTCACCTTCCATTTCTACTTATCTGAACAAAGGAAACCTAGAGAGATTCAAGGCCTTTCTCACGAGTGTGTTTTCTATACACGAATAGCACCTTCCTCACAAGGTTGTTGTGAGGATTAAATGAGATCATCTATCCCCATCTCTATGACTATTAATCTGTATATTTATCTGTCTGTCTACCTGTCCATCTGTCTGTTCATTCATCTGCCCATCCATCTATCCATCCATCTGTATCATTTCTATTTCTCATGTCATATTCCCCCTTGACTTCATTGAAATTTCATCAACCTCACAAATTCTTAGTTATAGCTCAAGCAGATTAGGAGGGGGAGAAAGAGACCTGGTTTAAGACCTAATCTGAAGGAGCAAACAGAGTACTGTGGTAAAGCATTTCAGAAGCAACCAGTCCAGCCAGCTATTACTGTTCGGTCACTTTTCAATAGTGTCCAATTCTTCATGACCCCATTTGGGTTTGTTTTGTTTTTTGGCAAAGTTACTGTAGTGGTTGCCATTTCCTTTTCCAGCTCATTTAACATATTAGGAAACTGAGGCAAACAGGGTTAGATGATTTGTCTAGGGTTACCCAGCTAGGAAGTGTTTGAGGCCAGATTTGAACTCAGGAAGATGAACCTAACTGCAGGCCCAGCTATCTATCCACTGTGCTGCCTAGCTGCCTGTTAGTGAGTTAGACAGCCCAGAGCAGCAAGGTCTGTGGGTGAGGAAGGTGGGAAGGGATCCAAGTGGGCAGTGAGGTTGGGCAGAGCTCTTCACCAGGAGGGTGGGAGGGAGAAGCATAAAGACTGGTAGATGGATGAACATAAAATCCTGTTAGTGTATGCCTCCTCTTTGCCTAAGTCTCCATGCTATGAAAGGGCCCAGACATCAAGAACAGCTTGGCCGAAAGATTTTTTCTGCCCTTGACCCTCTACCTACAACTAGTAATTCAGTATCCCACTTTAGGTGAAATGTCCTACAAATAAGAAGGCTGACCTCAGCAAGGCCCTCCATGTACGTCAATACCATTCCCCACCTCCCCAGCCTATCCTGCTTATTATGTCCCCACTTAATCCAATAAGCCTCAGCTCCCATGGATAAGTTGCAATTTCCAGTGCTCATGGATAAAATTCCCCTTCTAGCAGCCTAAACTGAAACCAAGATCTTTGTGTAAGGTACAGCTGATAAGCAAATTCAAGAAAAATGAGATGGCAGAAGATTCTGGCACTACCAGTTAAAATATCATTATCAGGCCTTATTGATTGTAGTAATCCAAATGGTTTATGGTGTAAAATTTCAAAAAACAGGAAAGTATATGTGATAGGATTACTATCTACTTTTCTTTCTCTACATCCCACTCCTCGAAAGTGAGTTAGGTTGTGTGTGTGTGTGTGTGTGTGTGTGTGTGTGTGTGTGTGTGTGTGTGTGTTAACACGTGCTTCTGTTTTTGGTTTCCTGAAAGGTGAGGTGACTTCTTTAGTCCAGGGGCCTAGGGTGCAAGCTAAGCCTTTCTTGATGCACTTTCCTGGCTTTGTTGACATGGATTCCTGATTGAGTAGAACCATAAATAAGCAGAGGTAGGGCCCTTAAGACTTGGCAGCTGTCTCAAGGACACCAGAGTCACCACACCTTGCTCAGCTAGTCAGATGATTTTCTTTTCTTTCCCTTTCTCTTCTTTTTCATTTTCTTATAATACTTTATTTTTCCCTGGTTACTTGTGAAAAGACTTTTAATATCTGGTGGGGAGTTTTTAAGTTTTGAATTCCAAATTCTATCACTCTATCCTTCTCTTACTCCCTCTCTGAGACAGTAAGCAATCTGATATAGGGTATACATCTGCAATCTCGTAAAACATTTCAATATTAGTCATTTTGTGGAAGAAAAGAAAGAAAAAAGAAACAAAGAAAGAGGAAGGAAGGAAAAAAGGAAAAGAGGGAAGGAAGGAAAGAAAGAAAGTGAAAAATAGCATGTTTCAGTATTTATTTGAATGACTGTACTTTGTTCAGTTCTTTCCCTGGATTTTTCATCATGAGTCTTTTGGGATCATCATAGATCATTGTGTTGCTGAGAATAGCTAAACCATTCATAATTGTTCATTGTACAATATTGCTGTTATTGTGTATAATGTTTTCTTGGTTCTGCTCACTTCACTCTGTATCAGTTCAATAAATCTTTCCAGGTTTTTTTTCTTAAATCATCCTAATTAGATGATTTATCCATTTTAAGGAGAGAAGGAGGTTCCCATACTATCCTAAGTTAAATTCCATAATATTCTAAGCTAAGTGCCATAGTATCCCTGCTGAAAATCCTTTCTAAGGCTAATTAAATGTCTTTTTAACTTTTTAATAAGTTAGGAATATTTCACTCATTTCCTTCTAATACCAAATATAAAGTAATAGGGAGCCTGCTTGAGTCAGGTCAGCTCAAAAAGAGATTCAGAGTAGAGGTTATTAAATAGCAATGGTAACTAAGTGTAACCTGCAAGTCATAGTTTATTTCTGATAGTACCCTAGGGTAGCTAGATAGCACAGTTCATAAAGCACTAGGTCTGAAGTGAGGAAGATCTGAGACAGTAAACCTGGCCTCTGACACTTACTAGCTGTGTGACCCTGGGCAAGTCACTTAACCTGTATTTACCTCAATATTTCATCTGTAAAATGGGGCCTGGAGAAGGAAATGGCAAACCACTCCAGTACCTTTGCCAATAAAGACTTAGTCTAAGGGGTCACGAAGAATCAGACATGACTAAGTAACCAAACAATAATAACCGTAGCCCTACACCACACATAGGAAGAAGGTACTTATTCATTTGGTAGGCAAAAAACCCAAAAGCTCAACTTCCTCCATAGCATCAGACATCTTTAGCTTGCTGGGAATAATTCATCCCCTCTTCAGCAGTACCAGAAACAGTAGCTAGTTCAGAGTACAAAGGAAAGATCATATGCCCCCTAACTATGCACAGCCATACCCTGTGTTGTTTTAGTGAAAATATCAGTCTGCTGCCTTCCATTTCAGTACTTTAGATTGGTTACTCAGAATGACTTGATATGCTTGCTTTTCACTGAATTACTTCTTATAATGTGGAGTAGCTTTAGTCTTCTATTTGGGTAAGGTGAATATGTTAATATTTATTCTTCATCTAATCTTGTATATTAAATGAATGAGATTCTTAGCTGGATCAAGGATGTTCTTAGCTTCATATTTTTAGATTGTTTATATGTAGACTGATAGGACCTTGGCAATCACCCAATCTGATTCCTTGTTTTCCAGAGGAGGAAATGGAGTCTCAAAGAGGTTAGCAATTTGCCCAAGATCACTCAACAAGTAAAGAGCTAGAGGGGGGACTAGAAGATGAGTCCAAAGCTGACCTCAGACATTTACTAGTTTTGTTACCCTGGGCAAGTCACTTAACCCTGTATGCCTCAGTTTCCTCATCTATAAAATGATTTGGAGAAAGAAATTGAAAACCACTCCAGTATTTTGCCAAGAAAACCCTGAATGGGTTCATGAAGAGCCAGACACAACTGTAAACAACTGAACAGCAACCCTTAAAGAAGCAGAAGAAACAAGGATTAAGTAATAACTTGTGCACTCAAAACAGGGCCGGGATTTCAGTGTTGCCTCTCCTCTCCTAAGAATCAAGGAGAATTTAATAAGGCTCTCTTTCTCTGGCTCTGGAGTTAGAATATTTCTTTTCAGATCCTGGTTCTCTCAGATATGACCTGAGTGCCTTTGAGCAAGGCACCTGAACCACTCTGGGTTCTTATATGGCATCTTATATGGGATTTGCCTCTGAGGTCCCTTTCCATTTCCATCTAAACTTTGGATGTCTGATGTCCTTTTCGAGGGTGGAATTTTCCCACTGGTCAGGAATGATTAGAGAAATGGATCTAGTTTCTGTCAGATTACAAGGGCCTTTAGGGGAACAATACAACACTACTGAGCCGTGAGTGACAGAAATTTGACTACTTTGTGAACCGTTATTGAAAGCCTCTCTCTCTCTGTCCCATCCCCCCAAATTGCAAAAGCAAATTACAGTGACTCTGGAAAGCACCTTTTTTGGGGAAAATATCATGTCTCTGCCAGGAATCTAACGATCAACAGAGCAAAGGGAGTTCAGATATACTAAAGTATGATTCTTCCTAATTGTCTGTTTGGGGAATCATAATAATTAGATAACCTAAACTGCACCATTGGCTTTTTGAGTAAAGCTTAAATTGGTTATTTGTATATTTTTAAATTGTCTCCTTTTCCTGAAGGCCTGCTCGGTGCCTAGCAACTGCCAGCTATCCAGTGCTACTCTTCTAACCAATGGAGCTGGGGAATGGAGGGGGAGAGAGAGAGGGAGAGAAGGAGGGGCATGGAAGGGGAAAAGGGAACGAGAACGAACACAGAGGAGGGGGAGGGAGAGCGGGAAAGAAAAGATCCTACAGATGGTTCTTAGGACTAATTTATTTCATAAAGCAATATAAATGGCCAGGATCAACCACTTCGTATACTTGTAAGCTCACTGAGAAAGAGCCCAGGAGAATTAATATTTTTTGATAGTTACATTTTCCCCCCATTTGCTAGCACCTGATCTAATGGTCAGAGGACCCATGCTTGATTTCCATAATTGATTTATGAGTTTCGACACCTCCACTGGAAAAGGGGGGAAAAAGGGAATGAAAATAGCCCTAGCCTTAGCATAAACAGCAGGATACTTGTAGTGGAAAGAACATTGGGCTTTGAGCCAGAAATCCTGAATTCAAGTCCTGGTTCTATGGTAGTTATTGCCAAGTTCTGTTATTTTGGGCAAGTCACTTTTACTCTCTTGGCCTCGATTCTCTCATCTGAACAAATGGTGAAGTTGATTAGATGACCTCTGAGGCCCCTTTCATCTCTAAATAGAGGGTCTTGTGACTAGCAAACCTTTTAGGTACTTTCCATTGTTTAATCCTGTGATAATTCTGGCTCTGACATTTGTTATATAAACCTGGGCAATCAGTTATTTCACTTGTAAAATTAGATCGAATAACATGATCTCTAAGACCCATTCCAATCCCACATTTCATGATTCTATAATCCCAAGAAGCACTGGGATCATCAAAAGAGGCAGACTTGCTTCTATACTAATAATCAGTGCTAATGATATCAAAGACCCAGAAATATGCATGGAAAAATTATTTCCTTCACTTTTCATGATTGAATTGATTCTTTTCCAAAACTAAAAATGATGGTATAATTTAACAGTAACTCTATATCAATCTTCTCCAGTAAGTTAGTATTATGAATGTAATAATAACATTAGTATTCTGCCTCCCACAACAAGTGGGATTTTCATGGTCGATTCATTAGTTTGGGACCAGATTCTCTCCGAGTGAGGATGGGTCTCCTGGCCACATCCTTTCTGTCCTCCTCAGTAATCCAATCTCAATGATCATAAAAAGTGTTATCCCTACTCTTATCAGCTGGGATTAGAAATCAAATCCAGGTATTTCACAACTCAGTTAAGAGCACTACGTTATAGGATCATGTGCCGTGGGCTGCTCAGTGTCCAGCACTTAGCATGATTCGGAGACGTGAATAAGAAACGACCAGGCCATGTGGGTAGCTCAAGGAAGAACCATGAACTCCATTTATTGATACTCAGGGAAAGGTTTTTATAGAGCAAAGAGACAAAGGATGGGAAGGAAGAGGAATCATTATCTTAGTCTGTTGTATCCTGGAAGTAGCATGGTAATAAGGCCTATTGTTTCCTGGGTGCTATAGAGTCTTGGGCAGTTATCTCAGTCAGTTACATCTGAAAGGATGCTCTGAGAGCTGGCCTCAAAGCCTAATGGCCAAGGCCGCATCATCAAGAGCATCTGCATAAGAACCGACTTCCTGCAAATCTTTTGGACAACCAAAGTTTTGGGGCAGAGCCTCTTAGCCTCAGAACTCAAATACCATCCTTATAAGTATAACCCATATCAAAAGAACTCCGGAGCTGACTTAGTGAAAAGTCGCATCTCGAAGAGGTCTTTGTTGTTCAGGTCCACTGATATCAGGGTAATTATCTGAAGTCCTGGCTCAGGCCTCTTTGGCTCACCACAATCATGAATTTATATCTGGAAGGGACCTTGGAGGCCATTGAGTACAACCTACCAATTTTACAGGTGAAACAAATGAGACTGAGAGAGGCTATGACTTGCCCAGGGTAACATGGTTAGTAAGTATATGAAGCAGGTTTTGAATTCAGGTTTTCCTTATTCTAAGCCCACTTTATCACATAGATGAATACAAATGAAATATTACTGTTTATATTAACACACTGGAAATAGTCTTGATAGACGGCAAGAAATATGAAAGTATTTGTTAGCAGAAAACTTTCATGGTGCGTGCGTGTGTGTGTGTGTGTGTGTGTGTGTGTGTGTGTGTGTGGCTGCTGCCCATGCTACAGTTTTTTGGAGCCACAGGTGAGAGTTGATTTCCAGGTAGATACCAAAGGTAGATGAACAGCCCTGAAAAGGGCTTGGCAAACTCTTATACCAGAGGTTATTGTCCTATCTGAGCATCCCATGTACCCCAACAAGCTAAACCAGGTTGAGGGTAACTGTCAGGCCTCAAACCTGTCAGTGAGTTAGGGGGATATCTACCCCAAGCATGATGAAGACTTCCTCCTTCCCTTTCCCTCCTCAAAATGGGCAGATTCGAACAATTTGTTCCAATGGCCAAGAAGGCAGCTGAAGCAGGTGATGTGGAGTGCTTAGAGCTTTGTCAGACATTGGAAGATGCCAAGGTCATCCCCTACATCCTGAGCCATTGCCAGTCAGATTGACTTTTGTCCTGCCACTGGACTTCAATGACTCTGGAAGAGAGAGGTTGATGAATTTGTGTAATTTTACCTCATTTAAATCCAATTTACTTGAAAGTCAAGATATGTGATGTCATTGATCCTCTTCAAAAATGAAGGATCAACAACAACAACAACAGCTTCCTGGTCTGGAGATGGTCAGGAAGAAGTTTTTAAAGGGAGTTTTGCCAAAACTAAAGGGTTGTGCCAAAATCAAAGCCCATATTGCATAGTCAGATATAACATTTCTCCCAGAGCTAATCCCCTGTTCAGTCTCAGGGGATGGTCTAAAATTGGGGCTTAAGACTTAACTATCAATTTTTATGCCCCATCCAAGCAACTAGATGAGGTGGATGGTCTTGAGCCAGAGTTGTGCTGGAATCAGCTCAAAACCATATCTCAAATACTGATTGTAAAATCTTCAATGTATGCATTTACACAGGAAATCAGGAAATGTTACAAATCAGGGCTTGATTTATTGTTTTGTTGATTGTCTAGACTTAAGAAAGTGATAGGAGGGAAAATGTTAGTGCAAATTAAATAGTGTCAGGTATACTTTTTAGGGGAACAAGGGTGAACTGCTTGTTAAACATTTATCAGCACAATACTGGCTGGAAGGCTAGGGAAGAGCTCATCTGGGTTACACCTGACAGTGTACCATCTGGTAGCTTCTTGCTTTAATTAATTATTCTTGCTAACTGGGTGCTAAGCTCAGTTATTTTAATGCTGCTGAATAATGACAACAGCTATCAGTACTCTGAGACAGAGCCATGGTCACCCTACCCTAGTTATGGTTTTGGCTGTGGTTTAAAGTTCACCGTTGCACAGACTGAGGCATTTCAAGAAGGGGAGAAGGGAAAGGATATGACTAGAAGGTTCTCACTTATGAAGAACTGCTGCATATATCACGTAGAGACACAAAGTGCTGAGCAGAGGAAGCTTAAACATGAGATAAGGTCCAAGACAGAGGAGATTGACCACAGGAAGAATAGAATTCCTGAAGCAGGTGAAAGATGTGTTCTAGGATCAGGCCAAAGTGTTGATTAACACTTTGATGATGAAGTGTGTGTGTGTGTGTGTGTGTGTGTGTGTGTGTGTGTGTGTGTGTGTGTGTGTGTGTTGGGGGAGGGATTACAAGCCTAGCCAAGAATTTTATGCACTTGTCATTTTGTGGATGATTTTGTGTTTTGTTTCTGGGTATTTGAAATCAGACCTACCTTCCATCTCCTCTCTGATCATTAATAATAATGGGGCAAACTGTTTGCGAGTGGCAAGAGGCAGAAAGGTTCTTACTGCCCCTGTGAGGATGCTTCTGTGCTATGTGGCACAATGGATCTCTAGCTGGCACAGTACAATGGATCTCTAGATGGGACTGGAGTCAGGAAGACCTGAGTTCAAATTTGACCTCAGACACTTACTAGCTGAGTGACTCTGGGCAAGGTGCTGAGCCTCTGTCTGCAGCAGTTTCCTCAACCATAAAATGGGGATAACAGTAGTAACTACCTATCTTTGCCAGGGCTGCTGTGAGGATCAAATAAGATCATATTTGTTAAGCACTTAAAACAGTGCCTGGTATGTAGTACTTAATAAATGCTTGTTTTTTGCCTTCAGATTCATGATACACTGTCATCTCCATAAAACAATACAGACAAAAGCCCATCTATTTCTAGCTCAGAATTGGTGTTGAACCAAATAGGTGAAAACTAAGAGAGCCTGAATCATCATTGACGTATAATAATAACTAGCATTTATATAATGCTTCAAGGTCTGCAAAGCACTCTACACATATTATTTTACATCACAACCACCCTGGGAGGTAGGTATTAATATTTATCCCCATTTAACAGATGGCAAAACAGATTGAGAAAGATTTAGTGATTTGACCAACATCATATACTATAGTAAGTGCCTGAAGTAGGATTTGAACTCAGGTCTTCCTGGCTTAAAGTCCAATGTTTTATACTCTGTAGCATCTTAGTTGCGTGTTTGTGAGGGAATGGAATAGAAGCATACTCTCTTCATTTCTCTGCAGCTCAGGATAGACCATTGTTGCACATGGGATATAAAACTGTTATTACGTTTAGACTAGAATGATAGTGAAATTCCATGGTGGGGTGAGGAGAGGAGAGAAGGGAGCCATTTTATGTCAGTACCCATCTGAAATGACGAGAAGAATGCTCCAATTTATCTTATTTCTAAAGGAAGACAAGATCCTGCTCTTTGCAGATAAGTGACATGGGAATACAATAAGTGAAAAAGAGTATTCCAATTGGCAGGCTTCAACATTATTTTGATATTTATAGAAGTCTAATGTTTTCAAATTGAAAACAGTCATGAATGGTTGAGTCATTCTTTTCCCATCCACTCCTGGCTTTTAAATATAATCATTTTTAATTGAAAACATGTAGGAAGGAATTTCCCTCATCTTTGAATGAACACAGTATGATTTATTACAAACTAGCCGTCTGTACAATGATGTATCTTAATTCAGTCCCTGATAAGATTATGTCTGCATTAACAAAATTGAGTCCAGATTCAGCTTTGCTCCTTTGGAAGTTATTACACCAATCAGCTACCATCAAAGGTTCAGGGAAAGGTTTGCTTAGTATCCTCTGTTTTTGTTATGTAAAAATTAAATCAGTCGGAGAAAATCTAATTTCTCAATAAGATTGTAATCTCTTTGAGAGCAAGGCCTGTGTCTTAAAAGTGTTTAGCTCTCATAACACTTAGCACAGTGCTATGTGCATAGGTACTCATAAATACTTGACTGTTAAGATCAATTGCTTTGGCTATGAAAGAGTTCAAAAGAAAATAGCAGTGACCCCAGAAGTTAAAGTCAAAAGAGACATGTCATGCCTCACAGAGTTGAGGGACTTTTTCCTGTTTTCTCTTCTGGAGAAACCAGATAAGAAACGTCCTACTGATTTCTTTAGTAGACATGTGAAGATCTATGTGACAGCAGATATTTTTATATCTGTAATACTTGTAATGGGGGTTACAAGACAGTTCTGCTAACCTGGGGTTAGGTTTGTTCTGTTGTTGGCTTCTGATCACTGTTCTTTCTTAAATCCTCTTTTGGAGACAACATACTAATGCAGTTCATGCTACTGAATTCATCACATGAGTTGAATTGTTAAAGAAGAAAAGCAAGTTGCCGGACTGAGCTTGTAAAAAATGCTGAGAACAATGGAATTCATTTTGAATTATGTTCTGCATAAGGAAAGTAAAAATGAGATAAGTCCAATGTTTGGGCATATGGTGTTGTGTTTGCCATAGCCCAGAACCAGAGCTTGAGCTTGTAAGAACCAGGTTCCATCTCAGGTATTTCTCAAATAGTCACTCTCTTTAGTTCATTCCCTCAGTTTCCTCTGAGAAAATCAGAATGGTGTTAATCCAATACAAGTATATATATATACATATATATATACATTATTTATATACAAAGTATATATATACAAGTATATATATATATATATATATATATATATATATATATATATATATACAAGTGTATATATATACAAATCAGAATGGTGTTAATCCAATACAAGTATATATATACATTAACAATGTATCAACTACAGGGCAGACGTTTTTCCACCAGAATAAAACGCAAAAGATTCACACCTAGAAATAGTTAAGACAACTGTCCTAACTTCAATAATCTTCAACTTCCCCAAGGAATTATATAGTCCTTAGGACTTGAAGTAATACCCTATGGTATAGCTCTTTCCCCTCAAAGAGTTTTTCAGAGGGTTCTGCTTCTGATAGTCACAGTCTGAATAACTCAATAGTGGTAATTAAATGCAAAATTCATGCTTACTCCTCCACATCATAGTTCTAGCTCTTACTCCTCTTTGGCTCTAAAGCCTGCTTGGACCTAGAATTTATATGCTGGGCTCTAGAACTCCTTTGCTTGGTCTAAGGACTCTTCCTGCTCTTCTCTCTAGGAAGCTCAGTCCTAGAATTCTTCAGCTTGTTTATAAACCCTTTTGTCACTCCCCTCCAGTTCTGTTGTCTCTGTGGTCACCCCACTTCTTGGGCTATGTGGTTTCCTGGAGGGGTCAGTCTTCTTCTCCAAGAAGCTAAGTTTCAGTAGTTGTAGTTTTTTTCTGAGTTTTTCAACTCTAGTATTCTCTAGCCATCTATCTCTGAGGGCTGTATATCAGTCAGTCCTCAATCAACCCCAATATGATGTCAATGGACCAGTGAGGCCCCAGGATGAGAATTTGCATATCACCAAGGAAGTAACTTAAATGCCAGAAGAAAGATGACATCTTTGGCAGAACCTTCACAGCTTGCCTGAAGATGAGTCGTCAATACCTTATTCTTTAACCTTAATAACCTAGTTACCAAGAAATAAACTTAATCATGTTCTTCCTGTGCTTACTCTTTACATACTGGCAGACCAAGGGGAAATAGCCAGTAGAGACAAAGAAAGAAAAGATGCAAAAGAGAGGGTATGGTTGGTGGAGCCAGGTAATCCAGGAAATGGGTGGGAATGAGATAAAAGGAACAGGTGGAAGAAATAGCCATGGAAAGAAAGAAATCTTTTCCACTGAGACTGGAAAGGAAGAGGAGGGAATGTAAGATAATAGATTATTTTTTTAGATAAGAGAGGTAAAATATCATAATTTCAAAAACATAGAGTAGCAAGGGATTTCAGATGCCACCCAATCGAATTCATTTTTTTAATCCTACCTCTCCGGGTTGCTACCCACCTTGCAGGATTTTTGTGAGATTCACAACTTGTATGTAGCACTAAGTACAATGTCTGGCACATAGTAGATACTATATAAGTGTTTATTCCCTTCCTTTCCACTTTAAAAAATAAAGAAATCCTAGTAACTTGTCCAAGGGCATATAGGCAATAAATATTGAGGGCAGGATTTGAACCCAAACAGCCAATGTGAATGGGTAGAGAGACAACCCTGAAGCCAGAAAGACCTGGGTTCAAATTTACCATCTGAAATATAGCTATGGGACTTTGGGTAAGTCTCAACTTCTCTAGAGTTCTCTAGGCAACTCTAAGACTATTAATTGCAAAACAAACAAACAAACAAACAAACAAAACAAAACAAAACGGCAATCTGTATTGTTAGAAGGTATTTTGTCATACAGGACTTCTGTATAACAATGAAATCACTGATCCCACCCTTGGGTCTCCCATAGCCTGTCCCTTGTAAACAAAATAAAGAAGTCAGGTATCACTAAAAGTCCATCTGCATGGCCACTTATCAGGGATATTGTAAACAGGAATTTCTGAATGGGGTGAAATGTCAGATGTGATGACCTATAAGGTTGCCTCCCACCCACAATATTATTTTCTGGGAGGTAGTTTGTAAACTGTAAAGTACTTAGTAATATGATGATGGTGATGAACAGCATGGGGAAGATGACAGTGATAATGATTTTGTGAACCAGAGCAATGGAATTTTGTTCTTGAAGAGGTTCCAGATATTGGCTAATTTTTTTTCAGAATTACCCAGGTGGTCACAGCTGTTCTCATGCGTTATTGAATGACTCAAAGGTTTTTCTTGAGGAAACTGCATTGTTCTAATCCATAAATAACACACAAAAATGTGGTGGAGAGAGAGAAACAGTTAATTAAATTATAAACTAAAACAACAGAGGAAAAAAAACAGAACCTACTAAAACTGGGTCCCTAAGCAGTGCCTTGGAATCTTATTCATCTACATTGAGGTGGCTCAGTGGATAGAAAGACCTGAGTTTGAGTCCTACCTCAGACAATGACTAAATGTGTGCCTTGGGTAAGTCACTTAACCTCTGTCTCCCTCAGTTTCATTACTTGCATAATGGGAATAATAGCACTCACCTTCCAGAGTTGTTGTGAGGATCAAATGATAGAATATTTATAAAGTTCTTTGCAAAGCTCTATATGAATGCTGACTAGCTATACTCTTAATATTGTCTCTTACCAGCTCCCCATAGGAACTCCCAGGGCCACTGTATAATACAATACAATACAATATACATTTATTCAACATCTACTAGGTCCAAAGTATCATACTAGATACCTTTATGGAGGAACTTACATTCTAGCAGAAGGATAAGACACCGAGGTAAACTAAAATGTACAGCAACGTGCACAAAGGGCAAAATCCACATGCAGAGAAAGAACTATAGAGTCAGAATGTAGAATGAAGCAGACTATTTTCTTTTTCATTTTGTTTTTTCTTTCTCATGGTCTCTCCCATCCATTAAAATTCTTCTATGTAACATGACTAATGTGAAAATGTGTTTAATAGGAATGTATGTGTAGAGCAATATCATATTGCATGCCCTCTTGGGGTGAGGGAAAGGGGAAGGTGGGGGAGAAAATTTAAAACTTTTGGAAGTGGATGTTGAAAACTAAAAATTAATAAATTAATAATTTAAAAAAAATATTAGCACAGTGCCTGGAATATAGTAGGTACTTAATAAGTGCTTGTTAGTAGGTTGGTGATTTCCTCCCACTTCCTCCCTGATCTTGTTACATAAAGCATATCTTCTGTTCTGTATCTTCTCTTCAGAACCTTCAGTTTTTCTCCACTATACATAAACATGATAAAATCTCCCTTAGCACAAAACAAAAGACTTCCCCCAAGTCTGATTTTCCCTAAAGATACCTATTCTTTCTTTTTACTGTCAAGCTTCTAGAAAGAGTAATCTTAACTCCTCGCAGTCTGGCTATTGTCCATATGAGATGCAGTTTTTGCAGAGGGGTGGGTCCTGACTATAAACACTCTAAAAATTCAGTGACTCTAAAATGATTTCTAATAATTTTAATAATTCTAGTTGTAATAATAATAGTCTATATAATTCTATATAATATAATAATATTCTAATAATAACAATTCTAAAACCTTTATTTGATAAGAATGAATTTTGTTGCTTGGAAAACCTGCCATCTCACAATTGCAATAAGAAAGAGGGGGGGCTGGGGAAGGGAGGATTTAGACTAATCCAATATCTCATTAAATGTCTGACAGGTGCATTTAAAAATGTGCTAATAAAGAGATTCAATTTGGGTAGATCAGGGTAGAAAGAATATTAAAATAAAGGAAATAGTGGTAGTTGATATCTTATAAAATAGAAATGATCAGAACCCTGGGATTTTATCTTTATTTTTCTTGATGGTAAAAGATATGATGTGTTAGGAATGGAGTGAGCTCTGGACCTCAGTTTCCTTATGTGTGAAATGGACAAGCTACACTAGAAGATTTCTGAGGTCCTTTCCAGCTTTATCCTATGTTCTTATTTTGATAATTTATTGCCTCGTGTTTAAGGATGAGGAGTTATATTTAGAACACCCAGGGGAAATGGAAACTGTTAAAGGGTTTAGGAACTCACAGGTTGTATAAAACATGAGCCTAAAGATTCAAGCATCTCATACTGATTCATCCTTTTTAAGAGAATTTGTGCCTTGTGTTCTTTAGAAGACAGAAGAGAGTGAGCAGGAGGAACAGCAACTGATTATTACTTTGGTGGTCATGAAAATGTTTTAAAACCAACTGTGGTTTTAACTGTTAGTGATGATTTCTCTTGCCCATGTCTAGGTTAATTTCTACAATATCACAACCTCTCAGACCCTTGTCCCCTATAATCTTATGACAATACTTATGACAATTTGTAATAATGATAAGACTTAGGGATTTGAAGTCAAGACTGACCATGTGACCCTTATTGATCATGTGACTTTGACTGACCACAAGACCCTAAGCAAGTCTCTCAACCTCTCTGAGTCTCAGTCACCTCTGCTATAAAATGAGTAATCATAGCACCTACCTCACAGGGTTGATATGAAGATCAAATAAGATGGCATGAATAGTGCTCTGAAAACCTTAAAGATTATATATGTATAGTATATGTGTATATATATTTTTATACACACACACATATAGTATGTATATATATTGGCAGGGGGAATATACACGTATATGTTTATATACACATGTATACATATATTCGTGAATGTATATATATATATAAGCATTAGCTATTATTTATATTTCCTAAGGAGCACAGAGGATGAAGCTCTAGTATAGAGATATAAATAAGAAGGAATATTGATTGTATATATATATATATATATATGTAGTATATTTATATATGTTGATTGTATATGTGTGTATAAACATTAGCTATTATGTATATTTTCTAAGGAGCACAGAGGATCAGGCTTTAGTCTAGAGATATAAATAGGAAGGAATATTGATTAACCCAAAGGGACTTAAAGGCACTAATCAACTTTACTGAAGAAACCTGGAAATGGGGCCAACTGTAGTTTACTTAATCAATGTCAAGTTTCACATGTAGTAGTCAAATATATCTTCATAAATTTACTGTGCATAACAATCAGTCATTTCCATTATTGTAGCATATCCAAAGAACATTTCAAAGTTTCCAATAGGAAGATAATCAATAGGCTGCATGTATGTGTTTCAGTATTTTTTTCTCTTACAGGTAACATCTTAGCAGTAAAATTTTATAGCCTTGATGTAAGTTGGTCATAAAGAAATGCATAACCATGCTGCTGGCTCATATGGTTTTGTTCTGACTCCTCAGAACGCTGACTTAGCCTTAGGCTGACTTAATTGTCCATTCTTCCTTCCCATAATCTCTTTCATCCATCTCTTTTCTATTCCCCCTGCCAATATTCTAATTCAAACTCCTAATGCCCTTCACCTGTATATTGCAACTGCTCCCTATTTGATTTTTTCAATGCCAATCTCTTTATGCCACCAACCTCTTCTACACATTGCTGCCAGATTAATCCAAAGCACCCCTAAGCATTGCGGTGATCATGTTATTCCTCTCTCAGAAATCTTCATTGGTTTCCATTATCTAGTGAATAAACTCCAGGCTTCTTAGGCTGGCAATACAGTCTAAATTTATGCCTCCAGATTTTTCTCCCACTACTCCCTCATATAAAACCTATATCCCACAGTGTGTAAGTCACTGTACTAGACACTGGAGAGACAAAAATAAAAGTAAAAAAATATTTGCCCTCAAAGAGCTTACATTCTACTGGGTGGGGGGAATGATATGCACTCAGATAAGTAGGTATAAAGTAATTGGAGGTGGGAGAAAGCAGTAACTTTGGGGAGAATAAAGAAAACAGAGAAGGAATCACCTTAGTTGAGTCTTGAAGATAAATATTCTGAGAAGTAGAAATGAAGAAACAGTGTATTCGGTGGAATGTCTCTTCAGCAGAGGCAGGAGCTGATGTCATGTCAAGTTATTTGAAGAACTAGTGATCTAGTTTGACTGGATTATAGAGTACATGATGCTAGTAATATAAATAAGGTCAGGATGGTAAATTGGAGTCATAAAGAGTTCAAAGTGACAGGTTAATGAGTCATATTTTATCCTGGAGACAACAGGGATCCACTAACAGTTCCTAATCAGGAGAATAACATAGTTATTCTGGAGACTTGGGGATATTATTTTGATTTCCACATGGAACATGGATCTGAAGCCACTTAGGAAGTTAACAAAATATTTTAGGTGAGAAGTAATTGGTGAGGAGAAAGAAAGGGATTTATGTGAAATATGTTATGGAAAAAGAATCAGTAGATCCGGAAGGAACCTTCAAGAGCTTCTAGCTTATTCCTCTACCTTTACAACCATTTCTTTTTCCTTGAAGTGGAGGAGTATCATTGAAGATATCCATGCTTTCATGCTTAACAGTTGAGAACTTACTCTATAAGTAAGTCATTGTTTCATCTACATGACGAATGTCCTATATTTAATATTACTTTATAGACAGCCTGAATCTCAGCATTGAAGCCATTTGAATCACAAAAAAGCCATCCACTTCCCCTGGTTCAGGAAACTTATTAGAGGACCTAGCTAGTCCTGTTTCCAGGGTTCTTATCCTAGGGTCTAGGAATTTGTCTTTTTAATGTTTTGATAACTGTATTTCAGTGAAATTGTTTGCTTTATAATCTTATGCATTTTATTTAATATTTTAAAATTCTGTTGTATGCATTCAAAAATATTATTCTGAGAAGGGATTCCATGTGCATCTCCAGACTGCTGAAGGGCTCCATCACAGCAACACACACACACACACACACACACACACACACACACACACACACACACACACACACAGATTAAGAATCCCTCTCTAAACTTTCAGACAGTAACTGTATCAACCTGAGAAACATATTCTCTATTTCCAAGTATGGATCACAGATAGAAACATAAAAATATCCCTACCCTTCCCTTCCTTTTCCTTTCCTTCCCTTTCCTTTTCACTTTCCTTCCAGAAACATTTATTAAGCACCCCTTGTGTTCAAGGCATTGTGCTAGGCACTGGGTAGGCAAATACACACATATACATACACATATAATATATAATAATATATAAATATAATATATGTATATGTGTATACATACACACATACATACATGCACACATACACTGTAGACACATATCATAGGCCTTGTTCTCAGGTATCTTGCATCTAATAGATGAAAGATGCATTTATGTGTAATTGTGATATAAAATTGAATAAGCACAAAGAAAAAGCACAGACAAAAGTACTAGAAGGAATTGGAGGAGAGAAAGATTATTTTCACCTGGGTTGTGAGTAGAAGCAGGGTTAATGTCATCACACCATGGCTTATGGGTATCCTGGACCACTGGGCCCATGTTCTCCCCATGTCTACAGATAGTACCTGAGTTGATTCTTGAAGAGAGTTATTTTCACAATCAGAGTTGGGGCAAGTCCTTCCTATTTATGGGGGGCAATATCAGAAAAAGCATGGAGATGGAAATGAGCTCAAGAAGAAAAGATATAACTGTCCAGTTTGTAAACGGGAGGGTGGGTTGGAAAAAATGCATTGCTTCTATACTCCTACTGTATTCACACAAACTAAGAAAAAAATACTTAAAAGATGTTGAAGATGCAATGAGAAAGTATTGAAAAAGATGTAGATGAAGCATACTACTATCCTTCTGACAGAGAGGTGATAGGATCCAAATGCAGAATGAGACATACAATTTTGGATGTAGGCAATGAAAAAAATTTGTTTTGCTTGGCTATGCATATTTGTTCCAAGGGTTTTGTTTTTCTTTCTTTTTTGTTCTTGTTTTTCAATTGGGAGCATGGTGAGGAGAGAAAATCAATGTTGGCTAGGTAAAAACATGAAATTTTAAAAAGGAAAGGTGTATATAGTGTATGCAAAAACTTCATAGTTCTCTTCCAGCCCTGCAGAGAAGCTTCTGTTTTCCTTAGGTTGGATTTTTTTTTAGTTCCATGGATATATGCATGTGTATTTGTGTGTGTGTGTGTGTGTGTGTGTGTGTATATATGCTATTGTAATCACTACCACCATCACCACCATTGTCATTAGTGTAATAGAGGTCAGATTTTGTCGTAATAGATCCATTATAATTATTATAAAAGAAAAAGATTTCCAAGTAACAAAAAAGATGTTGAAAATGATGTAGAACAGTCTTACAAGGGTGAGAAACCTGTGGCCTTGAGGCCACATGTGGCCCTCTAGGTCCTCAAGTGCAGCCCTTTGGAGGAATCCGAACTTCACAGAATAATCCCTTTAATATAAGAATTCATTCTGTAAAATTTGGACTCAGTCAAAAGGCCTCACCCAAGGACCTAGAAGGCCATATGTGGCCTTGAAGTCACAGGTTCCCCACCCCTGATTGGTTGACACAGTCAGAACCTAAAATACCTTTCCATATTAGAACATCAGGCTAAATCAAATATGGTTCAATTAGAGATAAATATTGACACAGGTTCAAAAAATCAAATTCACACATACCACAGGGGGGAGGAATGGCTAGACAGAAATTCATGGGGGGTTTTAGTGAAGTAAAAACTCAAAATGAGTCAAAAGTGTGATGGCAAAAAAAAATTGAATGTAATCTTAGACTGCATTAAGAGAGACAGAGTATACAAGTTTAGAGAGATGATAATCTCTCTGTATTCTCCTGACCAAGTCTCAGGTTCAGTTCTGGCAATGTATTTTAGGATAGATTGTGATAAACCAGAGGGCATCTAGAGGGAGATGGCCAATACAATGAAGTATCTCCTGCTCATGCCATATGAGGATCTTTTGAAGGAATTAGACTGGAGAAGAAAATACAAGGAACACTTGATAGATGACTTTAAATATCTGAAGGGATGTCATGGAAAAAGAATAAATTGTTTTTATGTTCTTCAGAGGGCAAATAGTGTATGCAGAAAGGTAATAAGGAACAACTTCCTTATACCCAGAGCTGTCACAAAGGGGATAGGGCTGCATGCAGGAGGTAGTGGCAATTGAAGGATGAATGACTAATTGTGAAGAATGTCATGGAAATAAATTTTATTCAGGTATGTGCTGCACTAAATGGCTTCTGAATTCCTTTTTTAAAACTGTGAGATGTGGTGATTGCTTGGGGGATAAATTGAGGGAGAAGTCCACAGCATCAAAAGTTGCAGGGATTTCAAGAGGAGAATGAGTGTAAAGGAAGAGGTCATAGGATTTAGCAGTTAACCTTTGAGACAACAGTATCCCTACAGTGATGGAATCAGAAGCCAGGGACTGGAAAGTTAGGGGTAAGGGAGCAGAGGTGTCAAGTACATATACATCTTTCTAGGAATTTGTCAGTGAAAAGTGGAAGGAAAATAAAATAACAGCTTGATGAGATGGCAACCCCAAGGGAGTTTTTTGTTTGTTTTGAGTTTTTGTTTTGTTTTGTTTTAGGGATAGGAGAAATGAGTATGTTTGTAAATAGCAGAGAAGGAGCAAGTACATAGAAATTAAAGGTGACTATGAAAGAATTTATTACCATAATGAAGGTTCACATGAGATTAGGTAACACAAATTTGTACCCAGTCATCCTAGTCAACATGGTTGGCAAACTTTCTCCAAAGGAGTTCACTGGGACAAAAATAGAAGTTAAGTAAAATAGTGGGGATGACCCAAAACTTAAGATTGACAAGGGAGTGAATGGGAGTGAAGGAGTCAAGATTAGAGGGCAACATATTAGTAAAGTTTTTAATTATAAGGTCAAGAATATGAAGAGAGTAAAGAGAGGTTAGGGCAGGGATGATAGACTGAGAATGAAATGGCAGAGGGAGTTATAGGGACTAGAAATCATAGGAAAGGCAAAGAATATGTTAGGTATCAATCAAAGAGAGTTGGGAAGATAGGAGAATAAGCTTAGAGAAGGCTGTTTTTGAATGAATAAAAATGAATATAATACAATTTGGAGTGATAATGAAATCTGACAAAATACTAAGTATTCTTCAAATAGCAATTTAAAGGTCTCCTTTGAAGGAAACTTTCCCTGCTCACTTCAGCTGAAAATAATCCATCCCTCCTGAAATTGTACAACTTCCTGTTTATAAGGTTTCCACAGCACTTACCACATGTTACTTTATATTGTGGATTGTGTCTTGCTCTCCTCCTAGACTGCAAAGGTCTTGAGGGTAGGGGCTGTGTTTTATTCATCTTTGTATCTTGTGAAGTACCTAATACTACATGCCTTGCTCATCTTAGGTTTCAGTAAATGTCTAATGGACAGATAAATGAATGTCTTGTGCTTTACGATTATTCAATAATACAGAATATTCTGAAGATATTAACTCCTGGCCACCAGAAAGCAGGACCTTCAGAAAAAATAAAGCAATAAGACTTGTATCCTTGATTATATAACCCATCCAACTATAACCACAAAGCTTCAGAGATCCAAGATCCAGACATTTCATCTAGAATTCAGGGCTTCTTAAACTTTTTCCATTCTTGATCTCTTTTCACATTTTGGTTATTGGCATTGAGTGGTCTCAGGGTATACACAGGGCAAAGTGTGCATGCTCTGTTTTCAGAACTAAGGCTACAGTGAAGTTGTGAGATGCAACACAGGAAAATTCTTCCAGAGACATCTCAGATTCATTCCCTGTTTGATTTTTAATTAATTTTTGGTTCTTGCATGTTCAGAAACCTTTTACTGTGGCCAAATTTTTCACAAGTCCACATGGGGTCACAACCCACAGTTTAAGAAGCACTCTAGATCAGTACTCGCCCTTAAGATGAGTAAGATATTTTCAATCCCATTTTATAGATGGGGCAAATGAGGCTAATCTTTTCTTGTTTCTAATCACTTCAATCACCAAGGTACAATACAGAGTGGAGGAAGAAACAACTTTCTTTTTATAGTAGAGGGCTGAAAATTACTCAAAGGGATCCACAGACTGTAGATGTTACATGCATGATGTAAAATAATATATAATTATTAAAATTTGTCCATAAAGTATAGAAACTTAGGTCAAAACATGGCATTTTAAATCATTACTTTGATGTTGCTTCTGTAATGATTAGCCTTTTTTGTTTTTAAGTAATAAATAGGCACATACAATTTAATGATGTTTTGTGTCTTGCTTGCTGTATGTAAAGTAAGAACTGTAGGTCTGGCTCCTGCCCTATTGTCTCCAGCTTTCATTGGTCCTTTCAGATAGAATCACAGGCATGTTTTGATTTAAGTCATGTGTTAATATGTTCATTCACAGCAAGCCCTCACATTGTGAAAGATCCCTTTGAAAAGATAGCATCTTGGCTGACTTTTATAAATGGGTTGCAATCACTGATATAGCAAGGACAATAAAGCTATAGCGATTCCACAAAATCCTAGAAGGATCAGTGCTGTTTTGCTTCACTCTGAGCCTGTGTTCATTCTATTAAAATTATCTCATCCTAGATTACATTTGTTTAAAGAAGGAAAAATGCAGCAATTTGTAGCCAAAGTGTCATCTAATTCATACTCCCACGTGTGTCATCTAATGTCTGCATGAACTGAGACAAGTTTCTTCACCTTTCTGGGTCTCACTTTCCTCATATGCAAAATGAAGGGGTTGGATTAGATGACCTCAAACATCCCTAATAGCACCAAAAGTATTCCTACAAAGGCCACATTGAAAATAACAAAATTCCATACACAGCCTAAGGGTCTTTCCTTCTGCCCTGGTGCAGTTGAAAGGCATTGGTTTTGGACTAAGGAAACCTGAGTTTGGCTCTACAATGTCACAACTCTGTAACTTTGGGCAAATCATTTAACCTTGTTGAGCCTCAGTTTCCTTAGATGTAAAAATGGGGAAATTGAAATTCTTGTACTACCTTTGTTGTAAAAAATCTAATGAGATTGATGTGAAAGCTGCCTATAGCCATAAATGTTCTTTGTTTTTCATTTTCAGTTATGCCCAACCTTTTGTAATCCCATTTTGTTTTTGGTTTTTTTTGGGGGGGGGGTAATGATACTGGAGTAGTTTGCCACTTCCTTCTCCAACTCATTTTACATATAAGGAAACTGAGGCAAACAAGGTCAAGTGACTTGCCCAGGGTCACAGAATCAGTAAGTGCCATATTTGAACTAAGAAAGGTCTTCTTGACTCTAGGTCAAGCATTTTATCCACTGTACCACCTATTGCTCATAAATCTTGTACACATATATTATTGTGAACTTAAGCTGGATTCCTAGTTTTCTCTAGAGCCAGGTATAGGATCACTAGATCAAAGAGTAGTATGAATTCAAACCTACCACTTAATTTCAATTCAATGCAACAAACATTTATTAAGTCACTTTACTCTGCTGTATTCTAGAGTAACAAAATTATCTATTGCCTTCAGTGAGCTTACGTGCTATTGGAAGGGACGTTGTATACATTAAATCAAATATGAGCAGAAAATCAAATGAACATATATACAAAGTATTTCCCAGGGGAATATCTAATATGAAAATGAATTCATTAACAATGGAACTGTTGTCTGGTTGGAATAATAGAAAGATGGAATGAGGACATGGGAATAATGGAGCTGTCATGAATGAGTGTGAAGGAGAAAAGACCAGGGAAAAGAGCTGCATAATTGTCATGCATTTCATGGAAGCAACAGTCATTTTGACTTGCTAATGTCTCTGAGAAAGAGGTAGAAGTTGATGGAGCCCAGTGCCATTTGGGGGGCAGGGCAGATGAGAATTCCTCATCCTAACAGATGGTTAAGGCAAGGGTCAGTGGAATCCTGGAGTATGACTTGTTCTAGAGTACCTAGATGCCAGACCTTCAACTTGGATCTTTCTATTGGTTTCCCAATATGGATACTTCTTCTTGCAACTTTGGACAGATCTCAAATGTTTATGGAAAGAATAAAGTTGTATGTATAATATACATATGCACATACACATATTAATGTGTATTGTATGTGTGTATATATTTATACTTATGATTTTGCATTTTATATATGCTATATGTATATGCATATCTATATATATGCATTTGTACAAACCAACTCATTTATGTTCTATTTTAAACCAGAGTATTCTAAACTGAAATCTCATGCATGGCTATCAATGGGACCTGACCAGTTGATTTTGCATCATACTTTATCCTAAACATCCTGTTTAATTTGTCATAGAAAAATGAAATAGAACTGGGCATATATCCCAAGAAGATGCAAGACAGAAATAAAGTTTCAATATATGAAAACATGTTTTAGCAGCACTTTTGTAGTAATAAAAACAAAACAAAGCAGAATACTGCAAATTAGGAGCCCATCAATTGATAAATAGCTGAACAAATTGCTGTATAATAATACGTTTAAGTACAATATTGCAAATGGAAACAACATTAAAAGGCAGCCACATGCTGATTAATAGCAATGATGGACAGCTCCCAAGAAGAGATAGATGAAACAAGTTTCTCTTTTCTCTTTGGTCAAGTCGGGGAGAGGGACAGAATTTTGCAGACTGTCAAACAGTTGTTTTGTCTGTCAGTTTTAACTTCTTTTTCAAGAGAGGTTTCACTAGCTGGGTAGAGAATTACAATACCTCTAGAAAAAAAGACAGTAGTATAACTTAAGGTGTAATTTAAAAAAATAAAGTATTAAGAAAGTCTTTTGAGGACCAAACAACATAATTTTATTGAAAAGTACTTGCCTGTGAGTGGAAGAATTTTGTGATTTTTCATTCCTCCAAGGAATCCTCACATTTGTATCCTCTTTGGGACATACTATTTTACAGAAATTGGTTTAATTTATTATCTACTCTGGTTTTTTATTTCTCTGATCTTCTCACTTGACTATGAAGTCAATTGACTCACTTGTATATATCAAATTTTAATTCAAGTTTAGAACACTTCACAGGACAGTTACTTATTAAGATCCAAGAAATTAAAATAAAAGAAATATTTTTAAATATTTTAAAATTCTATTAACTAAAATTGCCAACATTTTCCTTACATTCAAGCTTGTAAGCCCTCGGGGCCACCACCCACATCTCTGAAAACCTTCTGGAGACTGGAGGCTGTAATTGTAAAAGCAAACAAAATTTTTCTTGAGTTGTCTTCCCCCACCTTGCCACCCACTTGATTGCTTTTCACTCAAGAATGACTTTTTTTCCTTGGAATTCTCTTATCTGGAACACCACAGATAAACCCCTGGCTATAATGTTTAGCATGAGAGGGTTTAGTTAGATATAAAGAAGAACTTTTTTTCAAAAGTGATTAAACTGTGAAATAGACTATTACTGGAATTGCATAATCTCCATCCCAAGAGATCCTTAAAAATAGGACAACTTGCCTGATGTCTAGAATGAGTGTAGTGAAGACTTGCTTAGAGGCATGAAGCAAAACAAGACGACCTCTTGACATCCCTTTGAGCTCTGTGGTTCTACCCACAGTCAGAATAAACATCAGCATAAGCTTTTTATTCTTCCTTACGAGCTCATATTGAAATATACTATTTAAAACAAATTGAATGACCTTCTACAAATAATTTTAATTTCTCAGATGCAGCTTTGCATAGTTAAATTCCAAGACACTCCCAATAAAAGCAAACTTCTGAGGAAACCTGTGGGGACAGTGATTATAGGGAAAAGACCAACATATTTGGAGTCATAATACCTTTGGATTTGAGTTCCATTTCCACTATTTGTTGCAGCCTTGGGAGTCCTAAGCAAGTCACTCCATAGCTTGGAGTTTCAGTTTCCCTAACTATAAAATAACAAGGTTATACTAGATAACATCTAATGTCTCTTATTGTTTAAAATAAAATCATATAATCTGTGCAATAAGAAAAAAAATTACCTGGCATTTCTTCCAACTTCTCTATCTCAAAACCCAAGGCTGTACAAGTGAAGTAAAGATTGGAGAAAATTATTTGAATCATTTTTTAAACTGTTTACTTAGTTGTCTGAAATATCAGGCCAAAGTTATCTTGGCCTGCATTATCTGAGCTAGTGGCTGAATTTTACCTGTTATTTTGCTCCTATAAACCTAGTTTTAGATTAGTGTTTTGACTTTCATTACCATTGAGATAGGTATCTTTCATTATATATATATAATTGAATCTGAGATTTGGAAGAAACCTTAGAAGTCATCTGGTCCAACTCATTCAATGTCCAATATTTTCTACAATCTCACCCAAAGTCATCCAGCAGCCCTGCTTGAATATCCAGTGATGAGTTCCCTCTCAAAAGGAAGCCTGTTTCATTGTTGGACAGCTTCAATTATTATCAAACTCTTATATTGAACTGATATCTGTGTCCTTATAAATCATATCCTTTAAACACAGGTGGATTGTTATTTGTAAAGAAAAAAAAGCCCTCTTCTCCATCACCATTTAAAAGACAAATCATAGAGTTCTTTTAATTTAATTGAAATCAGATGGATGTTGAATGTGTGGGGCACCCCATTTAGAGTACTGTTTGGATCATCATTTGTTCAAAGTCATAGTGTGAACCCTCATCATTTCATATCCATTTCAGACAAAACCAAATGAAACATAAGTTCAAAACCAAAAAGCATTTAATCAAAGTGGAATAGCAAGGTTCATAGAATAATTTATTTAAAACAGGAAGCAACCCTCGTGGCCATCTAACACAACTCTATCATTTTACAGATGTGGAAATTGAGACCAGCTTTAAAGTTTGCAAAACATCTTCTTATATGAGCCTCATGACAAGCCACATGACAGATATGTGCGTGTGTGTGCATATATGTGTATATATTATTGTGTATATGTATATTGTATATATATGTGATGTGCACATGTCATATATGTTTATATAATATAATACACATATATATTGTTCACTATTACTCCCCATTACTACCCTCCACCCCTTTAGGATAATCTGTGTGTGTATACACATATGACTATATTTGTGTAAAATAAATATAAGAGAGAGAAACCTCATGGGCCACTTTTCACTCTCTCAAAAATGACTTTAACTTAAAACTTCTATCAAATATTAAAGAAACATCTGCAAAGAGTTTCATTATAAGGAAAGGGATCACCCAAAGGTGGGATGGACAAAATACTTGCATAATGAGACCCGTAAGATGGTGTCACTGTTTTGAAATTATGAATTATGTAAAAAGTTTATGCTAAAAGGGTAGAGAGTAATGATGCAAAGGAATACTGAGTGATATATATCAAAAAGTTGAAACATTCCTAATCAGAAATTACCAGCTGGTAAGTCTAATTCTGTTCATGAGAAGACCTTATTGCTTATCTCAGGATTTCAACTGTAGATCACAGGATTTAGAACTGAGCAGGAAATAGAAATCATTTAGCTCAACAACCCTTCCCCCCATTTTCCAAAGAAGGATAACATGTAAAAAAAGGGAATCACTAACACAAACACCAGACTAAGATGGCTTGGGCCATCTGGGATATACTGATGTGCCCTAAGCTCTTGGGTAAAATATAATTAAAGCTTCTTTTAAAATTACAAGGGAAAAAAGAGACAGAAGATGGGGTAGAGAGAAAATAGAAAAACTCACCTCCACTTAGTATACAAGCAGAATACATGAATGAGCATTTAATTTCACTCCATAGCCACATGAAGGAAAGAAAAAAGAAATCAAGCAATTCTGCCATGGAGATCATTCCACCATATTAGCTTAACAGTAAATTTAATATGAAATGATGAATATTGCTAAAGCAATGAAACTCAATAAAATGGGTCACAGGAAATAAATGGTGAAATTGTAAGTGACTTTTTTGCCCAATCAAGCTAAGAATAGAGAGGAAGGGAGAGAAAGAATGCATTCCCACCTGTCTTAGCCCAAGGTGATGATTTATTAATTATTTTATTTTAAAACAGCAGCAGGACATTGATTTAGAGCAAGCAGACAAATGATTTCTTATACTACTAGAGCTTACTCCTTGATGGGCCATGAAATTCTCTATTAAAAATGAATAAAAGCCAAGAGATTAAATCAGCTTCTTTGTAGCCATGGTTGATTTTTGAAATATCACAGGCCTCCTTGCCCCAATAACTTTATTCTACAGGTCGGATGATATTCAGAGTACTTGCTTCTTGGTGAAGAAAAGAAATAAAAAAGGCATCAGACTATACACTTGTAAGGAAACATCTTAGCAAGCACACATCCCCAGCAGTTTACAGGCCTCCCCAGGTCTGATGTTTTCAAAATGGACTTGTTGTCTGGATGTTTATTAACTTTTATCAGGGTAATTAGCTACATCAACAGCTTGTTCATCTTTCTCACAAAAACAAACAAAAAACTGCCCTGATGCATTTGGTCATTACAAATACTTTCCATTTGTTGAGAATAGGGACGGGAACCATGGAGGGAAAACAATAATGTTTTAAAAATGGAGTTCAGAAGTCCATGCAGGAGCTATAAACACTGAAGGGCTTGCACTAAAGGCTCTCATTTTCAGGGCCACAGATACGATTTCCTCTCAGAAATGGCCTATTCATGCGTGAGGACATATCAAGTACAGAGAACAAGCAATGAAAAACTGGTCTTTAACAATATCATTGCACCCCAGTTCTGAGACAGTTATCTTATAAATGGTCTGTTGCTCATGGGAGGAGATTAAAATGGGAATTATTGCTTATCACACAACATTACAACCCCTTAAAAATAAATATTAGCAAAGAATTGGAAACAAAAAAGATACCCATCAACTGGGAATGTAAGGAAGGAAATAAATATCTAAAAAGCACCTACTATGTGCCCAATACTATACTAAGTTCTTTACAGATATCTCATTGGATCTTCACCGTAACACCATGAAGGTTTTTTAATCTGCATTTTACAGTTGTGAAAACTGAGACAAACAAGTTAAAGGTCTTGCCCAGAGTCATTCAGCTAGTAAGTGTCTAAGGTTAAATTTGAACTTGGGTTTTTATGACTATAATACCAGTGCTTTATCCACTGTGCCATCATGTAGCATATGAATGTAATATTATTACCTTAAGAAAAGATGTATATGAAGAATTCAGATATATAATGTATAATGAATCAGAAAAATAATCTACACAAGGACTATATCAATGCTAATAACAAAAGGAGAGAGAAAAAGAGAAAGAGAGAGAGAGAGAGAGGGAGGGAAGGAGGCAGGAAGGAAAAAGTGAATACTGTGAAATTAAAACAACCAAGTTTTTCCCTGAAATAAAGAAAATGATCCTCACTTCCTTCTTTGCAGAAGTGTGGCACTAATAGTGTGGAATATTTCATATACTATTAGACCTAATTGATAAATTGATTAGACTAACCAACTGATGTTTCTCCAAACACACATCCCTTCTTTTTTGTTTATTGTTTTGTTTTGTTGTAAAGGCATGGTTCTCTGGGTAGGGCAGGAAGAAAATATATTTGGAAATGAAAGTGATATTTTTTAAAGTTATCAATACAAATTTTAAAAGAAATGAAGAAATATAACTACTTGTGTTGTATAAACAGCAGGAATTTCTGAACCTCACATATATAACACTATATGAGGAAATTAATGCTAACAAATTAGTGACTTGTTCATGATTATCTAGAAAGTCTCAGAACCAGGATCTGAAACCACATCTCATATTTCTGAGTGCAGTGGGCTTTTCACTATGCCACATTTTGTCTTCTTGAATATTAAAGATACTCACACATTGTTTGAACTTACTATCTCTTCAATCAATAAACTTGCTTCAACAGTTTGATTGATCCCTAATCTTATATAGTGCAGCTCCTTCAGTACAGATGGCAATCCATCATGTGTGCTTCTCCTTTAGGTATTTCCAGAAATCCCCTGGAGGTCTTCTTCCAGGTCTTTTATATTTTATGGTTCTTGGGCTTCCCCTCATTCATCAGTCTTAAGACATAACTGGCCTACTACCTCCTTTTCTCATCATACATACAATAATAGATGACATTTATATAGTTTGCAAAGCACTTTATCCATGTTCATTTTTTATCCATAGCTCATCTTCTCCTACAACCCTCATGTGAATCCTATAAGGTAGGTACATATATGTGCATGCATACGTATAATGTGTGTATCTAAATATGTATACACATATACATGTTTAGATATGCATATTGATATATACACACACATACTTGATGATGTCTTGATATGTTTTATTCAATTTCTTTAGGCCAGTCTTCCCTGGGGATATTCTACCACTGGCTAAAGATCTGTCAAATATCTTTCCATTGTCCTTTGACTTACTTGCAATTTCTGTTCTTCTGAGAATGTGATGTGTAAAGGATTCTCAACTATACAATACCACTGGGAGAATATTGATGTTAAAAGATTATTTGTGGTAGCAAGATCAGCTCATTAAATATATTGCAAAATTCCCAGTATAGACTTTTCTTATTTGATTCTTGACCCAGCTCATGGGCCTTGCATAATGCCTGTTTCAAGATATATACACTCTAGTACTGACTCAATGTAGGCAGGTAGGTGATACAATGGATAGGGTGCCAGGCCTGGAGTCAGAAAAACTCATCTTCCTGAGTTCATATTTGACCTCAGTTACTTACTAGTAGTATGACCCTGGGCAAGTCACTTATCCCTGTTTGCCTTAGTTTTCTTATTTGTAAATGAGCTCAAGAAAGAAATGGCAAACCACTCCAGTACCTTTGCCAAGAAAACCCCAAAATGGGGTCACAAAGAGTTGGACAGATATGACTGAACAATCATTGACTCAATAAGCTTCATGGACAAGTGTATGCTATAATCTGGGAAATATCTATTCTTCAACTACTTAATTTTTATGGAAAGGATAGATTACTTCCACCATTTGTCTATGGTTTTCATTAAGGAAAACCTATAGTGTTATGGGGTTGGATGAAATTGAAATAATGTTACTGGTGAGTAGAAATATTGTGATAACCATCACATTCACAAGTAAATCTTATTCTATGTGAAATTTGTGCGGGACATCATCTAAGACCCTGGTGAATGATTTTGATTGGCATATGTCTCCCTATTTTATGATGCACTTGATGGAGCTACTCAACATATAAATGAATACATTTATCTCAGTAGCTCCATTCATGGAATTTTGTAATTTTGACATGTGCATAGGACTACTTGGAGGAAAACCTTTAATGCTCAATTTGTTTACATCACTCAGATACTTCAGTATAATCAATAAAAATACACAGCATGATTTTTATTACCAAACCTCTTGTTCATCTTGTGATTCTTAATATAGTACACAGTATACTATAGAAAATTAATTAGGAAAGCCTGCTTATTATTCCCTGTTCATATTTTCATCAAGCATATTATTAATATTCATATGCCTCACTTTTGCAAAGTTTGTCTGAAAATAAAAAAGAAGACTAGTCATCAGTATATACTGACCCTTTTTAGGTAAGTGGGACCAACCAAGATCTTTTTACATTCTTTGAGGTATCTAAAAAAATCAGTTCATTGTTCTCCTTTTAGTTTTATCTACACATGCTCTTAAAATCATTTTAATCAGGTGGGTCTCATATCCTCCTTTTTGAATTCTCATTTCTCCCTCTTTTGATGTCATATGACCCATGATCTTCATTAACTTTCCTCTTTAGAGTTTTGTACATAGATACATATTTGAAATCAATATTGTTCTTAGTTGTCATATGTCTTCAATTTGAAAGGAAGTCAAGTGAGGCTGCATAGTATAGAACAAAGTATACTGGACTTGAAGTCAGGAGACCTGAATTCAAATCTTAATCCTGATACATTTTAGCTATTTGGCCAAGCAAGTCACATAATCTCTCTGAGTCTCAGTTTTATCTGTTACAAAAGAGATGAAACTGGAAGTCAAAAATGGTGTAGTGGAGTGAGAGCCAGGAAACACCTGGATTTGAACCCTGGATCTAATGCTTTCCTTCCCTGACTTGTTCTTTGTTTCCAGTTTCAAAACTATCCCACCACTACTGTATCATCTTGAAACTTCTCTCTCTATATTATTATATAATCTTGAAATTTCTCTATGTACCTGGTGCCTCCTCATCCTAGAATATCTAAACACCCCTGCATCCTTCTGAACCCAGAATATCTCTGTTAACACCTGTTTCCTTCTCCTGATGGTGAGTTTTTCCTAGAGTCTCCATTTTGTGGAGAGGTACAGGCTAGTTTTCATACCACCCCCATCCATTAGCTTACTTTCGACTTACCTTTTGTGCATTATCTTCTTCCATTATAATGTAAGCCCCTTGAAGGTAAGGACTGTCTTTTTCCCCCTTGTATTCGTATCCCTACAACTTAGTACAGTACCTGGTAGTCTTCCTTCCTTCCTTCCTTCCTTCCTTCCTTCCTTCCTTCCTTCCTTCCTTTTCTCCTTCCTTCCTTTCTTTCTCCTTCCTTTTCCTCACTTAATAATAATCTGATTTCTACAAATAAGCCTTAATTCTGCATGCATGTGATCATGCACAAGCATGTGTAGCTTTATCAATTTTTAATCACAGTCCAAGGAATAATTTACATTCTGTATCAAAGGACAACAACATTTTATTCTAAAATCAAAGACTGGGGAGATAATTTTACTTGAAATTTTAAAAATTGTACATAGCAAGTGAAGTACTTCCTCTGACTGCTGGGTATGTATTTCTATAGATTTGTGTTTTTTTCATTGTGGCCTGACCTCACCACCACAAAAATTAAGCACAGTGGGCAAAGTCTCCAGCACTAATTTCAATTCATTTGATTTCACTTTTCAAGGAGGCTTAGGCAACACAATTTTCTTTGAAGCAAGAATTGCCCTTGTAACAACTTTAAGTTGTAATGACTTTAATTATACTAATGTTTTTCTTGTAATCCAGGTGTCAGCAGAAAGGTACAAATAGCTCACTTCTATTAGATGTATAGGGAAATCATACTTCAATATCCATCCCATCAGATGTATAGGGAACTAAATGAGTTCCCTATTTGGGAGAAGCTGGGAGAAGCTTTGTAAAATAAGCCCATGAAAAACTACAACTGTATTTTTATTTTCTGGACAAATGATTAAATTTCCATCATGTATAATTGATGGAAAATGTAACCAAACCCAAATGGTAGACTTTAGGAGATAGGTGGTGAGAGCTACAATCTAGTCTACAAGAGTCACTTGCTATGTCATTATTATTAGTGTGCTACTTTCAGATAGCTTCTCTACTCTTCACATATCCAAAGTTAGCCACAGGGTACAGTGGAAAAACATTTAACTTGTTATCACAATTCCTGTTCCCATTACAAATCTGCTATTTGCTATCCATGTGACCTTGGGCAAATCATTTAAGTCCCTTAAGTCCCAGTTTCATCATCTGTAAAATAAGGAAGATGGATCTTAGATAGCTTCCAGCTCTGATTCTAGTTGTGACTTTATGAGTTACCAAAATGTACATACACATGCTTTCATTAAATGATGTAGATAGAAAGTCTTATTGTAATGACTTAATTGCAACATAGAGGTGATCCTGGTTTCTTGAAGGGTATTCTGAAAAAGGTTAAGTTTGGTTGGTTTCTACAATGTGAAAAAGACTTCAGGGGTCATCCTAATAGCAGAGTATGTCTTCTTTTCAAGAATCAGCCTGGCAAAGCATGTAAAGGCTTTTCTATAGAAGGCTGGCCATTTTGGTACTAAAGGTCTTAGACACAGTAACCCAAGAAACAAAGAAAAATGAAAAACAAAAAGGCCCTCAGTCGTGTTAAGTTCCCTTCTGTTTGGCAGATGGCAAATGGTGGTAGACTTCCAGAAAGAGGTACTTCTAAGAATAACCAAATTTTTAGACATTTTACTATTATTTACTTAATTTCACAAAATTGCACCTATTAAATTTGAACAGACAGAAGATGATTGGTTATGTTGGCATCATATCCAAAAAGCCTGTATTTGTACAATCAGACAACAGACTTGTTAAAGCAAAAGTCAAATTCAACACCAAATTTGAAGAATAATTCAAACTATTAGATCAGCTGCAAATTAACTTATTTGAACAAGATATTGACACTGAAAATGAGAAAAGGATAAAGAAACAGAAAATGGAACAGGTGCAATGTTGAGGTGTAATGTTAACGATTTAAGCTCTTCCCTGTGGAGCCCATTAAGGGGAGCTTGCTTAGAGGAGGCTTGCTTGTACCAAGGCTTTCACATCTTTTGCTAATTTCACTGAGTTACAAGGGTTGTGATGCCTTCTGGCTTTGAGAAGTGTATATATACTGAGTTGGTATTTTGCTTTGGGGTCTTGCATGTGAGAAGGATCTTGTAATTTCCTGATCAAGATTCTGAGTGGCCATATGTTCAGAGTTCCCTGACTGCTCAGATGTAAAGGCTCTCTTGATTCAGGGATGTATGGAAAGTGTATAGGTGATTCAGGCAGTAATAGCCCTGTCTGTTAGTCCTTATTTCTCTACTTGTATATTCTGTGAAGTTTGGAGTGCTGACTTTTCCCCTGAACTAGTGAATGTAATTAAAAACAATTGTTGATCCCTTAATAGCTATCTTTCCTAGGAAAGCAGATCTAAGAACCTGTGCTAGCAGCCATCCTGGGTATGACAGTGTGGTTGCAGCTACAACAGGATATCATTTTTTCCTAGAGATATTTCATATGTATAGGGGTAAATTGCTAAAATGAGGAGATCTGAGGGGCGGAGCCAAGATGGTGGAGTAGAAACAGCAGGTCCAAGGCACTCTCCCCCCAGATCACATCCAAACTATGTAAAAGGGGACTCTGAACAACTTCTGGAGCCCCAGTACCCACAGAACGACACAGAGAAGCTAACATCCCACTGAGGAAAGCCCAGCAGGCCTGCAGGAAGGACCAGCACAGCACATGGAGAGCTGAGCCCAGGTCCGCCTGAGCCGTGGTTTTAGCCCTAGGGTGGCTGGGCCAGCAGCCGGCTGGAGGGACCCCAGAACACCAGCAGCTGTGGCGATTCCAGAATGATCAACACAGACATGCCTAGGACAAAGTGAGAGGTTAGTGCCCTATGGACTTTGGGACCAGTATTTGGGGAACATGTTGGCTTCCTCCCCTGGGGGCTAGAAGCCACTGAGGAGACACGCCATTTTGCAGTTTTCAGTGGCAGCTCCAGCTCCCGGCCTGTGAACCGTAGGGAGATCCAGCCATCAGTCTTGGGGGGTAATCGCTCTTGCTTTAATCTCCCTGGATCTGGATTGTGGTCTGGGGTGGAAGTTGTGCAGTGGTTATCCAGCTTGCCGGAAACGGAAGTTGTTACCCAACACATTTGGGACGTAAGCTCCCCTGTCTGGTGGCAGAGTCCTATTGTGGCAACAAGCCCAAAAGTCAAGTAATTAAGTGGCAACATGCCAAGGCAAAGGAAACAAAATAAACAGAAAAATGAAACATTAGACGCCTATTTTGGGTGCAAAGAGGATCGAAGCATAGAACAGGAGGAGGACTGTGAGGTCAGAAATCCTGCTCCAAAAGCCCCAAAGGAAAATATGAGCAGGTTACAGGCCATAGAGGACCTTAAGAAGGACTTTAAAAATCAAATAAGAGAAGTGGAGGAAAAATTGGAAAGAGAAATGAGAAGGATGCAGGAAAAGTATGAAATGAGGGTCAACAGCCTGACTGAGGAAAACAACACCTTAAAAAATAGACTAACTCAAATAGCAAAGGAGGCCCAAAAGGGCAATGAGGAGAAGAATGCCTTAAAAAGTCGAATTTGCCAGATGGAAAAAGAATCTCAAAAGTTCACTGAGGAGATTCATTCCTTCAGAGTTAGACTGGAGCAAATGGAAGCTAATGACTTTATGAGAAATCAAGATGCTGTTAAGCAGATCCAAACAAATGAAAGATTAGAAGGCAATGTGAAATATCTCATGGGAAAAACCACTGACCTGGAAAATAGATCCAGGAGAGACAATTTAAAAATTATTGGACTACCTGAAAGCCATGATCAAAGAAAGAACCTAGAAATCAGCCTTCAAGAAATTCTCAAGGAAAATTGCCCTGATGTTTTAGATCCAGAGGGCAAAATAGAGGTTGAAAGAATCCACAGATCACCTCCTGAAAAAGATCCCAAAAAGAAAACTCCCAGGAATATTATAGCCAGGTTCCAGAATCCCCAGATCAAGGAGAAAATACTCCAAGCAGCCAGGAAGAAACAATTTCAATATTGTGGAAACACAATCAGAATAGCCCAGGACCTGGCAGCTTCTACACTGAGGGACTGAAGGACATGGAATATGATATTCCAGAGGGCAAAAGAGCTGGGACTGAAGCCAAGGGTCACCTACCCAGCAAAACTGAGTATCTTGTTTCAGGGGAAAATATGGTCATTCATTGGAATAGAGGACTTTCAAGCATTCTTGAGGAAAAAATCAGAGTTGAATAGAAAATTTGACATCCAGACACAAGAAGCAAGAGATGCCTGAGAAGATAATCAGGGAAAAGAAATCAAAAGGAACTTATCAAAGTTGACCTATTTACCTTCCTACATGGAAAAACAATAACTCTGACTGATGAAACCTCTCTCAGTATGAAAATAATGGAAGAAGGATGTATGGTCATTTGAATACATATGTGAATGTGTGTGTATATGGTTACATTTATACATGGATAGAGGGCATAGGTTGAATTTGTTGGGAAGGGATGATACTTAAGGGGTGAAATTATGAGGTGAGAGAGGAAAGTGGCAAGAGGAGATGGGGAGAGACAGGGTAGGGTAAACTATCCCATGTAGAAGAAGCAAGGGGAAGTGGCTGCACGGGAGGGGAAGAATAGGAAGGCAAAAAAGCAAAACCACATTGTCATTGAATTTGGTTCTGGGAGAGAATAACATACATACTAAATGGGATATCTCAACCCGCAGCAGAATAAGGGGAAGGGGAATGAGAGGAGGGATGATGGATGGGAGGGCATTCTTGCGGGGAGGGGAGGTTGGAAGTACCCACTATAGAAGAGGGACAGGATCAAGTAGGGAATGGACCAGGTGGGAGATGTGATGGGTGGGAGGGAATTATAAGCAGCCTTGTACAATATATCTACTATGGTAATGTTTTGCATGGCTAGACATGTACAACATATACTGAATTACTTATCTGCCCAGAGGGAATGGGTGACAAGGGAAGAAGGGAATGGATCTGAAAATCAAGGTCTTAATATTAAATGTTTCAAATATATAAAAATACTATTATTAATACTCTTTTGCATGTAATTGGGAGAAAAGATGTGCAGGCATTGGAGCACAGAGATTCACCTTGCTCTAATGGAAAAGTCGAAGGGGGTATGGGAGAAGATATGGGAGAGAGCAGATTGGATGAGGGGATATCTTGTGGGACTGCTATTCTGGGATGGTGGGTAGGGGGAAAACGGGGGAAAAAATGTAACTCAACATCTGGCGGAAATGAATGATGTAAAACAGAAGTTAATAAAGCATTTGTTCAAAATGAGGAGATCCAAAGAGTAAGCACTTGGTTTCCATGCCAAGTGGAGAGAGATGACACCCAAAAGTAATACTGGTTTATTATGTAACTTTTTATCAAATCTTGTGGAAGAGTATAGTGGAAGATCATGGCAACTAATAAAAACTAGTCCGAGATCATATAAAGATGAAATTCAAAGAAGGACACCATGCTGATGGAAAATGGAAAATGTCTGTCAAGATTTCCGTGATAAACTCTTTTCTCTAACAACAGAGTTACCATCTCTTTGGATCCTAAAATTATTACAGTACCAATGGACAGTGTGAGGACAACGGATTATCACTAAATAAAATAAAGATTAAAAAAGAGCTGAATTGAACTAAATGTACATAACGGATATTTGTCCTGGAGGTGACAAAATGGATACGCAGAAGGTGGCTACTACCTAAGATAACTGAAAGTGGGGATACAATAAAAAATCACAGGTCTGATGAGAGAGAGAGAGAGAGAGAGAGAGAGAGAGAGAGAGAGAGAACTAAGAAAATATCTTTAACTATCTATGTATTTGCCTAGTTTATCACTGAATCAAAAATATCTTTTCAATTTATATTAAACATTATTTAAAAAATACCTTTGAGTTCCAAATTACCTCCCTATAATCCCTCTCCCAACCATTGAGAAGCTAATATGATATGAATTATATTGGTGAAATAATACAATGCATATTCCAATATTAACAATGTTGCAAAAAGAAAAGCAAGAAAAATAAAGTTTAAAAAATTATACTTCAATTTGTACTCAGAGTTCATCAGTTTTCTCTCTGGAGGTAGATAGCATTTCATCTTGAATCATTTTATTGATCAGAATAGTTAAGTCATTCACTGTTGACCATTGTTACAACATTACTATTATCATTAATGATCTTCTGGTTTTGCTCACTTCACTCTGCATGAATTCATATAGGTCTTCCCAGGATTTTCTGAAACCATCATGCTTGTCATTTTGTATAGCACAATAATATTCCATCAAAATAAAACACCAAAATTTCTTCACCATCAAATCAAAATGTTCATGAGAATAGTATATACTCCATCAGGGATATCCTTGATGAATGTTTGAAAAGGGGATAAGCAAGCTTCCACAAATGATATTCTACAAAAGATCATATCTTTATAATAATACAGTTGCCTGAAATATATAGCAAATATGAGAGGCCCTCATGAAATATATGATTGTTATTGATTAAAAGAAATTTGATAGGGTAGATCAAAACGCTACATTAAGGTCTCTCTAAAAAGATATAACTATCATATGTAAAATTTCTTGAAAGATAAAACAGCAAATTATGCCTAATAACCTTTGATTATTAATACTAAGAAGACTATAATACAAAGAGGCAACCTTACTGTGTGTGTATACGTAAATAGGGGGAGGGTAGTGAGTGGAAACAGTCACTGTACATAAACAATGATCCAAAATAAATAGAAAGAGAAAAGTAGGCTGAATTGCCTTTGAGAAATTATATAATGTTTTTAATGATCCAAAGCTCTTCATTGAAATAAGGGCCTGTTTATTTACTTTAGTATTCTTCTTTTTTTTTTATTTTAACAAATGCTTTATTAACTTCTGGTTTACATCATTCATTTCAGCCAGATTTTGAGTTACAATTTTTTCCCCATTTTCCCCCTACCCACCATCCCAGAATAGCAGTCCCACAGGATATCCCCTCATCCAATCTGCTCTCTCCCATATCTTCTCCCATACCTCCTTCGACTTTGCCATTAGGGCAAGGTGAACCTCTGAGCCCCAATGCCTGAACATCTTATCTCCCAATTACATGCAAGATAGTATTAATAATAGTATTTATATATATTTGAAACATTTAATTTTAAAACTTCGAATTTCAGATCCATTCCCTTCCTCCCTTGTCACCCACTCCCTCTGGGAAGATAAACTTTAGTATTCCTCTGATGATGCTACGGAGCTGTAAATCATAGAAAGTCAGTCTCTGAAGAATTAACATATAAAGGGGTGGGGATCACTTGAGACAATGAGTTACTTCATTCTACTTAAAATAATCATAAAAATAGCAATGATAATAGCTAACCCTATAACATTTTAAGATTTACAAAATCCTTTAAAATATTATCTCTTTTGATATTGTGAGGTCAACAACTCTGGGAGGTTGGTGCTGTTATTATCCCAATTTTACAGTTGAGGAAACTAAGGCAGAGGTTAAGTCACTTGTTCAGGGTCACATAGCTATGACCTTAAACAAGTGAAAACACTTCTACTTAAATCAATCATTCAATCAAGAGCCTTAGACTAGATGGAAGTAATCTGGTTAATCAATTTGGAAAGAGCAAACCTTGGCTAATTTAAAATGGTGCTTCACAAAATGTGCACTGGTATTGGCTGCAGGAATTCAGTCATACCCTCTGGGTCTTCTATGAAACTAACAAGCTATCTTGGAGCCCAAGTGTTTGAACATTTGTCATAACTGGAAAGATTAGTTCCAGCCTTGCACCATAGATGGAATCACTGGGAAATAAACCTCTCTCTTTTCCTTCCCTATCCCTCACCTTTCCCCTTCCCAACCAGAGGAAAACTTTAATCTTCTCAAAGTTATCCTAGCAGCATATATTGAATAGCAATGAATGATGGAAGTGTCTGCTTTGGGGGATGAGTTGTTTGTCCTTTCTGGAAGAAGACCATGGAATCAGGAAAGAGATGCCATAATTTGTAAGTGAATTGGATTTAAGTGAGGGAAGGCTGTGCAAAGTCACCAGCCCCACTTTCTCCTCTGGAACCATCTGGGGAGAAAAAGACAAACAAGACATTAAAGAAAGGTGTTTCAGAAGTCTGAGACCCTAAGATAGCAAAAGTCACAGCATACCTAAAGGAGAACATTTTGTGAACTTTAGCTCTAAACTTGGACCCACTTTCCTCTAGATTTGGTATGTACTTGTAAGGTAGTGGGCCCTAGTTGAAAAATGGGAGAGGGGTATGTGTAAGAACTGGTAATACTCATCCACTTTAGTAAATACCCTTTTCTAAAGGCTAATTAAATACTGCTAATTTACTGGCTAATTGACACCAGCTGCTAATCAATAAGGAAAACATTTGTAAGGATTTAGGAACTATAGTGTTATAAATATATCCTCAATCCCTTCAGGTTCCCCTAAAACCTTAAGTAGAGAGGGAGTAGTGACCCTCTGGGTCACTTGGTCAGAATGCATGGGAGTTAGGAGAGTAACTCCAGAGCTTTTGCTATGCCTAGAAGATGGTGGCACCAAGGGCAGCACCAGAAAGATATAAGAGCAGACAAAAAGGTGGGTCAGTCAAGTAGAGAGTATTGATGATAGTCTATGTAAGTTCATAGTACATAGTAAGTACTTAAGAAATATTCATTGGATCCCATTGTACTGATTTCTATGCTATATCAAGATAGCTCAAGAAAGGCCCCCAGTATTCAGACTGAACCACCTCTAGATGACCTATAGGAGGAAACAGTTGTTGACTATGCATATGTTATGAGAAATTTGCTTTTCGTTTGTTTTTGTCACAATGCGGTGAGGAGTGGGAGAGAGGGGAAATAGATTTCTGTTAATTTTTTTAAATAAAGAGGGGGTGCCGCAGATATGAAATATTGTTTGCATTTTCAGATGAGGTCACCATATTATTAGTTTTACTTTGTTACAAGAAACGTCTTGGGAAATGGAAATAATATATGTAAGGTGAATAATATACTGTACAAATGAAACATCAATAATTTTTTTAAAGGATAGGTCATCAAAGGACATATTTAGCCCAAGGATGAGAGCTGGAGTCCATATAGTCTGCATCTTTCTTTTTATAAGAGGCAGGACTAGAAGGGTAAAGTGAGTTGCCTATGGAAACAGAATGAATGAATGAATTTTTAAAAGCACTTATTCAGCAATTCCTATGTGCTAGGCACTAAGCTGAACACTGGGGATACAAATACAAGTCAGAAAAGCAGTCTATGCCACAAGGAGCTTGCATTCAAACAGAGGAAGACAACATGTAAAGGGGAGCTAGTGGGAGGGGGGGATTATACAGACATAGATGCAGTTCTATGCTTTGGAAATACCTGGGAAGTGATTTGAGACATGGTTGCAAAAAAAGTAAGACAAAAGCCCACTTATCCCAGAGTCCCAGGGCGAAGAAACCAAGAGCTAGTGGGGAGTATGAAGAAGCTGACTTAAGTGGAGGTGGCATGGTTTAGAAATGACCAGGAAGTCACATGGAGGTAACATGTCAGAGGAAAAATTCGAACTCAAGTCCTTTGATACCAGAGCCTGCTCTCATTCCATTGTACTCTAGAAGCATAGTAATATATTCCTGGGCATGGTAGTCCGTAGATGGTTTTCACAAAAGGGTATTTTTAACTACTCATTTCTTTAGGCTATGTTTTATCAGATTCTACAATGTCTTATATAATTTAATAAAGTATACATTTGTTTTCTCAAAACTCTTCAATGCAAAAGAATGATTACATAAACATTTCATTCTTTACATAACAGGAAAGCATTTACCTTAGCTCATCTTGCTGAATTTTCCATAATGATATATCTCTCAAACATTGGCCAAACCTATTCAACAAAGAGTTTTGGTCATCTTGTTCCCCCTTTGAGACTGCTTTAAAATCCAAATTGTGCCTGGGGTCTGCATTATAGGTCATATCAGAGGCATTCAATCTTTCCTTGTAGTAACTGAGCATAGAATGTAGTTATGGTCACCAGCAAAGGGACAGAATCTACAGGACCTTAGGCAAGTAATTTCCCTCCTCTCAGACTCAGTTTGCTCATCTGTAAAATAAAGCAGTTGGATCAAATGTGGTTCAAGTCAGTCAGTCACTCAATTCACTTGCTAAATGGCCAACTTATGAAACAAGGGGGGGGTAGATTAAATGTTATACAAGTTACCTTTTCACTCCGTTTTATGATTCTATGAAACTAGCCTATCACAGGAATATGAGGATAACAATAGAGGGCTGGGGTCAAAGTCTGTCCAATATGGTACATTGTATGAGGTGCTACCACCTTGAGCTCCTTCTCCTCTGATTATTCTGTGACTGTCCTACCTCCAGACTTTCCAGACTGCTTATATAACCTCATAAATCCAGGAAAAAGGAAGTGGGGGCAGGGTTGGCTGTTATGGTGGTGGTGATTTAAGGTGAAATGGTGTCTTTCTTCTCTATTTGTTAAAACATTTCTTTGTCTGTGTGTGTTGGGCTAATTGATCTGTGGTTGGTACTCTGGTCCATTGTCCTATGTTGATCCTATACAGTTTACACAGGGTCATAATTACAGGGTCTGTGATGGGATTTGTCCAAGGTCTTCCTAACTCCAAGTCCAGTGCTTTAGCCACTACATTCTGCTACTTCTAATAATATATTTATGAAACACTGTGAAATAGGTAATACAAATATTTTCACCCCCATGGTATTGATGGCCAGAAAGGTTGTGATTTTACTAAGTTAGAGCTATTTAAGTGAAAGAACCAGGATTTGAACCCAATTCTCCTAGGTTCAAGCTCATTATACTTTCTATTAAATTGTGTTCTCCCTCTTCCAATTGTCTCTAAACACCCAAGGAAAGCAGTCAGAGTTCAGTATTCCTTACACTCATGGGGAGGCATGGGTCAGACACAATCAGCTCCCTCTGCCTAACACAATGTTTCTTTACAAGCAAGTAAATCAAGGTCAAGCTTTCAGAATCTTTTCTTAAAATCCTTGTCCTGCACCAACTATTACTGATAATGGAACTCAATTCTGCTTGGCTAAGTCAGGAGGAGACTATTGAAAAGGACACATGTGTATATCTCTCCATTCAAACAATAGTTCATCACAGCATTTCTTATGAGTGTCAAGAAAAAAAAAGTCTACTTGGGTTTTTCCTTTAAAGCTTCACAGTTGAGCCTTTGTACCTGCTTTTCCAATTTTCTATTTCTTCCTTTTTCCATTATAAGTGAAACAGCATGCCTGGTAGATAGGACACTTAAGGCATAAAGGCAGGAGATAATGGATTCTGGTTCAGTCTCTGATTTGTTGTGATTATGGAAAAGTTTCTAAGGTGTTCTGTGTCTCATTTTACTCATCCTTAAAATGGGGTGCATAGTTCAGAGCTAACCTGCCTACCTATATTTCCCACAAAACTGTCTTATAAAAATCTCCCTAGTGTTAAGAAACAGAGGTCAGTGCATAAATGGGATCACTTATGCATCACTCCCGAAAGGTAGCAAGTTCTCAGCAAAATCAAGGCTTGGTTGGTAGGTTGATAGAGTCCAAGAGTAATGAACTGGAAGTCAGAATACCTGGACTCCCAATCATGACCATACTATTTACTGAGGCAGCTAGATGGCATAGGGAAGCTAATATTAGACTTTGTTTTAAGATCTGAATTCAAATGCTGCCTCAGACATTTTTTAACTGAGTGACCCTGGGCAAGTTATTTGGCCTCAGTTTCCTTATTTGTAAAAGGCACATAATAATAGCACCTACCTCCAAGGGGTAATTGTGAGAAGCAAATGCCATAACAGATTCAAAATCTTTTTCAAACCTTAAAAGTGTTTATTAATACAAACTTTTTATGTTTAAATCTGTGACCTTGGACAAGCCTCTTAACTTCTCTTGGTTTCTCTTCCCTCAACTTCAGAACAAAAAAGGAAATCAGACTATACAAGTTCCCAGGCCCTTTGATTCTATCATTTGTAATGATGTGATGGAGTCTGGGGGCAGCTCAGACAGAGAGCTACTTAGGTTGTCCCGGGGGCCACAATTAGCCCCCCTAATATGTCTGCATGCAGTATTTTTGGCTCAGAATCATTAAGAAAACTAAAAGCATGGGAGAGGGGGAGGATGACAAGGGCAAGATGCCTTGTAGGTAGGAATGAGCAGACCTAGTGATTGGACAAAAAGATTTCACGTGATTATATGTCCAGAGTAGAGAACAGGATGTCAGAACCAAATTGCTACAACATGGCAGTTTCCAGTAAGTAGGGAATTAACTCTGTGGGAGCAGCCATGTTAAGGCAATTTGGCCTTTCTATTTCTGATATTTTTGGCAGCCACATCAAACATTATCTATTAAGTGCTAACTTCCTCACTCACTATGCCTGGGTGCAGGATAAAAGCAACCAGGCAGATGGAAGCATGTAATAAAAAAAGTCTCCGCCTATTCCAGCCCTGCCTGGTATCACAGACAGAATGTTTTGATGCTAGAGGTTGCCAACCCTTTCTCTCCCACAGTTTAAGATGACTCCTTTTCTAAGTCTTTGGTTTGAGGTTGAATCCTTATTCAGTGAAACAGAAGCAACCCTTGTGTTATTCTGCTTCCTAAGGAGTTTCTTGCCTCTTAATCTCTCCCCCAACCAGAATTTATTTAACCTCATCAGAGTAACAGAATTGCCATGACCTCCCCTGAAAATCAGCTGATTCTCTACCCACAGCTGGACACTGGGATTCAGAAGTGTCCACAGTGGTTTATTAGATTGAGCCTCTTTAGAGAAGCTGACCCATCTGGACCTCCTGGAGAGCTTAAGATCAGTCCACAGGGGGGAATCCATTTAAAAATAATAGTAATGATAAAGGACAAATGACTTTAGAATGGAAATCCAAAGCAACCCAGAATCTGAGCAGATATTACCAGATGTGGCTAGAATGCAAGCCAGAGATTTTTAACTGAGAGAAAAGCAGATTACTCTTCTTTACAGTCAATTCCAAATTCTGTTCAGGAAATGACCAGAAGCCTGGGGTCAGGTGGAGGAGAGCCAGGGCAAACCGGAAGGCAGAGTCCAAAGCTCCAAACACAGTGACATCCCACCCAGCAGTGCAGTGAAAGCGTAGACACTAATGAACCAGCTCTCAAATTGCCTGCTGGGGAATAATCTGAATGTCGCAGTAAGCTCAGTCTTCTCTTGTCCTTTCCTGCAAGATAGCTGGGGAAATAGGACTCTTGTACTTTAATCACTTGTGTGGCAGCACAGGGTAATATTATTGTATCATCTAGCCAGCTGACAAGAAGAGATTAAATATTATTTCAGCAGCAACACATTAAGACTCCAAATTAGTCCATGGGCCTGGGGTGACCTCCACTGAACTCCTTGGTACATGACTCAGGAGCAAAACACAAGCTGGCTGCAGCTGAGACAGATAGACATTAGAAGGAGGCAGATTCGGACTTTTCTGCCTCATTGAATTCAGCCCATGCTGCTGACTCAGAGATGCTCCAGTCCAGAGAGGAACTGATAGATATTCTCAGAAGGCTGTTTTGCTAAATAGTCTTGAGATGCAAAGGGACGTGAAAAATGAATTCAGAAAACAATTCATAATTGTGTTTCGTCAATAATGACAACAAAAGCCTTGCTTCTTATCACCTCTGAATCCCTTCTCTTCGGCAAGAAAAAAATGAGATTTTTATGGGCAAAACACTGCTAGAAGAACCAAAGCCTGAATCTAAACGACAGCCCTGAAGGACTGTTTATTGGGATGAGTTTTTATCTTTCCTTCACGTGACACATTTTATTACTGTTGTTTGAATTTAAGCCTGCTGATTTATGCTGTTAACAGATCACTCGCCTGGTTACTGAGAAAAAGGACTGGAGTTAAAACAAGGACCATGGTCATGGTTGTTAGCCCTGAATGGGGGAATGAATCAGCAATTTCCAGATTATGCCCCAAACCAGGAAATTTTGAACCTAAGGCCTCCCTGATAGTCAGACGTAGCTCAGGAAAGCTTCCTTCTTATTTCTCCACATCCTTCCTGCTTCACACCGAATTCCAAAATTAGAATCAGAATACTGGCACTCAAATAGGGACAGAGGATATAATTTCTTATGACTTCTTCCTTTAAAAATGAGGAAACAGAAACCCAGAGAAATGAAAGAACTGACCCAAGGTCAGAGAGTTGTTTAGAAGAACCCAGTGTTCTAGGTACCAAGTTCTATGCTTATTCCATAATAACATTATGGGCTGGTGTGTTAACAAATCTGCCCAAGTCTCTGGCAAACTCACTTTAAGAAGGGGTTCTTAACTTGGCATCTATGAACTTGTCCCAGAGATTCTACTGCTTCCAGGCTCAAGGGATATACTCCAAGGAGATAAAAGACAGGATAGATCCTCAAATACAGCAAAATATTCATGGCAGTACTTTTTTTATGTAATAATGAATTGGAAACAAAATGTATTCCCATTGATTGGGGAATGACTAAACAAGTTTGGTACATAATAATTATAATAATAGCTAGAATTTATATAGTGCCTTAAGGTTTACAAAACACTTTAGAAGTATTATCTCAAATTTTATCATCATAACCACTTCAGGTGGCAGGAGCAATTATTGTCCCCATTTTTTTAGATGAAGAAACTGAAGCAGAGAGTAAGTGATTTGCACAGTCACACATTACTTGAATATTATGGGTTATGCTTTAAGAAATTACAAATATGGGTGCGGCTAGGTGGCGCAGTGAGTAGAGCGTCGGCCCTGGAGTCAGAAGGACCTGAGTTCGGATCCGGCCTCAGATACAACGCACACACAAACAAAAACCTAGCCGTGTGACCTTGGGCAAGTTACTTAACCCCAATTGCCCTCCAAAAAGCAAAAAAAAAGAAAGAAATTACAAATATGATGAATATAGAGAAGCATACTCTATGAATGCAAAGTAAATAGAACAGGAAAACAATGTTCTTGACTCCCTCTAGACTTCATAACGATGCCTCTTCTACTTCTGGCTCATCCTGGAATTTTCCTTAGCACCTCCTCAACCTGAAACATTCTACCACAAGCCACTTACTCTATAATATCCCTCTGTGAAGTCCACCCCACCTTCTCATTCATGACTTCCTCCTGGAGCCTCCATTTTGTGGAGGGGCACAGGTCAACCTACTTTCACTCTTCTCCCAGCTCTGTTGCTGACTTCCTATGGATTTAAAAACCCTGCCCCACTTAATAAATATTTCCTTCACTCCTTCCTTCAATAAAACCAATGCAGGAAGCCATGATTAGAAGGAAAACCAAAAACAGCGGGGAAAGTTTTTGCAGCAAGTTTCTTTCCTCCCTTCCTCTCTTTCTTCCTCCTTCTCTCCCTCATTTCCTTCCCTCCCTTCTTTCTTTCCTTCCTTCCTTCCTCCTTTCCTCCCTTCCTTCCCCCTTCCTTTTTTCCTTCTTTCCTTCCTTTCTTCCCTCCTTCCTTCCTTTCTTCCTTCCATGAAATTTTAAGACCAGCTCTATTCCCAAGAAGAAATATAACAATACATAGCACCCTGCTTCTTGACACCAGAATACTCTTGTTTCCTAATTTTGGTTTAATTCAACAAACATTTCTTAAGTCCCAACCATAAGCAAAGAACCTTTAATTAGCTTGGGAATGCAAAAACAAAAACAAATAGTTTCTTCCTGCAAGGGGAGGGGAGAGGATGATGGGAGAATGGATTACCATGTACATTGGTAATACAAAGTATAAACAAAGCTATATAGCATAATTTTAAGAGGAAAAGAATGTTAATAATTGAGAAGAGGGGATTCAAGAAAGGCCAAATGTGGATCTAATATGTGCCAGACATGGTTCTAAGCATGTTATAGATATTATCTCATTTGATCTTCACAACATCTTGTGAGATCAGTGCTATTATTATCCCTATTTCACAGTTGAGGAAACTGAGGCAGACCAAAGCTAAAGGATTTGCCCATAATCACACAACCAGTAAATGTCTGAGGCCATATTTGAACTCAGCTCTTGATTCCAGGTCCATTGTTCTATCCACTGCACCACCTGGCTGCCCAACTTGTTGTTCAGTCATTCATTTGTGTCAGACTCTTTGTGACCCATTTGGTATTTTCTTGGTAAAGATAGTGGAGCAGTTTGCTGTTTCCTAGATAGCTGCCTGAAGGAGTCAGGAGGGTCTGTTATAGTAAATATATTTTCTCCAGACAGACTTTTTTTGCTAGATCAGATCAGGAGACCTTTACTTGTGGTGTTCTTCAGTGCTTTCCTTAATGGCTTTTTGTAATTAAACCTCTCAACTCTGCCTACTGAATGTGCTACAAGTGCCCACCTTGGTCCAATGGGAGAAGTACCTGGATGTCAACTATGCAATGAATCTTAACATGTACAGGGTATGGGTATACCAGATGTGGTCTGAATAAAGCAGAGACAAGCTGAACTCTCACTTTTATTTTTCTGAACTCTACACCTGCCTTAATCTTCTACATGACCTCATTAACATTTTTGACTCTCTGGGCATAACTACAGGTCTGAAAAGATTGCTGAAGGCCTCTGAGTCCACAAATAACTACACTCAAGAGACCCACCAATTAAGGATGCTTGAACTCTATTGACCTTATAGCAATTCATCAGGAGGATAGCACAAGAGTGGTCTGCTTCAGTATGAAAGATGTTGTCAACTACTTTGCTAAAGTTTACCTATACCATGTCTACAGCATTATTATAGCCTACTTGTCTAATAAGACTGTTAAAAGGGAAATGAGTTTGGGCAACTATGGCCATACCAATATTGTTTGACTCCATGCTTCTAGCTTCCAGGGGTTTGGAAGAATCCAATGAGATCATGTATGTAAAGAAATTTGTAAACTCAAGTGCTACATAAATGTTAACTATATTTAAGTGTGCCTAGGTTTGGGCTAGATTTAGAGACAAATCTGGATCCATGCTCTATCCATACTTATGTAATTATAATATATTTGTTATGATTTGTTTTGGATAAAGATGTGCTGTTTTTAATGACTAGTACTTCTCTTTTCTAATGTTTACAAGGCATCACTTTAATAACATGGTCTAGTTATTGCAAAGAATCAAAATCAAATTTGCTAGCCTAGAGCATGAAGGTTGCAGCTTTTCCTATTTTTTTTTTAAAGCAATTGGGGTTAAGTAACTTGCTCAAGGTTACACGGCTAGTCATTTGATTTATGCGTGAGTGCTCATTTTCTGAGGCCGGATCTGATCTCGGGTCATCCCAACTCCGAGGCCGGCGCTCTTACTCACTGCGCCACCTAGCCGCCCCTTTAGGGCAATTGGGGTTAAGTAACTTGCCCAAGGTTACACGGCTAGGTTTTTGTTTGTGCAGATTAGGTGTCGGAGGCCGGCTCCGAACTCAGGTCCTTCTGATTCCAGGGCCGGGGCTCTATTCACTGCGCCACCTAGCCGCCCCCTCCTATTTTTGAAAATTAGGACATTTGTCCTTTTCCATTCCTGTAGCTTCTATTCCATTTTCTACGTTCTTTCAAAGATCACTGATGTCTGCATCAGTGCTATATGGTAGAGTGGGTGGAGCACTGGCCCTGGAATCAGGAGGATGTGAGTTCAAATCCAGCGCCACTTACTAGCTGTGTGATCCTGGACAAGTCACTTAACCCCAATTATCTCCAACAAACAAAGATCACTAATGGAAGTTCAGTGATCTGACAGTTCTTTAAGTACTTGGGGCATCATCCATCAAAACTGGGTGAATTGGATCCATTGATGAAAGTGAGTTATTCTCTTCTAATCTCATTCATCATGAGTTTTAATTCCATTTTTATTCTATTCTCAGTTCAAAGATTTTTCTTCTTAACAGAGAAAACAGAATAATAACCTAAAAGGACCACCAAAAACACTGTAATTCTAAGATTTTATGATTCTATGAATCTAGCAAGAAAGAAATTTGTGACTTTTAATAAAGAAATAAAACTCAGAGGCATCACAGTGGAGTGGAAGGAGTACTGGTTATGAAACCAAAAGACTTGAGTTCGGATTCCAGTTCTGTTATATTCTATCTCTGGGCCCTCATAGTCTGGGGTCTCAGTCTCTCCTTCTGCAAAATGAAGATATTAGACTAGAGCACCTAAGATGACCACTTTTCAATTATTTGAATCTACTTACCAGTTGGTATGACCTCATAACTTCTCTGGGCTGTAGTTTCTTTATGAGTAAAATAAAGGATTTGGACCAACTGAGCTAGATCTAAAGCTTATAAATGAAATTTTCCTCTAAATCTATATTTCATCCTTCTCCATTGGAAAAAATAATCTTTCACTTATGAAAAAGTGGGCAATACAATGCTAGAATGATCATTGATGATGTTGTCATTGTCATCAAATCACCAGCCATTCAGTCATCAAGCATTTATGAATCTCCTACTTTGTTTCAGGCATTATGCTAAGAAAGCCCACATCAGCCCCTGCTCTTTAGGAGGGCACTGCTGGGGTAGACAACATGCAAGCAAACTATGTAAAAACAGGCTATGCATGCACAGTGTACCCTGGAGATAATTTCAGAGGAAAGGTCCTAGCAGTAAGGGGAATTGGAAAAGGGGAGGACATTAGCTGAGATTGGAAGGAAGCCAGGAGGGAGAAATGAAGAGGGAGAGAATTCTAGGCATAGAAGATAGTCCCTCACCCAACGCCACCCATTTTTACTGACTATCTTGTGTGTTGACATCAGAGAAAATAGTGTCCCTGGATTGCAGAGTACATTATGCAATGGGATATGTTAGAAGACTGAAAAACTAGGAAGGGACCAGATTATGAAGGGTTTTAAGAATCAAATGGAACATTTTATATTTCATCTTGGAGGTGACAGGGAGCAACTGAATTTTTTGAAATAGTGGAAGTGACATGGTCAGACCTCTGCTTTAGGAATATCAATTTAACAGCTGAGTGGTTGATAGATTAGAGTAGGGAGAGACTTGAGGTGCAGAGACCAACCAGCAGGCTATTGTAATAGTCCAGGTATAAGATGATGAAGGTGTGAACCAGGATGGTGAATAATTTCAGAGAAGGGGCTTACAAAGGTAAAATCTACTTGTCAATCACATATATTGTATTTACATATTCAGTGGCCACATTTTAGGAAATCTCTAAGGTTGGTGAGATTTTGATCTTGGTTTCCTGTCATCTTACCTTTATATATCTATTTGTTTGTTTATTTATTTGTTTATTGCCCTGACTGTACCTTTCATGAGCCAGTTGGCTTAGAATGATTCTAAGTGATTATGCAGTCTTGGGCAAGACCAATGTGACATTTGAAGGCATGCCTATCTGCAAATGAGCAGGTTTCCATATTTGGATATTTCAGCACAGAGGTCATCTAGAACAGAGGTTCTTTGCTGGTTTTGTGCCATGATTGACCTTGGAAGCCTGTTTTTGAATGCAGAAGTCGAAGCAACCTTTTTTGGAATAATATTTCTAAATGTACAAAATAAAGCACCCATGATTGTAAAGGAAACCAATTATACTTAAATATTAGTGATAAAACTATTAAAAAATACAACTTTCTAGACCCTAGATTAAGAACCCCTGATCTAGAGCTTATAATAATTATTGTAGCTATGGTAGATACTCTGGTGCCATGGCAGTTGCGTAGAAATTATAACAAACTTGAAGATTTCTTGAACAGTAATCAATTGATGTGCATAGGATAAAGTTCATATTGTGGGAGATAGAATATGAAATTTTTCTTAATTTAATATTTTCTTGAGAAGAAAAAATTAGATTGCCCAAAAGGAGTAAGTTTAGCTTGATTTGAGATCTAATAAAACTGATTTTAAAAAAGAAGCAAGTAGGTGAGTTGTTTTGGGTTATGTTAGGGCCTAAGCGAATCTTTCTTCTACCCAAAAAATTATAATATCTCAGAAAGAAAAGGGACACAGTATCAATCATTAGTTCTTCTTTGGAGAAGAAATTATTTAATTTTATTTTGCTTTATTTTTTAAATTATTTCTTTTAGAAATAAGGGCAATTAGGTAACACAGTAGATAGCATATCAGGCTCAGAGTCAGGAAGACTCATCTGTGTGAGTTCAAATCTGTCCTCAGATCTTTACTAGTTGTGTGACCCTGGGCAAGTCACTTAACCCTGTTTGCCTCATTTTTCTCCTCTATAAAATAAGCTGGAAAAGAAAATGGCAAATCACTCCAGTAATTTTGCCAAGAAAATCCCAAATGGGGTCACAGAGAGTTGGACATGACTCAGAATGACACAATAACAAATTTTAGAACTGCTTTTCCCCTTAATTCCTTATTTGTCTGGGGAGAAACTTTATGGTATCTCAGACCTGAGGGTGAAAACAAGGAAGATTTGGAATTTAATTCATGAAAAAATAACTTTTCTCTTGAGAAAGAAAAGAACCCCAAATTAGGCAATGATACCTAAAAAACAACAAACAACTAAAGGCTTAAGTGTATGAGATAAATAAATCTATGTCCTTATGGCTCATTTGAGTCCATTAATAAGCATTTATTAAATGCCTCCTATGTACCATGCACTGTGCTAAGTGCTCTATTAAGTTCAAAGTACCTCTACTCTCATCCCTTTGAAAACATTCAAGATGATTTACTCTCTCCCTAGGAGCAATGCAACCCAAGACCAATGTAACTAGGACAAAATATTAGCTTATCTTTACATCATATTTTGAGGTATATAAAGTGTTTTAAATATAGTCAATGGACCCTTATAAGTCTCCGAGGTGGGTCTTACAGGTATTTTTTTCCTCATTTTATAATGAAGAAATTGGGGCTTCAAGAAGTTAAGTGACTTGTCCATGGTGATGCAATTAGTAAACGTCAGAAGTGGAATTTGAATGCAGATTTCTCCCAGTTGGGTTTACTATTCTTTCCACCTATACCAGATAGATAGAAATGGTATTGGGCAGTGTCATGATGTATTAAAATAGTAGGAGTCCCCTCTTCCTAACATATAAGAGGGGATATTTCTGAGAATCACTCAATGGCCAGGTCTCAAGTAGGATACTGAGACAGCTATCTAGCTAATTCATCCTCCCAATCCACTTTTGCTTCAATTGATTGGAAGATTGATGCTGAATGGGTTAAGTTTTTTGATTCTCTATTTTGTTGGTAGAAAATTGTTTTTTTTTAATATGACTGAGAGACAATAAAGAAGAATTTTTAGTAGGTTTTTTTTTTTGTTGTTTGCTTGCTTTTAAGAGGGAATGGGAAATGGCCTTTAAGGAAGGAATGAAGTTGAAAAAAAGCCTGGAACTCAAATTCTGTTCAAAGGAAAATGAGGAACAAATTAACTCAAGGTAAGAATGTGCCAAATAATAAGAGATATTATTGGATTTGCCAAAACAACTCATTATTGTCCTCTATGAAGCAAGATCTTAAAAGTCAGTACATTTATTTATGTTTGTTCCTAACAGTTCATTAGTTCTCTTTTCTCAGTAAACATATTTCCAACTATTTGCCCTGGAATCTTTTATTAATGCAACAGACCTTGCCATTTAAATATTCTGCCTGCCTAAGATTATCAGGGCATCTTTTGAAGTTCACAGTTAAGTCTTACAAGGTTTACTATGATTTACTTGATTTAAATCAGTCTTTAAAATTATCTTTCCTATTTGCTTAGAGGGCATTTTTGGCATATAACCAGTGAATGTATATGCCCTCTATCTTTCTAGATATCAGGGGGTTCTGATAATCCATCATTGAAATCTTCTACTGCTTCCATGTCCTATTTTAGCAAAAAGTTTGGGAGTGGAGGAGTTCAACTGGGTAGCTACACACTGGAGATAAGGATCAGGGACTCCACCTGTGTCCACTACAGTAGAAATAGGTACTTAAGTCAGCTTTGAACCATTGTACACTGGTCAAACCAGCTCAAAACTCTTGTGTTGTAATGAGGTACCCAAGTCAATCCAACAAGTGTTCATATTAAGTTCCTACTATGGACAAGGTACCACATTAAGTGCTAAGGATACAAAGACAAAATAAAAAGCCACCCTTGTTCTCACAAAGCTTATCATCTTCTAAGGATTCAAATATAAATAGATGAGGGGATGTGTTAAGTGCGTAGGTAGGGGTCTAAGAAATTCATTGCAGTTCAGTTGTGCTCGAAGGCTTTTTTTCTCGTCATCTCTGGTCTTGTTCTTTGTGACATTGCTCAGTCAGGAGTTTACGTGGCATGTCAGTATTTTCTTGAGGGTCCTGTGTAGCCAGAGAAGCAGTGTCCTAGTGGATAACATCAGAGGTTAAGTGACTTGCCCAGGGTAATCCTGTAAGAGGATTTGAACTTGAGTTTTCCTAATTCCAGACCCAATGTTCTATCTATCGCACCAACTTACCTGCCTCACCTGGAAGTTCCCTGTACCAATGAAATCACAGATTCAGTCCTTCTCCTCCTTCTCCTTTCCAAGATCTACAGTTAGGTCCTATGTTGCCAATACATCCAACAGGATATCTGCAGATCTTCCAGGATTGAGCTCAATTCTCAATTGCATCTGGTCTTTTTGCCAGTAGCATTCTTTAAATCAAAAGCTCAAACCGACACATATTTCATTCTTTCCCACTCCTATTATTAGCACTGCCTAGCTAGGTACACATTCTTTTCTAGGTACTATTCTGGAGAGATTCCCTAATATTGAAAGGGTTGTGCAAACCATAAGCCAGAGCACTCGCAGCCAAATTGACTGACTAAAAGAATAAAGAGAATAGTTGAAAGGCAATGGCCAAAGCACCCAACTGCAGCTCTAGGGACAGCTCTCCAAGCTGCTTTTCTTGAGAAATCAGCCTATGACAAGTGGATGATATTGTTCAGTACAAGTGTAAATGAGTTAGGGTACTTCATCATCAGATTGCCTTGTGCTGTAGCAGGTCTGCATCCAAAGCTATCTCTAAATGCACATAAATGACTCAGGCTCTTCTAAACCAGAAAGAATGACAGGACAGTGAGATCTGTCAATAGCCCAGGCAAGTGATGCCAAGGAACTGGAGGGGAAAAATATAAAATCCTGGGAGGAGGCAAACTATAGTTCAGTCTCAATTCAGAGGAGCATTAGCAGGAGATAAATAGTGAAAAAGCCCAGGCTCATGTGTCTGGTAAAAGGCCACTTTGGCAAGAAGATGTCATAAAAGGCAGCTGAGGAAAGATATTTCTCTACAAAAGTTAAGGGCATTGCTGTTCTGTTATTGCAGATCATTGTGAGGGAGTTGGGCTGTGTAAACTAACCCCCAAAGAATAACCAGTAACTCATTTCCTCTTCTGTAAATGTATTGCAAAGACTCAGGATGATAAAACCATTTTCCTGCAGAAGAGAGCAAAGCAACTGGAAAATGCCATTAGCTTCCAGATTGTCCCACTTCACATGCATATCATTCTTTGAATAACAGTCGTGACTTGGCTTAATTCTCAGAGAACCATATTTTATGATGGAGTTTGCTACCACATTCCTCCCAATGCATGGATCCAGAGCCATAACTAGAATGGAACTCTAGGGTTCCAATATTAAGTGACATTCTCCTGTTTCCTTCCCTTCTCCTGCTCCCCAACATACACAGTTGTATCCATAGCAAAATAATCTATGCTTCTTCATCTGATACTATATAGCTACTTCAAGGGATCTGAAATCACCTTACTTTCTCCTGGAGTCTAATCCCCATGATATTCCGGCCCCCCATACCATTCCCCTATTTGTTATTTCTACTACTGTCTCCTTCAAAAGGTATAACGGTCAGATTCTTTAAAGGACAAGTTACCCTTCTCTCTGTGTGATGGAATCTAACCATGGTCAATTTGGCTGGCATTCCCATGCTAGTCAAATATGCCATGTGTCTATGAATTTCTAGTTGTAGCTCTGCTTATTATAGGTTCCTTATTCCCATTCTATTGATATGGTTTTTGGGTGATGGTCCACATGGATAAAACCTTTCCCTAGAAATGCAGTTTTAACAGCTGCTACAAGAGTTCAAATAGTCATAGCATGCTAAAAGAGAAGCAAATTCAGTTTCACTTATCAAAAGAAAACTTTGGGAAGCTCCCATCTGCCAAGTTTCTAAATAATTTCTCTGTGACCTTTATTCTCTGTTTTATAGAAGTGTTTCAGGTAAGAATAGTGAATCAAACCTGATCAATTCACCAGAAAATTTGGGCTGTTTGGAGTGGCACTCAGCTTATTTTCTTATTTTTCCATAAAATCTGCCAAGATATACTCATCAGTTCCTAGCCTTATAATGTGACTCAACTACAAATTAATTAAAATTAATTAAAACTACTTAAATATAATTAGCCACCAGGGATACTGCTGGCCACCAACCTGATCCTATTGAGCAAAAGATCTCAGGTGCTGGGTCAGTCCAATGCCCATCCTAGAAGCCATGGCTCTCTATCAGATTGAATGGAAATGCTGGATGGATGCCAACCTCCCTGTGTTTCTCAGAGAGAGAACAACCTTCCATGGCATTGCCTCTCTCTGGGTGGCCATGCTTGCTGATTTGTTCTCTAGAGGGGTGGAGGAAGGATTTACCCAATCAGAGTATGTCTGCATCCTCACCTCTGGCAAACTCCATATATTTTTTGAATGTTCTCTGTTTCACTGCACCCTAATTACATGGCTATGAAACTATAATGGAATTCACTCCTCATAGATCCCTGGACAAGCGTGCTTGGATACTATATTCAGCATTTTACTTGGCATAGAATCAATAAGTGAAATGAAACAATACACAGTAAAATATGTATCACACCTTTCTATTGGCAGCTTCTCTTAGACTCAGCCATCCCCAGACTTGACGTATGTTGCCCTAAATCCAGGAATTCTAGGAAATACACAGTTCAGTTTGATTGGCCCATATTTCTCCACCTCCTCCAAGCAAAGTCATGTAGACGGTATAGCACAGATCACGACTTATGTTTGGCTTACATATGCAGGAGAACTGATATTTAGATAAAGCCTTGGGAACTCTGGAAGTGAACTCAGTCTCAATGCTGCTACTTTCTGTATTATATCCTTGGACAAACTGAACTCTCTTCACTTTCCAGATCTTGAAAATAAGGTGGGGATAATGTCTTGGGTCCCTTCTAGCTCCATGATGCTATGATTCTATGTTCTCCTATTGGTCTGGAAACTTTAGGTCTAGTTATCTCATCAGTTTCTATAGTTTAATTCATGTCTCTATACAAATCAATATATCTAAGTTTCTCTCCTGAACTCTCTACTGTGCATTATAAACTGGATGTGCTGGAGATCTCTTGAATTCAATATGTTTTTTTTAAAAAATAACTTATTTTCCCCTAAACTCCTCTTCTAGACTTCCTTTTTCATGTCAGAAGTATCATGATTTTTCCTTTCTCCCATGTTCAAAACCTTGACATTATCCTTGACTCCTCACTCTTTCTTGTTCCACATACACTGTTAGTTGCCAAAATATACCATTTGAAATACCATCTCAACCTCTACAACATCTCTTATATCGAAACCCTTGTCTCATATAGCTATCTCTTTAGTTCAGGTGCTCATCAACTCTCAGAGTATTACAATAGTCACCTAATTGCTTTTTCTACCTCAAATCTCTAACCACTCTAATTTATCCCCTAGAATGCTGCTAAAGTGATATTCCTTAATTCCTAATCTAACCATGTAAGTCCTCTGCTCAATAAATTCCCGTGGCTCCTATTGTTTCTAGGTACAAATATAGCTTCTTAATGCTTTAAAGGTTCTTTACATCCTGACCCTGACCTATCTTTCCAACCTCATCATACATTATTTCTGCTCCTGTGTTCTGAAATCCAGCCAAACTCTCTATTCTACACATACAATCCTCCATCTTCCATTTCTATGCCTTTGCAAAAGCCATCCTCCTTTCCTAAAACCTTTATCATCCCCTCAAAGTCTTTGTCTTCCTCAAAAGTTCCAGTACCTCTTTCTGTATGAAACCTTTACTGATTTCTCCAATTGCTTGTGTTCTTCTTTTCAAATCAACTAATATTTAACTATTTTTTATTTATTCTCTTCATATTTCATAGATTTAAAATTTGCAGGGACCTCAGCAGTCATCTATTCTAAGAACATTAAAGAATCTCCACTATAAAATGCCCAAGAAATACTTACCTAACTTCTGCTTTTAGACCTACAAGGAGAAGGAACCCATTACCTCTAGAAGCAAACCATTAATCATTTGTTATTCAGTCATTTTTCAATCATGTTCAACTCTTCATGACCGCCATTTGGGTTTTTCTTGGAAAAAATATTGGAATGGTTTACCATTTCCTTCTTCAAATAATTTTACAGATGAAGAAACTGAAGCAAACAGGGTGAAGTGATTTGCCCAGGATCACACAGCTAGTAAGTGTCTGAGGTCAGATTTGAACTCATGAAGATGAGTCTTTCTAACTCCAGACCTGGTACTTTATCCACTGTGCCACCTAGCTGTCCCATTCCACTTGTGGACAACTTTTATTGGGAGAAGTTTTTCCTGACATCAAGTCTAAATGTGGCTCTTGGCAGCTTTCATCCCTTGTTCTTCATTCTGCTTTCTGGAGCCAAATAGAACAAACCTAATCTCTTTTCCATATAGCAGCCCTCCATATACCTGAACACAACAATCCTGAGTCTTCCTTTTGCCAGGCCAAATATACCCAGTTCCTTCAACAAACCCTCATATATCATCAACTCAAAACCTTTCACCAACTTGGTTTCTCTCCTTTGGACACTCTCCAGCATTTGAATGATCTTCTGGTTATGTCCTTGGTGCTCAGAACTGAATAAAATACTCCAGACAAGGTCTAAGAAGGACAGAGTAGGGTGAGATTATCACCTCCTTCTTCCTAGAAGCTTTACCTCTTCAAATGTGGCCTAAGATTATATTAGCTTTTTATTTTTTGGCTTCCACATCATACTGCTGAATTATATTGAGTTTGAATGCTACTCTCTATCCATCCCTTCTTCCTCTTACATTTGTAGGATTGATTTTTTTTGTACCCAAGAGCAAAATTTTACATTTATCCTTACTGATTTTAATTTTAATGAGTTCATCCCAGTGGTTTAGCCTATCATCATTCTTTTGGATTCTGACTGTCATCCATTGTTAGTTATCCCTCCCAGCTTTGTGTCATTTGCTAATTTGAAGAACATGCCTATATGCTTTTTATTGAAGTCATGGTTAAAAAATGTTAAACAGTAGAGGGCCAGGCCAGATCCCTGGGATACTATACTGGAGACCTGCTACATTGACACTGAGTCATTAACAAGTACCCTTTGAGTCCAATTATCCACCAAGTTCTAATTCCACATGGGGATATTATCATAACAATCGAGAGTTTTGCTAAAATCTAGGGAAACTATGTGTACAGTTTCCCTCTCATCTATTATTTGTTCAGCAACACTGTCAAAAAAAGCAATTAGCTTCCTTGAGGTATGACTTTCTTCTAGAGAAGCCACTTCATAACCATCACCTCCTTCTCTGTTTATTTTTCCACCATCTCTTTAATGATCCTTTCTAGAATTTTCCCAGGACTCAAAACCAACCTCACTGGTCTATGATTTGTAGATTCTATTCCCTTCCTTTCTCCAGTCTTCTGGCACCTGTCTTCTTTTCCATAATCTTTCAACTATCTCTGAAAGTGACTCAGCAATTTTATCTCAGTTCTTTTAAGACACAAGGATGGAGTTCATCTGGTGAAGTGACCTTCATTCATCAGGGGTAGCGAAGTGTTTTCTTGCTACCTCCTCATTCATCTTGGGTATCAACTTCTGTATGTATCAATATATAATTATTATATTCCCCATTAGAATGTATGCTCCCCAAGGACTGGTATTAGTTTATTCTTTATATTTATATTACAGTGCCTAGCACAGTGCCTACTATTCAGTAGCTTTTTAAAATTTTTCCAATTTATTTATTTTTAGTTTTCAACATCCATTTCCACAAGATTTTTAGTTACAAATTCATCCCAGTGGTTTTCTCCCCATTTCTCCCATACCCCTGCCCAAAAATAGTAAGCCTACTGAATACCCCTTCCCCCAATCTGTTCTCTCTTATGTCCTCCCCTAACTTTCTTGTAGGGCAAGATGGATTTCTATACCCCAGTGCCTGGTATATCTTATTTCCCAGTTGCATGTATCATGCATTAACAATTTGCTTTTTTTTTTTGAAACTTTGAGTTCCAGAGTCTTTCCCTTCTTCTGTCCTCACTCACCCCCACTTGGGAGACAAGCAATTAAACATAGGTTGTACATGTGTAGTTACACAAAACATTTCCATAGCAGTTATATCGTGAAAGACTAACTATATTTCCCTCCATTCTATCCCACCCCCCCACTTATTCTATTTTCTACTTTGACCTTGTCCCTTTTCAAAAGTGTTTGCTTCTAACTACCCTCTCCCCCAATGTGCCCTCCCTTCTGTCATCCCCCTCTTCTTCCCTTCCCCCCTGCTTTCCTGTAGGATAAGATACCCAATTGAATGTGTATGTTATTCCCTACTTAAGCCAAATTCAATGAGAGTATGGTTGACCCATTCCCTTTCACCTTCTTGCTCTTCCCCTCCATTGTAACAGTTTTCTCTTGCCTCTTTTATATGAGATAATTTACCCTAATCTACCTCTCCCTTTCTCCTTCTTCCAATATATTCCTCTCTCACTTCTAAATTTTATTTTTAAGATATCATCCCTTCATATTCAACTCATCCTGTGCCCTTTGTCTATGCATACATGTACACACATATGCACATACTCACATATATATTTATACACACATATACCCTCTTATACATACATACATATGTATGTATACATATATACATATATATATTCCCTTCAACTATTCTCATATTGAGAAAAGACTCATGAGTTACAATTATAGTTTTTCCATGTAGGAATGTAAATAGTTCAACTTTAATAAGTTCCTTATGATTTATTTTTCCCATTTACCTTCTCATGCTTCTCTTCCTTCTTGTAATGGAAAGTCAAATTTTCTGTTCAGCTCTGTTTTTTTCATCAAGAATGCCTGAAAGTCCTCTATTTCATTGAATGACCGAAGCATTATACTCAGTTTTGCTGGGTTGAGTAATTGCTTGTTAATTTATTGATGGATAATGGCACTGAAATTTCTCTAACTATTGCTTTTTTTTTGCTAGATGCTTTTTGATTGGCAGGGACCTTCAATTCCATCCTGCTATAGTTGGCTTAACACTTATGAAGCAAAAGGTTTAGGTCCCTAAGTTCAGTGAATTTCTGCAACTCAACTCTCTTGCTGATACGTGTTCTTTGTTTCTTGCAACACACTTCCTTACACAATTCCTCACTCCCTTTCCACTAGCAAAAGTCTCCACAGAATGGGGGGAAGGGGACTACTACATGCATTTTTATAGAATCTTTCTTTCAAAGTTTTCAGGCAGTTTCAAGATGGAATTTCTTCAAATGAGAAATAATCTATTATGCTTCAGAGAGAAATAAAGAAAGAAGGCATAAGGGAGAAACAAGAAATGAAACATTAAGGTCCACAGAAAGGAAGAAAGATGGACAGAAATCCATTTTCTCCAAATTCAGCTAACTGATCCATAGTAATTGAATTATTATTCTCCCCATTAGTATTGGATTATTATTAGGTAGTTATAGTAGCATTAGATTGACTGCTCCAGGCCCAAAAGCCAGTTCATAAGCAAGTTTTCTCTCTCTCTATGGCCTGGTTGTAAGAGTGCTAATGAGAATTTTCTTGAGAAAGGCATTTTTCAATTGAATGCCATTAGCTCCCGGTGAGAGAAAAATAACAACCCAAAGGAAAGCAGAGATGTAGGTTTTCAAAATCCAAGGAAACTGATCAGAAACAGATCAGATTGGTGAAAGTGAATGTGAAAGCAATTGGCCTGTGCAGAGTAAAGAGATTTTTGCCCTAATTTTTGAATATGACTTGATGACAGAAAATAATCTTTGGAGAACAAGAATAGTAGATTTTACATGAATTTACATTAAACATTCAATTTTCATCCTCAACAAAACTAGTGATAGTTTGCCAATGTTGGACTTAATTCATATATTTGATTCAACTAGAGATCAATATAGTATATGGGGCATATCGATTGTTGACATTTCCCTCTCCTCTAGAATGAATAATAACTGGTAATGTCCATGTGCGAGTAGTGGTGGGAGTTTCCAAAATGAACTGAAAACTTATAGAGATGCAAGGTGCAAGATGCAATGATCACTGGGGACAAGGTATTCTTTGAACCCATCCTGCCATTTTTTGGTGGTTATTAATGATTCTATCACACTAAGCTTTGCCAGATGTGATCATACTCTACCAGACCTGGAAGACCTTTGTCCCTCTGTCGATGGAAGATTCTGGCCAGAAGTTACCAGATATACAGGGTTTTCAGGACTAAGAAGCAAAGAGAAGGTAATGATAGCTAGATGTCACAGTGGATAGAATGCTGCTGTTGGAGTCAGGAGGGCCTCAGCAATGAATCCTACCTTACAAACTTCCTACCTATGTGTTCTTGAGCAACCTCAGTTTCCTCACTTGGAAAATGGGGATAATAACTATTCCAACATGACAGGGTTTTTGTTTTGCTCTGCAAGCCTTCAAGTACTAGATAAATGCTTATTGTTATAATGTCCACAGGAGACTTTTTTCTTTGTGAATTGCTGACATTGAGGGAAGTTTTACTTTTGCCCTTGGAGAAACAAATAATTGCAGGAAAAGCCACTATTCAGAAATAGTTTTATCTTAAAGCATGGCTTAGTTATGCATTTCCAGATGCTAGCCAGCTGTTACTCCATCCTCAGTAGGAGCAGAAATGGATGGTTTCTGTCTCTTAGTGATCTGCAAGGTAATTAGAGCTGGCAATCCAGCCATCAAGGTGCAGTAACTTTTATGGTCACCTGATAGGCCAGTCATTATTCCAACATTCTTGGTTTCCCTAGAGTGACCTCAGGACCAGGCTCACAACCTTTCATCTATGAGGAATTGAAAGGCAATGAAGTGGTTTACTTGTTTCTATAGGTTTTGAGAATGCTTGCTGATGATGCATTTTTTTGGACATCAAGAACAAAAACAAATTATTCTTTTTCTTTACTATAACTTGAATGATTTTCTTATTTTTAGTTTTTTTATTAAGAAACCTTATTTATTGTTTCTTTTTCATTTTCAACATTTACTGCAATAAAGATTTTAAGTTCTAAATTTTCTCCTCCTCCCTCCTTAACTTCCCCCTCCCAAAGACAGTGTGCAATTTGATATAGCCTATACATGTACAATCATATTAAATATATTTCCACATTAGTTATGTTGTAAAGAAGAATTAGAACCAAAGGGAAAAAATACAAGAAAGAAGAAACAAAGAGAAAATAATATGCTTTGATCTTCATTCAGACACCATAGTTCTTTCTCTGGATGTGGAAAGCACTTTCCATCATGAGTCTGTTGAAATTGTCTGGGGGCAGCTAGGTGGCGCAGTGAGTAGAGCGCCGGCCCTGGAGTCAGAAGGACCTGAGTTCGGATCTGACCTCAGACACTTAACACCCACAAACAAAAAAAACCTATCCGTGTGACCTTGGGCAAGTTACTTAATCCCAATTGCCCTCCAAAAAGGAAAAAAAAAGAAATTGTCTTAGATCCTTGCATTGCTGTGAAGAGTTAAGTCTATCAAAGTTGGCCATCACACAATGTTGAGCTAATTTCAATGTCTGTATTTAAATAGAAGGAGGTTGTATTGAGCAGAGTTTACACAGAGTTTAAGTTTAAACTTAAACAGAGTTTAAGTCAAGAGTTTGAACCTGGACCCAGAGGAGACTCTTGGAAATGAGAGGGAGACAATGATGGAGAGACAGTATATACATATACCACCTATTAAGTAGTCACCAACAATGGAAAAAATGATTAGGAACTTATTGAAGTAAGATGAACTATATTTATTTCCTTGCATATTAGAACATGATGCCTGTAAAGTCAAAGTTTTAAGATTAATTAACTTTACTAAGGAGAGGTAAAACTCTATGTCTTAGTGACAGAGAAGGGCCACTAAATCCCAGCTCTTAGAAAAAATGTTGGGGGGGCTAAGTGGTACAGTCCTGGAGTCAGGAGGACCCGGGTTCAAATCTGGCCCCAGACACTTAACACTTACTAGCCATGTGACCTTGGGCAAATCACTTAACCCCAATTGCCCAGTCCTATCCCTCCAAAAAGCAAAAAAGAAAGTAAAGAAAAAAAATGTTGCCCTTTCTTTGAAAAGGGTACAGAAAAGAGGGTATAATTCATCAGTTTCTAGAAAAACAACTTAAATTGGCTACCTATTTGAATCTCAGTTTAATTTATAAATTAACTGATTAAACAAACAAAAAAAGAATTCTTCCCAGCTCTAGCACTATGTGGCTCTTTGACCTATGTGCTATTGAATGTGGATTAGTAGTGTCATCCTCATAAAGAGCATTGCTTCTTTTAGTCTATCATAGGATTTAAAATTGGAAGGGTGCTTAGAGATACTTTAGTCTAACAGCTTCATTTTGTACATGAAGAAACCGAGGTACAGATTGGTTAAGTCACCATAGTCACTCAACTAAGAAATAGCAGTCAAGACTGGAACCTATGACAGTAGGGACTAGGCTGAAATTAAAAGGTGAGCTCCTACACTTCCCTCTGATACCACAATCAGGAAAGGCAGTTTCATTATTAAGGAAAAAGCTGAATGAGGCTATCTGCCTCTTTCTCACTGAGTTGGGTGATGCCATTGGTTCTCTTTGAGAATGAAAGATCAGCAACAAGAAGATTGCTGAGCTTTAGGTGGCATAGACAAAGAGAATCCAAGATTCTCAGATGATGTTCCCAAAAGTTATCCTTTTATTGTGAGTCTAAAACTGAAAAGAAAACCAAGTGAGACCTGCTGTGGCAATATGAGTCTAGCATCATTGGTGACTTTCTTTTGGCAGTTCTGTATTCCCCACCTTGATCGAATCCTTAGGAAGGGTCTTGTAACTTGGGTTCTACCATAAACTGCCTGAGATGCTGGGCAGATAATACACCAAACGTTTGGCGTTACTAACTCTATATCTCATCTCTTGGACATAATCATCATAGAAGTTATGGGGCCGGGGGGCGGAGCCAAGATGGCGGAGTAGAAACAGCTCATCCAAGCCTCTCTGCCCCCAGATTCCCCACAAACTATGTAAAAAAGGACTCTGAACAACTTCTGGAGCCCCAGCACCCACAGAACGACACAGAGAAGCTAACCTCCCGCTGAGGACAGCCCAGCAGCCCTGCAGGAAGGACCAGCGCAGCGGTCTGGGAGCCGGCAACGCGCAGAGTGCAGGAGCCCAGCCAAGCTGAGCCCAGGTCCGCGTGAGCCGAGGTTTTAGCCCCAGGGCGGCAGGGCCAGCAGCCAGCTGGAGGAACCCCAGAACACCAGGAGCTGTGGCGACTCCAGAATTATCAACATAGACATGCCTAGGACAAAGTAAGAGGTTAGTGTCCTATGGACTTTGGGACCTGTATTTGGGGAATGCGTCAGCTCCCTCCCCTGGGAGCTAGAAGCCGCTGAGGAGACACGCCATTTTGTAGTTTTCATAGGCATTTCCGGCTCCCAGCCTACAAATTGTGGGGAGATCCAGCGATCAGTCTTGGGGGGTAATCGCTCTTGCTTTAACCTCCCTGGATCTGGATTGTGATCTAGGGTGGAAGTCGTGGGTGGGTTTACAGCTTGCCAGAAACGGAAGTTGCCCCCCACACGTTCGGGACGAAAATTCCTCTATCTGGCCTTAAAGCCATAGTGTGGCAACAAGCCCAAAAGTCAAGCAATTAAGTGGCAACATGCCAAGGCAAAGGAAACAGAAAAATGCAACCCTAGACTCCTATTTTGGGGGCATAGAGCGGAAAAGGACTGTGAGGTGAGAAGTCCTGCTCCAAAAGCCCCAGGGGAAAACATGAGTGGGTTGCAGGCCATAGAGGACCTTAAGGAGGACTTTAAAAATCAAATAAGAGAAGTGGAGGAAAAATTAGAAAGAGAAATGAGAAGGATGCAGGAAAAGTATGAAATGAGGGTCAACAGCCTGACTGAGGAAAACAACACCTTAAAAAATAGACTAACTCAAATGGCAAAGGAGGCCCAAAAGGGCAATGAGGAGAAGAATGCCTTAAAAAGTCGAATTTGCCAGATGGAAAAAGAATCTCAAAAGTTCACTGAGGAGATTCATTCCTTCAGAGTTAGACTGGAGCAAATGGAAGCTAATGACTTTATGAGAAATCAAGATGCTGTTAAGCAGATCCAAACAAATGAAAGATTAGAAGGCAATGTGAAATATCTCATGGGAAAAACCACTGACCTGGAAAATAGATCCAGGAGAGACAATTTAAAAATTATTGGACTACCTGAAAGCCATGATCAAGGAAAGAACCTAGAAATCACCCTTCAAGAAATTCTCAAGGAAAACTGCCCTGATGTTTTAGATCCAGAGGGCAAAATAGAGGTTGAAAGAATCCACAGATCACCTCCTGAAAAAGATCCCAAAAAGAAAACTCCCAGAATATTATAGCCAGGTTCCAGAATCCCCAGATCAAGGAGAAAATACTACAAGCGGCCAGGAAGAAACAATTTCAATATTGTGGAAACACAATCAGAATAGCCCAGGACCTGGCAGCTTCTACACTGAGGGATAGAAGGGCATGGAATATGATATTCCAGAGGGCAAAAGAACTGGGAATGAACCCAAGGGTCACCTACCCAGCAAAACTGAGTATTTTGTTTCAGGGAAAATATGGTCATTCAGTGGAATAGAGGACTTTCAAGCATTCTTGAGGAAAAAACCAGAATTGAATAGAAAATTTGACATCCAGACACAAGAAGGAAGAGATGCCTGAGAAGGTAATCAGGGAAAAGAAATCAAAAGGACCTTATCAAAGTTGAACTATTTACATTCCTATATGGAAAAGCAATAACGGTGACTGATGATATCTTTCTCACTATGAAAATAATGGAAGAAAGGGGTGTGGTCATATGGATACATATGTGAATGTGTGTGTATATGGTTACAGTTATATATGGATAGAGGGCATAGGTTGAATTTGTTGGGAAGGGAGAATACTCAAGGGATGAAATTATGAGGTGAGAGAGGAAAGTGGCAAGAGGAGATGGGGAGAGACATGGTAGGGTAAACTATCTCATGTAGGGAAAGTGGTTGCAAAGGAGAGGGAGAATAAGGAAGGCTAAAAAGGCAAAACCACATTCACATGGAATTTGGTTCAGGGAGAAAATGACATACATACTAAATGGGATATCTCAACCTGCAGCAGGATAAGGGGAAGGGGGATGAGAGGAGGGATGATGGAAGGGAGGGCATCTTTGGGGTGAGGGGAGGTCGGAAGTACCCACTATAGAAGAGGGACAGGATCATGTAGGGAATGGACCAGGTGGGGGGTGGGATGAGTGGGAGGGAATTATAAGCAGCCTTGTACAATATATCTACCATGATAATGTTTTGCATAGCTAGACATGTACAACATATACTGAATTACTTATCTCCCAAGAAGGAATGGGTGACAAGGGAGGAAGGAAATGGATCTGAAATTCGAGGTCGTAACATTAAATGTTTCAAATATATATATAAATACTATTATTAATACTCTTTTGCCTATAATTGGGAGATAAGATGTGCAGGCCTTGGGACACAAAGATTCATCTTCCTCTAATGGAAAAGTCAATGGGGGTATGGGAGAAGGTATGGGAGAGAGCAGATTGGAGGAAGCGATATCTTGTGGGACTGCTATTCAGGGAGGTTGGGTAGGGGAATAATGGGGGGAAAATGATTGTAACTCAAAATCTGGCGGAAATCAATGATGTAAAACAGAAGTTAATAAAGCATTTGTTTAAAAAAAAAAAAGAAGTTATGGGGCCCTAATAGCCAGTGGTTGCAGGATACTTGTTCTCTCTTAATGCTTACATTGTAGAAGAATATACACCTGGAGGGGCCTCCCCATAGGGGAAATAGAGGAAATGTGTAGCCAGGGTCAACCTTTGCTTCCATCCCTGCGAGTCTGTAGATTTCCCCTGTCATACTGCTCTCTGCTGGGCATGTCTGCTAAGCTTATCTCTTTCCCCTACTACCATCTTTCCTCAGGGGAGTCTTTTGGGGTCATGGGTTGCTCTCTGCTACCATCTATGGGATTAGAGCTGCTACCATTCTATTTAGCCTTCTCCCAAGCTACTGGCGTGAGAGGTCTAAGCTTTTTTAGTCATAGCCCAGAGCTACAGCAGCCAAACTAAGCATAAAGCAATAGCCAGCAGAAGCTTTCGGGTTTCTAAATTAAATCTTTCTTTTCAACTCCTTTTCTCCTGCCACAACACAGAGTCCTTCTATTCAAACCCTAATCTGAGTAATGGTTAAATTTCCTTTTTAATTTCCAATTACACTCCTTCTTCACTTGTCTGGGTCTCCTTCATATCATTCCAGGGATTTTGCTTAGCCTCAGTTTCCTCATCTATAAAATTGAGAAAACAATAGCACTCACATGCAAAGCACTTTTAAAATCTTAAAGCACTAATTAAATATAGGTGGTTATGTGGCATAAGAGATAGAACACTGGATTTAGAATCTGGAAGCCCTGAGTTCAAATGCTGCCTCAGACTCTAACTGTGTGAACCTGGGCAAGTCACCTAACCTTCCTCAGCCTCAGTTTTCTCACCTATAAAATGGGGCAAGTAACTCTCTCAGAGTAGTTGTAAACATCAAATGAGATCATAGATGTTTTGCAAATCTTAAGCTATATAAATACTATTTATGATTATTGTTACTCTCCTTAGCAAGGATGCCAAGAGGATGGGCTGAGGGGATTCTTTTCATATTCCCTTCTACCACGCTGACCCCACCCCCCTAATACTTCTGGTTGTCATGCAAATCAACTCAGGAGGAAGACTGAAAAGACCTGGAGGGATAGGGAGCTGGGGAGCTGGGGATTTTTGTCCTACTTTCAAAATTGCTGTGCCCCCTGCAGATGCTTCTGGGCAGCCCAGCTACAGGACAGATGCTAGGAAAGCTTAGAAGCCATTTTCTTTCTATATAGCAGCAAGGACTAAGGAAACAGAATAGCAGGGAAGTTGTCAAGGCCCTGAGTGTGAGTTTTGTTTTTTTTTTTTGCCAATAGATATTTTGGAATCACAAATAAAAACTAGGAGGGAAAGGAGCCAAATATTGTCCTTCAACTGGCAGTACTTGTGTCATTTCCTTCTCCTGTCCTGTTAATGTGATTTAAATAGAAGTATTTAGTCTTAAATCACTCTTGGAATCAGGATGGGGACATGGAACTTTGGCACACTTTAGGCTTTGAAGAACTCCCCTCTGTCTGTAGCATCTGGAAGTTAATCATTCTGACCTCCGGCTCGATTTTTTCATAATGTGAGATTTGGCAGGGAACAAATGTCACAGTGCCGGGCTTTGATGGGGGACTCGCTGCAGATTTGGCAGCGTGGAGTGCAGGTTGATGGAGAGGCTAGCGCTGAAAAGGACTGCTTCCAAAAAACCAAAGAAAAAGCAGCTATTAATTATTAATGCCATTGCAGAAGGGCAGACTGGTTTGTGTGTGTCTGTACACAGGCAAGCTTTGGCAGGCGTTTTGGTGAAACAGATTTTAGTGCAGTGTTCTGTCTTAAAACATATCTCCTCTGATCCCTTTGAAAGGCTTCAAAGCAGCTCAAACTCACAACAGAAAACAGCTTGTGCATGTACACGTAATTTATTGCATACATATATCTGTGTAAATATTGTCATGCACATATATATGCATGTGTATACATGTACACATGTGCATATATTGGCATGCATGTGCAGAAAGGAACATTTTGGTTGCCTAGGAAGTAGGAAATAACATGCCCTTGAAAATGATTCTGAGGCTTTTAGGAAACTGGGCAATATCAGAGTCAGGTAAGTCTGGGGTAGCTATGGGGGAACACTTTGAAGAAGCAAATTTGATTTTTTTCCTCTTCAGGATAAAATTAGTATTTTGCAGATGACTGTTGTAGGTATAGCATAATCACTACTGTGGTTCAGTGGATAGAGTGCTGGAGTTCAAATTCAGCCTCAAACACTTACTAACCCTATGACCCTGGGCAAGTCATTTAACCTGTTTGCCTCAGTTCCTCAACTGTAAAATGAGTTGTTATTGTTTTACTATAGTTATTATTCTTTAGCTTCCCATCATAGTCCCAGTTCAGGGTCATTGCAACTCTTACTCTTGAAAGGATGGCAAGGTGAGCAAAAATTAATAGGCACTAAGTATAAGTGGAAAACAAGTAGGGGTTTTCATTCCTGCTGAAGAGCTGCATTTTTTCCTTATTTTTTGGTTTGCAAATGAAGGCACATATTTCAAAGATTTAGCTATTGCTCACATTCTTGCCTTCTTTGTGTACTTAGAGGAATGGCATTCACTAGCACATATTTCATAATCTAAATCATTGCAACAAACAATTCCATTAAACCAAAAATTCTCTATCTTGTACTAGACCAGAGGCAGGGTAGAAGACATAGGGACAGCCTTAGAGTCAGGAAGACCAGGGTTTGAATCCTGCCTCTGACACAAACTGTCTACAGATATGTGCACAGGCAAATCACATCATCTCTCATGGTCCCAGGCAATTCTCTAAGACAGTAAATGAAAAGAGGAGCTGCCAGTTTACATTAGGATAGAATGTTGGACCTGGAGTCAGGAAAAACTGAGTTCAAATCCAACCTCAGAGATTTTCTAGCTATAGGAATTTGGACAGGTCATTTAACCATTATTCGCCTCAGTTTCCTCAACTGTAAACTGGGGATAATAACAGTACTACTTCTAGGGTTGTTGTGAGTCTCAGATGAGACTATGTTTATAAAGCACTTGGCACTGTCCCTGGCATATAGTAGGTGCGATATAAACCACACCCTCCACTAGGGTAGAATGTAAGTTCTTTGAGGGCAGGGACTGGTTTGGTTTTTTGTTTGTTTGTTTTGTATCTCCACCACTTAGCACACTACCTAGCATATAGCAGGTACTAAAAAAATATTCTTGCTGAATCCTTGCTCTGAATGGTAAAAAGAGTCCTGGAATTGGAATTAGCAGAGCTGTGTCTGAATCCTTGGACTCCCACTTAACCAGATATCTTACCTAGGGCAAATCGCAACCTCTCTGGACCATAATTTTCCCACCTCTTAAATAGGAAGAATGATACTTATACTAGAGAATAGAAATTATTTCAGAAGGAGACATGGTCAAGCAGGACAGTTTTGGAATTAACATGTTGGACTTATTATGTTCTTTTTAAAAATGAAAGCCATTTATTGTAGATATCCATAGTTTTACATACAATTTTGTTTTTCTGATATGTGTATGAATTTTGTCAACCAAAGAATAACAACAACAAAGAAAAAATTTAAAATAAATATTTGTTTCAGAGACCAGTTTGGGAAGCTACAACTAAGGAGTTCTGTCAAATTTGTCAAGCATAATGAGAATAATCCAAAAGTTGCCTTTATACTGAGACACTTGATTGTTTGGGAATAAAATCTGATGATCAAGTTTAAAAAATAATAATACTGTATTACATAACTTAGCTGTTGTGGGGATCTACAGGCAAGTAAATTGGGTAGAAATGTCAACTATTCTCTTTTGTTCTCCCTCTCTCTTTCTTGTTCTCTCTTGCTCTCTCTCTCTCTCTCTCTCTCTCTCTCTCTCTCTCTCTCTCTCTTTCTCTCTCTCTCTCTCCCCCTGTCTCTCTCCTTCCCTCCCTCCCTCTCTCTGTCTTCTCAAACTCAGCAGAGTGTTAGTCAATTTATCAAGTGCAAATGAAGGGGACTAGGAAATATGGCAGAATGTTGGTCAACAGGGGTAATCAGACTTCTTGAACTATCTATTTGCACACAAAGAAGCACCAGCAACATGCTCTGGGAACTCTTTTCCAGAGTGTTATGAATGGTTCTGCATCAATGCCAGAACACAAGGTGGAATTCATTTTCTTGGTGTCCTTCAGATTTCTCTGTAGGATACTATAGATTTCTTTGGCTCAATGAAATAACAGGCCATATTCAAATCATTTTTTTGAATGGTGCCCTTTCCAGCCATGAAAATAAGTGCAATCTCACATGCCCAAGGCAGGCCTAAAAGGAATCAGGGACTGGATTTAATGAAAATAGGTCATCTGGTTCAAGAGAAATTTAATATACTCAGTCCCTTCTCTCCAGTTCTGACCCCCTTTCCTGGAAGGATTAGAGCAATTTAACTCTTTTTTTTTCCACATTCTTTGCCTATAAAATCCTATCTAGCTTTTAGGTCCCAGATCAAAGTCTATCTCCTCCAATGCAGCTTCCCTTATACCCACAGCTAGAAATAGCCTTTTCCCCACCAGAACTTTCATAATACTTTGTACTTCTCATTTTCTATTTTGTATTAAAATTGGTGTGTGTGTGTGTGTGTGTGTGTGTGTGTGTGTGTGTGTGTGTGTGTGTGCTATATCCCTATCCTAAAAGATAAAAAATCCTCAATGTTAAGGACAATGTTCTTTTTAAAATACATTTTTACTGGGGAGGCAGAGCCAAGATGGAGGAGTAATGGCAGGGACTCATCTGAGCTCTCCCCCCAGCCCTTCCAAATACATTTTGAAATGACTCTATAAAAATTCTAGAGCAGCAGAACCTGCAAAAAACAGCTAAACAAATTTCCAGCCCAACTTGGGAGGTCGGCAGGAAAGGTCTGCCGCACCGGTGTGGAGTTCAGTGACACTGCATGAGGACAGACTAAGCTCAATAAACCAGGAGCTATTCTCAGGGTGACTGAACCACTGTCAGACCTACATGAGAGTGGAGCACAGCACAGGACATGCCAGCATAGCCCCAGCCCCAGTGAACTAGGAGCATGCCTTGGGAGTGACTGAATCAGCAACAGCAGCTTCTGGAGCTCTCAACCAACAGACAGTAAGGGGGTCAAACAACTGATCAGAAGGAGATTACAGGGGTCTTTTTGCTAGCAGTGAGGCAGAACTCTGTTGCTTTGCTCATATTCAGATCTGGGTCACAGTCCTGGGTAGCAATTTCAGGGCATATCAGAGCTTGCAGCCACAGTGGAGTGGGGGCTCTCCTTAAAGTTACAGGGCAGAAAAGAGTGCTTATGGTCAATCACAGATCAGAGAACAGGCCAGGAGACTAGTAAACACCTCTCCTTAGATCATACCCCTTTGGAAGAACTGAAAATTTACAGATGTCTAGATATCTCTGAAAACAACTGCAAAAAACCCCTGAAGCTTGGGACAGTGTGCTTTCTACTCTGGAAGCAGAGCCCTACTTTAACAAAGACTTAAAGGTCAAGAAATAGGCTACAAAAATGAGCAAACAAGCCAATGTAACCAAGATCAAGAGGGAGGTGGGAAATTGGGAAAGAATTTTTACAACCTATGTCTCTGATAAAGGACTCATTTCTAAAATATACAGAGAATTGAGTTAAATCTATAAGAATACAAGTCATTCCCCAATTGATAAATGGTCAAAGGATATGAACAGGCAGTTTTCAGAGAAAGAAGTTAAAGATATCTATAAGCATATGAAGAAATGCTCTAAATCACTATTGATTAGAGAAATGCAAATCAAAACAACTCTGAGGTACCACATCTCTTCAGTCAGATTGGCTAAGGTGACAAAACAGGAAAATGACAAATGCTGGAGAGGATGTGGGCAAATTGGAACACTAATGCATTGCTGGTGGAGTTGTGAACTTATCCAATCATTCTGGAGAGCAATCTGGAATTATGCCCAAAGGGCTATAAATAATTTCATACCCTTTGACCCAGCAATACCACTTTTAGGGTTATATCCCAAAGAGATCATAGAAGAGGGAGGAAGACCCATATGTACAAAAATATTTATAGCAGTTCTTTTTATGGTTGCAAAGAATTAGAAACTAAAGGGGTGCCCATGAATTGGGGAATAGCTAAACAAGTTGTGGTATATACATGTAATTGAATATTATTGTGCTATAAGAAATGAGGAGGAGACAATTTTCATATTTACCTGGAGAGGCTTATACAAACTGATGCTGAGTGAGAAGAGTAGAACCAGGAGAAATTTATATACAATCACAGACACAACATATGTGTGATGACCAACTATAACAGACTGGACTCTTCTCAGCAATGCAGTGATATGTCAATCCCGAAAGACTCATGAAGAAGAGAGATGCCTACATCCAGAGAAATAACTAGAAAGAACTGAGCTTGAATCCTGATGGAAGCAAACTAATTGATCTTTTTCTTTTCATTGTTTGGTTTTATTTCTTCTTTACCATTTTTCATCCCATCTAGTACAATACACCATTGTAACTTGGCTAATGTCTATTGTGAAAGTATTTGCAGATCCTATACTGACTATATGCCTTCATGGGGGGTAGGGCGAGGGAGGGAAGGGAAATTTAAAAATTAAGGAACTATGGAATTGAATCTTGTAAACTAAAAATAAACAAATTTTTTAAAAATGAGCGAACAAAAGAAAAACATTCTGAATGAAAAAATAGAAGACAATGTGAAATATCTCATTGGAAAAACAATTGACCTGGAAAATAGATCCAGGAGAAACAAAATTGAAAGAATCCACAGATCACCTCCTGAAAGAGATCCCAAAATTAAAACTCCCAGGAATATTATAACCAAATTTCAGAGTTCCCAGGGAAAGGAGAAAATATTGTAAATAGCCAGAAAGAAATAATTCAAGTGTCATGGAACCACAGTCATGATAACCCAAGATTTAGCAGCTTCTACATTAAAGGATCTGAGGTTGGGGCGCGGAGCCAAGATGGAGTAGAAACAGCTCATCCAAGCCACTCTGCCCCCAGATCCCCCCCAAACTATGTAAAAGGGGACTCTGAACAACTTCTGGAGCCCCAGCACCCACAGAACAACACAGAGAAGCTAACCTCCCACTGAGGACAGCCCAGCAGCCCTGCAGGAAGGACCAGCGCGGTCTGGGAGCCGGCAGCACTGCAGGAGCAGAGCCCAGGTCCCCTTGAGCTGAGGTTTTAGCTCCAGGGCAGCAGGGCCAGCAGCCAGCTGGAGGAACCCCAGAACACCAGCAGCTGTGGAGATTCCAGAATTATCAACATAGACATGCCTAGGACAAAGTAAGAGGTTAGTGTCCTATGGACCTTGGGACCAGTATTTGGGGAATGCCTCAGCTTCCTCCCCTGGAGGCTAGAAGCCACTGAGGAGACATGCCATTTTGTAGTTTTCAGAGGCAGCTCCAGCTCCTGGCCTGCATACTAACTGTAGGTAGATCCAGCGATCAGTCTTGGGGGGTAATTGCTCTTTCTGTAACCTCCCTGGATCTGGATTGTGATCTGGGGTGGAAGTCTTGGGTGGGTTTACAGCTTACCAGAAACGGAAGTTGCCCCCCACACGTTCGGGATGAAAATTCCTCTATCTGGCCTTAAAGCCATAGTGTGGCAACAAGCCCAAAAGTCAAGTAATTAAGTGGCAACATGCCAAGGCAAAGGAAACAGAAGAACGCAACCCTAGACTCCTATTTTGGGGGCATAGAGCGGGAAAAGGACTATGAGGTCAAAAGTCCTGCTCCAAAAGCCCCAGGGGAAAACATGAGCTGGTTGCAGGCCATAGAGGACCTTAAGAAGGACTTTAAAAATCAAATAAGAGAAGTGGAGGAAAAATTGGAAAGAGAAATGAGAAGGATGCAGGAAAAGTATGAAATGAGGGTCAACAGCCTGACTGAGGAAAACAACACCTTAAAAAATAGACTAACTCAAATGGCAAAGGAGGCCCAAAAGGGCAATGAGGAGAAGAATGCCTTAAAAAGTCGAATTTGCCAGATGGAAAAAGAATCTCAAAAGTTCACTGAGGAGATTCATTCCTTCAGAGTTAGACTGGAGCAAATGGAAGCTAATGACTTTATGGGAAATCAAGATGCTGTTAAGCAGATCCAAACAAATGAAAGATTAGAAGGCAATGTGAAATATCTCATGGGAAAAACCACTGACCTGGAAAATAGATCCAGGAGAGACAATTTAAAAATTATTGGACTACCTGAAAGCCATGATCAAAGAAAGAACCTAGAAATCAGCCTTCAAGAAATTCTCAAGGAAAATTGCCCTGATGTTTTAGACCCAGAGGGCAAAATAGAGGTTGAAAGAATCCACAGATCACCTCCTGAAAAAGATCCCAAAAAGAAAACTCCCAGGAATATTATAGCCAGGTTCCAGAATCCCCAGATCAAGGAGAAAATACTACAAGCAGCCAGGAAGAAACAATTTCAATATTGTGGAAACACAATCAGAGTAGCACAGGACCTGGCAGCTTCTACACTGAGGGATCGAAGGGCATGGAATATGATATTCCAGAGGGCAAAAGAACTGGGAATGAACCCAAGGGTCACCTACCCAGCAAAACTGAGTATTTTGTTTCAGGGGAAAATATGGTCATTCAGTGGAATAGAGGACTTTCAAGCATTCTTGAGGAAAAAACCAGAATTGAATAGAAAATTTGACATCCAGACACAAGAAGGAAGAGATGCCTGAGAAGGTAATCAGGGAAAAGAAATCAAAAGGAACTTATCAAAGTTGAACTATTTACATTCCTATATGGAAAAGTAATAATTGTGACTGATGATATCTTTCTCACTATGAAAATAATGGAAGAAGGGTGTGTAGTCATATGAATACATATGTGAATGTGTGTGTATATGGTTACATTTATATATGGATAGAGGGCATAGGTTGAATTTGTTGGGAAGGGAGAATACTCAAGGGATGAAATTATGAGGTGAGAGAGGAAAGTGGCAAGAGGAGATGGGGAGAGACAGGGTAGGGTAAACTATCTCATGTAGAAGAAGAAAGGGGAAGTGGTTGCAAGGGAGGAGGAGAATAGGAAGGAAAAAAAGTCAAAACCACATTCTCATTGAATTTGGTTCAGTGAGAGAATGACATACATACTAAATGGGATATCTCATCCTGCAGGAGAATAGGGGGAAGGGGGATGAGAGGAGGGATGATGAATGGGAGGGCATCCTTGGGGGGAGGGGAGGTTGGAAGTACCCAATATAGAAGAGGGACAGGATCATTTAGGGAATGGACCAGGTGAGGGGTGGGATGAGTGGGAGGGAATTATAAGCAGCCCTGTACAATATATCTACTATGATAATGTTTTGCATAGCTAGACATGTACAACATATACTGAATCACTTATCTCCCCAGAGGGAATGGGTGACAATGGAGGAAGGAGATGGATCTGAAATTTGAGGTCTTAACATTAAATGTTTCAAATATATATAAATACTATTATTAATACTCTTTTGCTTATAATTGGGAGACAAGATGTGCAGGCATTGGGACACAAAGATTCACCTTCCTCTAATGGAAAAGTCGAAGAGGGTATGGGAGAAGGTATGGGAGAGAGCAGATTGGAGGAAGCAATATCTTGTGGGACTGCTATTCTGGGAGGTTGGGTAGGGGAATAATGGGGGGAAAATGATTGTAACTCAAAATCTGGTGGAAATGAATGATGTAAAACAGAAGTTAATAAAGCATTTGTTTAAAAAAAAAGGATCTGAGGTTTAGAATATGATGTTCTAGAGGGCAAAGAAGCTAATATTACATGGGGCGGCTAGGTAGCGCAGTCAGTAGAGCGTCGGCCCTGGAGTCAGAAGGACCTGAGTTTAGATCCGGCCTCAGACACTTAACACCCACAAACAAAGAAAAACCTATCCGTGTGACCTTGGGCAAGTTACTTAACCCCAATTGCCCTCCAAAAAGAAAAAAAAAAGAAGCTAATATTACAACCAAGAATCACCTACCCAGAAAAACTGAGTGTAATTCTTGGGCGAAGGGGAGAATATGGACATTCATTGAGACAGGATTTTCAAGCATTTTTGATGAAAAGATCAAAGCTGAAAAGAAATTCTGTAGAGCAATTTGGAACTATGCCCAAAGGGCTATAAAAAGATGCATATCCTTTGACCTAGCAACTAGGTCTGTTTCCTAAAAGAGAAAAGGCAAAAAGGGAAAGGACTTATATATACAAAAATAGCAGCTTATTCAATTCAATTTACCAAGTGTTTAAGAGCCTATTATATATTAGCTAAGGATGGCTAGACAGTGTAGTGGACAGAGCTGTGGGTTTGGTATCAGGAAGACTCCTCTTCCTGAGTTCAAATCTAGCTTCAAATACTGTGTGACCCTGGGTGAGTCACTTAATCCTGTTTGCCTCCATTTCCTTATCAGTAAAACAAGCTGGAGAAGGAAATGGCAAACCATTTCAGCTTCTTTGCCAAGAAAATCCCACATAGGGTTACAAAGATCCAGACACAACTAAAACAACACAAAACCATAAAATTTTGCAGAGCACTCAATTACCTCTAGTTCAAATATAAAAATCATTTATAAAAATATAAAAATCATTTGTTTGATGTTCAAAGCCCTTTATAACTTCCTCCCCACTCCTAACCTTTCCAGTCTACTTAACCACATACACACCCACCCAATATTGTGCCATCCAGTGACAATGGCACTCCTTGATATTCTTCAAAGGTCACCTCATCTCTCAATGCCAGGCATTTTCACTTGCTGTCCCATATTCTCAGACTGCTCTCCCTCCTCATCTCTGATCCTGCTTTCCTTGGCTCTAAGCAAAAATCCTACCTTCAACAGTAAGCCTTTCCCTATCCCTCTTAATTTTAGTGCCTCCCTTCTGTTGATTATTTCCAGTCCATCCTGTACATAGCTTGTTTGTACGTAGTTGTTTACATGTTGTCTCCCCCGTTAGACTGTAAGTTCCTTAATAATAGGAAATATCTTTTGTTCTTTTCTGTAGCCTCAGTGCTTAGTCCAATTGCTTGGAATATACGTTTTCATTATAATACATGTTTATTGACTGACTGTGAGGTAGGTATTGCACATATTATTTTCTCAGCTGTACAGCAAAGTGGAGGTACTTTACTTGCAGGTACAAAACTAGGAAGTGTCAGAGCTGGGACTTAAATAAAGGTCTTGATTCAAAATAACTAAGTGAATGAGGAACATTTATTAGATACTTGATATTTGCAAAACATCTTCATAAGATTTCAGGGAACTAGGTTGGAAAGAAAGTTGATGCTGGAGGGATGGGAGGTAGGCAGAGTGCTGCTATTCCAAGGTTTTTGGTTTTGCCCGACTGCAAAAAAAAGTTGGTATTTGGCATTGGTGGTAACAAGGATGGTACTCTCCTCTCCATGAGGGATGTTCCCTTGGATAATAGCTGCCAAGGCCAGTGTGGAAGCAGGGTTGATTAGGGGAGAGGAATACTGCAATCTTCAGGAATCTATCTAGTGACCTTTCTATTGGATCATTTTGATTCAGGATATGATACCTCAGTGCCCTTATTTCATTCATTTCTTTACATCAGGATTTCTCTATATCTTCACCCATCATTTATTCCTTCCCTCCTTTCCAAGGAACAAGATTCCATATATACCCATATAGTGTGCATATACCTCCATATACATATAACCAGTTGTTGTTCAGTCATTTCAGTGGTTCCTGACTCTTTGTGAAATGACTGGACATACCAGTAGTATTGTACTGGTAAATATTTACTCACCTGCTCTCTTATATGTATATGTATGTGTATGTGTGCATTGTATGTATATGCATGTGTATATGTGTGTATACATATGTGTATATTTATACATATGTACAACACACATGCATCCACATGTATATAAGTATGTGTGTACACATATACCTATATACACACACATATATACACATACACAAACATATATATGTATATATGTAAACAAACATATATATGCCTGATGCAGTTTAAAGTTTAATCTGTATTATTAATATTTTCTTCATCATTTGTGTAAGCCTAGAAATCAATAAAATAATAAATCAAGCCCTGATTTTTAGTGTTTACCAATTTCTGAGATATAAATGCTTACATTGAGAATTTAACAATTGATTCTCAATATCCAGTTTTAAGCCAACTTCAAGACATTCCCATACCTAACTCTCCAATCTCTTCTAGGATTTTGCAATATTAAGTATTCTTTCTTTCTTTTTTAATCTTTCATCTTTCCCTTTCCGTTGAATCCTAATCTTCTTGCCCTTGGTTCCTGCACTTCTTGCCATATTCTCTCCTTTTCACCACCTGCAATTTGGCTTCTAACCTCCCCACTCTGTTGAAAGCATTTTCTTTAAGACATGTTGCAAGTCCACTTTTACAGCTGTGAAAATAGGAGGCTGGGGAAAGTGAAATGAGTTGCTAAAGGTAATATGGTTTATGGAAGAAACTGAACAAAAACTCAGGTCTCCCAGATCTTGGTCTGCTGATCATTCTAGAAAAAACAACTGCTCTGGAGCTGTAGTATTTGGATTCTAATCATGCCTCTGTCACACAATATTTGTGTGATCTCAAACAAGTCCTTTAACCTCTCTAGTCCTCAGCTTCCTTATCTACAAAGTGAAAGAACTGGACTAGCTGGCCTATGGTCCCTTCTAGTTCTAGGTCTACAATCTTATGATGCTGCTCAGATCTGCTTTATTCAGTATGAATTATTCAAATTCTCCTCTCATGTTGAAAATTAATCTTTCCACCATTTGTAATTTATGATTGCTAACTTTGCAGAATGTTATTTTGAGGTACAAAATAACATGTCATTTCCTATCTTTTTGGAATTTCATATTCTAGCATTATTTTTCCTTTTATAATGGTCAAGAAATACTTGTGCCATCTAGATTGTAGGCCCTTGATGTGTGAGTCTGTCTTTCTAGCTGCTTGCAAAATTCTTTTTTTTTTTAATGTTTCAAATCTGGAACTTGGCCACTATGTTTATCAGTGAGTCAGATTTCAGGCTCCTCTCCACCAGCATTATATGGAGTCTGTCAATCTGTACTTTGCCTTCTGTTTCCACTATTTCTAGGTTGTTATTTTATGGTTTTTTTTCCTGAGGTTTAACATGAAAACATTTTGTTTTTTTGAGAGATGAATAATTATCAGATTTTCTTGCCAAAATCTGTCTTTAAGGTCAATGTTTTTTGCTTATATGAAACACAAGTATTCCCCCCCCACAAAATCTGTGGTCTTCTGCCTTTGCTCTAATATTTCATTTTAGCTTAAATTTTTTGCATTTAGATTCTAAAATTTTTTATATAAGAGCATCTATGATTTTATTAAAATGTTTGTTGTTATCAAATCTTTTAAAATCTTTTTTAAAGCTCTCATTTCACTCACTGTCTTCTCCCTTAATTTTTTATTAAGCTTTTTAACCACTCTGTGATTCCTTATTAGCTACTCAAATTTCTTGGGTTCAATCATAGTGAATGCAATATCCTCTCCCAACTCCACTCCCCCTATGTTTTTGAAATTTCTCTTCATATTATTCTAATTCATAATTATATTTTCACTGTATTATGAAGGGTTTTTTTACTCATTTTGTAAATTTCTTTGGTTTTCCTAAGGGATTTTTCTTATGGTGATTACATTCCTCTCTTTCCCCTTCCCCTATTTTTTGCTGTTTTGCTTTACTTGACTTAGTATAATCTCACTGTTTTGAGGTGATTAATAATAATTATGCCTTACTATAGTTATTCAAGTTTTGAAAAGAGCTTTATTTTCTTTACCTCATATTATTTTCCCATTTTACAAGCAAGTATATTGTGATTCAGGTTAAGCGACCTACCCAGGTCACATGACCAGCAAGCATATTTAAAAGGTTTTGAACTCAGGCCTCCCTAATTCCAATTCTAATACTCTATCCATTATATTACATTACCTCATTCAAAAGAAACTGTAGCTGTTTATTCATAAGAGCTTCACAGAATTTTACTCACTTGCCCTTCTCATTAAGATCCATGCTTTATTAAAAGTGGGTCATTCGGGGCAGCTAGGTGGCGCAGTGAATAGAGCGCCGGCCTTGGAGTCAGAAGGACTTGAGTTCGGAGCCGGCCTCCGACACTTAATCCACACAAACAAAAACCTAGCCGTGTAACCTTGGGCAAGTTACTTAACCCCAATTGCCCTAAAGGGGCGGCTAGGTACAGTGAGTAAGAGCGCTGGCCTCGGAGTTGGGATGACCCGAGATCAGATCCGGCCTCAGAAAATGAGCACCCACGCATAAATAATGACTAGCCGTGTAACCTTGAGCAAGTTACTTAACCCCAATTGCTTTAAAAAAAAAAAGTGGGTCATTCAGCAAAATTACCTTTATTCTTGTATTCCTCAAGTATTCTTGCATGATTTTTACATATGCATGTAGAACACTTTCCTGAAAAAAAGGTATTTAAGGTGATGCATTATTTTATGTGGTTTTTGCCAAACTATGCAGTGGGCCAAAACTGCATGCCACTTGTTTTACTAAGGCCCTGAGCTAAGAATGGTTTTTACATTGTTAAATTTAGTGTTATAATATTTTAATTTTTTTTAAAAATTTCTTATCTCAGAGGCCATACAGAAAGAAGCAGTGGTTTAGGTTTGGCCCTCAAGCTGTAGTTCATCTACCCCTGCTGTGGGGTATCACATGCTGTTCGATAATCCAAAAACAGTAAGCTCAGTGAGACATAAAATTCTTTGGACTTTTCAGCAAAACATGATATTTTAAGGAAGTCTACAGTAGAAAATCATTTGTTAAAGCCTTCTCTACTCATACATTATTGAATGATGGTCTTCATGTATGTCCATATTATTCTGATAAAGATGTTTTAGAGATGAAAATGTAGGTATGCAGGTGGCATTTGTTGATATTTTCTCAATTTTCTTCTGGGAGGGGGGAGAATGAGGGTAATATTAATATCTGATTTTCCCTACAGATTTGTTCTTATCTCCTTTTATTTATCTTGAGAGAATGAACTCAAAATTCTATTACCTCCATCATGGATAATCCTCCTCCGTGGATATTTGGTCTTGACCAGCTTTGTTTTCTTCTTTTTCCTTACTAATTAGTTTATTTTTAGTTTTCAACATTTACAGCCACAAGATTTTGAGTTCCAAATTTTCTCACCATCTCTTCCTGCCCCCTAATCCAAGATAGCATACATTCTGATTACCCCTTCCCTGAATCTGTCCTCTTTTCTATCATACTAGCCCCTTTCTCTTATCCCCTAACCCTGTATTTTCTTGTAGGGCTAGACAGATTTCTATAACCCATTCGCTGTATGTCTTATTTCCGAGTTGCATGTAAAAACAATTTTTAACATTTGTTTTTAAAACTTTGAATTTCAAATTCTATTCCTTACTCCCTCCCTACCCACCCCCATTTTGAAGGCAAGCAATTCAATATAGGTTATACATGTGTAGTCATGAAAAACACTTCCATAGCAGTCATATTGTTAAAGATTAACTATATTTCCCTCCATCCTATGCTTCCCCCCATTAATTCAATTCTCTCCTTTGACCCTGTCCCTCCTCAAAAGCGTTTGCTTCCAATTACCTCTTAATCCCATTTTCCCTCCCTTCTATCATCCTCTCTTATCCCCTTACCCCCTACTTTATTGTAGGGTAAGATAGATTTTCAGACCCAATTGAGTGTGTGTGTGTGTGTGTGTGTGTGTGTGTGTGTGTGTGTGTGTGTGTGTATTCACTCCAACTACCCTAATGCTGAGAAAACCCTCATGAGCTGCAAATATCATCTTTCCATGTAGGAATGCAAACATTTCAACTTTAATAAGTCCCTTGTGTTTTCTCTTTCCTATTTACCTTTTTATGCTTCTCTTGATTCTTGTATTTGAAAGTCAAATTTTCTATTCAGCTCTGGTCTTTTCATCAAGAATGTTTGAAAGTAAGGGGCAGTGAATAGAGCACTGGCCCTGGAGTTAGGACGACTTGAGTTCAAATCTGGCCTCAGACAATTAACACAAAAACTAGCTGTGTGACCTTGGGCAAGTCACTTAACCCCAAATGCCTTGCCTTCCCCCCTCCAAAAAAATTTTAAAAAGAAAAGAATGCTTGAAAGTCCTCTCTTTCATTGGATACTTATTTTGCCCTGAAGTATTATACTCAGTTTTTCTGGGTAGGTGATTCTTGGTTTTAATCCTAGCTCCTTTGACCTCCAGAACATCATTTTCCAAGCCCTCTGATCCATTAAGGTAGAAGCTGCTAGATTTCATGTTATCCTGATTGTGTTTCCACAGTACTCAAATTGTTTCTTTCTGGCTGCTTGAAATATTTTCTCCTTGGCCTGGGAACTCTGAAATTTGGCCATAATATTGCTAGGAGCTTTCCTTTTGGGATCTCTTTCAAGAGGTGATTAGTGGATTCTTTCAATTTCTACTTTACCCTCTGGTTATAGAATATAAGGGCAATTTTCCCGGTAATTTCTTGCCTAGGCTCTTTTTTGATCACGGCCTTCAGGTAGTGAAATAATTTTTAAATCATCTCTCCTGTATCTATTTTCCAGGTCAATTGTTTTTCCAATGAGATATTTCACATTGTCTTCTATTTTTTTCATTATTTTGGTTTTGTTTAAGAATTTCTTGATTTCTCATAAAGCCATTAGCTTCTATTTGCTCCATTTTAATTTTGAAGGAATCATTTTCTTCAGTGAGCTTTTGGATCTCCTTTTCCATTTGGCCAATTGTGCTTTTTAAGGCCTTCTTCTCATTGACTTTTTGGATCTCTTTTGCCATTTGGGTTAGTCTATTTTTTAAGGTGTTACTTTCTTCAGAATTTTTTGTGTGTCTCCTTTAGCAAGTGGTTGACCCATTTTTCATGATTTTCTTATATCACTCTGATTTCTTTTCCCTATTTTTCCTCTACTTCTCTTACTTGATTTTCAAAATCCTTTTTGAACTCCTCCATGGCCTGTGACCAATTAATATTTTTCTTGGAGGCTTTTGATATCTTTGTTTACTTCTTCTAGTTGTATGTTTTGATCTTCTTTGTCACCAAAATAAGATTCTATATTCTGATTTTTTTCTTCTTCTGCTTACTCATTTTCTCAAACAAATTACTTGACTTTTTCTCTCTTTGTCAAGGTAGTACTCTGCATCCAGTGTGGGTGGAGAGTGTACTCTCTCAAGTTTCAGGGGTTTTGTGCAGCTCTTCAAACCAAGACCACCACCCAGGACTTGACCGAAATCAAAGCATGGGCAAAGGAAGAGAATCCTGCTCAGTGCCAGCACAGAGATCCTTGCAATCCCCTTCTGATTAGCAACTCAATCCCCCACCCTCTGTCAAACAACAGCCCTGGAAGCAGCCACTCTTGCCCCCCCCCCCACCACCCCAGGGCTGAAGCTTGACCATGCTCCCCTCTCACACAGATCTGACAGGCTTTTCCTACTCGCCTTCTTAAGTTATCTTTGGAATTGAGAAGTTGTCTTTTGGGGTTGAGAAGTCTAGAAACCACTGCAGTTGCCAGTGATTCAGTTCCCTGAGACTGTTCCCACCTGTTGGTGCCAGTACAGCCCAAGCTGGACTGTGCTCTTCTCCCAGCCTGGTGCACCAGACCTTTTCTGTTGATCTTCCAGATTGTCTTGGACTAGACATTCGTTTTACTCTGTCATTTTGTGCATTCTGCTGCTCTAGAATTTATTTAGAGTCATTTTTACAGGTATTTGGATGGGTTTGGGGGAGAGCTCAAGCAAGTCCCTGCTTTTACTCTACCATCTTGACTCTGCCCCCTGATTTCTTTTTTGTTATTTTTAACATAGTGTATCAGAAACATTAGTATTCAATCTAAACATGGTGGTTCTGATATTATTTAGGGTAAAAACAGTTTCCTATTTTACTCTCAATAAGCTTTTCTATTTTTTATATGCTTTTTATTCTCCTTGTTCAATCCCTAAATACTTCTAGAAAGCATTGTCAATTGCGATCAGACTTTCTCTAAATTTATTAATATCTTTTTTTTTTTTTGCTTTTTGGAGGGCAACTGGGGCCAAGTGACTTGTCTAAAGTCACATGACTAGTTTTTGTGTTAAGTGTATGAGGCTGGATTTGAATTCGGGTCCTCCTGACTCCAGGGCTGGCACTTTATTCACTGCACCACCTAGCCACCCCAATTTATTAATATCTTAAATAGCATAATTATTCTTAGAAAATTTCAAAGAATTCATTTTGAAATTTTATATGCCTCTGTGGGGGAAGTAATTTATAAAAAAGCTCCACCAGTTTTTACTCTGAACGTGGCTTATTTAAATTATTAATGATTATGTCAATTTGGGTACTTCATTTTTAAAAATAGATAATCATATAATTCCTTTAAGTTTTCTAAGACCATAATTATTTGCAATATGACCCAATGATAATCTTAATTTTTAAAAATTAGTATCTTTCCTTCTTAAAATTTGCAATGTCATTAATTTATTTTTCTCTCCTTTTCATTGTTCATTAAATGTTTTTTGATTTTGTAGAGCTTTTTAATTTTAAAAACTTTAAGAAGTTTTTAATAGCTTCTGGTTTTATTTTATAATTCATTTGTTCTTTCTTTCCTGTTCTATTCATTTCTGCTCCATCTTATCTTTCTAATATGTATTTTAAATCATTCTTTGGATTTAAACATTCTGCATCTTTTTTTATTAAATGCATTGATATCAAAGGCTTTTATTTCTTGTTGTATTTTATAACTCTTTTAATGGAAAATTACAGAGCATTTGCATTTATTGTTATATGCAATACATTTGCTGTGTTTTCTGTTACTCTTGCTATTGCTTAGAAAAAATCATTGCTATCTTAATTTTTACCTATTTCAATGACTAAATTTGAAATGAAACATATGAGAGACTATGTGGCATGATAGGGATCTGCCTAATAAGTTAAGACTTTGGTTCATATTCTGCCTTTGACCTGTGTGAGATGCATAACTCTAGGGAAAATATTTAGTTTTTCAATGCTCCCGAGCAATTCACTGAGAAATAGGTGCCAATCAGTACTGGTAGGAGATCCCTCCACCTCTGAAATCACAGGTTATAAACAAACAAATAAATAGAAAAACAAATGAAATACTAAAGAGATATGTAGATTAATGAATAAATAAAAGTAATAGTTTTAGACCATAATTCTGATAAGTCCTTAAGAATTAACCCCCTTTTTATTATATTTAGGAATTTTGCCTTTGGGTTTGTAAGTTCTTTTCTCTTTTCCTCCTCTACTTAAAAAAGGTACACTGTATTAAACATAATTTTTTTAGTATAGTTATATGCATTTTAGCATTTCTCCTTTATGCTAATTATAATATGCATTTTAACTCAAACTGAAATTTAAATGTTACTATTAGAAAAGATAATATGTTTCATTCTTACAATTATTTCTGTATATGCATTTGTATTATACATTAAGGTTAAAGCATGAGTTAAAGTATAAGCCTAACTTATTTTGTTGTTCTTAGGAACTCATTCAATCAGTCAAAGCTTCCTCCCAGATTGCTTACAGCAATCTCTTAAGGTTGCAGACCTCAATTTTTACTAGAGTCTTTTTTGTTCTTTAAAGGTATTCTATTATTTTCCAGTAATATGGACCTTTTGTGAGTTGTGTTATTTGGTTATCAAATTCTTTGTTTTAAAGACTTCATATATATTGATATACATATATACATATATGCATATATATATCAATAGATTAGTTTTATTGTTGTCCTTTTGTTTTTTTTAACATCAGATGATATTCCAATTGTTATTTTTAAATGTAGTTTATTTTTTCCTTCTCAAGGCTTATAGGATTTTTTTTTTTTCTGTTGTCCTTGTAATTTAGTAATTTAACCAGTATATGCTTTGGAGAATTGTAGTTAGAGGTCTTGTGTATTCTCTCTTCATATATCCATTTGCTGATTGTGTCAATTCTGGGAAGTTTTTTCTAATTAGTTCCTTGAATACGATGTTTAGGGTTCTTTTTCCTTCTTTAGTGCCTTCTGAGATCCAAATGAATTTGATTTTTCAGTTGTTGTTCCAAATGTGTTACTTTGTCCTGCATATCCATTAGTTGCTCTTGCAATTCTATTCTTTTCTAGACTTGTTTTGCAATTATCATGTTTTTGTCTACTTTCATTTATTCTGATATTTTCTGCTTTTTCCCCCCTGCATTTTTATAATTGTCGATTAAATTACAATTTCCTTTAAAGAAAAGTCTTCACCTTTTTCCTGTATGTGTTCAAATGTGTGTTTGTGCACATGTGTGTTATTGAATAGATGAAATGTTTGTTCAGGTGGCCTCTTGCCCATATTATTCCAACATCTTCCTAAGTCATCTACTTTCTTTCACTCTCTATATCTTTCATGCTGTTGCCAGATTCATCTATCTAAAACTCAGATGTGATCATGCCATTCTCCTGCTCAAACACATTTATTGGTTTCTCAATACATAGAGGTGTGTCTAAAATGTAATGATATGGTAGAAAGAGTGTTGGACTTGGAGTTGGGAAAACATTCTGCATCCAACACTTACTAGTTGAGTAATGACCATCAGTTCTTTCAGTGTCAGTTCTCCTATCTATCAAGTGGAATGATATCACCTATGGTGCTTGTTGTGTTAGTCATATAAGAAAATAAATGTAAAGTGCTTTGTGATCTTTGAAGAATTATATAAACATCAGTTATTGTTGGATGCTAAATATGAAATGAAGCCTCAGCTGCTTTACCTTGTTTTCAAAGTCCTTGTCAATTTCTGTTTCTAGTATCTTCCATCTCTCCTTCATATACCCTATACTCCAATAAAAACAGACTACTTGTTGCTCAGTGAGCGTGCTCTATACTTCATTCTCTTAATACATTTGCTTATTATGTATTATTACATTTCCTCTTCAGCTCTGTCTAGACAATTCCTGCCCCTCCTGTAATAACCAAATCAAATGCCACCTCCTTCAGGAAGCCTTCTTGGATTCCTCAAAATGGAAGTAATATTGTCTCTCTTTGAATTACCAAAGTACTATGTATTTCTCTTCTTACACTTATGAATTCTACTTTCTAACATAATCATCTACAAATCTTTTATTTTTCTGCTAAACAATAAGTCCCACAAAGAGAAGGACATTGACAAGGGCTGGATGGTCATTATTCAGAGGGCATCTGTCATGAGAGAATGTCATAAGAGTCTTTTCTATCTCCATGTCCCAGTTGGCCACTTGTTTGGAGTATATGCAGGTTCATTCCTAGTTGAGCTTCTAGCCTGCTGATGTAGACAAATGGGGTTGCTACAGGTTGAGAAAGTGATATTACTTGTGTTCCCCCATTGATTAATTTTGATGTCTCCTACAGGGTCTATATTCTTGATCTCTCTTTCTTTAGTGCTACTGCCACAAAAACAAGATTATGTCTAATAAATCAATGACTACTGATAATTCCATATTTGCTTGTTACCATGAATTCCTGCCATCCCACTGAAGGAAGGCATAGTTGCAACATTTTGAAAAATGCAAAAGAGAGAATGTGCAATGAAAACACACAGTCTTCAGTAAGCAAATCATTATTTTAATACGAGTGCACTTAATAACAATGGAGGAAAGGGCACAGGACTCTAGATCACTTATCACAGAAGCAACATACTCTTAAATGGGTTATTTCCCCCTTTTTTCCTGAGGTCACACTACTGGCCATTTTCTTTCCTCTCAACCCAAATATACAGGCTTCCTCTAAAGAGAATGTCTCTTTCCCTTCCTTATTTATTTGTTTGTTTATATGTCTCACTTTCACTGCCTTCCCTGCAGCCCTATAGCCCAATTTTTGGGTCCCTGGAGTGAGTTTTTTCTATTTTTAACAATTGTCCTCCTGCCCTTCCATCCACTTTTCTATGATCCAATAAATGTTTCACAGACAAATACAGCATCTGTGTCTTACACAGTGATGTTCCTCAGGGAATGGATTGTGTTCATGGGAACAGCTCTCTTGAGACTCATTAAAGGATGTGCTCATGACTTCCTTCAGCTTGAGGCAGTAAATCTAAGTGGAAGCCAGTCACTTGCAGATATATGATAATACAACCATGTATGTATGAGCATAACACAGCATTCACCATGCATTTTGCATATGATCTGAATCTGTCACACCATTTTGTATAACTTGCAGAATATAACCACTCAGAATAGAGAGGCATTGTATGACTTGTATTATCTCCATGTCCTTGTAGTTCACTAGATCTTCAAAAATCAATCTATTGGGTTAAAAAAAGGGGGAAGGCAGTCTAGCCAGCCGGTCATCTGTAAAATATATGACTACTGTAGTAGACCACAAGATCCATGTGAGACAACAATGTACTATGGATGCTAAAATAAAAAATTAATGGAATATTGTACTGCATTGAGAAAGACATAGAATCTATGAATAAAAAAGATAACAAAATCACTGCTTCGCTTACTTTCTCTTATTCAGATCACATCTGAAGTATTGTGTTAAGATCTTATAGATCTGTTTTAGATTTAACATTGCTAAATAGAATCTTCTCTCTAGGTCTTTTATTGTTGTGAGGCTACTCACTCTCTCACTACAAGACCAGTCTAATTCTTTTTATGATCAGAACTTTCCTGCATATCATGTCATTTTCTCTGTTATTTCTATCCTACAAATTGTCACAGAAGCAAAATCCCCCTAACCTTCCTCCCCTTCCCCAATAGTATTCCCATACATAAAAAGAATGTGCAATCAGATGTGCTGTACTAGACCAAAAAATCCAAGTCCCAAACCAATCAAACAAATAAATCAGAAGCAGGCAGAAAAATAGCAGTGTAGCAGAGGATCAAGTCAAGACAGAGGCTCAAGCTTTGGAGAGCTCTAACTAGTCCCCACTCTACCATTAATTAATTAACTCTGTGACTTTGGCTAAGACATTTCCCCTGACTTTAATTTCCTCATCCATAAAAAGACTTGAGTTGAAATAGTCCCTTCTAACCAAACATTTCCAGGATATCCTTATATTACACATCCAAATACATATACACATGTACCATTTGATTTGGATGTGCTTTCTCTCCTGACATCACCTATATAATTAGACTCACTGTTTCTTCTGCTGTACTTATGCAGCCTGGGTACAGCCTTCCCCCTTCCTTTTTTAGCTGTCCAAAATGATAAGCATTTTTGCCATTGATTCTGGTAAAATGGGCAAGGAGTATTATAAAGGAATGGAGATTGTGTTGAAATAAGGCATATAGAGCTTGCCAGGGAATCTCAGAATCCATTTAAACCTAAGCACCTTGAAGGCAGGAACTGTTTCTCCATTTTTTTATGCCAGGTGCCAAGCATGGTGCTTTGCATATGGCAAGTACTTGACAAATGCTTTTTGAATTAAATTGTCACTTCAAGCAGAAGACATGATGTTTATTTCGAGTTAATACACACTCTACCTGACATATGGCCCTAAAATAGTCTTATTTTTTTTATTTTTTGCCTTTTTTTTAGAGGGCAATTGGGGGTAAGTGACTTGCCCAAGGTCACATGGCTAGTTTTCGTGTTAAGTGTCTGAGGCCAGATTTGAACTCAGGTCCTCCTGACTCCAGGCCAGTGTTCTATTCACTGTGTCACCTAGCTGCCCCTAGAATAGTCTTATCAAATAGAAAAATGAAAGGAATAGATTATACAGGCACACAGGAAATAGAACATCATTTTTAAGTCTATACAATGTGATAATAATAATAATATATTTAAAATGTATGCCATTTTCACCCCCATTAGCTTATTTGATTCTCACAACAGCTCTTTTGGGGAGGGAGAGCATGCATTATTTTCTCTACTTTAAGGATGAGGACATTAAGGCTCAGAGGGAGACCTAAGACTCAGTCAGAAGACTTGAATAAGACTATCAATAAGCCCTGTTGTTTCTCCCTCTCTGACCTTAGTCAAATCTCTCTCTTTATTCCTCTGTAAAAAGAGGGGCTTGGAACAGTCTGATCACTGCTGTTCTTTCTAGTTCTAGATGTTATGTGGTTCTATGAAACGTGATAGTCTCAGTAGGTGATTTTTTTTTCTAGGCTGAGCTCTGAAACGTCAAAAGATAATTTGGGGGTTTTATTCCGGGAAACATTTTGTACTTAACCCATTGACTATGTTCTTTTCAGAGACCCAGGTACTGCATTTCAATGTGTAATCTCAACTGATTTTCCATGTTTTTCATATTTAAATTAGATCTTATAAGTAAATCAAATATTTTCACAGCGTTTGGCACCTTTGCTGTAATAGCGTAATTACCCGCTGTGCGCCTGCCGATGGATGCTGTGCCTGGGTATGCATAGCACTGTTGATGAGCAAGGATGAAAAGAAGACTTAACTGTGTGGCTGCTGGTCTAATGAGAATATCACCACTGGGGGCACCTTAGCTGAGCTGTCTGTCTCATTACCAGATTTGTGGGGAAGACCAAAATCAAAACAGCTAAGTTGCAGAATGTCAATTTCAAACCTGATTCTTTGGCTCTAAATCCAGTACCCTGGCCCCCAAAGCACTGTCTTCTCTACCCCACTGCCTCCCCCAGAACTGGATGGGAGTTCAGAAGTCATTTGGTCCAATTCCTACCTGGGCAGGAATGGTGCTGTATGATATCTCCAAAACTGGACTTGGTCTAGAACGATTGCTTTGCTTCTGTTTCAACTCTGGGGACAAACAGAGTAAGTTGCATCCCCCTTCTATGTGACAGAACATTAAGTATTTAAATACACTTATCACAATGCTTCTGAGTCCTCTTTATTTCAGGTTAAATATACTGAGTTGTTCAGCTAATCCCCTTATGCTACAGTTCCTCATATTCTCACATTGCTCCAGACATCCTCCAACTGGTCAATGTCATTTCTAAATGCAGCATCCCAAAGTGAACACAGTATTCTCTGGGCATTTTCTCAGGGTGTCCCCTGTTCCTGGAATACTCTCCTTCCTCACTTCTGCCTGCTAACTTCCCTGGCTTCCTTTAAGTCCCAAATCAAACCTGATCTTTTACAAGAATTCATTCAGAATCTCCCTTAATTCTAGTGCCTTCCCTCTGTTAGTTCTTCATATTTATCCTGTATATAGTTTGCTTTGTGTGACATTCTACAAGATATGGAGATCTAGAGAAAAGAGATGAGATTTTTCTATCAGATCTAACTGTCTGAGATGAAATTTCTCAGTGTGAAAATGTTCAGTACTTCAAAATCATTTAATGTACAATACATACCTTACATGCTGTCTTATGTATAGAATAAATACAAATTGTGCAATTCATTTGCATAGACATTTTTAATACATGATGCTTATTCCCTCCAGCAGCAGCACCATCCACAAGTCACCAGATGCTACCCCTTAGCTGTTTGATCTTTTGGGAGGATTATTTTAGGCACAGGCTATGGAAGGCTGTGAAATGGGTAATAGCCAAGGCCTCATCTTCACCACCGCAATTCTCTTTGCTTCATAATTGCCTTGGATCTGACATATCCTGTCTTGTTCCAAGCCTGAGGCAAGGTAACTAAATGTGAGCTGAGGTCAGCCGGCTCATAGCAAAAGGACCACTCCTGTAATTAGAATCTCTTAAAAATAGATCTGATCATTTTTCATGTTAAATTGCTCATTTCTTTTTAGAGAAGGAGAGAAAGATTAAAAAACTGTGGCTTTCCTACCATGGAACAATGCTCTCAATTCCTTTTAGTCTCATGGCTAGAAAGGAACTTAAAGATGCTGTCCAGGGCATCTATCCACCTGCCTTGGACAAATGAAGCATCTCAGGAAGGTTGGTATCAATTCTGTTTCTGAAGACTTCTAGAGATTTTCACACTTTCTGTTATAACCCATTTTAGTATTTAACACCACTTACTATCAGGAACATTTTCCTTTTATATAACTTAAAGGCCTCATTCTGCTCTATAGAGCCATTCTCTTTTTTTTTCTGTTATTAATGGATGTAGAGAAAACCACATTATCACTTCCTGTGTTAGCAATCAATGATGGACTTAAGAACCATGAAGATAATAATTCTAGGTCCCTCTCCCTGACTCTCATCCCTAGGATTCCCTCCCCCCACCATATGCCTAGGGTCTAAAAGCCACACATTCTGTAGTAACAAGGTGGGGAATATTAAATAAAGCTAACACTTTATGGGTCATTCTTTCTTGCCTTTCCTCCACAGGGGATAAGTCATTGGACCTGAAGTTAAGAAGACCTGAGTACAACTGTGGCCTCAGACACTTACTCTGTGACCCTGGGTAAGTCACTTCTGTTTATCTCAGTTGCCTCAACTCTAAAATGGGATAATAATAGCACCCAAGGTTATTATGAGGTTTAAATGAGAAGATATTTGTAAACTTCTTAGCACAGTGCCTGCCTGGCACATAGTAGGATGCTAAATAAATGATTATTTCCTTCCTTCATTGTCACACCATGTTTGGTAGGCAAAGATCATCTAATTTCACCTCTACCTGAAGAAGAATACCTTCTATAATACAACCAACAAATGGTTGTCCAGCCTTTGCCTGAAGACCTCTGGTAAAAGGGGGAAGCCATAACTTCCCTAGGCAGCCCACTTCCCTTCTTAATAGATGTAACTATGAGGCAGTTTTTCCTCACATCAAGCCTAAAACAGCATCTCTACTACTTCTAGGTATTGTTCTTGGTTCCCTCAGGCTGAGAGAGATAAATTCAATCCTTCTACATGACAGTTCTTCACCTACTTGAAATAAATTACTACCACAAGAGGAAAAGGTCAAGATTTTAAAGATAGAAGCAGGCAGATAGAAAACAACAGACTTAATATGAATATAATTGTTAGGGAGAAACTGAAAATACCATCTACTTAGAACTGAAGAGAAGCTTTTAGAGTTAAAAGCAACTTAAAGACATCATGGGACTAAGGTTACACAGCTAATTAATGGGAGATGATCCTTATTTCCAAAGAGACTCGAGAAAGAAATTTTTATCTCTCTTCCATTCTCTTGGATGGATGTCTTGAACTGTGGAAGAAATGCAGTTAAGTATGAATCTTACCATTCAGAAAGATAGATCAGAGAGCAGCAGAAGGAAGGAAAGACTGTTTGGGACCCTGTGCTATCTTCAAAGAGTATAAATATTTCAAGCTTTGGCTACTATGGGCTTGGTATTTTGGATGCAAGAAGAAAAACAATACATGGTACTATTTGGGCCAGTGAAATCACAACAGCCCTCTCCATGATAATCTTCTTTAGCATTCTTTCCAAAAGACTGCAGCTCTTTGTATGTTCATTCCCCTTTCCTCTGCTTAAAACAGTATCTTGCAAACAGCAGGTTTCCTCAGAAGAGATAAAAGGATTTGGGATTTTCTAAATGCAGTACCACACAGTATTGTCTCTTATCAGTTCAAATTCCTTTGTCTTCATTAATTAGGAAGTGCTAATCTTTAGGAAGATAACCAGAAGAGACTAATTTTCTCCAGCCTGATGACTGCAACTTCTGGGCCCACTAAGCCCATGCCTTTCATATTTCTGGGGATCTTTTTGCTATCAGCTTTTCACTCCTCAATACAAAAAAATGGTACTATGATATTCATAATAGCAATTCTACATGCTGATACCATTGCCACCAAATATGCCCTGGCAAAATGCCCTGACTTAGAAGTAGTTAACTGACTGGAGGCATGCTCTATGGTAGTACTAAAGATGCCTCCATTCTTAAATCTGAGATGAAATGTTGCCTTCAATGGCTTGTGCTAATTTGGTCCTTTATGAATAGCCCTAACTATCTTCCAAGGACAAATCCAGGACTCATGATTTGCAGTCAGGATTTTTATGCTAATGTATATACATAAACATACACACATGCATTTGTGTATGGCAACTATCATATGCTACCTTGGATTTCAATTATTTTTCATATATCATATCTTTCCCAGTGGATTGTAAGATGCTTAAAGTCAGGGTCTATATTTTATTCATCTTTTCAGTGAGTTTTAAACATCTAACGAAGTGAAACTATGTTCAAGCATATGGTAAAACCCTGAATGGTGTAGTAGAATGGTCAACATTTTGTTGTTGATGTCATGCAGTAGAAGTCATAAAGTGCTAGACTTGGCATTGAATAATAACTAGTTGAGAATTCTACTTCAGATATACACTAGCTATGAGTTAGGTCGTTCCGTGGATAGTGCACCAGGCCTGGAGTCAGGAAGACTCATCTTTGTGAGTTAAAATATGTCCTTAGACACTTACTAGCTCTGTGATGCTGGGGAAGTCACTTAATCCTGTTTGCCTCAGTTTCCCCATGGGTAAAATGGATTGGAAAAGGAAATGGCAAACCACTCTCAGCTTCCTTATCTGTATCTGACCTACCTTACATGGTTGTTGTTAAGTTTGAACGAGGTAATGTATGCAAAGTATTTTGCAAACCTTAAAAATCACAAAAGGATAACTTGCATTATTTTTCACAGGTAGAAACATAGCCCATCGTTATTTTGCTTTTTTTTGGTGTAATGGATTGTGTGATACATATAAAGCCTTTGATATATAGTGAGTCTTTGTTGCATACTAGCTGCATGACCCAGGTCACTCAGAACTCTCTATAACTCCCTAAGACTAAGTTTCAAAGAAGGTGCCAAGCTGCATGGCAAAGAGAATTCTATCTTCATGGATTCAGATCCTCTCTTTTATCCCTATCCCATACCTATGGTTTCTTTGACAGAAAATTTCCATTGTGGAAATTCCTTCCATGGCTATAGAATAATTTTTCTATAACTTAGAATTTTCCAAAGTGGTTTGATGGCATTTAGAGGTTAAATGGCTTTTCCATGATCACACAAGTATAGAACTTGAACCCAGAACTTGAACCTTTTCTGACTCAAAAACTAGGTCCAGTCTACCCAACATGGCACTTGTCTTCTGTCTAATAAATTATCAAACAATTTAAGATAATTGATTATTTCCTAGGAGAATGACCTCTCAGGCCACAAGGGCCTGAAATCCTATTAATTACATGACCTAAAAGATTTGCTGCACTAATGGCATCACATGCCCCCCCCCAAAGCTAAAGGGCTTCCTTTTAGCTCATTAATTTATGACCAGGCAATGGTTTAGATATCAAGAAGGATAGATCCCAGTGAGAAATCTTGGCAGGTAAACATGCCAAGAATATTTTGAAGAGGCGACTCTCAAAGACAGTGGAAAAGAAAACTATTACTTAGAATTTTAAATGCCCATTAAGTGAAAAGAAAACCTGAAAAAGTATGGAAATAAGTGAAATGTTCCCTATATTTAATAATCATCATAAAACTTTAAAAAATATAATTGTGGGTATTCTATATTTTGTTGACCAAGTTAGATTTATCCTACCATTAAATTGATAGGCATTCTATCTCAGTGACTACCCCACATAAGAGGTTGCCTGATAAATGTTGATTCGTTGATTGGTTGATTAATCAATGATAATGATATAAAAAAGAGTCTTTGGACCCCAGTATAGGAAGAAAACTCAGAGCTCATCTCTCCTTATCCTTAGACAAAGCATGAATTCCCACTACAAATAAATCTAATAAGTAGACATTTTTTCCTCTGTTTATACACTCCAATGATGGTCCTTCTTCAAGCATCAATTGATTCCATTTTCAGACAGACCTAAAAGTCTTTAATATTTAGTTGAAATTGGCCTCTGCATGACTTTTATCCATCATTGTAAGTTAGGCTCTTTAGAGCCAAACAGAACATAGCTAATCCCTTTTCTACATCCAGGATGTCTAATTCTTTCTTCACATGACAGCCCTTCAAATATCTGAAGACAGTTATCATGGGATAACTAACAATTACTTCCCCCAAGCCCTCTAGTATATGTATCTATTGAATTATTAATCACTTTCTTAATTAGCTAGCTGGGGAAAAGCTCTTAGATTACAAAAGAATATATATTTGGCTTTTGTGTAAGGGAAGTAGTGTTTAATTCATTTCTGTCTTTCTCAATTATTATAATACTGGTATTGCTGCTAGTAAAAAGAACTCTATTTTGGGTTATACATTACCTTTTCTTGAAGAGTTTTAAATACCTAATAAATTGTAATTCAGAGAGCATTGTCATATAATAGGAAAGCATATTTGTGCTGTGCTGTGGTAGTGGTGGCAGTAATGGTGGTAATGGAGAGAGCTTGAAAAAATATATGTTTTGAATGAAACATAGAAATGAGTTTTCATCTACCTATGCTGAACAGAGGAGAAATGAACAAAAGCATAAATTATCAATTTTAAGAAATATCCACAATATTCATATGTACTCCTATTATCTAATGGGCAGCTTAGTTAAGATTACTCTACAAACCCCAAAATGTGAACAATTAAATCTTTCTCTGATTGTGAAATGGGACGTTTAACTTTGTAAGGCAGTTCACAACATTTTGAAGCTTTAACCCCTTGGATCCAAAGGGAAAACAAAATCTAATTATCATGATTCAGATTCACTTTGAATGAATTCCAGAGTCTATTTTCTATGTAATTGTATCAAACTAAATGTAAGGATTAGCCACGTATGTATGCCCATGTTGAAAAGCAATTTTGCACTATGACCATGCTCTAGTTTGAAATATTTCTTTGCTTTACATATAGCAACAGCTAACTTCCTATTTAATATTTAAATAAATAACCAGAAAGAGTTAAAGGTAGATTAATTAATTATAATAACAAAGGCATAGATTTCCCAAAGCAAAGCTATGAACACAGGTCAGAACTACGTCCTCCTTTTGGTTGGAATTGCTTTTATAATAATCTCTGTCTCAGAAAAAGATTGCATAGAAATGCAAAGAAAGCTAGACTGGAGAAACACCGATCCTTTTTTTGAATTGGGAAGAACAGACAATTACATAGAATGAACCCAAATGAGTCTTACAACATTAGAGGGAAAAGAATAAAAGCAACTCATTGAAATACAGTGGTGAGATCTTTTATTAAACACATTTTCACAGTATTAGTTATCCTCCTGACTCCCATTCTCTCTCTCAGGTAAGACAAAGAGCAGGGCTCACAAAGAATTCTAGTCTAAAAGCTTCAGTATGCAGCTTGCTACAGTACTCACAGGCTAGCCTGATCTGACTAGAACAGTACACAGTAAACACACAGAAATAAAGCCTGTGTCTATGAAGGGCCAGAAGCAAAAGGTGAAGTATTTAAGGACAGGGTCATTTATAAGATGCTAATCAAAGAAGAACAGTTTGGCTGTTGGACAGCTATGGAATCCATGGTCAAACAAAAACATTGCCAAGGTTAGGCAAGAATTTAAAAATATGGGTGTCTAAAGTTACCTGATCTTGTACAAATTATCCATATACAATTTTCCCTTGTCTCAATGGGGTCCCTTTCTAGGATCCTTTAGATCAGTGGTATCAAGCTCAAATAGATAAATGGGGGCCCCTAAGCTGCATATAAGGATCTTTGTCTAGCATATTAAGCTAGAAAACCATGTAAAAATATCCTCTCTGTTTATTATATTATTATTTATTTTGTTAAGTATTTTCCAATTATATTTTAATCTGGTTAGGGCTGCCATCAGACTGTTTGGTTTACACGCATGGTTTACACAGGTTTGAAATCTCTGCTTTAGGAGAGGAGTTCTCATTATAGATTTTGTGGACTCCTTAAGAGGCCTGTGGATAGATTTCAGGATTTCAGTGGATCCAAGAACTTGCATGAAGAAAAAAGTACATATTTATTTTCACTAATCAATAACAGATTTGGCATTTTCTTCAATTATGAATTAAAGTGTGCATGCATGTATGTGTGTGTGTGTGTGTGTGTGTGTGTGTGTGTGTGTGTGTTCTGAAAAGTGGTCCGATAAGTTTCACCAGACTGCCAAAGGGATCCATGCTGCACACATTAAATGTTAAGAACCCCTGCTTTGGGAGAGGTTGAAACTGGTGATTTCAAATGTTTCTGGCTTTAGATCCTATAATTCCATGCAGCCCTCGCACTTCTAATGCTTTCCCTAACCCTCTTTGTTGTTCTGAATGTGTTTCAGCTGTGGACAGCTCCCAGGTAGTGTTAGAAATTTTCCTGTGAGGTGGCTGATAATTATTCATTTTGACTGATCTAGTGATGGAAACAGGGACATTCACTGAATTTTAAAACAAAATATGAAATGATAAAATATTTCTATGTCATGAATATTTATAAATAACTGCCACAAATTTACTGAGATGATGAGTTTGATCATTAAAAAATATATTGGGTGCTTATTAGAATAAGAATCACATCTATTGATACACTCCATGATTTAAAACAGAGTCCTCAGTGAATCTGGTCTGCATCCTCATTTGGATATGCACTTCATGTGTCTTTTTGAGATATAAACTAACAACGATAACCAGGTACAGAAAGATGAACACTTCCTTGCCAAAAAGGAGGAAGAAGACTGATGGCTATTGATAGGGCATATGATAAATAGACCCAAAATATACTGAAACATTTTTGGAATAAGCAGATATCACTTCAATGTGCAAAAATCTGGGATGATAATACATACTTGAAATTGGATTTGTTTAACATAACTAATGGTAGTTTACCTTCAGATAGAGCCTATGAAAAGGCTAAGATCCAAGAATGACAACTGGATAAACTCAGTCTATAATATGTTGACAAGGAAATATTGAATAATTGGTTGAGTCTTATGGAGTTATTTGGGCAAATTAAAGGGTTTCTGATGTCAGTTCAGGACCAGATCATTGCCACTTACAGAGAGAAGAGTTATCCTTAAGGAATCTAGACTAAGTGATCAATGTAGATTAGAAGTGGGGGGGAACTGTGTAAGTTGTATAATAAAGCAATTTAGAAAGTAAAAATTTAGCACTATTGAATATCTTGCAAGATATGACCTGATATCAACCTCCATTCTCTTTCACGTACTGAGAGAAAAAACCATTCTATTTAGTTTAGAGATTGAAACCTCAAGAGAGTAGTTCCATTCAAGTGTGAGGTCAAAAGGCATATTTCATGGGACTACAAAGTGAGTGATTGATCAGGAATTAAAGGCAACAGTGTAAATGATTCTTTGTGGGAGTTTGGTAGTAAAAGAGAGGAGTAATATAGGGTGATACTTGTGGGGAAATGTAGGGTCAAGGAAATGTTTTTTTATTTTTTTTTTTTATGAGATCAGCCTGAGCCTTTTTATAGGCCACTGAGAAGGAACCAACAGATAGGGAAAAGGAGAATATGAGAATCTAAGAGAAGGATTGATTTGTGATAGGGGGCAAGAGAGGAGTGGATTGAGAGCCCAAGACTCTTTGCAACAATACAATGGTTTAAGACAATTCTAAAAGACTCATAATTCAAAACACTATCTACATACAGGGAAAGAACTATGGGCTCCTAATGCAGATAAAAGCATACTATTTTCACTTTTTTTTTTGTTTTTTTCTTTCTTGTGGTTTTTTCCTTTTGTTCTGATTCTTCTTTCACAACATTACCAATGTGGAAATATGTTATTATGATTGTACATGTACAACCTATATTAGATTGTTTGTCATCTTGGAAAGGGAAGGAGGAGAGGGAGGCGGAAAAAAACTTGGAACTCAAAGTCTTAAAAAAGTAAATGTTGAAAACTAAAAAAAATCATAAAAAGGCTCATTTTTAAAAATTCAAGTGCTCTTCCAGTTTTGCTATAGAGTAACAGAAATTGAATATTACAATCAACATGAAATTTAAATTATTAGTTAACCAATAATTATTAAATTCTCAAATGAAACAAAGCTGAAAGGGATACCTGCAACACAGGATGAAAAGGGACAATATAGAAGTGCCTGGTGGCCATGTATATCTTGGTGTTGTTTAGTCACTTCAATCATATCTGATTCTTCATGACCCCATTTGGGTTTTCTTGGCAAAGATATTATAGATATTGACATTTCCTTCTCCAGCTCATTTTGCAGCTGAAGAAATTGAGGCAAATAAAATTAAGTGAGTTGCCTAGGGTCACACAGCCAGTAAATGTCTGAGGCCAGATTGGAGCCTTCTTGACTCCTGGCCCAGCACTCTATCCACTGCACCACCTGTACTACGAAATAAAGCCAATGATGAATTATGAAGAATTATAGAATCACAGAATAATATAAAAGAGGTAATCTGTATGCTAATTTAAATTCCTTCTATGGTGTGCCCAATAATTTGTCTTCTTTCTTTAGATTGAAGACATACAATGGGAGCAGGGTAAGAACACAGTAGCTCCTGATCCAGCCCATTCTACTATGGTAAGACTCTTCACTATTAGGAAGTTGATTTTTCCCTCTTACATCATACCTAAATTCCTTACAATTTCCACCCAATAATCCTGCTTCTGGCCCTCTGAGGCCAAGTAGAACAAATCTGATTCTTCTTCCATGTGACAGCCTTTCAAATACTTGAAGACAATTATCATGTTGCCCCAAAGTCTACTTTTCATTATGCCAAATATTTCCATGTCCTTCAACTGATCTTCATATGATATGATCAAGGCCATTTGATTGTGATTGCCCTCCACTTAACACTGTCCAGATAATCAATATTCTTCCCCAAATATTTTGCCTGGAACAGAACATAATCCCCATGTTTTATGATTCCATCAGAGTTCAGTGGAACTGTAACTCCTTTATACCTGCATACTATGCCATTTTTAATTAAGTCAATGATTTCTTTAACTTTGAGGCCTACCATTTCTGTGTTAACTTATAATGAGTATGCTGTCCGCTAAACACCTCAGATCTTTTTCAGAAAAAAATGCTGTCTAGCCATGCCTTACCCATCTTGTACTTGTCAAATTGATGTTCCTGGACATAAAGAAAACTTCATCTTATGCTTATTAAATTTTATTTTATTAAGTTCCAATACTGACTGTCAATTAGTGTGTTAACTGTCTCTTCCAGCTTGTTTTTTTACTTACAGATTGGATCAGCATGCCATCTATGCCTTTGTCCGTCATTGAGAGCAAATTTAAATAGCATAAGGCCAAGAAGAGATTACTGGGACACCGCACTAGAGACCTACTTCCATGCTGAAATCTCTTTAGGTCATTAATAACTACTCTTTGGGTCTGACCATTCAACCAGTTTCCAATCCATCTAACTGTGCTGTCTTTTAGTTCTCTCTACTGTTTCCCATTAGAATATCATGTGAGACTTTTTCAAATGCTTGATAAAATCTAGAAACAACATATCTACAACTCTCAGCTAGCAGTCTAGTAATGCTCTCACAAAAGAAAATTGGTATAGTCTGACATGGCATATTACTGATGGAGCCATCTGACTCTTGGTGATCATCATTTCCTTTTCTAGATATTTGCCAACCATCAGGTTAATAAAACATTCTTAAATGTTGACAAGATTTCTAACTTTGTTGTCCTCTTTCAGTTCCATGCTTTGATCCTTTTTGTCCCCTTTTTCATTGCATGGTCTGATTGCACTTCCTCTGCTTGTTCATATTGCCAGCCAATTAGCTCTTTGCCACAGTAGAACTCTGCCACAGAATGGAGAGAGCTTTGTCCCAAATTGCTGGGGGTTTTGCAGCAGCTAAAACTATTAGTTGGGTGCCCTCTCTGCAGCCCCCACAAGCTCTGGCCCACTGGCCGCACACCCCAGGACCACTACCCAAAAGAGCAATCCAAATCCAAGCAGGTTAAAGCAAGAACCATTGCCCTCTGAATGGTTGCTTGGTCCCCCTACAATCTGCAGAGCAGGAACTCTAGGAGCAGCCATGCAGCTGCAGCTGCTGTGCATCCTCTGCTTCTCACTTTCGGGGGCAAGGACCAGACCATGCTCTTCCATCCCTCTGTTTCTGATAGAGTTTCCCACTGACCTTTTACTTTGTCTTTGGCATTTATGGGTTGAGAAGTCTGGAAACCACCACAACTACTGATGATTCACTTTCCTGAAATCTTCTCTGGGCTGTCTGGGCTGTCTGGGCTGCCCTGGGGCCAGAACTGCAGCTCATGCTGAACTGTACTGGGCTCCCAGCATGCTGTGATAGACCTTTTCTGTTGGTCTGCCAGGCTGCCTTCAGTGGGAGATTTTTTCTCTTTGTCTCTTTGTGGGCTCTGTAGCTTTAAATTTTGTTTAGAGTCATTTTTTACAGGTATTGGAAGTGGTTGGAGCCAGAGCCAATGCCAAGTTTGTGCTTTTACTCCACCATATTGGTTCTACCCCTTAAATGTTGACAAGAACAAGAGTTGGGCTTCAGTGACCTATAGTTTTCTGTCTTCTTTCTCTTACCATTTTTGAAAATCAAGACATTTGGCCCCTCTTCAATCATGTGGTATCTCTATTATTCTCCATAATCTTTCAATGGACTCAGAAAATATATTTGCCAGTTCTTTCAGTCTCCTAGAGTGCAATTCCTTTGGGCTCAGTTATCTTTGAGGGTAGCTAAGTGTTTTCTTAGTCTTTACTGACTTTTCTTGCACACCATTTCCTTCATTAGTTATTTTTGTTTTGTCCTTTCCATTCCAAAGAGAATTCTCCTTAACAAACAACATTGTAGCAAGATAGAGTTGAACAGCTCCACCTTATTTCTATGGATTTCTATCCTTATCTCATCTAAGATAAGTAGTGGTCTTACATCTTCTCTGATCCTCTTTTCTTTCAATTTAGGTGTAAAAACCTTTTGTTTTTCTCATCAGTCTTATACTAACTTTTTGTACACCTGACATTGTTTTTAAAGGACTGTGCCATTCTTTCTATTCTCCCTCCCATATTTTCCCTTAGTTCTAGATTCTGTACTTCTTTTAAAATCCAAATTGTTTGGTAAGTTTCCTGTCATTCACATACGATTTCCTGTTCCTTCCAATCAGTATTAATTATTTTTGTGTCTTTGGGATATCATTTCTGAGAGCTTCCAATCCTTCCTAAAATGACTTCTGTAGAATTTTAGACAGTAAGATTCTATCTGTTCTCTGAACCCTTTGAAATTTTGTTCTCTAGAAATCTGAGTTAAGACATCAGACTATGCCCAACTTTCCTGGCCTTCCCTATAATGAAAAATAAGATGGAGTTGTCACTTCTCTAAAAGTCCCCATCATTTCCACCCCAGCAATCATTCCTTACTGTCAAGAATCAAGTCCAGAGCTGACATTCCCTTGTTGGTTCCTGAATGTTATAAAAAATAAAATAATAATGAAAGCCAACAAAATTTTAGCTGCTCTGTTTTGGATAGAGTTCCTACAGATATCCAGATAAATTAAGTTCCCTTCAGTACTATATCATGATACTGTATCAGATTTATGATGTGTTTTTCAAATCCTTCATCTCTTTCACTCTTTCTGGCCAAGTGACTTGTGTTACATATTCCAATAATATCATTCCTTCTATTTTTGCCTTTAGCATGAAATATATGGTATTAAAGAAAAGAGACTGAATCAGTCAAATAGTAGGAGGGAGAGATGGACAATCAATCAACATCTATTAAGTGCCTGCTATATGCCATGCACTGTGCTAAGTGCTGAGGATACAAAAAGAGGCAAAAGTCTCTGCCTTCAAGGAGCTTACTCTCTAAATGGGGAGAAAACATTCAAACAAATATATATAAAGCAATCTATATGCAGGACAAATAGGAAATAATTAACAGAGGGAAGGCATGTGATTTAAGAGAAATTAGAGAAGTCCTCCTATAGAAAATGAGATTCTAGGGTGGCTAGGTGGCACAATGAATAGAGCATTGGCCCTGGAGTCAGTAGGACCTGAGTTCAAATCCAGCCTCAGACACTTAATACAAAACTAGCCGTGTGACCTTGGGCAAGTCACTTAACCCCAATTACCCTACCTTCCGCCCTCCAAAAAGCAAAAAACAAAAAAGAAAATGAGATTCTAGTTCAGACTATATATCACCAAACCACAAGAGAAATGCAAGATCAGTAGGCAGAGTGGAAGAGGAAGAACATTCCAGGCATGGGAAACAGAGAAAATGCCGAGAACTGTAAGATAGAGTTCTTGTACATGGAACAGCTAAGAGGCCATTGCTGGATTAAAGTGTACATATCTGGGAGTAAGGTATAAGACTGGAAAAGTAGGAGGGGGCTAGGTTATGAAGAGTTTTGCATGTCAAATAAAGTATTTTGTATTTACTCTTAGAGGCAGTAGGAAGTCACTATTTAAACTTCAGCTTCCATATTTGTCTGTCCAATGAATAGCCTGAATTAATTTCTTTAAGTGTTGACTGATTTAATCTCCTTGCTGTCCAAGAAATTTTCAAAAGTCTTCCCCAGAACCACAATTTGAAAGTGTAGATTTTGTAGCCCTCAGCTTTTCTTGCAATTCATCTCTCACAACTATACATCAGTACTAGGAAAACCATAGATAACTTTGACTATACTGACCAACGTTGGCAAGGTGATGTCTCTGTTTTTAAGTATGCTGTCCAGATTTGCCATTGCTTTCCTTTCAAGGAGCAAGAGTTGTGTTTTGGGTTTTTTGTTGTTGTTGTTGTTTATGGCTACAGTCACCATTTGGGATCTTTGAGCCTCAAAATATAAAAGCTGACTTAGCTTCCATTTTTCTCCTCTCTCCAGTTGCAAGGAAGTGATGGAACCAATTGCCATGACCTTAGTTTGTTAAGCTTCAAGTCAACTTTTGCACTATATTATTTCACCCTTATCAAGCAGTGTAATTCTTCTAAGTAATTCTTTTTCACTTTCTGCCATCTGAATGTTATCATCCACATATTTGAGATTGTTGATATTTCTCCTGGAAACATTAACTCTGGCTTTTGATTTATCCAGACTGGCATTTTGTATGATGTACTCTGCATGTAAGTTAAATAAAGTGACAATATTTAGCCTTATCTTCCTTTTCCAATCGAAACCAATCATTGTTCCATGTTCAGTTTAACTGTTGCTTCTTATCCTGCATACAGGATCCTCAGAAAACAAGTTAGATAATCTGGCACTCCCCTCTTTTTGAGGACTTGCCACATTTTGTTGTGATCTATACAGTCAAAAGCTTTAATATAGTCAATGAAACAGAAATAGATTTTATTTTCTGGAACTCTCTTGCTTTCTCCATAACCTAGCAAATGTTTGCAATTTGGTCTCTAGTTCCTCTACCTCTTTGAAAATAAGCCTGCTCGGGGGCGGAGCCAAGATGGCAGAGTAGAAACAGCTCTTCCCAGCCACTCTGCCCCCAGATTCCCCACAAATTATGTAAAAAAGGACTGTGAACAACTTCTGGAGCGCCAGCACCCACAGAACGACACAGAGAAGCTAACCTCCCACTGAGGACAGCCCAGCAGCCCTGCAGGAAGGACCAGCGCAGCAGTCTGGGAGCCTGCAACGTGCAAAGCGCAGAGAGCAGGAGCCCAGCCAAGCCGAGCCCAGGTCCGCGTGAGCCGAGGTTTTAGCCCCAGGGCAGCAGGGCCAGCAGCCAGCTGGAGGAACCCCAGAACACCAGGAGCTGTGGCAACTCCAGAATTATCAACATAGACATGCCTAGGACAAAGTAAGAGGTTAGTGTCCTATGGACTTTAGGACCTGTATTTGGGGAATGCGTCAGCTCCCTCCCCTGGGAGCTAGAAGCCACTGAGGAGACACGCCATTTTGTAGTTTTCATAGGCATTTCCGGCTCCCAGCCTACAAATCGTGGGGAGATCCAGCGATCAGTCTTGGGGGGTAATCGCTCTTGCTTTAACCTCCCTGGACCTGGATTGTGATCTAGGGTGGAAGTTGTGGGTGGGTTTATAGCTTGCCAGAAACGGAAGTTGCCCCCCACACGTTCGGGACGAAAATTCCTCTATCTGGCCTTAAAGCCATAGTGTGGCAACAAGCCCAAAAAGTCAAGCAATTAAGTGGCAACATGCCAAGGCAAAGGAAACAGAAAAATGCAACCCTAGACTCCTATTTTGGGGGCATAGAGTGGGAAAAGGACTCTGAGGTCAGAAGTCCTGCTCCAAAAGCCCCAGGGGAAAACATGAGCGGGTTGCAGGCCATAAAGGACCTTAAGAAGGACTTTAAAAATCAAATAAGAGAAGTGGAGGAAAAATTGGAAAGAGAAATGAGAAGGATGCAGGAAAAGTATGAAATGAGGGTCAACAGCCTGACTGAGAAAACAACACCTTAAAAAATAGACTAACTCAAATGGCAAAGGAGGCCCAAAAGGGCAATGAGGAGAAGAATGCCTTAAAAAGTCAAATTTGCCAGATGGAAAAAGAATCTCAAAAGCTCACTGAGGAGATTCATTTCTTCAGAGTTAGACTGGAGCAAATGGAAGCTAATGACTTTATGAGAACTCAAGATGATGTTAAGCAGATCCAAACAAATGAAAGATTAGAGGCAATGTGAAATATCTCATGGGAAAAACCACTGACCTGGAAAATAGATCCAGGAGAGACAATTTAAAAATTATTGGACTACCTGAAAGCCATGATCAAAGAAAGAACCTAGAAATCACCCTTCAAGAAATTCTCAAGGAAAACTGCCCTGATGTTTTAGATCCAGAGGGCAAAATAGAGGTTGAAAGAATCCACCCGATCACCTCCTGAAAAAGATCCCAAAAAGAAAACTCCCAGAAATATTATAGCCAGGTTCCAGAATCCCCAGATCAAGGAGAAAATACTACAAGCGGCCAGGAAGAAACAATTTCAATATTGTGGAAACACAATCAGAATAGCCCAGGACCTGGCAGCTTCTGCACTGAGGGATCGAAGGGCATGGAATATGATATTCCAGAGGGCAAAAGAACTGGGAATGAACCCAAGGGGTCACCTACCCAGCAAAACTGAGTATTTTGTTTCAGGGGAAAATATGGTCATTCAGTGGAATAGAGGAGTTTCAAGCATTCTTGAGGAAAAAACCAGAATTGAATAGAAAATTTGACATCCAGACACAAGAAGCAAGAGATGCTTGAGAAGGTAATCAGGGAAAAGAAATCAAAAGGAATTTATCAAAGTTGAACTATTTACATTCCTATATGGAAAAGCAATAACTGTGACTGATGATATCTTTCTCACTATGAAAATAATGGAAGAAGGGTGTGGTCATATGAATACATATGTGAATGTGTGTGTATATGGTTACAGTTATATATGGATAGAGGGCATAGGTTGAATTTGTTGGGAAGGGAGAATACTCAAGGGATGAAATTATGAGGTGAGAGGAAAGTGGCAAGAGGAGATGGGGAGAGACAGGGTAGGGTAAACTATCCCATGTAGAAGAAGCAAGGGGAAGTGGTTGCAAAGGAGGGGGAGAATAAGGAAGGCTAAAAGGCAAAACCACATTCACATTGAATTTGGTTCAGGGAGAAAATGACATACATACTAAATGGGATATCTCAACCTGCAGCAGGATAGGGGGAAGGGGGATGAGAGGAGAGAGGAGGGATGGGAGGGCATCCTTGGGGTGAGGGGAGGTTGGAAGTACCCACTATAGAAGAGGGACAGGATTATGTAGGGAATAGACCAGGTGGGGGGTGGGATGAGTGGGAGGGAATTATAAGCAGCCTTGTACAATATATCTACTATGATAATGTCTTGCATAGCTAGACATGTACAACATATACTGAATTACTTATCTCCCAAGAAGGAATGAGTGACAAGGGAGGAAGGAAATGGATCTGAAATTCGAGGTCATAACATTAAATGTTTCAAATATATATAAATACTATTATTAATACTCTTTCGCTTGTAATAGGGAGATAAGATGTGCAGGCATTGGGACACAAAGATTCACCTTCCCCTAATGGAAAAGTCGATTGAGGTATGGGAGAAGGTATGGGAGAGAGCAGATTGGAGGAAGTGATATCTTGTGGGACTACTATTCTGGGAGGTTGGGTAGGGGAATAATGGGGGGAAAATGATTGTAACTCAAAATCTGGCGGAAATGAATGATGTAAAACAGAAGTTAATAAAGCATTTGTTTAATTAAAAAAAAAAGCAATTGGGGTTGAGTGGCTTGCTCAAGGTTACACAGCTAGTCATTGTTTATGCGTGGGTGCTCATTTTCTGGGGCCGGATCTGATCTCGGGTCATCCAAACTCCGAGGCCGGCGCTCTTGCTCACTGCGCCACCTTTTTAGAAAAAAAAAAGAAAATAAGCCTGCTCTTCTGGTAATTCTCATTTCACATATTGCTGAAGTCTAGTTTGCAGAATCTTAAGCATAACCTTGCCAGCATGTGAAATAAGCACAGTTGTTTGGTAATTTGAACAGTCCTTGGCACTGCCCTTCTTTATGACTAGGACATAAACTGATTTTATCAATCCAGTGGCCACTGTTGAGTTTTCCAAATTTGATGGCATATTGAGTGCATCACTTTAACAGCATCATCTTACAATTAGAAACAGCTCATTTGGAACTCTGTCACCTCCACCAGATTATTGTTGCATATGGTAGTCACTTAATAGATTCTTGTTCCATTGGATTATAAGGAATATTCATATTAATGTGATCAAAGAGCAATTGAAATATGAAAGAAATGATGGTGGTGGTAGTGATAAAATATATAGCACCATTAGATTGATAAAGTATTTTTTCCACAATAATGCTACAAGGTAGCATAGTGCCTACTTTACAGATGAGGAAAATGAGGTCCTAAGAGGTACCTCTCCATAATTACATAGCTAGTATCTAAGTCATGATTCCAACTCAACTCCTCTTTCTTTAAGTTTAGAGTTCAATTCACCACTCTGGATGTCATAAAAAGCTTTGTTCTTCAGTTACACAATATCACTATATGACACAGAAAGAAGGCCATCTTGGTAAAAATAGGGGGAATAAACCAGACTACCAGATTAAAACTCAAACCAGTTGGATTGCAAACTAAGACAACCTTTGAGTAGATGGGTGACCTTAGGTAAGTCATTTAATCTCTATGCTTTTCAGTTTCCTCATTTATAAAATAAGGGTGTTAGGTGAATGGTTTCTAAGATCTCTCATAGTTCTAAATTCTTAGATCTTGTGAAGAAAGGAGTCAGTACTGAGAATTTTAGATAGACTCACAAAGCAGGTTGGGAAATTCTCCTGATGCCAAGTCACTAGTTTTTTTCCTTTTTTTTTTTTACCAAAAAGGTAAAAATTCAAGAAATTAAGGTCATCCTTTAAACCACCAGATGGGATTTCCTGATTGCCTTTGGGGATAGTTCCAGTCCAACATTGCACAGTATAAGAGATAGGACAATCATCTATAATTGGTCCTTGGCAGGCCTAGTTGGCCCAATTAGAAGGAGCATGGCCCTGGTATAATGACATGTGTTCATAGAAGAGAAAAACCCTAGCTCTTACCCTCAGAAGACTGCCATAAGTATTATAATTTATCCCTGATTAGTCTTAATCAGTAGATTCCAAATATGAGATATTAAGCATATGTTGTACACTGTATTCCCTGGACATTGGCCATTTCATGCTGCCTAATCCATGACAACATAAACTGGCTAATTGCCTTTGTTTTTTTATTAATGTCTCAACTAGAAACTTGAATCTTTTTCTACACACAGGATGCTCTCTTCCCTTGCCTCTGGGGAAAAGGAAGGGATTACAAACACACCTTCCTTAATGCCATTAATTAGAACCATGAAAATACAGTATTAGGTGAAACAAGAAAAGGAGGGGAAAGCAGCCAGTTCCATGGGAAGAGAGTTATAAATGGGATGGTAAGCAAATTGCTTATTGTTTGAGCATCTGGGGCTCAAATGCTAGCTTAGATCATTGCCAAACATCTGATTTGTGGTTTGAGTTGTCAGCCAAATGGCATTAGTGAGATTTTGTGATATTACAATGGGTTTTGGTTATAATGTATTAATAGTGTAAACAACATTGACTGGAATAATTCTAAGTATGGTGTGTCTAGAAATCCTTGGTACCAAGAAACCAGAATAATCCTCTAAGACTGCATGAAAACCCATAGTCATGATGTTGGGAAATAAACATAGCTGAGTAAGAGAAATAAGGTTGAATCTTGTGGAAAAGTATTTATTCCACCAGACACCAGTTGACTGGTTTTCAGATATATTACTTGTGAACAGATTCTCAGGCTCCCCTTCCTAACTGTCAGTCAATAAATCAGTATACCTTTCATTTATCCTCCTATCTTTGTCCCTTTTGCCCCCATCTTGGAGAACCCTTCTACAATATCACCAAACCACAAGAGAAAGGTAACAAGTATTTGAATCTAAACTATATGTATTTTGATAACAACCAGATGAAGGTCTCAACATATAGAAAGATTTATATATTTTCCCTTTGTGAAAGAGTTTTAAAAGTCAGACATTTGTTTTCTCTTGTAATCTCCTTATTTGGCTAAAATAATTGTGTTTGAAAGAGGAAGCTTAAGAATGATTTTTCCTAGTTCTCCTACCTATCTGAGCACTATTTCTCAGTCCCTTTTGCTAGCTCTTCTTCCGGGTTTCACCTATTAACCATGGGTGATTTACAGGCTCTAATAGGGGCCCTCTTTTCTCTATATATTATCTTGGTGATCTAATCAGCTCCATGGATTCAATTATCATCTCTAATACAGATGATTCTTCAATCTATTTATCTAGTCCTAGCCATTTTTTCTGAGTTCTAGTTTCACATTCCCGATACCCATATTTATACCTATTCTTATACTTAGATCTCACATAATGATTAGAATCTCAAACTAGAGATATTAAGTGTTGCAAAATAAATGTGTCTAAAACAGAACTTATCATATTTCACCCCAAATCCTCTCCTCTCAACTTTCCATTATTGTTGAAGGCATCACCATCCTTTTGGTCACCCAAGCTCACAACTTTGTCATCATCTTCATTCTGTCACTCAAATTCACCCAATCTATCCAGGCTGTCAGCAATACTTATTTCTACCTTCACATCTCCTGTACATATCTTTTGCTTTCTACTCACCCAAGTGCCATTCTGGTAACATTCTCATCACATCATGCCTAGACTATTGCAATAGCCTGCTGGGACATCTAGCTGCCTCAAATCTCTCCCCACACCAGTCTACCTTCCTCTTAGCTGCCAAAGTGATCTTTCTAATGTACAGATGTGACCATGTTACTCAGTAAACTCCAATGATTTCCTGTTATCTTCAGTATCAAATGTAAAATCCTGTTTGGCTTTTAAAGCCCTTCCTAATCTGCCCCTTCCTACCTTTCCAGTCTTCTTGCACTTTACTCCCTTCCATAGATCCAGTAACACTACGCTCTTTGCTATTCCTTGAACATCTCCTTACTTCATGCATTTCACTTGGTAAATCCCATGCCTAGAACTAACTCTCTCTCTGGCTCTGGCTCTCTGGCTCTGTCTCTTTCTTTGTCTCTGTCTCTCTGTCTCTGTCTTTCTCTGTCTCTCTCTATGCATGTCTATGTGTGTGTGTCTCCCTCCCTCCCTCCCTCCCCCCTTTCCCCCTCTCTGTCTAGTCTCCTCATCTCTGTCTCCCAGCTCCTCTGGCTGACTTCAAGACTCAGCTCAAACAGGATGTTTTCCCTACTCCTCTCCCTCCCCTGCTTCTTAGTATCTTCCCTCTGAGATTATCTTAAGTCTAGTCTGTATATAGCTTGTATGTACATTATTGTTTGAATATTTTCTCCCTACTAAAATACAAACTGCCTGAGGGTAGGAACTGTGTTTCTGTGTGTGTGTGTTTGTGTGTGTGTGTGTGTGTGTGTGTGTGTGTGTGTGTGTGTATTCTCCATGTCTAGCAAAGTACCTGCAGCATACCAAGCACTTAATAAATACTTGTTGGTAATAATGATAAACACTGACCACCAAAAACAACTTTGACGCACATTCACTTGATCTGTGCCATCAGTGTTCTGGGCCACTCTGTTGCTTGTCTAGGGAACATCAAGGGCACTTGCTGGCTCTATGCCTCTCTCAATCTGCCCTCTGCTCCTGTGAACCAAGAGCACTCTGCATGATTCTCATCCTCAGGCAAAATGTCTCTTTTAATTTGTTTTGGCATTGCTTGGGAAAGTGTCCAGAAATTTTTATCAGATTGACTTCATGCCCTGGGTTTGAAGGTTATGAAATCATCTGTGCCTAACTAGCCACTGTGGGAATTTATGCTGACTGTCAGCTTAAAAGTTTGATTCTTACCTGGGACCCTCCTACACATGTGGGCACCCAGAAAGGTTTCCAGATTCAATATACTCTGAGAGTCAACACTCAACCCAAACCACAGCTCATAAGCCTACAGTGATGAATTTTCTTTTGCCAGCCAGACATGGTGATTCAGAACAAAAGATATTTTGAGAATAGTCCAGCAGGTAAAATTAACAATTCTCCCTTCACTCTCCCCTCCCTAGGAAATATATTATCCCACAGATTCTGATATCCACAATGTGGGAGGGCATGTATACAGAAAGCACTTATGATCAGGAAATGTGGGTAAAGGGTATGTGCCAGGGAACCATATGGTGAGGGCAAGTCACATCTTTGATGCTCTAGAGCTGCCAATGTTATCTATTTAGTCATGCCATTGTGCTGCTTTCTGCTGTGCTCAAGTTGGGCACCATATCCCCATTCTCTCTCATGTGGTTTCTACTAGGTGATTATGCTAGTGTTCTGGTTGCCTAACTGCTCTCTGCTACCTTTTGATGGCCTTTAGCTATCTAACCTTTTCAGGATATCTTTACAGTACCTTGCTCTCATCTACTGGGTTGCAATGGCTAGAAAGTTTGTCTGACAAAGGAGACCTAACACCTTGTTTAGTGCATAATGTAGGGCTATGAATCGGCTAATGATCCTTCATTTTTTGACTATCTACTTCCCAATGCTGACTTGAGATCTGTGGTTCCAGGTCCAAGTATTCAATGTCACTTGGGGTTAGAAAATTCCTTTGTAAGCTTATATTAAATCTTTGATTTTGTGTTTGTTTCTAAAATATCCTTTGAAAAACCTGTTCAAAAATCCTTATGATAACTCTGGCAACTGGGATTATGAGGGTACTCCCTCTTCCATGATACTCTAATTAGCATGAAAATTAATTTGGGGCATTAACAATTGGGCTAGATGGAACTAAAAAGACCATTAACCTCTACCCATCTTGTACATCCCTGCTTCTATGATGCATTATCTTCTAGCATTGATTACTGACTTTTGTTTTGGTTTACACTAACCTAGCCATTTCCCTTTTATTTGTAAAACACTTGTTCTAAATGTAATACTAGGGGTTACATGATCATGGCCTGATGATTCTGATTGAAAGACCCAGGTTATTATTAATTCTTTCCTTGGGCATATACTTATAAAATACATGAATGAATAAATGAAAACTTGGGGCCCCAGCACTGCACTGGGAAAGATCACTCTTTTTCCTTGACTCCCAAAGCTAGCCCATTCCCTCATCCCATGAACCAATGGACACAAGGAAATGCATTGACTGGGCATATTATATTTTACAGGGGTGAATCTGCTGCAATGAAGGTCTTCTTGTGTCTCTTTAAAATGCTCACTATATTAGGAGCTCATAAGCCCTGAAAGAATAGGAATAATTGGGGTGGTTAGGTGGCACAGTGAATAGAGCACCGGCCCTGGAGTGAAGAGGACCTGAGTTCAAATCCAGCCTCAGACACTTACCACAAAACTAGCCGTGTGACCTTGGGCAAGTCACTTAACCCCAACTGACCTCCAAAAATAAAAAAAAAGAATAGGAATAATTATGAAAATAATTCACATTTAATTTCTCTGGAGCCCTTATAGTGTTTTTCTCACAAAAACAATATAATTAGTGCAAATATTATTTCCTCCATTCTCCAAATGAGGGAACTGAGACTCAGAAAAGTAAAGCCCAGAGGTAACTCCTACCTTTAAAGCACTTACAGAAACATGAGCTATGGCATAGATGATTGTGGTTAGATGCCTTGCCTATGATCACATAACAGAGCTAGCACTCCATTTGTCTTGACTCTGGGTCCAGCCCATAACACCATGCTGTTTAATTGGTCCAGAGGATTCTTTTTGCTCCTCATTCTCTTGACCTTTTATATATTTCCCTTAGTTCTAAAGATATAAGACAACCGATCCTGTAGTCCCCATCCCCATTCCATTTACTTATTTTCTTAAAAAATAATTCACTTTTTCCAATTAGCAAAAGTTTATCTTCCCTTCCTCCTACCGCCTTTCACTGAAAAAGAAAAAGCAAACAAAAAAGAAACTTGTAATAAATATGGCTAGTCAAGCAGAACAATTCCCCATGTTGGCCATGTCCCAAAAAACGGTCTCATTGTGCACCAGGAATCCATCAATTCTTTAGGAGGTCATTAGCATGTTTCTTCATGAGTCCGCTAGAATTGTGGTTGGTCATAGCATTGACTAGAGTTCTTAATTCTTCCAGGTTTTTCTGAAACCATGCCCTTCATAATTTCTTCTATCACAATAGTATTCAATCACATCGGTATGCCATAATTTGTTCAGCCATTCCCCAATGGATGGGCACCCTCTCAGTATCCATTGCCACCTCAAAAAGAGCTACTATAATTAGTATTGTACTTATATGTCCTTTCTGTTTCGAAGCCAGATTCCTCAGTACCCCTTCTTTCTCCTGACCCCCTGAGGCCTTCGTTGTCCTAGCCTAACTTTAAGCTGAGTTCGTATTAGCCTTCTGGAGAGTGGGACAGTCCTGACTGATGCTCCACTCTTTAGCACTGTTTCAAACCTTTTGGAGGGAAGGAAAGGACATTAGAAACCTGAAGCTCATTAGAGGGTGGATTTATGAAATCTAAGGCTGTCTGGAGACCTTACTTATTTTAGAATAGCATTTATTTCAGAAATGAGTTACCTGAACAGCTCCTTTTTTCTTTTATGGATGTTCCATCTCTCAAAATGATGGAACTGCAAGTTAAGATTCTCAGACAGGAGTTTAGTTTAAAATTTGTTTCAACAGAGAAACTAGCACAATGTGAGTATCAAGGGACATTTCAAAGATTTACTGACTGTGCCATAAATTTGGTGCCTGAAAAAATGGAGATCAGCTTGAAATAGGATACTGGGGGAAGTTCGAGAAAAGGATTGGCCCTATAGCAAGACTCCTATGCACAGACAGATTGCAATCCACAAAGTTTGTGTGTATGATTTGGGGAATCTATTCCTGCCTGCTGGAAGGCCTCTTGCCAGGAGGATCTCCTGAGGTCTTAGAGGACACAACATCATTACTTGCCAGAAGGTTGGATCGTGAGGAAGGCCTCGAGCAGTCTGATACCTGCCTCTTTTAATAGATTTCCAACCAAACACTAATGCTCTGATTGGACTTATTTCTCAGTGACTGGCATGCTCCTGACCCCTAATTTTCTCCCTATCACAGTGATTCTTAATCCCCAACTGCTGACATACAAACCGTTCTCCATCTACAAATGACTGCTTCTTTATTCTCTTCTGCCTTCATTCCGAATACTACCTTCTGCTATTGAATCCCTTTCCTTCTTGTAATCAATAAATCTATCATGCTTACAACCAAAATATCATCCCTAAATTACTCCCATCATATTCCACTTTCTTTTTTTTCTTTATCAAAAGCTTTATTAACTTCTAGTTTACATCATTCATTTCTACAAGATTTTGAGTTACAAATTTTCTCCCCATTTCTCCCCTACCTACCACCCCAAAAATAGCCATCCCACTGGATATCCCCTCCCCCAATCTGTTCTCTCCCATATCTTCCCCCACCAATTTTCCAGTAGGGCACGGTGGATCTCTATGCCCCAGTGCCTGTATATGTTATTTGCCAGTTACATGTAAAATATATTGATAATGGTATACATATATATATTTTAAACATTTGATTTTAAAGTTTTGAATTCCCGATTCATTCTCTTCCTCCCTTGTCACCTACCCTTACTGGGAAGATAAGCAATTCAATGTAGGTTGTACATGTGTACAAATGCAAAACATTTCCATAGTGGATATATTGTAAAAGACTGATTATATATTTCCCTCCATCCTATCCCACCCCTGACTTGTTCTATTCTCTACTTTGATTCTGTCCCTTTTCAAAAGTGGGTGCTTCCAACTTCCCTCCCCCCCAGCCTGTCCTCCCTTCCATCATCCCCACTCTCATCCCTTTTGCTCCTACTCTCCTGTAAGGTGGGATACCCTATTTAGTGTGTATGTCATACCCTCTACACCAAATTCAATGAGAATAAGGTTGATCCATTCCTTTTTGCCTTCCTGTTCTTCCCCTCCATTGTAACAGTTTTTCCTTGCCTCTTCTATATGAGATAGTTTACCCCCATTCTGTCTCTCCCCATCTCCTTTCATTATATTCCTCTCTCACCTCTTAATTTCATCTTTTAAGTATCATCCCTTCGTATTCAATTGGTCCTGTGCCCTCTATCTATGTATACCTGTACCCATATATACACACATACTCACTTATGTAATCATACACCCATATACCCTCCTATATAGACATATATATGTATGTGTGTGTATATATACATTTATATTCCCTTCAACTATTCTCATACTGAGAAAAGTTTCATAAGTTACAATTATCATTTTTCCATGTAGGAATGTAAATAGTTCAACTTTGATAAGTTCCTCATGATTTCTTTTCCCCATTTACCTTCTCATGCTTCTTGTATCTGAACGTCAAATTT